>JAPQRN010000019.1:21336926-21352012 GCA_037367275.1 Coranthus polyacanthus | reverse complement strand
CACACACACACACACACATAACGCATACACACACCAACATGAAACATCTCCCCATGCAGCAGCAGCAGACTGCAAAGCACTGCATTCCTCATGACTTTTTTTTTTTTTTTTTCTAATAAATGTGATCCCAGAATCCGGGAGAGGGAGACCAGTGCTGTGCATTAAAATTCATGTGAAAAAATGGCAATAAAATCTCTCTCTCTCTCTCTCTCTCTCTCTCTCTCTCTCCCTCTCTCTCTCCCTCTCCACTCTCCCCATTTGCTCCCCTCACCCTTCTCCTTCCCTCTTTTTCATTCCCTCGCTTGTCTGCCGAACACACATGCACAACCCACACACACACTTTTTTCATCACCCATGTGCACTCTTCTTCTCGTTCAATCTCTAACCCTCCTACTGGCTCGTCTTTCTCAGCATCCCCCCTGCTGTCCTTCATCCTTTATTCTCTTCCTCCTCCTCCCTCCTTCCCTCCCCCTCTGCCTTTCCTCTCTCTCTCTCTCTCTCTCTCTCTCTCTCTGTCTGTCTCTTTCTCACACACACATATACTCTCACACAAACACACACACACACACACCCATCTATATTTTCCAACTCCACCTCTGGCAGGTTGTGATTTCCACTGTCAGAAATTGCTTTTTCAATATCTCTCTCTCTAATTATGAGCCCTGCTAAAGGGGTCGTGCCACCAGAATACCAATTTTTCCACCATTTCTCCCCTTCTTCTCCACAATAATTCTCCCTTTCCAGGTAACAACAATGCTCACATTCAATAAAAAGTCGTGCAAGCGTTGCAGCACGTTGACAGTTGTAATTCGGAGCGGTCCTAGATGCATTCTTGGCGTCTGATTTACATCTATTTGGTCCATGTCATGTTTTGGTGAATTCCCCGTGGCCATGATTAATTTTTCGACTTCTAGAAATGAACAGGGTGATGCAGCAGAGGTTAGCGCAAAGTATATTTATTTCCACATCAACGAGGACAAAATGGGGAAGAAATGTAAGATATTTTTTTAATGCATTGACGGTTTTGCGGGGAGAAAAAGGGAAAACCACTGAATCTTGATACAACCACCCCACACACACAACTCTTCGCATTCTCAATCACTCCCCCCGTAGTGAGGAAAGGGTTAACCTCACAGAGCGGTTGTAGTCTCGCTTTGATTGACGTGTGCAGCATTGTGCTACCCTACATTCTCCAATCAGCAGACGGTCAGCGCGCCCCACGTGGGTGTCCTCGACACCCATTGGCTTATTTTACCAGTGTTTACTGTGCCGAGGCCGAGCCCCACGTGGAGATTTCATTCAATCACTGAACAATTCCTCTGAAGCCTCTTATTTCTACAGAAAATGTTGCACTTTTTTTTTTTTTTTTTTTTTATAAAATTAAAATTGTATCTGTGTGGGTAGATTTTTCAGTTACACGGCTATATATGCAGATGAACCCAATTAGCCCGCTATGCAACAACGACGGAAGAAACCAAGCAATGGTTTCTTTGCAAATATCATCAGGCTATTTGAAGAACAGCATTGTGTGTGAATGGTTGACGCTTCGGTTTGCCCAGTGTTTAAAAGAGTAGATAGCGGTAAATTATTATTATTTTTTTTTCCTGGCAAAAGGGACATTTCCAGTCCATCGTATTCATTTTTATTTTTATTTGATAAAACAATCTGCTGGCGAAAAAGCAGCAAAACCTTGTCTTTAGGACCCCCACCACCTCCACCACCACCACCACCCCGTCTCCCAACCCTCCTCCTCCTTTAAGGCTACTCATATGTTATGTCCCATTGAGGATCAGAGAAGGGGGGGGGGGGGAGTGAGAGAAGTGAGGGACTGGGAGTGTTGTGTGTGAAAAGAGTGCAGGCCAACGAGCGAGACAAAAGAGGCTGCGGCTGCATTGAATGTGCTGGTGGTGTGTCCGTCTCCGAAGCCACAAGCAAACCACATTCCCCCCCCCTTCCTCCTCCTCGTCCTCCTCCTCCTCCTCCTCTCTCTCTCTCTCTCTCTGGCCTGTAACGCTACAAGACAAGACAGCGAAAATATAGAGGAGAGAGGGGATATTGTAATTGCTTGAAGCGCGAAGTTGAGGACTTGGAAGAAAGCTCCCTCGGACCGGCGGCGGCGGCGGCGGCGGCGGGTGTTTCTCCTTCTCCTCTCTCTTCCCCCGTCCCTTACTATAGCTACTACACGTCGAGTGCGGTGCGGTAGCGGCGGCGGCGGCGGCGGTGTGGGGTTGGAGATATAACCCAGAACAAAGGAGTCTTGAAGCGAGGAATGAGCGAGCCGAGACTAGCTTTGCCTTTACCTTTGAAACCGGGCCAAATGCCTCTCCGAGACCAACAATAGTACATCGCGGCTGCTCGTATTTCTCGACGAAGCTTTCCGCCCCAAAGGGGAGAAAGAAGAAGGACAAAAAAAAAAAAAAAAACAACAAAAAAAAACAAAAAAAAAAAAAAACAACGCACACACAGAGACACAAAAGTCGGCGGCTACAATGTTTCCTCAAAACCGACCACCGGTAAGTAAGCTATGCTACTATGTACTCGCATTTAATTGAGGTTATTGTCTCTCTGCATTGTCTGTGATAAACCGGGTTGTGTTAAAAACCTTACCGAGCCTTAATAAGAAAGTGTAAGTAATTGTTTGTCTTTGTCATCCTTACTGTGTATTTCCGGGACTCCCTTTTGTAGGAAAATATGATACTACTGTATAGGAGGTGATATAGTTAGCCCACATAGCTACAACATCACATCTCGTCTGTGTTTATATAATCTTATGGTTTAATCTTTTGTCTTATGAAGGTCAGACAGATTGTTGTCCCCAGCAGTCAGTTGGGGGTTTAGTAAACGCAAAGCCTCCCTCCAACAACGTCCAACTTTACTGAGTGTCTTTGTGTGTGTGTGTGTGGGTGAGTGAGTGAATCTCATGTCCTTGGTGGCCACGATGGAGCCTCTTTTCTATCTCCATACTATTGTGGAGTTGACCCAGATGATGAAGTGTGTGTGTGTGTGTGTGTTTGTCCCTTCTTCAGGACTGTGAGAGGGGAAGTTCAGCTTGTTGACACCTTCTCTCAGTGGTCTGCCCTTCTCAAGTGCCACTCATTGTTTAAAAAAAAGAAAAAGAAAAACAACAATCCTGCTTTTGCTTTATTGAGGAAAAAAAAAAAAAGTCCTTTCAATCGCATCAAGGCCGATTCATGCCTCTGATTTACTGATTTGATAGATTTCAAACAAGGAGCTGCCCCCTTTTTCAAGGAGCTCAGATTGTCCTTCATGAAGGCTACTAACGCAGCTCTAAAAATTCAAATGAAATTGGCACGCCGTGTGTGTTTTGAGATGGGTTTCTGTGAGGTTAGCAATGAAATTCATGCTGCGTGGCTTTAATTTGTTTTAGTCGAGTTAGGTGGAGAGCTTTTGAGCAGGCTGAAATACATAAACACCGGTCCTCCAGCTGTGTGAAGTATCAATTAAGACCTGCTCATTTGCCTAACCCTCATCTCCATCCCTCAGCCATGCCACCCCTGCACCCCACCCCTGACAGTGTTTTGACATTCATGTCCCATGCATTGAAACCAGATTAAGCACACTGTGAAGTATAACCTCATGTGTGCATGCCACTTTAATTAATCCTCACACAAATTAATTCCCACAAAGAATTTTTTACATTTTTGTACAAATTGAATATTGGCCGTAGTGCTTAAATTGCACTACAGTCATGCATCCTGACCAATATTTCAGTCTGTACTTCCTTGACTGATAAAGGGATCTTGTTAGTCCCTTTTTCTCAAGCATACAGTGTATACACAAACATCACACACACTCCAGCAGCTGTGTATGTAGTATAACTGACTGCAGGAAGGCAGGGCAGGAGGCAGACTGTGGGTCTGTGGTTTGCACTGTAAACCCAATCCCTCTCATCCAGCCTCTCCTCGCTGTGTTCCTGTGAGAGCTCCAAACCACATCTTAATGTATGGGCAGGCATCCCAGGGTGAGAGGAGCAGACTGCGGCGGGTCTGGGTGGAATGTTTAGGCCAGCAGCCCCTGTTTTAAACCCTCCGCACATCTCAACGGCACCAATGTGAAGCGCCGTGTTTGGAAAAGTCACCGGACATCAGTCAATCTTGTTTGCACCTCCTGAGTGAAGGGCCACTCGAGCCGGTAAAATGCTGCGCTGGCAGTAACCTGTCATCACTGGAAGCTGGGATACTGGTCTGCTGTGAAGGATATGACCCATATTTTATATAAACATGTGACCCACATATTATAACGTATCTCTGTTACAAAACAGCGATTAAGAATAAGACATTCAGGTGCACACAGATGTTCTCAAAACTCATGGCTTACTGGCTTATGTTACCAATGTTTACTGTGCAGAGATTTCATTCTGTCACCGAACAATCTCTGAAGCTCTTGTTTGTACAGAAAGTGTTGCTTTCTTATAAAATTATAATTGTATCTGTGCGGGTAAAAACTAGAAATAGGCCAATTACTCTGTGCCAATAGCACAATTTACAAACTATTGGTATTGACCAAACTTTGCTCTGATAGTTAAAATATTAAGCTTTTCATCAGTAATTACTAACTTTGAGGGAAAATAATGGCTCAAATGTTTTTAAAAATCACTCCCACTCGACCTCTAATAAAGACTGTGGGTAAACATTTCACATTCAGGTGCACAAAAGATTTTCTGGTGCCTTTTTTTCCCTGTTGGAGTGTAATTGAATCTGCATGTTTGTGCCTGCTTACAACAGATCTGATTGATCACGTAAAATAGGGAACTTGGCCTTTTCAACCTTTTAGAGTAAAGTAAGTTTATAAGATACACTCTTCATGTGGTAACCATGAAAACATGGTCTGCTGGGGGGAAAAAATATTCAAATCATTGATGCACATCTTGTACTGTGCAAATGCATAAATACAAAGTACATAGATCTGATTTTCAGTCACCAGAGATATAGAAGCTAAATGTTTGCACACAGATATATTGATGCTGTTTTGTTGAAATTCTATAAACGCGACTCACTCTTGTACATGTCCAGCCTCCAACATCTCTATTTTTTTAAATCTGATCAATGTTTTCCTTTGGAGAGGGGTCTACTGCTGTGGGTCATTATTGTGTTTCCTTCTACCAACAAAAATCACTAGGTTGAAACACATTTTCAGTTGAATTTTTTTTTAATAACCTTTTATTATTGTTGCGATGATTATTAGTAGAAGTAGTAGCTGGCTATCATTCATATCCGTTTTTAAAAGTATTCTTATTTGTTATATGGTTGCTACACAAACGGTTCACTATGAATACTCGTTTGACTTCTTTTCTTTGATCTTCTGTATTTACTGTAGATGTACACTATTTAACTGTACAGTAATCACTGATAATGGATAAAGTGTGGACACGTTGTACCTTGATTTTCCTTTACCTCTTCAAATAGGCTTGTTGAGATACAGTCAAACAGAATTTGTTTTGCCACGCTGACAAAAATTTACTTGTCAGCGTGGCAACTTTGCCTCTTTGAACAACCAACGCAAACAGACACAGTACGTCAAATTAGAGTGGATTTTTAAAGGCGGATATCAGGACGAGAGTTTGGAACAGGGAAAAGCCAATTAATTGCCCCCAGTGAAAACACATTACGCAGGTCTTTATTATTTACTTCATTAGAAACCAGATAACTGTTGAACTGAACATGTAAGTCAAAGTAAATACCTAAATAAATAAAAGTCACTGAACATCAAACTCAGAGTGCTTAATCAATAAATGTGGAACTGAACATTAAACTAACTAAAAAATCGAGGTGAGATTATTTTCCAGTTCAGAAGCCTAATGTTGTCCATCGACCACTATCGCCACCGACTTCTGCTGATACTGATAGTTTGTAAAAACATAGTATTACAGGTGACCAAATAAATTGTCAACAAATGGTGGCTAGTGTTTTCTTATGTAGTATTTTGATATCATAGTACATGCTTTAAACTGTTTTAAATACAAGTCACTGTAGGTGGCAACTTAAGTAATTTTGGATATTTTTATGATGCTGCAAGTGATGTGATGCTTTTCCTCTTCTTTGTAATAGTCTTTAACAGTGACCATACACAGCCCTCATGACCCTTTTCCCACTAAATACCGTAGTACCCATAACAAAGCCAGGATCCCGTGACAACATGCAACCAAAATATGCTTTTGATCACATGAGAATCATATGCAGCATTTTTTGTTTGTTTTCTCTACTGCTGTATACTAGCACACTATGTAACTTGAGTCACTTTGAGTGTTTTTAGAGATTCATATTTGGTGGTTTAAAATTCTAGTTTCAAAACATCAGTGAGCTGGAGGACACAGTGAGCGGGCAAAAATGCATTTTAATAAATGCTCATTGTGATCATTACTTAATCAAATCACTTTTTGCTTAATTGTTTTGGTCCTTTTTTAGGAAACAGTTAATACTTAGTCACTGGAGCATGGTGCAGGTGAGGTCATATACATAGGTTGTTATGGGATTATTTCGAAAGACCGTAAGATGCAGCCTTCACCCTCAGACCTAGCATAATGCAAGACCACACTTCCCCAGCCCTAGCATGCTTTTAGCTCTTTATCACCACTCTTTTCTAGCAGTGAGAGCGTGGCTATCGATCAGCTGCTCGCCTGCTTTGCTCAGTCGGCCGATAGATGGGCAGAGAAATAGAAAAGGTAGGAGAAAATGAAGGGAAAGAGGCTGGAGGGATCTCAGGTTTACACAAGCTGTTGTGGAAGGTGCGTCTTGATGGAAGGAACAAACGAGCTTGGGGGGTTACCTAATAAAAGAAGGCACCTCCAGCAATTAAGCCAGCTGACAGGCAAACTGTGGCGCTTCGCTAATGTGGGGTGACAGCAGGGAAATTTGAATAACGAGGCTTGTGGGAGGAAGGAGAGAGGAATGAAGGTGGTGGATGGGGGGGTCGGGGGTGGTGGGGACGGAGAGAAAGAAAGATGTGTGGTGCTAATGAAACAGGTGCCTGGCAGCCCCTCCCCTCTAAGTGCAGGAATCATTTAGTGATTACCAGCACGTTTCGGAGGACGAAGGAGGATGGAGGTGGCGACAATGGACCTGTGTCATTCTTCCTTATTGCAAGCAGATATTTAAACAATGCAAATTGTCTCTGAATGTTGACAGTTGGGTTTGCATAATTTGATATATGAGGCTTGAGAAAGAAAAGTATATGGACTTGTTTCTTGGCTCATGGAGATGGGGACGTGTGTTTTTTAGGTGTGTGGGTAGATAGATACCAAGAGATACAGAAATGCTATTCTGGGTTAGACCCACTGTCACTGCATCCTCGGTGGTAGTCAGATGAGAGGGAGAGAGAGTGAGAGCTTGGTGGGTGCTTACTCTGATGTTCAACTCTGTGGGTAAGCAGTGCAATTAGTGGCCTGACTAATGGGCCGAGCTATATAAAGGGAGGCAGCGAGACAGCATCTTCCCAGCTGAAGGAGACGGACAGAGAGATTGAGCCCTGATTAAACCCATTTCTGAAAGTGTATGCTGCACACAGGATTTTGGAGAAGGTTAAATGGGTTTTTGACTGTGAACGGACAAAATGACATGTTCAATTTGAACTTTTTTGAAATGAGTGAAATAGTAGGTAGAGTCTCTGGTCAAACATGGACATAGTCAGTGCTCAGGATTTGTAGTGAGAGACAGGAAAAGGGCAGAAAGGATCAGGACTACTTAAACCAGAAGAAGTGGACGAAGATACATTGATGTCTCCCATTGGTTGTTGGACTGCTGTTTTGAAGCCAGGGGTTTGTGTGTTTTGGCGGTTGCCATATTGGCTCTTTGGAGCCAGAAGTGACCATATTCTGACAAAAGGGTGGAGCTGGTGGAGCACGAGAGGTGATGGGTGAGCTAGCATACTGACACAGTAAAACAGTAAACTTCATCAAACATTTGAATAACAAAGGCATTTGTTGGTCTTGTTAGTGTAACTTATTAACCACAACTACAGTCGAGCTGTCTGTCAGGGGAAAAAATAGGTTTTATTCAATAAACAGAAGCTCAGAAAGTCCAACTTGGCAGGCAAGCAAGTTGTCAATCACACCTGTCAATCAAAGCCCAACACAGCAGACCTGAATGATTGAGACCAGAATGACAACCGGGAAAAAATGTACTTATTTTTATGTATTTTCAGGGAAAAGTTCAAGTCTATGGGAGCCAGGCCTTTTGGAGCCAGCATCTAGTGGTTGTCAGTGGTACTACACTAAACTACATCACACTACTAGATACTTCCACATTGGCTTCTCTTTGGAGACATGGTCCTTGCCCCTTGTTTATTACTAATTAGTGGGACCTGCACTAATAAGAAACTTCGAACAGCCTATTTTTTGTGATGTAAATAAAAATCTTTTTCAGTGGTGAAAACTGCAACAGAAAGAAAGGATCCCTGAGAAGTTAGATTCTCCCCTGAAAAATCTGAAAAGAAGACACTGTGTGGGGTTCTTTTAAGTGAGTCTTATATTCCTGTGGTCACACAACCACATTAAACAGTGATGGCCCCATTGCAGCTCCATTAGCAAATTATGTATCAGTGTGGGTCAGTGTGGGTAGCAGGGGTTGAGACACATCCTGTGGCGTCCCATTGATATTGACGTAGAAGCTGCAGTCGTGTGAATGCAATAAAGTGCATGTGCTTGTAAATACTTGTGGAAATCTGGAGTGCACACACATCCTTTTAGTGTTTGTAGCGGGCATGTGGGTGCATGTACTCTGTATTCCTGTCTGTGTGTGTGCATGTGATTTTTTTAATTTATTTTTTTCCTCTTTCTCAAGGGTGGGGGGGTTAGAGCAAGGATGTGAGGTCATCGTGGTTTGTCTCTTGTGGTGTAATTAGAGGTAACTCAATGAAAACAGCAATGATTTCATTCAGGGAATGTCACACTGTAAACAGTCCTCTGTATGTCAGAATTCATATCTGCAGCATTTTTTCACACACATTTGTTGGTGTTTATATTTTTGCATTCTAAGGGTTGTTGTGTTGGTGACCTTGGCTATAATGTGCTAAGCATATAACCTGGTCCGTTGCAGTACAGTTCATAGCATGCAGCCCTGCGCACAGCAGTGTGGTTTGTGTTAAGATGTTTCTGACCATTTAGCATGTTTAAAACAGCCTTACTGGATTGTTTCCACTCTCCTATCCCACTGAAGGGATGTGGGGTCTGATTTAAAATCCCCACAGATGACTCATTGTGCTCACTCTCTCATCCCTTCATCATCAGGTCCTCATTTAATCATTGCAATTGACTTAGACCTTCCTGGGCTAAGAGAGAGAGAGAGATTAGTGTGTACCTGTGTGCATGCCTGTACATCTAATGTGACAGGGTCATACACTCTCTGGTCCTCCCTCTTTGCATTTGTGCAGTAGGTGTCCTTAAACTTCTAACTTTAGCTTATAGCTTTATCAGCTGGCTTTCAGGGACGGAAATAATCTCCGTAGTAACAAGGCTCGGCTGCTCTGGGCCTGTAAACACCTCTTCACTGATTTATCTAAACAGTTGAGTAATCAGATGATCTCTAATCATATCAGAGAGAGAAGCTTTCCTTCCCCCGTGCTGGCCCACCTCGTGCAATCCTTTCTCAGTATTACAGAACCTGACTTCTACATATGAATGTACGAGCCACAGAAAGATCGAGCCTGAAATTGTGTAACAGAGATTTTAGTCTATGTAAGCTTTGTTCAAGGGCAGACGGCATGTCTCTTGTTTGCTTTCGAGCCAGGACATGGCTGAGAGGGACGGAATAACGGACTGTGGGATTATCAGGTGAGACTGCCAACCTAGATCCGTTCCCAGAGGTCAGCAGGTCAGCGCAGGGACCTGACCTCTCACTTTAAAGCCTGCTCAGCTGTTCTTCCCAGTCAGGAGTCTTAAGACTAAGCAGTGGTTTACGGGAGTTAGCAAAGATTGTGTGTTTCTTGGGATAGGAGCGGCTTTCGCTGTATTTCAGACTCTGCATCTGTGCGCCCCGTCAGTAGGAAATTTAATGTAATCCCTTTAAATGCCCAGTGTGTTAGATTTAGGGGTATTTAGAAAGATATAGATGCAGAAATTGAATATAATATTCATAATTCAGTTTTTATTTGTGTATAATCATACGAAAATGAGAACTGTGTTTTTGTTACCTTAGAATGAGATGTTTATATCTGCAGACGGAGCAGGTCACCTTTCACGGACTCCACAATGTTGCACCTCCTTGTTTCTACAGTAGCTCCAAATGGACTTCTTCTTTTATAGGTGCATCACTGTCACCTACTATGTTTGAGTGTGGACCAGAGTTAACATCCTCTTAAAGAAAAAGCCCAGAACGGACAAAACGCAGATTTTTTTTTTTTTTTTTTTTTTTTTGTAGCCACCGTAGGTGAGCATGTGGGGTGGGGGTCATTCAGTCGGTTGCAATCTGCAACTTCACCATTATATGTCACTAAATATCAGTCTAAAGTATGTAGCTGTTTACTTTCTCCATTTGCCTTTTGTTGGGCAGGGCACTGCCTCTCCTCTCACCTAGGGACATGGGTATGTGAAGATTTAAAAAAGCCCTGGAAAAGTTGAAAAGAAGAAGGGTGTGATTTTTTTTTTTTTTTTTTTTAAAGGAGAAAGAAGGAGAGTCCCGTCTTTCTTCTTCCTTCCATCCTCCCATAAAATGGCCTTGGTGCTCTTCTTTTTTTCCCCTGTGAAGAGTAATTGCCGTTTTTGTGTGTGTGTGTGAGAGAGAGGGGAGAGAATGTGTGTGTGTTTAATCAAGGGTTTTTGTGTGAGAAAAGGGAGTGTGTGTGTGTGTGTGTGCGTGTGTGTGTGTGTGTGTGAGGAAGACTGACAAAATGTGTGTGAATGCGTGTAAGGGAAAAGGGGAGCGCGTGTGGGTGTGTGTGTGTGTGGCTGTCTCTGCTCCAGGAGGGGGATCTGGCCGACAGATTGAGAGCAGCTTGTTAGAAAGAGGAACAATGAGGCCACAGCCCCTCTCCTATCTTTTTTTTCTGCTTTCCTTTCATTCTTCTCCTCTCCTTTCCTATGTTTGGTTTCGCTCACTCCCTTTCCTCCTCTCTTATTTCCATCTCCTTTCTTCTTCTCTACATTTCCCAGTTTTTCCCCAGCTTTTTTCTGTCTTGCATGTCCATTTTTACGTCATATTTCTATCCACCTTATCTTTTCCCTTCCACCTCTCCTACCTATTCAGCTCTGCTCTTTCTCTACTCACACCCCACCCCCCCTCCCCCTATTTCATCAGCTTTTGCTCTCCTCTCTGATAGCGTTTCAGCTTCCTTGTTTTCTTTCTCCCCCTCAGAATATCACATTCTGCCACTTATCTACTCGCACTTGGACATACATGTTTGCTTGCATATACACTGTATGTTATGTGCTGGCACACTGCTTTTGTCATGCAAATATGTTGAACAGCTTGGCATTCCTTTTCTCTGATGGAGTTGAGAGGTGTTGTGATTAAGTCACTAATTAAACATCATTAACATGTGGCAGACATCATTGATGTGTAGGACATCGAAATGTATGTTGTTGGTTTTTTTTTTTTTTTCAACCAAATTAATTATTACTGCTGTCATTCAGTTCTACCCACATACAGTGTATGCCTATTGTTGCTGAACTCCACTTAGAAGCTATTTTGTTGGTGGAGTAGATTTTTATTTTTTTTTTGTATTTATTTTCTTTGGCATTTTGCAGGCTTTGCCATGCAGGGCGTTTGCACTGTATCGCGTGATTAAACCAAACCTTGAAAATGTAAGTGAACTTTAAAGTTGTAAGACTGCCAATGACTGAACATAATGACATTTTAAGGGGTTTGCTACCTACCCAGATTTGTAGATAGAAGCTCGGTGGTAGTCAAAATAGGAAATTACTACTCAGGATAAAAATAACAGCATGGCACCAACAGTAATCACAAGACCAAATGGGAAATGGAAGAAATATTTTTCAAAACGAGAACAGAGCATGAAGCAGAAAATGTTTCTGTTTCACCCTCGAGTGTGGTTAGTCTTAGTTTTTCACGTTTCACAAACATGCTGTGTTACTGTAAAATTCACTGGATGATTGAACCTGCAAGGAGGAATGCCTATAAAGAACATAGCCTTTTTTCTTTTTAATTTACATTATTCAAAGTTGCCAAAGGAAGCTGTCTGCATTACAATAACTCCCCAGGGAGCCAGACAGGGGCTAGCGAAGGCTAACACGACCACCTGTAAAAGAGGCTCAGAAGAGAAAAACAAAATGCTCCTTCCACTACCCTCTTAGGGAAAAAATATTGCTGCAGAGTGAACTCAGAAAGTGTACTGCTGGGGAGTTGTGACTGCAGTCTGGTTTTAAAAATTCAACATCATCAGTCTCCACACCAAGAAACACGGCAACAATACAGTCTCTTTTTGGTCAATTTTATCAGATGAACCTGTGAGCCCTAAGCTGAAAAGACAGCAAGCAATATTTAAATCTAATATAACTGCATGTAAACAGCTAACAAAACTAGTAACTGCTGGGCTCGTCACAGTTCATATCGTGATTATTTGAACTAATCGTGACTCTTTTTCATACTGTACAAAAACAGTTGGGTGACCCTAACAGAAATAGCAGTATTTTCACATCGTATTCCGTCATTTCACTGTCGCTCTTATAATGACATCCTCTCATTGCGCCCCATTCTTCTTCTGCTATGAGTTCATGGAGAATGAATGCCGCCAACTGTCATGATGTTGTAGTATATGAGCGACCGCATTTCAATGAGCTTTGTGGATTTAGAGTTAGTTGTAAATACCAAATGTTAAATACCAAAGCCCCTCTGTGGACACATTTTGGTTTTAAAGCATATGAAAAAGGAGAGCCCAGTAACTTGCAGGAGGCGAGCAGATTTACAGCAAGAAGGTGGCGGTCAAAGGTGGTAACACGACGAATCTACAAAGACACTCACGGGTTCAGTGCCCCACCCACTTTGCTGAGCTCGGAAAGATGCTTCAGCCACAGTGGTCCAATATTTCAGTAACAGGCTTCGTGTATTTAAGTAATGTTATATCTGCCATGTTCAGTGTTTTTGAACATGGCAGACATTGTTATCTTCATTAAGGTATATCTGCATAATTAAACTCTTTTACACTGTGGTGACATTAAGTTAACAGAATAGACAATATTGTTAATCACAGTTATTCGTGTGACACTTAATCGTCAATTAAAACTTCAATATGGTGACAGCCCGAGCAGCTGCAAGAAAATAAAGACTATCATTTAACCTCTCTGTCTTACTTGACCATCGCCAGACTTGTGAACCGGCTCTCCCAGGCCCTGCTGGATTCTTCACCCTGTTATTTTGACAGTGAGCCAAATAGACAGACAGACGTACAGCCCCCACCACCACCGCAACCACCCTGCTAGTCCAGCTCTCAGCCCCCTTTTGTCTGCCTGTCCTGCAGCATTACCCCTATGGTTGTAGTCTCCTAATTGCTCTGGACCCTGCAGAGAAGAGAGACTAAGCACAGAGGTTGGGAGGGGTCTACAGCCACGATGGGGTCCTTTTTTTTTCCTCCCCCTCCCCCCTCCCTCTCACTGCTCTATTTCTTTCTTTCTTTCATTCTTCTCAGACTCGCAACTAAACAAAGTGTGCTCATTTGGCTAAGGAGCTCTTGTACTCCCCGCCCACCCATCCAAATCTCGGTGACCCATTCACACCTGGCTCTGCTGGAGATTACTGTCTCAGCAGGCTCTCGCTGAAAGGTTACATACAGACGTGGTGGCAAATATGCAAGGGCTGCAACTAACGAGAATTTTCATTGATTAATCTATTGTTTGGTCATTAAAATATCGGAAAATGGTGAAAAATGTTGATTGGTGCTTCCTTAAGCCCAAGATGATGTCCTCAAATATCTTGTTTGGCCCACAACCCACTGGCTGATACCGATTTGTAATAATCAAGTTTCTAATTCAGTAATAAGCATGAACTAACAGTCAACTAATGTGTCTAATAATAGTTTACAATGGATGGACATATAAGTGGCTGTGAATGTCGTGACATACATGTTAACATCTTTATCATTTACTAATATTAGTTAATACTATAATTTACATATAATCCCCTTAAAAATGTTAAGAGATATTTGTCAATAGGATTTAATGTTTATTATTCTATTAATTAATGCTTATTACTAAGTTAATGTTGATAGCAACTTCAACAACCCTCCAGAATTTGAAAATACACGCCTTCTGCAGCTCTCTCCTCTCAGTCCAAATCAAAAGACTAAATATAAATATAGATGACCTGTTCTGGAGAAGTGAAGCCACTCTGTGATGAGCCATGAAGTAGAGCTGTAATTACAGATTACTGTTTGCATTTCGTCAATGACGTACTTAACCCCCACCTCTCTGAAAACACCTATGAGTGACCAGAACCCCCATCACGGGGTAGATTTTCTACAGCCCAAAAGCAGAATCCAGAGAAGGCATAGAATGCTTGTTTCCTCTCAGATCATTTGAAATACAATATACTGAAAGGTATTCATGGATTTTTTGTCCAATGACGCCAACATTCTATTGAACACTGTAGCTTTAACTTAACTTCATGCACCCTTATTGTAAAGTGCTGCCATGATGGAATATATTGAACGTCTTCAAGTCTGTTTTGAGTCAAATCCCTTAAGTTTGCTATCTCGTCTCTTTTTAGGCACCTCTGCAACCACCCCCAGGGTCCTCTGCCTCAGTGGTGGCAGCGGCAGCAGCGGCGGCGGCTGCAGCATCGGGGACGCCCCAGTCCCTGAAACTAACCTACCCAGAGACTCTAGACCGCATCAAGGAGGAGTTTCAGTTCCTTCAGACCCAGTACCACAGGTGGGTGTGTGGGAATTTTCACTGTGTGTGTGTGTGTGCTGCTGACAACAATTTTGCAAAATGATGTTTTGGGTTGTGGCCTAGTTTGAGCCAAGTTTTTACCGGAACCCTGTGTGCTGAAACCCCCTCTGTGCCATCTCAGCAGTCCCACTGAAATAAAAAAAATGAGGGAGCTGTGTGTGTTTGTGTGTGTGTGTGTGTGTGTGTGTGTGTGTGTTTTTTTTTGTTTTTTGTTTTTTTTCCTCGGGGG
>JAPQRN010000019.1:21308012-21319179 GCA_037367275.1 Coranthus polyacanthus | reverse complement strand
ACACACACACACACACACACACACACACACACACACACACACACACACACACACACACACACACACACTCTGTACAGCAGTCAGCCCTCAGTTGCTTTGCTGACAGCAGCCCACAGCGAAGGCGCGCACATGCATACACCACATACACACAATAAGTAACAATTCACCACCACAAACACAGAGAGCTGCAGATGGACAGAACTTCAAAGCGCATTCATTTTTCTCGTTGACCAAATGGTGCTCATATGGTTCTCACTATTTCATATACATGGATTGTGATAATATGAACACTTTCCACATGTTAAAAAAAAAAAAGCCCAAATTTAAATTAGGGTTGAACAACTTGTGGACAATATGCAATTTGACTCTATACACACAAAATTAAACTAGTATTAATTTTTTTATTTTAAAATGTGACATTCATTTTGCATCTTTTACATGTCACTGTCTACATGTCTAAGTGTCACTGAATCTAATGGATCACCACACACACTATATCTTTTTAAATTGCAGCTTTTTGTGATTAATATTTACACAGGCTGACTTTGCGATTCAACTCTAATTTAAATGTTTAAATGTTAAAATTTTAAAAAATCTGAACTTTTTAGCCAAAGCATCAGGGTCTGAATCCCTCACTGACCGTGTTTTGTTTTTCTTTCCTCCACAGCATCAACAACAGGTGGTCCAGGCCATGGAACGCGCCAAACAGGTGACCATGGGGGAGTTAAATGCTTCGATAGGGGTACGTGGGCTCCCCCCTCTGCCTCATAGCGTGTGTACCTTATCCTCCCATATATTTTTTTTTTCTCCTCCTGTTCTTTTCCTTTTTATAGCGAGGCGAAAATCTTCTTGCCCACTTTAAACTATTACCGGTTAATTGGTTTTGTGAGAATCTGCGTTCAAATTGACCTTGAAGGGAATCTAAACAAAACACATGCAGAAGTCAAATTTCCCCGTGGGTGTTGAGTTCACACAGGACTCGACAAATCTTGAAACAATATTTCATTAGCAGATGTCTATTACTTTATTCGATCGAGTTAGCTGCAGAGTCCCTGCCCTGACCTCTGCCCTTCTATCCTGCTCCTCCCAGGATTTACTTCCCCTCCTTTCCTCACCTTGATCACTTTCTTCTAAGCCACTTACTCCAGTGCCTTTAAGTCACCCGGATCTCTTTTCCTCTGTCTCCCCTCTCTCTCTTTCTCTCTCTCTCTCTCTCTTTATTTTGTTCTTTCTGTCTGCAGCAACAGCTTCAGGCTCAGCACCTCTCCCAGCATGCCCAGGGTTTGCCAGTGGGCCCGCACCCATCAGGACTCCCCCACCCCGGCCTGGCCCTCGGCGGAGGATCCAGCCTGCTGGCCCTGTCTGGAGCTCTCGGGGCCCAGCTGGCTGCCAAGGATGAGAGAGCACACCTCGAAGCAGCAGCAGCCGCCGCCGCCGCTGCAGAGCACCACAGAGGTACAGAAACAGCCGAAATGTTGCGTGTTTACTTATTTTTGTTTTTCTCCAAGTAAAAAGTGTAAAACTTAGATGAGCGTAGGGCAGGGACAAGAGCTGGATCGCATTCTTGGAGATGAAAATGTCTCTCTGAGGTAGGAGTAAAGTAAACACCAGAGCTTGGCTCGATGGATTCTGATGATTGGCTTTGCTTTGGATTTTTGGCAGGGCAAAGGCGTGTTGTTGATAACACTCCTCAGGGATATTTTTCTACTGAGTCATCAGCAGTAGAGTGATGTAAAGTGATGGGAGATAATCTTTTGCATTTGTGTGTCTTTTTGTGTGTGCGTGTGTCTGTCTTTATCTGCATTTGCTGTCCTGCGGCCTGGTACCTGAATGTTTGGCCACCCCCTCCTGGATTGTAAAGACCGTGAAGCTGGACCGGTGAGTACTGATCAGCACAGGTTTACTGTACTGTGCAAAAGTCTTATGCCACCTTTAGTTTTTCTTGTTGTTGCTTTAGGAAATGTGTGTAAAGTATTTAAAATGCACAAAAATCAGAACAAAATTTCTTCTGCAGACAAAAGTCAGTATTTAGTGTGACTTCTGTTCCCATGACAAAAAGAAACATTTAAGTGTTGAATGGAGATTAGTGCAGTAAATCTCATATCGTCTGCACAAAAGAGTTCAGTTTAAGTGTGATCTCCCCTTGGCACTTGAAATGTCTTGGACAGTTTGGTCTGTAGAAACTGTTTTCTGTTTCTGTCATTTTTGTTTTCAGTGCTGGTTGCATATTTCCTGAATATTCCAGTATTCTGTATCTGTATCTTACCCGGTTGACACAACTAACCTTGTCTTGACCTAAGACTAAGTACATTCTGTACTTACTATAAAACAGTTACACCTGTTCACCTTTTGGTTTTGTCTTTAGTCTAGTGTTGCACAAGAGCTGGATGTCCACTACAAAAAAACTATAAATTTGTTAGCAAAAAACTGAAAGATATATGAATATAGATACACTCTGCAGTACATCCACTTACTTCTTTGCTCATTCATTCATTCAGCTTTATACTATCATAGAGAGTCTTTTGCCAGCTATTCCCAGATTCCCATGACCATGAAAAATGTGGGAAAGTCTTGTAATTAAAGTTTGTTGGCCGTTTTGAGATCTCAGTAGGGCACCTATAATTTATAATTATATTATATGCATCGTGATAGGGGTTTTCCCTTTATCCTGATGCAAAAATCCACATTTTAAAGCTGGTATTTAAAAAAAAAAAAAAAGTCTTCCTTGGGGAACACGCCCTAGAGGGTTTACATCTTTGTCACCCTTTTCATCCCCGTTGAGTTTACATCCCTGAATTTTGTCTGTAATGAAATTCACAAAACAAGTGCAAACCTGTCAAATTTAGACAAAGACACCGAAGAAGAAATGTTAAAAATGGAGTCGACCTCAGGGTTTTCCTTAGGTTTGTAGACGTTTAGGTGCTGGGATGATTTTTACTGTCATTATGTGATTAAAACAATGCATTTTTGCATCTAGATTATTAGAATCCTTAAAAAAATAAGTTTATCAACTTAATAGAATATGAAAATACCTCACAAATAGAGAATGGAAAAGGTTATTGTTTAATTTCTATGCAATAATTGACTAAAATACACTAATGCTCAAGTACTTTAAGGTTGTGAATGGTCATGGAAATTACATTATCCATCCCAAGTCTTTGAAAAATGTGTGGGAACACCGTTTTTAAATCACTTTTAATTTGCATTCAAAACCTAATCACCTGGCATCAATGTGGCCGTCTTTGGCTTTCCGATACCATGAGTAGATTTACTGATGCCAGGCCCGGTGCGATAACAATTTAAGCCTCGACAGTTTTGTAGAATTTTTAGACATTGCTGGTATAAAAAAGTGCTAAATCATGCTCCACAGTTCTTTCTGCTGCCTTAAAGAAAACTTGAAGCGTTCTCTGTCGTCTTCTCAGCCCTACAGTGAGCTGGCCGATCGATGCCGCCTGATATTCCATCACATTCATCTCTGCAGCTTATAAGCCTGACATGATTTATGCAGTCCCTCTCACCTCATTATCACCCTCTTCCTTCCTCTCTGCCCTCGCTCCCCTTTCTTCAATCCTCACTCTTTCCTTCCTTCCTTCCTTCCTTCCCTCCCCTC
The DNA here is from genome assembly GCA_037367275.1 of Coranthus polyacanthus. Taxonomy (NCBI): domain Eukaryota; kingdom Metazoa; phylum Chordata; class Actinopteri; order Kurtiformes; family Apogonidae; genus Coranthus; species Coranthus polyacanthus. The sequence goes on along the minus strand of JAPQRN010000019.1, from coordinate 21,315,569 downwards.
CTCCTCTTCTTTCTCTCTCCCTCTGCACTCACCTCCCGTTTGCTCTTTGCCTTGCTCTCTTTTATCTATTCGATCTACCCCTCTCCTCCCTTTTCTCCTCCCCCCGTATCCTCTCCTCTCTGCAGAGCTCTCTGTCCAACGGGGATAAGGGTCGCCAAGCAGACTACCTCAGCAACGGCAAGAAGAGGAAAGCTGATGAGAAGGAGTTCATGACAGACTATGTGAGGACGATGCTTTCATAAAACTGTTAAACGCAAAGAAAGTAAAGTTTGGCCCAAGTCTGCTGGTTCTCGACACTTGACATCACTGGTGATCAATGGCAGGGCAGCAGACAGTTGAGACCTGCTCTTTTATAGTCTCTAATTAACATGTTCAATCTCCCTGCTGCTTTCAAATGAATAAAAACGTTTTATCTTTTTGCTCAACAAGGTCAGAGAAAAATAAACACAAACTTAAAAACCTAATGTTTTATGTTTGTACTGTCTATTGAATTAATTTTCAACCAGGCAGAGAGGAGTTGTGTGACTTTATACAATACCAAAATCATATTGCCATTATTGTGGAGAATATCGCAACTTGAGTCTATTTGTTGAATTTTTTCAACTCAAACTTACAAGTAGAAAAGTAGAAAAGCAATGCAGCAACTTTTATTTTGCATATTTTACATAGCACCTTTCTCTCCACGGTGTCATGCGTTTCCATAAGCCTATTTTATGCACACTTTGAAGTTTCGCATTAGAAAACCTTGATGGAAACGACAAAATTTGGAAAAGCTTCACAAAGTTTTTACACTAGCTTGAGGTGATTTTTTTTTTTTTTTTTGCCTTTTTCCAAACGCAGTTAATGCACATAATGGGAAATGGAAGCATCTCTTTTCAACGCAGTAAATATTTAATTCACTTGACTGATGAGCTGACTGATCCCTGCCGTCTTCCCGGATAGTCCCGTAATCCGCGAAAACTGAGCTGATAGTAACAACAGGTCTGTTTGTATCCGACAGAAACGTCAACAGAATGCTCTGCTTCTTTATCTCTATTTATTACATTCATACAGAACGTAGCCCATAGCGCCACCTTCTGACGACACCCTAGCCTGGTTTATTTGCTCCAAACCAGTTTTTGGAAACACGTGTAATTCACGTTTTCCTGTTCTTTTTCCTCCTTTTTTTTGGCGACTTTTCAAAAAATTTGCTTCATATTCGCTCGCCGTTGTATTGAAACAGAGCCACTGAATCCAAAATATCACCTACGTACACTGGACCTTGAAATTGCAGCCTTTTGCCGTTATATAACTGCACAGGCTGACATTGCGATTTGAATTCAATTAATTGTGCAGCTCTATTTCAGACAACATTTTCAGCAACTTTTCCCAAATGCCGTTGTTTGCAGAAAAGCAGCCTCAGGGAACCCAAACGAGACACCGCTCTCTGTTTATGACTTCAAGTGTGTGTGTGTGTGTGTGTGTGTGTGTGTGTGTGTGTGCGCGCGCGCACTGTATATTTCTACATGTAATCTTCATACATCAAACACCAGATGGGAATCTCTGACTTTCTCTCTTTTACTCTCTTACAGGGCAGCGATGCGGATAAGAGTGATGATAATTTGGTCGTGGATGAGGTTAGTAGGCGGCCGCCGGACTCTGTCGGCCTCACTTCGCAGCTTTTCATCTGCATACATCATGTAAACAGACCCAGCAGGACCATCTGAATAATAATAACATTAATACCCCCTCTGTCCTCCTCCACCTCTGACTGCCCTCATTTCCCAGCATACACAACCATAAATATATAGACACACATATTCTTCTGCAGTTCAGGCCATCATGCTGTTTATCATATTTATTAGCGATACATTAGTTGGGACAAAAGTGGATGAAGTAGTGTGAGGTTGTTAGAAGTTGTATAATGATGCGAAAGGGCTGATTTATTAAAAAAAAAAAAAAAACTTTCGACAGCGTGACTTCATTTTCTTTTGTTTCATTTTTTTTTTTGTTTTAGTTATTATGTCTGATGTTCAGAAATCCCATTGAGTGTCCATTGTGCATTGGATAACAGTAATTGAGCCTTGTTGATGAAAGGTTTTACATTTCCTTCTTCAGTGGGTTTTATTGGGAAAACTCCTCCGGTGCCAGAAAGTGATTTCTTTTTATGTTCACTGCAGCTAGTTCGGAATCAATAGAGGAAGAGCTGAATATTTGGCGTGAGCAGTTAAAGTGATCATAGCAGGCTAAGAAAAGGCTGCCACCTACAGAAACTCCAACTTAATTAACATGAGAATTAAAGAAAAGACAGATTAATTGTTATAGAATCTGCAGAAATTACCCACAGCGACCTTTTCATTCCGAATAAAGTTTTCTTTGTTCTCACTTCAGGACCCGTCGTCCCCCCGCAGCGTGCAGTCCTACTCATCCAGGGAGAACGGCCTTGACAAGATACCCCCGTCCCGTAAGGAGGGCCCCCCACAAGCCAGCCCCACCTCTCTGGCCTCATCCAGCAGCGCCGCCTCCCCCTCCCGCGGCAAGGAGCCCCCGCAGGTTAGACACTCAGACATCTGTATTGACACACAATGCATTCAAGTGCAGCTCACTAACACAAATATTTGAACCATTTGTGCGGTACTATTAGCTTTACATGTGCAGGATCTCACACACATGCAGAGACGTGGTATATTCCGTCCCAGTGTTTCCATGCTGTCAGCACATGCACACTGTATTCTGCTGCTGTTTTGTTCAGGGTCAATAGTTCGTCTGAGTTATTATGCTGTATATTCAACATCCCACACACATTCAGTCATAGCCGCTGACATCCCACAGGGCGTCTCAGGTCCCATCTGCCCTCAGTCATCCTTATTGTCATTCTCGTTTTGTTTGTGTGCTTTTTTCTTTGTCATTCTTCTTCTCCTGTGGCTGCCTCTGTCCTTCACTGCTGAATTATCCCACCCCCACCACCACCACCCCACATCCATCTCATTCTAAAGGCATTCTGTTTATTTCACTTTTCACACCAAATTTATTTCCTCTTTCTTCTTTATATATTAACATTTCTTTCTTTTCTTTCAGAGGGAGAAATCCACCACTCCAGGTATGAAGCCAGGAACACCCATGTCTCAAGAGTCTAACACACCCGGACCTAGCGGCCCCCCGCAGTTCAGACCTGTCCCGGGAAAACCTGGTGTCGACCCCCTCGGTGAGTGAGGAAAAAGAGCAATCCCCATAGCATCTGACGGAAACTACTTGTACTTCATTGGTAAAAACTTGTTAAAGCCCTCGGTTGAGATTTACAGTACTGTGCAAAAGTCTGAGCAAGGTTATAATGAACATCCTTATGCATTTCTCAGTCTCTGCGTCAAGATACAACTGAATATACAAGAAATATGTACACAGCATTAAGAACAAAAAATTCATAAACCGTTTCTACAGAGCAAAGTGTCAAGTTTTTAGTGTGACCTTACTTTGCACTTACATGCCTTGAACTCTTTTGGGCATAAAATCTGAGATTTACTGCATTAATCCTCAGGTTTCATTCAACACATGTCAGATGTTATTGTATAGGCTACCTTTTGTCATGGGAACAGAGGTCACACTAAACACTGACTTTTGCCTGTAAAAGCCGTTTAGTTCAGATTTTCTTGTGTTTTTAATCCTGCGCACATATCTCCTGCATTTTTCTTGTTGTATCTGAATAAAGAGACTGAGAAATAAATATGTATACTCATTACAACTCTGCAAAAACAACAAAGCTAAAGGTGGCCGAAGACTTTTGCAAAGCCCACTCGCACTGGGAAAAGTGATATTATTTTTTTTTTCGTTTCTCGCCGTGTTGCTCAGGAGATAAATGTCTCCAGCCTTCCTCTTAGGGACTGAAGCTTTCACAGCACACAGGGGATCAATTAAAAATATGAATCTGCATCTGCAGAGATGGGCTTTTCAGAGTGTACTCGCTTTGTAACGTGAAGTGATTCTATCAACACTGGGCTGCGGTAGTTGGTATGGGTGTCAGCCAGCTCCCCACCACCGACCACCATCTGGACTTAATAAGCAGCTGTGGGCAAAAATATTCAGCGCGCCTCACTTTTTAAATGGAAAGATTAGGAGAGGTGATGGACTGTGACTGTGAGCTGCTTCATAATGAGCCTCCATCTATTCCACTGTATCTCTTTCTCTCTCTTTTTCTCACATCACCTGTTAGCCCCTGCTCCGCTTCTGCACACACGCACCGTAACGCATGCATATGTACAGGCTCGTAGCCGCAACTACATGCACAGATAGAGGTGTGTTGAGTGCACGCGTGTACGCACACACTCGCTGTCTCGCTGCAGGAAGCCATGGTGGCCAGCAGGGGTCAGTAGTGGTCCAGTGCTGCAGTTAGGAGTGTCGTCCTGCTTTTTGTTGCAGGAGGGTCACAGGCGGCTCTCACACTGAAAGGCTCTGCAGAGAAGGACTCACTTTGGATACGTTCACACTGCCAGCCTTAGTGCTCAGTTCAACTGTATTGTTCAGATCTGATTTCTTTTGTTTGACTGTTCTTTAGATGGGGCCAGTATCGCGTTCCACTTTGATCTGGTCCTGAACTGAGCCACATGAGCCAAAAGCAGTGGTGTTAGAAGTACTATTTCCTTCAGTAAAAGTACTAATACACACAGTGAAAATACTACAAGTAAAAGTTGAGCATTCCAAACTTTACTTTTATATATCTATTATCATGAAGTCATTGTGTGATGGTCCCTGTCAGTGTCAGAAATAGAAATACTATACTGTCTACTTTTTGTGTACACAGCAGAAATTTGTCTGTGGCCCGTATGGGCAAAGATATATTAAAAATACATTAAAAAACAAAAATAAAACAATCCATCACAAAACAATACAAAAAAACCATCACATAAAAACAAACGCATCATAGTTTTTACATAAAGAACAGCATTACAAGGAGCACCAGGTACTCACTTGTATTTGAGTACCTGGTCTATACACATTTGAGTTGAGCTCATTTGAACTACTTTATAGTTTTTGAGTGACTCTCTTCAGTGCAGAGTTGTGACGAATCTCAATCTAAAGTGATGTAAAAGTTGCATTATTTCTGATCTGACTGTTCCGACTGAGTTCACATTGCAGAAGGTCAGCCCTGAATCTGATTTAGGACCACATATGGAAGTGGCTCAGATCAGAATTGAAAAAATTCCATGTGATTTGTACTGTTTGCAGTCATTAAATAAACAGACTGGAGTCACATATGAGTGAAAAAATACATTCGGGCTACTTTTGCCCGCAGAATGTAGCCTTTGATGAACTTTGAGACCTTTGCTGAAGTGATACATGAAGCTCTGTGAATGTTTTATTTTCTTTGGTCAATAATTTGTTCACTTAAATAATTCAAATGAACTCTTTCCGGTCTTTTCCACTCTGTGTTTTCTTTCCTCTGTCTCTTGCCGTCCTCCAGCTCTGGGTCTGAGGAACCCTCTGGCTGTGCAGGGAGCGTATCCTCCTGGGGCGTTTGGCCTACCTCCTCCAGGGGTGAACGGGGACCTGCCTGGGGCAGCGGGCTACGGCGCCGGTCTCCACTTAGTCTCCCCCCAGATGAATGGAGCTGCCGCAGCAGCGGCGGCGGCTGCCGCAGGCTACGGACGGTCCCCTGTGGTGAGTTGGAAGCACCACAGATAATTTGTCTTTTCAGTGTCGCTGTCATATGTAATACCTCAGCATATAAAACCATCCAAGAGGCGAAAAAAAAGGATGTATAGTATGTAGGACTCTTTTAGAGTGAGAGCAGTGGGAATTGAGGCTGCATTGTCATTTATCGTCTGTGAATCTATGACCTTGGTTATTGAAAAGTCTCTTTGCTTTTATATGATCTAATTTGATCTCTCATCTGACTCTGTCTCTGTATTACTCATTTTATGAGTGAATTCTCCTCTTTTTGTCTCTTCTCTCATTTTTCTTTGTTTTTTTGCACCATCTTGCCTCCTGTCCAGATATCATTTCATGTATGTGCTTTTTTTTCCTCTTATGATTGCATGTCTTTTTCTCTTTCAGGTGGGCTATGAGTCTCCACACCCACATATGAGGGTCCCTGGGCTGCCTGCCAGCCTGCAGTCAGCCTCCGGAAAACCGTGAGTTTCCTCTTCCTTCATATCACTCATTTCCTCACCTGTTCACCGCGGTCAAAAACCTCAGGCTGTCCTCAAATTTCAATTACATCAACAGAAGAGAACAATGCACCACTAAGCAGTAAAGAACAAAGAAGAACAATGAACATGTTGTTGTTGGGAAAAACTGAGCAAAATATGTTGTTACTGACAAATATACTGTAGATAATGACCCAGTGCAGAGTTCTTTGATCAGGGCAACATCATGGGCTGCATGATTTGGTGAAAGTCATACTGCCATTATTGTGGACATTTGCGATTGTCAGTTGCTTTGATATGAAGGAAAATGCACCAAAGTATCACCATACACACACTGGACGTTTAAATTGCAGATGTTGTGATCATATAATTACACAGTGCAATTGTGATATGTTTAATTGTGCAGCCAAACAGGTGAAACGGTTGCTCCATGGTTATACATAGATCCAGGAATGTCTTAAAACTCAGCTTGTAAATGCACCAAATCTCCATTGTTACAATGAACAATCTGGGCTCATACATCAAAAGTTTTGGCCTTAATGAGACATACGCTTCATACAGACTGCAGCTGATAAGAGGCAGCCTGCCTGACGCTGACATATTCATAGAAATATTGATTAATGTGCTCAGTCCTTACAAAAACAGAAAATGGAATTAAATAAATCAGTTGCAAATGTATTTTGCAATTATAGCTTTGCTTTCTTATTTCTGCAGGGGAATGGCCATTGTAAGCAACAGTGTTATTTGCATAGAAGCTCTAATAAGCAGCAGAATATTTTTCTTAAACATCAGCGGTGAATGTCAAGATTTAGTGTCAGTCAAAAAGTGCATAGCATGTGAAGGGAAATGTTGTTAACTGGAAAACATACAATTTTTTTGTTTCTTTATCAGTAGTAATGTGCATCGAACTATGAATTGTTCTCTATTCTCCTCCCTTCAGGTACTTGCTCCATGTATGTTCTATTATGCAGATTTTAATATCTTGTTTTCGTCCCTCTTGTTTTACCCATAGCTTTTACACTTGCACTCATAGTTTCAGCAAAATGTTTTAAAAATCTTGCAAAAAAGTGTTGTGCTCGCTCGACAGAGTGCTCTTCTTCTACTCTGTTTATTATTGCCATGTGTAATGTAGCTTATACCTTCTGATGACACTGTTGGAAACCCACATAATTCACATTTTCTTTTTGCTTCAGATTCAGATTTCCCTTTTTTCTTGTATCTCTGGACCATTTCTTCAGCCCTTCAGTCTCCTTTTGCAGTGCTTATCAAAATCTTTGTCTCTGTGGTACTGATTTATTTTTTTGTATTGTCTTTCCAGCGCCTACTCGTTCCATGTGAGCGCAGACGGACAGATGCAGCCGGTGCCCTTTCCCCCCGACGCCCTGCTGGGCCCGGGGATCCCTCGGCACGCCCGACAGATCCACACCCTGAACCACGG
>JAPQRN010000019.1:21264430-21277933 GCA_037367275.1 Coranthus polyacanthus | reverse complement strand
CAAGTGGACAGTTCTAAGTGCGTCCATTCACACCTGGCACCAGAATACGTCTCCAAATGTGTCTCAAGTGATCACTTCTGATCGGCTCTCTATGAAAATAAACAAGCTCAGCTATAGCCTAAAACATGGTGCCAGCTTTCATTTCAAGTTCTTTGTAATGTTTCTTTGCAAATATAATTCCCTGTGCAGTCCACAGCGTGTACTGTGCAGACTACCCGTAGCTTTAACGGTGGAATGTTTTCTTTCCTGTTACTGACTGCATGAGTTAATGTTGTGAATCAATACATCTTAAATATTGATATGACAAATTTGACCATTCCATTTGTTTCATTGGTTCTCTTGCATGACATAACCTTTAGCGATGATTGAATCTTCAAGCACTAAAAACATGTTTATGAATTTCTACCAAATTATACAAACCGAATGATACTGTATTTCCTCACAGAGGAAAGAAATTGTGTTGTTCTGGTAGTGTTGTTCAGGCAGCACTACACATGTGAAGCACTCTAATACATCTTTGTGGGCTTTTCAAAATTTTCAGAGGTCTTTAAAGCTCTTTAATATGATGCCGTTGACACGCTACACAGAGGACATCGGCTGAGATAGCAGTCCTTCAATCTGTCCCAGGATGCATTCCTGTTCCGACAGCTAAAAGAATGTGAACATATGTGTCCCTGACCACCTTCCAATTGAGGTCTGAGTGATTGGATCTCAGTGCGTCCTGAGTGTGTTCACACCTTGGGTTAAAGCTGTCCACATGGAATCACATCACCCAGGACACATGTTAACGCCAGGTCTGAAGACGGCCATTGTTCTAGTAAATAAGAGAGAGAGACAACTCACTTCATTGGAGACGTCCACAACCAGGTTGTCTTCACTCTTTTCTCCATCACTGTCCTGATGAACAAAGAAGACAAGCAAAAAAAAATGAATTCTCTTGAAATATCTCTTGAAGTGAAATTCTTCTGTCTTTCTCTGACATACTGTATACTGTACATATATATCGAGAATAATAATAAGGATGGAATCACACACACACACACGATGTGAGCACTCAAAGTGCACACGCAGATCGATATATCAATATCACTGGCTGCTCTTTGCTTCTTTCGCCTGTCTGACCACCATACAACATTTAACTCAGAGATACTATATACCACATAGACTCAGCAAACATGTCCTTCATATAAACATGTTTCGATCTCTCTCGTTTTCTCTCTCACACACACACACACATGAAAACACTCTTTCTCCATCCATGGCACATTTTCTCTCTTCGTCTAGCCATCTCCTCTCTCTTTTTCTCTCTCTCCCTTTTTCTGGGGTGAGAACGATGGCACTTAGTCACCATGGCAACAGCGCTTTGATGTGATCATGGCCTGATATTCCTATTGACATCAGTGTGGAGTGACATCAGTACCTAATTATACAAAGCCAAAACAGGGCTATGTGCATAGCCCATGCCTGGAACAAAAATACAGAGACAGACAGCGAGAGAGCAATGGAAAGTAGAAAAGAAAAAGGAGAAAGAGAGGGGAAATTGGAAATGAGCGATGGAATAAAAATGAAAAGAAAACAGAGAAGACAGAGAAGGAGAGTGAAAAGCAGAAAAAAAATGAGAGACGACGATAAAGAGACAGAGAGAGATACAGAAGAGCGAAAGGCAAACGGAGAAAAATGGGGGCTGTAATGTGGCTCGACAGAGAGGAAGAGAGGAAAAACATTCGGAAAGTGGAAACTATCTGTGCTTGTTCTCGCTCTGAACTAATGGGAAGATTTGGACTGTTGTTGTTGATGCCAAACTGATTTAGCTGGAGGCCGTCATGCACAGACAGACTCCCAGTGTCAATCAATCCTCCAGACTGCAAACACACAGCCATCTAATTCATTACAGCTATCTGCCTTGGCTGTCTTTCTTCTGGCATTACATTGCCTCTGGCTCTCTCCTCTCCCCTATTGGACCCATCCAAACCAAACACGACTCTAATTGGCTGTGGGCCCCTGACACCAGTGTGGCCTATAATGTCCCAGACAATAGCCGTGTTTCCATAAAATTTGAAGTGTACTTTTGAAAAAGTCGCATAACCGAAAATGTCAATTGCACGCGTTTCCATAAACAGGTTTGCAGTTAACAAACTAGGTTGCGTAATGTTGTCAGAAGGTGGCGATGCAGGCGATGTTCCACATAGCTGCAATAAACAGAGAAGAAGAAGTGGAGCATTCTGTTGCTTTTTCCTGTGATGTTTTTTGCATGGGTGAGACCAAGGAATAATTTGGTCCCAGTCCACACTACCTGGTGTAGTACCAGCTATGTTTTCATGCTTTATGAGAGTATTCGGGAAGATGATAGGGATCAGTCAGGTGATCAGCCACTTGAGGGAAATGTTCAATATGAAAAAATATATAAAAAAAGTGGTTTCATCTCCCATTATGCGCAAAAACCATCGAGCATAAAAAGGTTTTCTGAATTTTGTCATTTCCATAAGCATCTAATTCAAAATGATATGAAAACTTGCATCTTGTTTCATTGTAAACATTCTCTAAATCATGCCCCAAATTCAAAATTCTGCAATAGACACAATTAAACTTTCCTTTAAATGGCTGAATTGTTCAATGCATGTTTGCTGGATTTTTCTTTTTAAGATTTGTTTTTGGGCTTTTAATGCCTTTATTATAGCTGAAGAGTAGAGAGACAGGAAATGGGAGAAAGAGAGAACTGGAACGATATGCAGCAAATGGCCTCAGGCCAGAATTGAGCCCAGGTCTCTGCGATAAGGCCTCAGCCTATGTGGTACACGCTCTACCAGGTGAGCCACCGGGGCCCCCATGCTTGTTGTACTTTTGCTGTGATTTTTGTATTATCTTTTGATGGTGTATCCTATTACATGCTGCTAAAACTACACCATTTCCTCACAGGCAGCTCAAAAGTGTAATATTGTAAAACACTTACAGCACATAACAGCACATACAAATACGTACGTAAGAGTGTGGTGGGAGAGGCTCTTTGTCATCACAGCGCCTCCTCTTGGCCTCAGCTCCTCCTTGTGAAGAGCTGTAGCCTCCAGACGGACCCTGGCGCTCCTCATTTGGTTGACTGTCTGTTGATGACACTGACTTACTCTGAAGAAAAAGACATAGAAGAGACCGTACATTGGTTTCGACTGTCAAAGTAAAGTAGCCTGGCATTGACTAATTCTCATTTAAGAATTAGTCTGGGTCCTCTCAGTTCATGTTTGATTTCCAACAGGCTCAGACCAAAATGTCTCTGGATGCAGTTGGATAGACCTACAGCCAATCAGAGCAACGGCAACGGCCAAAAGCCAATGCTGGACAGGAAGCAGTCACAGGTGGCAGCCCCTCATTGGATCAAACCACATCTGACCCGCCCCATATCAGATAAATGGTTGTGATTGGTTCTACCAAAACTAGGCTCAGTGGAAATCAGCTTGAATGGAAGCAACGCCAGGCTACAAGTAAAGTGAATAAGAGTTAAAACACAGAGATGCACATTTACATCAAGAAAAAAATTACAGATATCAAACATGTATATATTTTTTTAAATCAGGCATGGCACAAACACATACACATACAGAACCAGTCTTTGCCATTGTATTAGTCACAATGTGGAGACACATCTCTGCAGTCTTTACATAGGTAAAGACAATGGAAAGTCCACCTGACACACACACAAACTTAAAAAATACATATTAAATTTTTCACATACACACAGAGACAGGAGCAAAAAGAAAGAACCGCAGACGTAAGCAGCACAGGTTAAGTCGTACACAGAGAAGCTCACAGGACAGCCTATAAAGCTAATTAGTGCTCTCCCCTCGACACACCAGTCTTCATGTAAAATATGACTCTCATTAATGGGCAATAAAGCTGTGCAGGCATATTTACAATACAGCCCCAGCCTGGTGCTGAGAAAAGCCAATCAAAGCATTGTGTTGTTTTGCGCTGGGGCAGAGGCCAGAGGTTTGGTGAGGGCCACTTGTTATTCTTTGTCCCCGGGTGGGGAGGACAAGAACAGTGAGGTTTTAACACACCAATGAGTCACACAGGAAGGAGCCCACAGTGCTGACAGGAAAGAGTGCTGGACAGAGGAGAGGAGGAACCACACAATGGACCTCAGTGCAGCTCAACAAACTTCCCTCTCTTCTTCTTTCTTCTCCTCCTCCTCCTCCTTCTTCTCTGTTTTCTGACTTCCTCTTGAGGTCCCTTTTTTCCCCCTTCATTTAAAATTCCAAGATGTTTTACTGATGCACCAACAAATAGTGATATGCATCTCTCTCTGCCTCCCCTTCCCAACGCCGTAATGCTTGGCTAAGTTCAGCACAAACCTCAACTCATGAGAGAAATATTTTCCTGGTGCTTAACAATCAGCATTGTGTTTAGCAATTAAATTATGCTAAGGGTTTCAATGCGGATATGGAAAGAGGGAGTGCAAGTAAAGTCAGTAGCACTCTTAAATCATTTTCATTTTGCAATAAAAGCCAGAACAAAGACTTTGCTGGTATTTCTAACAACCTTTCCCTCCCTATTTTCTTGTTTTTTTTTTTCCCCGTCCTCTTTAGTCTTTTTCTTTTTCCTTTTCCAATTTCACTCTCCATCTCCCTCTAGCCCTCCTCCTCTTTTTTCTCTCTCTCTGCCTTATCAACGGTTACCCTGATGAAGGCCAGCTGTCCACTGCAGCTAGTACAGTAAGGAAGTGTTCACACAGTTTCCATAAAGCCAGAGAGAACAGGACAAGCTATAGACATCCACTGAATTTCAATCAGCCAATTAGTTTGCATTAATCGTCCAGGGCATTAAAAGAGACTTTTAACTACAGTGATATCAAGTAGTATGTGCAAACCTGAGAGGGAACAATAACATGTATACATTTCCTATTTGATGTATAGTACTTTTTTAGTATTTCCAGGGATGGATTTTGTAACTCATAAATTACAGGGATAAACTGAGGGTTTGTCCTCACTAATATGTTTTTGTTTTAATAAAGTTTACACCTAGCGTCCACACTACTCCGGCATTTTTGGATCCCCAAAACGGAGACTTTTTGGAAATGCTGCTGACTGTGTTTTGGTTTGTAAACTCCAGGGGTTTGTTGTAATGCGGACAGACAAAAACTGAGCCTTTTGGAAACAATGATGCACATTCCAGCGTTCGCTACCCTCTGATTTGTCACACCCTTATTATGTGATTAAATTACCTTCCAGCTGTTCATTTAACATGGATACTGGATTACAGGTGTTTGTGTACGTGTTGTCTCTGTTAGCAGCTGTTGTGCAGTTATAAATTCTGGTTTTTGTCATGACACTACTGACTACACTCACATCAGACAAGCTGTTATTTGAGCAATTTGCAACAAATTCTGTGACCAGTGGTGTTATCAGCTCCCTAGTCATGAGATATATACGTTTCAGGTGTTTTAAATTGTTCTGAAATGTATTCTGAAACTTAGCTAAAGTAATGGTGTGGATGTAGATCGTTTTTGTTCTAAAACACCATTTTAAAATGAAAACATATTAGTGTGGACAAAGTCTGAGACACCATCTTCATGCCTCTCATATAAAAAGTCACATTAATGTACTACTTAGTATGATGACATGACTATGCCAACAGAAAGAGGCAAAAAGCTAATATAATCACTGCCTCTTGCTTCATCATCTTCACACTATTTTTTCACTATTTTATTGAACTATTTTGGAACATAGCGCATAGTTTAAAGGCACATGCTTCTAGAGCTCTGAGTGCATGTTTTCACACTTTAAAGTATTAAAAAATATGAGTCTCTCTCACATAAAACAAGAACCGTCAGTTCAATCAGATGTGTCCACTATCCTTGCATAATAAACTGTGTATGCAGTTCCCTCAATCACTAGCATCCTTAGTGACAGACTTTTTCTTGACAAACCATAGCTCTAGGTAGCAATTTCTATATGGCTTACCTAATTAATTTAAGTATATGTGGTTGAGCAAGAGTTGCTCAGTTTTACAAATGCGAAATGGAATGTTTTGGGCATCACTTGCCATTAACTGGTGTCTAATCCTTTCACTTGTTCTGTAAGTCTTCTAGATTACCAGAACATTTGTGTCGCCACTAAACAAACAGATGCTTGTTCATCCATTTACTCAAATTGTACTTTCTTCCAGATAACAGTGAAATGCTGCGAGCTCAGATGTTAGTGTGATGTCGAAAACCTTGAGAAGCTCAAGGTTGACAGCGCTCAGCAGCTATTGTGTTGGTGTAGAGCTGTGCCGCTCTTGGCTGAGCTCCAGAAATACACAGCCTTTTTTCAGAGGCTACTTTACAGTATGGCTCCATTTCCCTTAGTTTATCACTGTCACACACACACACACACACACACACAGAAATGCGGGTGTACACAACACTTATATCCACATACACACATAAACACACACACACAGCTACTCACCCTGCTGGGTGCTCCCTCTGGGATGGGGCAGAGAAAGGGAAAGAAAGAGAACAGAGAGGAGAAAAAAAAAAAGAGAGTTAGAGCGAGAGGAGAAAGGGAGAAAGGGAGAAAGTTTGACGTCAGTCTTGATAATAATAACAACACAGTCCCCCAGTCAGCCAAGGTTAGGCCGAGCTACAACTGCTCCTCTCTAATAAAGATACAGACCTGCTATTGTGCCTGATTCCAGTCTCCTCTCCCCTCTCTATCTTTCCCTCTCTATCCTCCAACCAGACAAAGCACACTGTCTTCTTCCACTGCTGCCTCTGTCAGCGCTCACTATCTTTTCACTCATTCTTTCTTTTGTATGCAAGAGCAGAAACACACACTGCTGCAGACATACATAAGCTCTCACACTGATGCTTAACACACCAATATGAACACATTGATCTCTCTTCCTCTTTCTCCCTTTTGACTTTCACTCATTTCTTCTTCTTCCTTTTTTTTCTCTTTTTTTTTTTTTTTTTTTTTTACTTTCAAGCTCTCAGTTTATTCATGAGAAAGTCTCTTTTGGCTCAGTGCCTGAAACAGAGCGCAAAAGATAAGATATTCTATCGGGGTGAATGAAAGTTCATTGGGAGAAAGCATTTCTCCTGCATTTACACAAAGTGTCATGCATACTTCTGTCCATATTATGACAGCAATCTAAACAAGCGAGTTCAAATTCAGTCCAAAAGGTGAGCTGCTGCACAAAATTACACAAACGCTCCCTGCAACAAAAGATGTATAGTACTGCTTTGCAATTTATATATTCTGAAATGGTAAATGGTCTGCTTTAAGTCTGCAGTCAGAGATTCTCTCTGCAGCTGTTTGGTGTCTACTCAAAAATGAAATAAATTCAGTTCAATTAAAAACACAAATAGACCAGTGTAATAGTTTCATTCTGGATGATTTCCCAGAATATGATACTCTAACCCAACTCTACTGAACTTAACATCCTCTTAAAATGTTCCATGGCATAATTGATTCTCAGTACTACAGCATCTCTTCTTACCTGAAACAATAGTAACATCACTGCAATAGGCTGACACTGGGAGAGTTTTAACTCCAGCAATACTACTCATAAACAGTGAACTGCCCCAATCAAGGCCTGCTGTAAATTCCATAGTGTTTCTCCAAAATCAGAGTAACCTTCTTATGAACTTTTTGAGCATTTTGATTTGTTTCTTAATAATACATTTTGCTGAAATGAAGTACATGAAAAACACATTATAGGGCCAGATCCACAGAAGGACTACGCAACTTTTGTGACCCTTAAACTGGTGCAGATGAGACAAAAAGTCATTCACAAAACACCAGCAAACGGTGAAATTCATTGCAAACTATGCTGCCAACAAATAGCGTCATGGTGTGCCTGGGCTCACTCGCTCGGTCTTTTTCTTCAAATCCTCAATTTCGTGAGGGTTGAATGATATTGAATTAATGTTTAATGATATCAAGGGTGAAATCTTCAGTCAGACATTGGGTGAGATCACGAGGGTCTGGGGCTTATCTCAGACTTTCAGCTACTTAAAAATGTCCTTACAGCGCTGATGGAGATCAGGCTGCTTTGTTACAAACACCATATGAAAGTGGAATCTGAGTGTAACAGCTGCAGAACACACACCACTGATTAGTCAGATCCGGACTGATCTGGTGTTAATGAAGTTACCTCTGCTGTGCCATGCGTAAATACACACAGCCTCTTTTGGAGTTTGGCGATGCGCTGTGTGACACTGCTGCCAACTGTGAGCACCAATTAAAACATCAATACTAATGTTTCTGCCAAATCCTGGATACATTCAGCGACACCTGAAAATTATTTTAAGATTCCGACATTAGTGGAACATGTTTCAGACCTGCCTGAATTACATTAATAGCTGTAAATTATTTTTATGATTTATGATTTGTTAGGGTTTATGATTTGAAAAGGTCTGTGCTTGTGAATCTCTGCTAATTAAAGACACAATTTGAGGGTTTTTACTCTGCAGTTTTCATTATGAATTTCATTATGAACAAACATGAAACAGCAGACTCTACACAAGGGTAAATTTCACTCAGGTGCAAAGCTTTATGGCTGTATTTTTGTCACCATAGGTCTTTGAATAGGTCTTGAATAGGTCTTTAAAGTGGAGCCGATTGCGGGCTCGAATATGGCGTAATTCACAGCACTATCACTAGGTCTTTGTGGATTTGGCCCATAGTGTTTTCTACTGAATGGCAGTGGGCTGCCACTGCTTGCAAGTCACAAAATCAGGTAACATAGTCTATCTTTTTCATTTTTTGTAATTTTGAATATGTTACTTGCGTTTAGGAAGAAGACCCATACCAGGGGTAGAACATAAAAACCTGCAAAATGAAGGAATACAGAATTTCTGTAGTTCACCTCTGAGATGTTCTGGATCAAGATGGTTGCGTTCATCTTTGGAGGCGAGGTGGGCTGACACTCCCAAAGCCCCAGTCAGTGCCAGAAGCCCTGAACCACCAGCACCCAGGGACAGGCCTGATGGGTGTGGTGTCAGGGGGATGCCAGGGGCGTGGTGAGACAGGTGCTGGAGCTGCTGCTGCTGTGGCCACAGGGAAAGGGGGGAACGGGGAGGGAGAGAACGGGGAGGGAGGGTGTCATACAAGGGGGTGGGTGGTTAGAAAAAATAGGGTAAGGAAGAAAGGGATAGAAAATGAGCAGGAGAAAGTAACAAGACAAAGTGGAGAGGATGAAAAAGACAGAGAAAGTTAGTGGGTCGAGCTTTTCAGAGAGTGAGAAATAATGAAATAAAATCCACATGGAGCGCTCCACAGTGAGAGAGGGAAAAAAGGATGAGGGGAGATGGGAAGTTAAAGGTATTAGAAGGTATTAGTTGATTAAAAGGTGAGAGAGACGGGCACCAAGGACAACAAAGAACAAAAGAAAAGATGAAGAGAAGGGAATTAAATCATCAGGATAGATAGGGCAGAGAGGGAAGATATAAACCAGACAATAGCATGAGACAATAAATGGGATTTTTATGGGAAAAAGAAGGAGGAAGACGATGCTAAGGGAAACAGAAAGGTAAAATAGGTAGAAAAAATGTTTGACTCCGAAGCGAAATGATAGGGAGGAACAGACGGAAATCACGGTGGAAGCGATGGAAAGTGAAGGAGATAGGAGATAGATGAACAGGGGCGAGAAGATGGGAGAGGAGGATAAATGAGCGCCGAAAGAGGAAAGGAAAAGTGTTTCAGGAGCAAAAGATAAGACACGGCAAAAAAAAAACCAGAACAGAGGAGAAAATAAGGACAGAGTCAAAGTGAGAGGAAGAGAGAGATAAAAGATTACAAAAGAAAGAATGAGAAAATCCAGAAAGAAAATGAACAGAGAGAGAGAGAGAAGGAGCAGCTACAGATAAAGAAAGGCTATTATCCTGAGGGGAACATTATGATGTGTTTCTGTGTGTTGTTTTGTCAAGCTAGTGTGTTAGACACACATAGACATGTGCGCGCACACACACACACACACACACCTTAGAGACAGCAGTGTTTGTAGTGCTGGGAGGAACAAAGGGCTTTAAGTAGACAGTAATGTGATCAGAGCTCTGACAAGCACTGGAAAGCACCATCTACTGCGGCACTTAGGGCTGTTACTGTGTCTGTGCATGTGTACATACATAGAGTACATAGACAATATGTGCACATGATGGTGTGTCTATACAATATGGATGTAAAATGTGCAAACACCCATTGGCAGTAAAAGCTGGACATTTTTCTAAAATAAAATTTGAAAAATGTAATTTCTTAATTCGCTTGAATCTTTATTTAAATATATATAAAAAAAATGATTTTGATGCCTGCAACACACTCAGAAAAGTGGGGCAGAGACATGTTTACCTCTGTGTTGCATCGCCTTTCCTTTTTATAACACTTTTTGATATTTTTGGAAGTGAGGACGCTAATTGTTGCACTTTTACAAGTGTATTTTTTGCCCATCTTGTCTGTTTGCAAGACTTGAGCTGAGATGAACTCGGGTCCAGAGAACTCTGTGGAGTTTCTGCACAGAATTGATGTAGTGTTTCCTCCTTGTGTAATTCAGGTTCAGGTTGCATTTCCAGATGCGCAGGTGGCCTGTTTTAAGTGCATCAGTCCTCCTGAGCCCATGTGTCTATGTTCATCATGGTACATGAAGGTTTCTCGTGTAATGTTGCCTGAGGGTCAAAGGTCACACACATTCAACAGTGGTTTCCATCCTTGGTCTTTACACACTGAGCTTTCCTTGGACTCCCTATAAGACTGAAATTCTTTGTAATTTTGTGTTGAGAAATATCCTTTTTGAACTGATTAACTGATTAATTCTCTCACAAAGTGCAAAGTGTTGCAAAGTGTTGAGTCATGACCCATTCTTGTAAAGTCTTTGGTTGATTCTCCTTTTATGTCCAGTCATGATCCTCTCACCTGTTACCAATGAACCTGATAATTGTTGGATCTGAAAGAACAGTGTTACATGTACTGTATATTCTATGAACTTTTCATTCTTATTTGGTCTCTGTCCCAACGTTTTACAAAATATGATGAAGTTAGTCAGTGAAAATTGTGAAAATCTTCTTTTTGTGCTTTTGTCAGTTAAGTAAAGGTTCAAATCACAGATCTGAGTTTTTATTGCATTTTAGAAAATGTCCCAACTTTTATGGAAATTGGGTTCGTATGCTGAATATAATAGGTGTGCTTGTGTGAGTTTCTGTGCTCTTGAATGGCATTTATTGGCATAATTTGATATTTTTTTAATTACAGTATGCATTTATTGTGCCAGTTTGTATGTGTTAATTAGAATTTGATTTTAGTAAGAGCAGTTTACTCTTCGGGGAGACTAATGAAGAATGAATGAATGAACACAAACCTTGAAACTGAGCTGTAATTAATGTATACTGTTGTGAAGGAAACTGATGAGATTTAATATCATTAATACTGATAGACCCTAAAATAACATCCGATTTCTTTCTCTTAAATCACTATCTGTGGTATTTGCCAGAGCTGTAACTACAGTAGTAGGGAGCTTCGGAACAATAATAAATCACTAACTGTAGGTTCTTTTAATGGAAGCATTGATTCATAGCATCTTTGTATATCCATTTAAAATTGCCCAAACCTGGCAACAGCATCCTGTAAAATTGTTAAACAGGACACAACATTCCATTTGCTGCCAATAGTCATCCATCTGGTTTTACACACGAGCACACCCAACGCTCAGGATCAGACGCTCCTTAACATCTGATTCTAACAGGTTGGCTGTGAACATACAAGTAATATGTCAAAGGCCAGTTTTCATTCATTAAAAAAAAACTTTGAAGTAGAGCATTACCGGTGTTGAGTTCCATGCTATCAAAGGCCCCTCCTTGCGTTTGCTAGTATTTAACAGCTGAAAAATGACCCTCGCCCGACTGCATCTGAATTGATCCCGATGAGACACCTTTAGTGATGCTGCCCTACTCATCCAGCGATCGGTTTATTTCATCATTTAGTCAGATTGGTCAGTAGTGGGTATGTGAGTAGAGGTGTGTGTGCATTTGTGCTTTTCATGAAGAATGGAGGTGACTCACCCCGATAATGGCGTTAAGTTCAGCCATCGTGACCTGCTTGGCTCTCTCCACTGCTTGGACCACCTGTTGCTGATGCTACAAACAAACACACACACAACATCACAAAGAGAAAGTAAAGGCAGGTTACAGATAAAGTACACATTATCTATGATTTGGCCTCATAAATAAACAAGTAAATACCGAAGTTACAGAAGAACATTTTCTAAATATTTCACTTATTTTTTCAACATTTAATCTATCATTATATTACATTGTCA
Source organism: Coranthus polyacanthus (assembly GCA_037367275.1). Classification (NCBI taxonomy): domain Eukaryota; kingdom Metazoa; phylum Chordata; class Actinopteri; order Kurtiformes; family Apogonidae; genus Coranthus; species Coranthus polyacanthus. The sequence continues at coordinate 21,265,651 of JAPQRN010000019.1, read as the reverse complement.
TTTTGTTGCCACAGTTGATTTATTTCCACTCAATAATGTCTTTCATTGTTCACAAGATTTACATAAATGGTTTAAATAGCTCATAATAAATGAATGCTATTCATGGAAACTGTGGGAAATTTTTAATCGTCAAACTATCATTAAACTTTATTTACCTATCAAATGTTATTTTAAAAAAACAACAACATTAGGTGGAAATTTAAAAATGAAAACTGAAATCAGTGAGTAAAATAAATCCGTTTTTATTTCTCTTTCATTATTAAAGTCTGCTCAGTATTACATAGTTAAAATTCTTTCGACTGAAATTGATTCATATCTAATTAATGAACTATTTAAATATGTATAATTCAACTTAATATTTGTTAAAACTAAATTCTGCCAATTTCTTTCAGGAAAAGGTGTATTTATTAAGCATTAATTCAACAGTCTCACTTTTTACAGTATATACATAAATATATATATATGTCTGGATTGGGTAACCAAGCATTCACACAACACACACACACACAACGATATACAAGTCACACAAAGAGAAACATATACTGTACATACAACTTTAGACACGTTCAGACTGTATGTGTGTACACTCACACGCCTGCACACATGCTCAAAGTCACACTAGAATCTCTGTCTTGTTTACACAAGATCCCAATGTAATCAGTCACACAACGGCAAACATGCATGTGTGCTTTTTACAGCGCACACACACACACACACACACACACACACACCCACACACAGTGTCAATATTGATCAAACTGACAAAGCTGTGACCTTCCTGTCTCCAGGGGGCGCACTCATCAGTGCACACTCACATTCACAGACAAAAAGGAGGACGTCTGCAGATTTGTATCCAAGTCTTCTCTCACACAAGCACCAGACACCAAGGTACATCTCACACACACATACACAGCGCAATGCAATGTATTCAACTTCAGCGGGTCTGCTCTTCTGTCTTATTTACATTGTTTTAAACAATTACAAATGTAGCTTTAAACAGAAATGGAAAATGACAGGCACACATGTCGGAGTGGTGATAATGTTGTTTGGTGATAAGGAGGCACAAAGCAATTTAGGGATGACTGTATTTAATTTCAAGATAATGTGATACAGATGTTCTGAGAAGAATATTTAATACTCTTCACATCTGAAAGCTTCTGTAGTGTTTCCAGAATGACCAGTGGCACTGACACCTGTGGGAATTTGTTTCATATCAGTAAC
>JAPQRN010000019.1:21213730-21227145 GCA_037367275.1 Coranthus polyacanthus | reverse complement strand
AAGGCAGCCTCTGCCGCCGGATGAGCAACGCTCTGACTGATGAGAGCGAGACACTCTCTCTCTCTCTCTCTCTCTCTTCTTCTCTGTATTCTCTTGCTCATTTTCACTCTATCGCTCTCGCCTTCTCTCCATTTATTCCCCACCTCATTCAGTCCCTCCCTCTCGCTCCTGTCTCTATCTTTCAGAGGCTGTCAGTCCGTCCTCTCTTTCTCCCCCTCCTTCTCTCACTAGTTATTCCCTTCCTTCGTTTTCTAGCTGTCAGACGTTCTTCATTTCAGTCTATGTCCCTGTTCCCTTTCTCACTTGCTATATCTGTCCATCTGTCTCTCTCTCTCTCTATATATATATATATATTAGAGGTCGACCAATAGTGGATTTTTAAGGGCAGATATAGTAACAATAGTTTGGGGACAATAAACGCAGATAGCCAATGAATCAGTCGATATCACCCACTCAAAGGAATTTAGGTAGGGGAATCTTTCTCACTTAACATCTAACATCAAAGTCTTACTTAACATCTAAGTCCCAGCAACAAGTACCTAAATAAATACATCCCTAAATCTGTAACTGAATATCAAACTAAAAACTGTAAACCGTGACAAATGTAGGCGATTGTAGGTGGATTTTTTAGTTTTTGAGCTGTTTTTTTCCCTCGAAGTCAATCATTTCAGTCGACAAGGTAAACATCAGCCATCGACCACTATCAGCCACCACAATCTCTAATATATTTTCATCTTTCCAATTACAAACTGAAATTAGGTTTCATTGGCAAACCACGCTGTTTTCAGAATAGAAGATTATATGATCATAGTCAAATAAAAGAAGAATAGAGACTATCAAACAAAAAAAAAAAAAAAAACCCAAAACAAATTAAGCTGTTAAAAACCAAATTTAATTCACAGTGCAGTCTGCCAGCAGCGGCTAAGGTGGGATGTTTTCTTGTCTGTTACTCACTGCATAAGATGATGATGTGAACCAGTCAATACACCTTAAATTTCAATATGACAACTATGACCATTCCATTTGTTTTATTGGTTCTCTTGCATGACATACACCTTCTCTTGCATGGTTGAATCTTCGAGCGCTCAAAATATGTTTATGAATTTCTATCGGATTACGTGAACTGTGGATATTGTATTTCCTTCGTGGAGCGTCGTTCAGCTGAGCTCAGGCAGCACTACACATATGAAGCACTCGTACGTTCAAGTATTCAAACGTCTTTAAAACGCTTAAATATGATGCCGTTGGCGCGCCACGCATCCATCCCAGGACACATTCCTGTTCAGACTGCCGGAAGAATGTGGACATGTGCATCGCAGACTACCTCCGAATGCGGGATGTGTGATCGGATCTCAATGCTTCCCGAGGGCGTTCACATTTTGCATTAGAGCTGATTGGATCAAGTCGCGTGTTAATGCCATGTCTCTGTTTTGGTCTGAAAGGACTTTGGATGTTTATGCATTTGAGTTTCACTGTAGGGAAAGCCTGGTTACTGGCTTTACATCATGCCTAAAAGTACCTTTAGTGGCCTCACAAATAATGACTCTGAGTGGAAGTTTGACTAACAGAGGACGCTGGGGTGGACACTTTGACATGTGTCACTTGACGGTTTTCTAGTGGTAATCAGCCATTGTTTAATTCTGAATCGATTCTAAACTTTAACGTCCACTGGTGACTGGATGCAGTCGGACACCCTGGTATTTTTTCTGGTATACTACATTTGACATACTATGTATTGGGAAATACAAACCTTTCTCAGCCATACTAAATAATATGGCAGTATGGGTAACACCTTTTCTATTGCTCTTGTCAATTATCTGCTCTTTACTTCTTCTTTTTTCCCTTACATTTCTTCTCCCTCTGCACTCCATATTAATCACTTTCCCTTTTATCTCCTCTTGTTTTTATCCGCTGTATCATTTTTGTCTCTGTCCTTTACACTCAATCTCTTTTCTACTCTCATTCTTTTCTTTTTTTTTTCCTCTTAGCCATTTCTATCAATCATCTTTCTCCTTTATGTTCTCTCTCTACTTCGCACTCTCTCTCTCTGTTGCCATTTTCTACTTTGCTCTATCGCTCTGTATATTTATTCTCTCTCATCCTTGTCGAGTGCTATCTATATTTTTCTCCTTTCTTTCCTCCCTCGTCGGGCTGCTGTGTATTTAAGCTCTTTCTTTTCAGTTCTTTCCCTTACAGACTACCATGAAAATATAGCTTTTACATGTAAAAAAAAAAAAAAAAAAAAAAAACACGCACAAACACACGCTCCTAACAAGCCCGCGTACACCTGAAAACACACACATACATTAGAGTGCACACATAAAAACATACTTGAGCTGGCTCTTTGTGTTTCCATGTCTGCCTCTCCTTCAGCCCTCTCAACATGAAAGACATGTGGCATCTCTCTTTGTTCACCCTCTTTCTTTCTCTCTCTCTCTCTCTCCATCTCTCATCAGGCTCTCTCTTCACCTCTCCATCATTACACCTCCTCTCCCCCCTCCTTCCCATCTTTTTCACTCAATTCCTGCTTGTCTCCCCTTATTAATTCTCCCTCCATCTCTCTCCCATCAGCCTCTCCACCTCTCTGTCATTACTCTCCGTTTCTCTTTTTCAGCCGCTCCTCTTTTTTATTCTATCCTCTTTTCATTTAGGATCTCACTTTTTTTTCCCTCTCTCTCTCTCTCCCCCGCTACACTAACAGCCGAGTGCTAAAAACCCGGGCCCTAGCATTTGAATAAAACCTCGCAAGTAACATCATAACTCACTTCAGCAGCCAGCCTCGACGAGAGCTCTCTCCACTGCGGACTGAAACAAAACCAAACGTCTGACTGTACAGTACATAACCAGTTATCGGAAGGAACGTAATAAGGTATGATGGGAACGCTGCTATGTTATGCCAGGGGGGATACGGAGCAGCTCTGGGTTAGCGACTGTAAAATTAAAAGAAGCCTTGATGCTGCCACTGAGGTATTTCAGGGTGTTCAGTTCACTTCTGTCCCGTTCCATTGAGACTGTTTAATTAAAAATGCAATTCAAGCGAATGCATTCCACGTTCATTAAGAAAAGAAGTTTTCCTTCAACTGTGCATCTTTCAGGGTCACAGAAGGCCAAAGCAAGCAAGCAAGGAAGGAAGGAAGGAAGCAAGGAAGGAAGGAAGGAAGGAAGGAAGGAAGCAAGGAAGGAAGGAAGGAAGGAAGGTAAATTACATTCTTAAGATATCATACACTAACACGTATCCAGAATGTAAAGCTAGATTTGAAGGAAAAACTTAATACCGTTCTATATTTTAAATTGAGATCTAGGTTAAAAAAAAAACAAAACAAGAAAGCAAAACTTTCCCTTTAATCCATTTGAAACATAACAACTGCAGAAGGTTATTTACTGCCTTATGTACTAATCCCCCTCATTCTGCCACTAGAGAGCTGTAGCACTATTGCTGATAACAATAAATATTATACTCTGGTACTTTATGGGTCCCTGTAGGATAATTTCCTCTTCGCTCATTTTCCTGCGTTAGAGTAGTTAAGGCACAGAGCGGTGTCACTCTCAGGATTGCTTAAGTTTAGCAGGTTGTTCATTTTGCAGTACCCGAGTCATTCAGTCTGAAGTAGAAGAACCAGGGTTTGTAGACAATAAGCAGCTTTACCACACCTTAAAAAGGTGACATGAAGCTAAAAGCTGACTGGTTAACGGAGCTAAGAGCCACAAGGTTGGTTGAAAAATACCTCGGTTAAAGTGTGATATAAGTTGCTCCATATGGACATTTGCTCTTTCAAACATATAACCATTTTAGTTGCACAATTAACAGTACTAGTCAGGATTCCCTTTAAAGAGGCACGAAGGAACAGTGTAGTAACAGTTGTCCTGTGGGTGTAGGCTAGACAGCAGTAAAGTGACTATTGTGCTGTTTGTGCAATCTGCACAGCACTCTAGTGACAATGCCCTATGGGAGTCTGGTCTGGACCGGAGTGTTGGAACAACTGTGCTTCGCATTCTGTGAATGTATAATGGTAGTACTCTAACAGTTACCGGTAATGTTTACCACAGGTGGTTGCAACTTTTGACATTGAAATAAATCCGCTCTACAGTAGTAATCGCAATGTCAGCCTGTGCAATTACATAACTGCAAAAGGCTACAATTTAAAGGTCCAGTGTAAAATATAAGAGTCAACTGGGCAAACATGATATATCTAAAATACGCAAGGCTCAGTAGTACGACACTGAACACATAGTACGTAGAAGAAGAATGGGGTGCGGCAAGATGAGATGATAAAAGAGCACCAGTCAAACGGTATGGAAATAATGATAAAATATGTTTTTTCTATTAATTTCACCCAGCTGTTTTTATACAGGTGAATGGAGGCAATTCTGTAAAAATAATCCCGATTATTTCATATAATTGCGATATGGTGATATGATATGTAATAATTGTGACAGGCCTATGGTCAGCTCTCGCAATATAGTCCAGAGGCCTAAATTAACTGTATATTCACTGTATCTAAGGGGTTGTACTGTATGTGTTGTTTAGATGTGTACTGTAGTAACAGGTGTACTAAATATAGTGCACTACTCAAGGATATTGTAACAGCTGAGCACAGTCTAGACAGCAGCATAGTTATAACTGTTTTGTGTGCAGAGTTGAAATTCCACTAAGAGAGTATGTTTTTTTGTCTGTTGTAGTCAGATGTTTAATAGGTTCATCCTGTTTTAACAGCCTGCTCCCACACCCTCCAATTACATCCCCCCCCCCCATGCCTGCATTCTGCCTTATATAATCCTTGTCTATCTTGTCTATGTGGGTTGTGTGCATGAGTGTGTAGCAGACTGCGAGACTGTGTGGCCGCGTATTTCTTACATTGTGTGCGTGTGTGTTTGTTGTGTACTCAGCCTGGCGGAGGGAAACCAAGCCAACACGCTGACGCTGCTTACCAAGAACAAACAGCGCAGCCCACCCAGAGAGCAGAGAAAGGCTATGGGCTATGTCAGCATATATGTTTTCTTTTTTTTTTTTTTTTTTCCCAATTAAAACGTGAAATAAGAAAGCGTTGTGAATGTCAAGTAAGTCGAGCAGGAAGTCTTAGGGCGCTTTCATGCCTACCTTGTTTGGTCCAAACCAAATTTGCAGGCGTGAAACCTCCCCTGGACCACGGTGCAGGACTAAAAGGCCAGTCTTTGGTCCGACCAAAAGAGGTGGTCTCAGTCCTGATCCAACTGATCCATGGTTTGGTTAATTTACAATGTGAAAACAAGGGATTGCATTGAAAATTCTGGGCTGATGCAATATCAATATTTAAAAAGACAATTTGGCCGTTAGCCGATGCCCATACCAGTGTTATTTTCTGTTTGCTTATTTTATTTTTGTTATTTATCAGCCCTTCATTACATTATTCATTCATTACATTTGAATGACCACACATTCAGTCATACAAATTTATGAAAAAACCTTAAATATCAGCCATTGCCATCAGTGAAATGACATCTTATATGCCGATACCGATAGTGTCAGATATCAGCAAATATCAGCCGATACCGATGTTCCGTATATCAGTGCATCCCTAGTGAAAACACTTTCTGGTGGGGGGGCGGATTTTTGGACCAATTACAGGTAGTTATGCAAAGCTACCGTCACCAATAAACAAAAGAAGAAAAACAAACAGGAGAAGCAAAAAATGAACTGAACTAACAACACGCCGATGTCAGACACAAGACTGATCTATAACGACAGACGCAGCACAGTAGATGATGACGGCAGGACGTAGGTATATCACGTAAAGTTGTTTATTCCGCTCTGAATAATAACAGCGTGAATCCAAAATCAACCGGGCCAAGTGTAACATGTAAAATGTTAAAAAGGAAAAAAAAACATGACCCTTGCTTAGGACCTTGGTTCAGAATTTCAGGTGTGAAAACGTCCTAACTTAACTTTGCATTCAAATAACACCTGCAAAAACTCAAGTTTGCCTGCATTCATCCATTATAGAAGTGATATTACACATTTTTTGGTTCCTCATCATGGGAAATGGACAAGAAGAAGTAGGTCATGAAAGGTCTCTGCATAAAAATGTACTTCGTTCACTTGCTTTTCAAAATCAGCATTAGCGCACACTCACAAAGTCATCTACATTGCTCGTAGATTAGAAGAAAGCCAAACACTATAATTCATGCTTTTATCAAAAGCTCAGTTACAATGTTATGCCATGGTCACTGAGCTACATTAGACATGTGCCATTGTCTGTCTAATAGGACACAAAACAAATATTTCACAATAAAGTTGCGTCCCATAAGGTTTTGCACATGAAACAGCATCGACAACAGAGTTAGATTTGTAACAATACACTTTACACTCTATAATATAAGTTAGGAAGACAGATTTATTAAAACAGTGCTAATTAAAAAATCCTCTATCGTAAAAAGTCTACAATGAAGATGCAAATTTGCATTTATGGTCGCAAATGCTTCTAAAAATTTTAAATCAGGCGTTGTACAACAAATGAGAGAGAAAATGTCTGGAGCTCTGAACTGTTTTCAGATCACAGTTTAAATTTTATCAGGAATATCACACATTGTGAGAAGTGCATGAATGCATCTCACCCCCTGCTATTATCATAGCTCCCCTTTTTTTAGCCTGCATTTTGGCTCGTTACGTCAGTTCAGCAGGCGGGTTACTTTAGATAAATGAGGTTGCAATGTAATTCTTGTTTATCTGATGGCACTGTAACGTCCCACTCCTCTGAACATACCCCATATCTAGTGTCTATCTGCCACTAATAACATACACACTGCACTGTCATCATCAGGGCAAGACAGACAAAAAGCATTCCTGTATTTCCCTCAACGAGCTGCTCTCTCTGTTCTTTTTCCTCTGCTTCCCTTACTCGCTCTCGAGTTTCCCTCCTCTTTACACTCCTGCGTTCTTCGGGGAGTGTTTGGTCTTTCGTGTCTCCCCCTCCGTCTCCTCCGTGTCCTCCATCCCCGTGGTGTTGAGAGAGTGTCAGGCGACGGTGCCAGACTCTCTCTCTCTTCTATGCATTCTGTGACGAACACTGGCAGACTTTAAAATGAGCTTTAGGAAGTGTGTCTAATCCAAGCTGATTTATCTAAATGGGACATTTGTTTGTATAGTTGATGCACATGTGGTTTTACAGCATGTTTGTATTCATACATTTGTGTAAGTCTTAGGCCACCGTTAGGTTCATTGTTTTATCAGTTATAATGACCATACATATGCATTTATTTGTATAAAGATACAACCGCAATATACAGAAAATATACAAACAGTATTGAAAACATTCCAAATTTTTCAGTATTTCTACAGATCAGTGGTAAGTATTTAGTGTGACCTCCCTTTGCACTTAATATGTCTTGAACTCAGACAATATGAGATTTACTGCACTAATCTTCTTAAACCAGGTTTCATTCAACGCATGAAGGATTCAATATCAGTGTTTTTTTTTTTTTTTAATTTGCATTGGTCAGGCAAATGGTTGGGAAATCTACATAAGCGAAGTCAACTTTTGCTTGCCTGTACACAAATTGTTTCATTTCGTAGCAGCTATCAAATAACAACAAAGACAAGAAGTTGTCGGCTCTGTAACGGAACTCTAGCGCCATTTTTCGGAAACCTGACTTGCCTTTGAAAAACAACCTTGTTTTTGTGGCAAACTGTGCACTCCATAGCGGGAGTTTCACCCATATGCTCTAACACCACCCAACTTAAAAACTCCTTTTTCCAGATAATCGTTTTATCGTGATACTACTGACTACATTAATTTGCAACCCAGTGTCCGGCTGCGTTATCGGCTACCCTCGTCATGTGATGCGTTTCAGGTGTGTTAGAATGTTCAGAGCTAATTTCTGCAAGCGCTGTTTTAAAACAAAAACGCATTAGTGGACGTTGCCTCATTTCATCGTATGAGACATTCCTTTGTGAAGCGAGTACATTTCTGTAATTAAAGGAAACGTGGTAGCCATGTGTATAGGTACATTTTGCCCGTTGGCGGTTCTAGTGTTAATATAGTCCACGTATTTCTGGTATTTTGTTGTTGTATCTTAATTAAGAGACTGAGAAACAAATATGTATGCTCATTAAAACCCTGCAAAAACAACAAAAGCCAGAGGTGGCTTAAGACTTTTGCGCAGTGCTGTATGTGTGCATGAAGACAGGTTTTATCTCCATCATGTTTTATTTGTGTGTGTGTGTGTGTGAGCCTGTGGAGGTGTGGATGTGTATAGAACCTTAACAAAAGCATTGTTCACCGTGTCTCTTGGGTGAACTTGTCTCTTTCATCTGCCCGCCCACACACTAACTCACTCACTCACTCACTCACACACTCACTCAGTCGCTCACGCACACACACATTCCACTGATGTTAAAACATTTATTAGTACGCCGTGCTAACCCACATCAGAGGTTAGGTTAGCAGACTCTGACTTCTCTATTGTGTCCTGTCAGCGGGTGACGACTAAATCAGTCACGGCAAGACATGCGTACATACATGCAGCCACACTGCAGCTTCTCTTGCAGCCGGTTTCATCAGAGAGCGAGTCAGAACGAACAGCAGCTGCATGGGACTGACCTCGAGTTTGAGCAGGTTTATATCTGCAAACACATGCGTAACATAAAGGAGCCCCCACGCACTCCGTCTTTATGAATACTTCTGCCCTGTTTGTTTTCTTCGGTTCCAGACAGTTCAGACAGGTTTAAGACTCTTAAAACAGACTCAATCCTTCCCTACATCTGGCCCTGCTTTAAATCCCCTGGCCAACTCCCCACTATTGGATGGCAGAGCAACACTCAGCTTAGTGAAGAGCAGTTCAGATTGTGCCCTCTTCCTTCCTGTTATGTTACATTAGTCTTATTTCTTCTTCTTCTTCTTCTCCCCATCTTGCCTTCATCTTCTCCGTCTCTTTCTCCCTCCTCTGTGTCTATTTCTCTATTACACTCACACACGAAAATGCACCCTTTTTGCCTTTACTGTTTCTTCTCCCTTTCTTGTCTCCCTCTCTCTGCCCATGTCCTTGTACTGCTTTTTTTTTTTGCTTTTTTTTTTTTTTTACTTTTTTTCCACCAATGCCCTTGTGCCCCCTCTCTCTCTCATATTTCTCTTTCATCTGTCTATTTTGCTCACACTCCTTTTCTCTCTACAGTATCTCGCCGTCCCCATCTCTCTCCTCACTTCGCTTATTACTCCTATCCTCCCTCTTCATGTTTTCCTCTCCCTTTCCCTCTCTCCATCCTCTCTCTCTCCTCTTCCCCCTCTTTCTTGAGCAGTCTGTGACTGTAATGTTGCTGAGGAGAACACAGTGTGTCAGCCTGAATCAGACAGATGAGCAGGGAGTGGAGTAAGAGGCTGAGAGCACCGCATTAATCCACATACACACACACACACACACGAACACACAGCATCTATGCCTGAGGGGTTGTACTGAACGGACTATGTATATGACAATAACACACAACTGGAATCCAACAAATGCCCACATGGCAGGCATGAGACAAAACACTTGACGTATAGGCTTTATGTTTTGCACAAAGCACACTGTCAGCTTTTTTATGGAACAAATTAAAGATTATATGCATAATATATGGAAAGGTATGTAAGTATCCATATCCGGTGTTGAACAACTGTGGTTAAGTGTGGTTATCTGGCTTCGATTTGTGTCATACTGACGCACAGATTTACTAATGTTACGACATGCAGTGCAAATGTTGAATCAGTTTGGGTTTGGTACATTTGTATGCTGTTTACACACAGCACACAGGAAGACAACAGTGAAGAGCCTAATGTTAGAATCACTAGCGGTAGCTTTTAACTAACTTAGCTGTATGTCTTATCACTTATTTTGATCTGTCTTACACCGTGCACTAGAACCAGCTGGTGGGTCGTGACCCAGAAGTGGGTCCTGGACTCGTTCTGAGTGGTTAGTGTGTGTTTTAACTGAGAGTGTGAACAAAGTAAACCCTAAGACAAAAGAAAAATACACAGCAATAATTGTTGTTATTGTTTTTTCGCTCAGCCCTATATCCAATTAATGAGAACTAACACTAATATTGTTCAAATTCATTTGAATGCTGCCCACAGAGGCTGAGCCTAACCACACATTGCAGACTTGATGTTGAAGTTCATCTGAACTGCCACCTTTGAATGAAAGGAGAGAACAGCTTCACTTGGTTGCCGACCTCTAAATTACAGCCCACATCTCTGATTTCAAACCTACCTTCATACAGTACATTGCATTGGCAGTTTGGAAATTTCTTTAAAAATGTCTCCAATTTCGACGTTTTTTTTTATCCCACTATTTCAAAGCAGTTCAAATTTCAAACAGAAAGTGACATCCCTATTTTCCACAAACGCATACATAACAGGAAGAAAAAATGTGGCCATAAAATATGCAATTTAATGTCACGTGTTTGGCAGTCATTATTTTCTATCCCGAAATTTAGTATAACAATATTTTGTCTCTTGCCAACAGCATGGCCGTTCATTAACACCAGACCCCTGCAGTGCCTCTGTACCTCACTTAAATACACACACACACAGCAATAGAGAGGCCACCTAATGTGATTCCCAACTGTGAGCTGTCACCCTCCAGTAGACATGTCTTTTTTATACTTTATATTAAAGGGGCTGGGCGGTCTGTTCCCTGTAGTTTTGTCTTGTGTTTGACAGTAGGGACGAGAAGAGGACCGCCGAACATTCGATCCTCTGAAGGAAATAAAATAGGTTTCTGAGAACATTTAATCAAACGCTGAAAAAAAACAAAAAACTCAAGGAACCAGCCGAACTGCAACATATATGTGACTGAAAAACCTCCGGTTGTAAGACTGAGGTGTTCCATTTTTAGGCCCGAGAGTCTTAAAACAGTCCACGAGGCAGCAGAGGAAAGAAGACAGTGATTGACAAAAAGGTCTGTTTGGATTAAAAGTGGAGGGTTGTTTTTTTTGGGTTTTTTTTATGATGCAAGAGAACAGTTTCATCTTTCCTTCTTTCACACCACAGGCTCTCTGGCAAGACTCAAACCTCGGGCTGTGCAGGGGTGAATGCAGATCTCCAGGCAGGACTCTTGCTTGCACTTTGTCTACGCATTTGACCCACATGTCTACAGCCCCTGATTAGCAAAGGGCTACACAATGCGACCTTATTTAAAAATACACAGTGGAATTCCAGGAGAGCAGTGAAATCTGAGAGCCATGAATTATAAACACAACAGCCAGAGAAAAGCAAGACGCCCACAGACACTCTCTATGTGCGCGACTTGATGTTTTTATGTGCGTTTGCAGCTACCGCTAATGATACGCATTGCCAGTGTCTCTCTACACACGCAAACAAAAATGAGCCAGTCTAATAGAGCAGCCAACATAAAACATATACTCCATCCAAAAAGCTAAAGAGTGTGGGTCTGCCAAACATGCAAATACACTATATCCAAACCTGGCTCTCTGTTTTACTGCAGCAACGCTCCACACACAGCAGCAATTTGAGAGGGTTATGGCATCATGTCTGTAAGCGTGAAATGTGTAAAACGCACCCACTGCCAGCTATAGAATTAAAGTATTAAATGTGAGGAAAAACAAACTTCCTGACTTTGAAAAGTTTCATGCAGTAAGTGCAGAGTAAGACTAACTCCAAGCTGATATAAAAGTACAGTTTGACTGGCTCGCTTCTGAGACCCATTATCGTATGCAACTACATTATTTCAAAGTGCAACATGTATTTCGTCAAGACGACTAAAATGAGGACTGTACTGTCCAGACACATGGTAATAAAATACACGAGCACTCTGAAAATGGGACAGAAATTAGTTTTAAACTGATGCAATGCAAAGATACCGAAGTTAATTTGGCTGTTTTTACGAAGTACAGATACTGTAAAAGGGTAGCAGTATAAAAGTGTGAAAAAAAAATTCTATTCAACGATTCAACTTCTTTACTGCAGTAAAAGTGAAAAAGTATAGGTTCTGAAATGTCCTCAAAGTACAAAAGTAAAAGGTCAGCGTTTGAAGGACAGTTCTACCGGCTGTTTGTGTGTAAAGCGAACCGAGCCTCATGTCAAGTTAATATAATGTGAAGACTATTCAACCATCTTAGCTTGTAATGAAATACAAAACAACATATCAGCTTCCAGTGTCAGCAACACAAACATTATGACACCTTTTCTCAATAGTCCAGTTTCCCTTTCATGTCCGTTTTGTCTTTTTATGTCTTGTTACATCTTTTTACGGCGTTTTCATCTTGTTGAATAAGAATGCAGCATGAAATCAAAATAAATACAATGAACACCAGAGAACAGGTGTGGTTTTGTCTTTTTACGTCTTTTCAACGTGGTTTTCCTCTTGTTACGTCGATTTGTTGCGCCTTGTTCGGTCTTTTGCGTCGTTTTTGTCTTGTTTGTCAAGAGTGATATGTGCCGATGGATACGCCGAGGGACTGCCGTTTGGTAGATTTAGGTTCAAATCGGTCTTGATGTTGGGAGGGCGCACCATGACGCAGAATAAAAATAATAGATGAAATGCATTAAAACTAAAGTAACAAAGTCTGTTAAAATGCAGGGAGTGAAAGTAAAAAGCTACTCAAGTAAAGTACAGATACCTGAAAACCCTACTTAAGTACATTAAGAAAGTACCTCAGCGCCTCAGTGTCAAGTGTGTGGCGACAAGTACAACAACTACAAATACAATATGGGGAAAAAAAGGTGTTTTCTTGGGCGTCAAAGTGTTAAAGCTGCTCAGGATTCCCTCTGTATCAGCCATGTATCATCCTAAATAACCATCTCCCTACTTTCCAACCCCTCACCCTAGTATTTAAAGGGCTTAAAACTGATGAATAGTAAAGGCGGGAGCAGTGCAGCGTGGTGAGCAGAGCCCCAGCCTGTGGAAACAGGCCTCAGTGTGGATGACAGGCCTAACGAGCTAAATATAGCCTTCTGGGTTATCTCCTCTGTGGGCGCAGCGAGTCCGTTGTTGCTTCACATTATTTACGTGTCTGTGCCTGCACCCTCTCTCTCTCTCTCTCTCTCTCTCTCTCTCTCTCTCTGTCTATCTCTTTCTTTCATTTCACACGCCCCCCCACAAAAACACATCACTATCTCTTTCTCTTGCTCCGTGTTCTCTCTCTTCACCTCATCCCTTCATAGCATCTTTTTTTTTTTTTACCCTCCATCTCTCCTCTCTGCAATTCCCTCCCCGCTCTCTCTCTTCATTTCTTCTAACTCAACGTTTTTTTCAGCACCCCCCCCACCTTCCACCCTCTCTGTACTTCTCTCCTGCTTCTATCACTCTCTCTCTCTCCTCTCCTCTTTTATTCTTTCTCTGCCTCCTTTGTATCTTTCCCTCACTCCCTCAGCAGCTCCCTGTTTTTTTTTTTTTTTCTGTCTGACACTCTCAGAGCCTTTTTTCTCTCAAGCTATCTTTCCCTT
>JAPQRN010000019.1:21188932-21203516 GCA_037367275.1 Coranthus polyacanthus | reverse complement strand
GGAGGGGAGGGAAACGGAGGGGAGGGGGGGGGGGGTCAGGCCTGTTTCCCTGGATAACATAACAGGACGGAGGTGGGACCCACCGGCTGTAAACATCACCTGTCTGTCAGTGTTTCTATGCCTGTGAGACTGTCATGATCTGGTGTGACGACTAGGGCTGGGTTTCATTCAACAGGAACCCAAAGTTCAAGCAGATGAGTCCACTATCCTTGTATCAAAATCTGTTCAAGAGGGTCTCTCAATTACCAGCAGTTATGGCCCAAAATGTACATTTGTCAGGTCACAATGACCTTGACCTTTAACCTTTGCTCTCCAAAGTCTAATCGGTTCACCCTTGAGTCCAAGTGAATATTTGTGCCAAATTTGAAGAAGTTCCCTCAGTGCCTTCTAGAGGTACCGTATTCATGCCGCGGACGTTTCCAATACCAGTGCCCATACCTTGGCTTCAACAGTGGTTCCTAAACTCTACTTTTTTTCCAGTAATTTCCAGTTTTAACAAAAAGAAAATGACAATGCACATGGTGCACAGCTTTAGTTTTGTTTTTCAACTCATTTGCATTTTCATACACACTTTTACAGCATAAAAAAAAGAACCTATTTACCACAAATTGAAGTTGAAGTCTGTTAACATAATAAAAATGTATAAAAGTTGCATGGAGATTTATTCCTGAGGTAACGAGACCAGGCATTTTTCGTTGTCATGAAAGTGCTATAAAAGTATTTAAGTTTGGTACTGCTCTAGTAATGACATGTCAGCACATTTGATAAGATTACACTATAAGGTACAACGAACAATTATTTTCATTACAGATTCATCTGACAATAATTTTCTAGATTAATCAATACATTTTTTGGTGAAAAATATTTACCGACAAACAGTAATTTTAGTGAAACAACTGTTTACTTGTTTCAACCACGAGTCCAAAACCCAGATATTCAATTTGCAAAGAAAAACATGGAAACAAAAAGAAGTAGTGAGTCCTTAGACGAGATAAGCTGGGATCCATAAATGTCTGGCTTAAACCTTTGTTTATCTATTATCAAATAATTTAATTATTTGTTAATGTGTAACGTTCTGTCTGTCAACTAATTGACTTTTCTGACTCTGATTTAAATCAGCCAAGATGACGCCAACAGCAAGTGACATCTGTTAGGACGACAACATGTTGTTGTACAGTAGTTTACGTAAATATGGATGTTTTTCTTTGTTTCTTTCCCCCTGTTTTTGCATGATATAAATGAAATCTGTATACGTCATTAGCTTAGCATATCTTAGAAATGTAAACGAACTTCACTAGAGGCCCGCTTGACACCAACTTTTCCATGACAATATCAGGCATCCAGTGCATTGCAAACACATTTATAGTTGTGTCTTTCACACTGTCTGAATATTAGGTCAAACTGCCTCTATCTGCTTCAGTCTGTCTGTGTGTCTGTCTTTCTTTCTGTCACATGGAAGCCACTGTTCAAGCAGCTGCATGTTTTTCCACCGCTGGCAGTGGCTCCATGAGAGACACGGCAACTGCGAAACAGATGCAAGTCTGGGAGTGATTGGGAAAGAAATGATTAGATCTGTCTGCCTGTCTTCTGCATCTATCTATTTAGCCCCTGGCACACTTTCTAACCAACACATGTGATTTCACACGGTATGGGCAGACGTGCCTATGCATGGACGCATTTATTCAAACACAACACCTACAAATAAAGCGTTTTTTTTTGCCCCTTTCGTGTGCCCTTTGTCTTGCTGCTCATTCCTCCCTCCTTTCGTTCTTTACTTCTCCTTCTTATGCCCTTTGTTCTTCCTTTTGCCTGTGTCTCCATGAGACAAGCGCAGACACATTCAGAGAGTGCATGAAATAATAATTGGCTGGTGAAATATTAAGGAAAAAAAGTCACATGAATAGATGAGAAATACCAAGTGTGGCAGAGGAGTGTCAGTGCCCCTTGTGTACATGTGTGTGTGTTTGTGCTGCTGATGTGAGCAGCAATGAATATAAGCAACAGCTCATTGGTTTAGACTGTGGATAAAAAATTGAAGCGCTGCAGGGAAGAACTGAAATCTAACTTACATATCAGCCATAAGAGGACGTGCCATCTCTTTGTGATGACCTCATCTTTTTCTTTTTCTCCCTGTCACTCTCGCTGTCCTGCCTGCATTTCCATTCAGGGGTGTTTGTAACTTACAGAGAGCCAGCCGGTCAGCTTCCCGACAACAGAAGCTTATTTGGGGTTAGTGGCACCCTCATTGTAGTATAAAGCAGTGGCTTTTACGCCAGTCAGTCATTCTGCCAACTAGCCAGTCAGTCATTCCGTTTTCATGCACTCAGTGTGAAAGCCAATTAACAAGCCAACACTCAGTTAGTCCTCAAGCTACCTAGCCAGCAAGGAAACCAAAGGAGCCAGGCAGCCAGTCCAGTAGTTAAAAAGGCAGAAAGTCAGCCAGTCATTCAGAGAGCTAGTCAGTTAATACTGCAGCTCACCACTAAGCCGGTGGTGGATTACAAATCAGGGAAAGATTGGCAGCCAAAATAGACTCTGGACTCTATCCAAGCCTCACTCTGATCATTTCTTTTAATGACAAAGAAAAGAACACAGAACACAGGATTTGAGGATAGAAAATGGGCTGTTTTTTTAAAATCAGAGAACAGCCTTAATCTGGGTGGCTGCTGATGTCTGAATACAAGTTGCTGGTGGCTTGTAGGACTTTTTTGCTTGTTCTGTTGGTCGCCTGACTGCAGCTGTATTGTTGTTACTTGACTTTTGCCATTTTCTTGGGTTGCCTATGAATTGCTGAACGAAATTAAATGTAAACAAGACTAGGACAAAGGAAAGGAGGGAGAATGTCATCTGCGGAAGGTGACAGCAATCTGCTGTGCTATTTATCATACATGGCTTTCATTACATCCACAAATGTTGGGGGAAAACAAACCGCCTGACACAGCGGGATGCCAAAAAAAAAAAAAAAAGGGGGACAGATTCAGCATGTGCAGAAACTGCACACAGTTGCACCTCCAAAAAACACATCAGCAGCAGGCGTGCACACACATTGAACCTGCACTCAGAAGTAGCTAAGTACGTACAGCCACCGAGGCCATAAAATTAATACACTGCAAAGACAGCCTCCTGCACATGAACAGACACATACATCAAGATCCAACACACACAAACAACTTAAAGTGGCTCTGCCCTCATTAATGGAGCATATGTGATTTCTGTGACCACATATTTGGAATTAGTTTGTTTACTTGGCTGTAAAAATAAAGTGTTACCCTACTCAGGGCCAGTGGAGTAAAGCCCCTCCTAAATGAACACACGTTTTGGTTACAACAATTTTCCAACAGTTTCTTCGACTGGACCACACACACACACACACACACACACACACACAGACACACAAGCGCTCGCATCCCTCACTTATTGCTTTATTTGTATACTGTAACATACATTGCCAAAGCAGAAAATGATTTAATGATGTTGTTGATGCACAATGTCATAATAGTAATAAGTGAAGCAGATTCGAGGACTTCAGGCATCCACAGGGAGATTTTTTTGTTAAATACTGTTACCTCTGCCATGGAGGTTGTGTTTTTAACAAACGGCTGAAATGTGAAGCCGACGTATTGGTGTCAAAACCTGCAGTTCCTCCAATGGCCACTTGAGGCTGGCTCCAAAAGCAGGTCAATCCCCCCATGTTAAAATGTCTGACTTTACAGCAGAAATAAACATGTTTACAGCCTGGGGCAAAAAGTGGTGTTGGTCTCTATACTGTAGCTAATCTGTGAAGTGAGTGGGTTTTTATATAACTCACTTGTTATTAAATTACATTAAAGGTTAAAGTTGTGCATAAATAAGGATGTGGTTGCGTTGAGCGACAGGAGCGTCTGTGTCTGCCCTGCTGTGTGGACTTTGATTGACCGCTAGCTCAGCTGCTGAGTCGGACATTCAGAGCAACTGTTTATTGAATAAAAGATTTTTTTCCAGACAGGCAGCTCTATTGTAGTTGTGTTTAAGAAGTTACACTAACAACCTCAGGGGACTCGTGAAGTCTCTGGTACTTCATTACAAATCCCAGCCTGTTAGCACAACTTAGTTACATTAGCCAATTAATTCGTATTGGATTATATGATTTGTCAGCTAGCCTGCTAAGTCACCCAGCGAGTGCTAGTTAGTGTATGACATTACGGTTATTAAACACAACTGTATGTGTTAACATTTATGAAGTAGCTGAAATGACCGTGTTTAACGTGATGTGGTCAGTGTCTTCAGTAAATTAGCGTTAGCTTGGCAAGTTCCCCCCCCCCCCTCGCTCTTCCTCACCCTCTTAGTGCCCAGATATAGCGCTAGTTTCCAAAAACAAAGACGGCGCCGGACATCTCGAGGCTTCATGTCAGCAATCCGCAAATCAACGTGTAACGTCACAGAACGTCACAGAAACGTCCACTATTTATATAAAGTCTAAAGTTTTACCACTGCTGCTACTACTGCTCTGATTTTCATAAAGGTTGAGGGAAAGGTAGGACATGGGCCAAAGATGAATCCATAGAACCTGCAGATCCATAGAAAGGGCCAGATCATGGAGTTATTTTCAGTTTTTCTGTGTTGTGTTGGATTGAATTAAACGGCTGTGGGGCCTTGGCGGACGTGTCCATCTAGTCACAGTTGTGACACCTTCAGCAACTAAACTGTCTGGGACCAAGTCCAACTTTTCCTATCTTTCTCTCTCTCTCTCTTTCTCACTCCCACTGTCTCTCTTTTCATACGCTTGCAGAAAAAACTTTAAGAGTGAAAGCTTAAAGTGTAAAATCAGACATGAGCAAACCTCTCTCTAGATTCTAGCGCTTTATGTAAATGTGTAGCGTAGCGCAGGAGGTGTGTTTGATTGTGTGGGTGCTTACACTAGATAAAATTTACTGTGTTGACTGTATATCTTAAGAATGGATGTACTGTAGGTGCATGCGCGTGAGTTTTCGATCTGATCAGAGGCCTGTGTGTAGACTAGCAGTTATAGACATCTCTCTTAACCATAAAAATACACAGTAAATCCTCTCTCTCTCTCTCTTTCTCTCTCTCTCTCACTGGGGTGTGGCAGCCAATCAAGGGCTTGTACATTCACAGCAACAGTCGAGGTCGGGCTGGGACGTTATTTATTGTTATTGTTGTTGGCACACACAGCACGCACACATGCACACAAACCGCCGCTGCTCTCCTTTCCCTTTTCCTTTCCCAGATCCAAACACACACACACACACACACACACACACAAGCATGTACACACTTAATCAGCTGCACACACGCATACACAAGCTCTTTTACAGGAACACAAGGACAAGTAAAAACATAGTACACACACAAACACAATAAGCCATACATATACTTACACACAAATACACTCAAAGAGCACAGAAAAACAAAACTGCACTGCACCAATACTTAACACGGAGTCACACTTTCACACATACGAGGAAATGGTCATTTAAGACAAAAGTGTATGTATGCACTATGCACTCACACAGTAACACTAAAGAGACACCGACATACACAAAAATTAAGTATATACACGCATTAAATAAAAAGACACATTAATGCACCTCACACATATCCACACACATGGATTTCTGATAGCGTTTGCCACAAAAATCCAGTGGAACCAATTACAGCTCCGCTCGCCTGGCAAATCAGCCCCTCGGTTTTAACCCTTTCCTCCCAGAGAGCGAGGAGAACAAAGTCTGGTGTAATAAAAAAATAACGCTACTTGAGCCTCGGATGTCCATTGTATCTACTTATACCGAAGACACCTTCCTTATCACTTCCGCTGGGACACAGAGGACTAGAAAGGAGAGGCGTTGGAGGCAGCTCCAGCCTCTCTTGGCTCGGTTGTCGCTGACAGGAAGTAGACCTGCTTGATTGACACCGGCAATGATACACGAAGATTGCTGACTGAACTGAGTCAAGTCTGTTCACTGGGAAGTCACTGTGGTAACAGTTATTGTACAAAGTACTGCTGAAAAGTGCAGGAGATGAACTACAAATGGCTTAGAATTTGCAAGTTATGCTCCTTTCCTACTTTCACTTAAAAAAAGATAAAAACAAGTGGGACATTTTGAAACTTGCCTCATATTACCAAGAACAGCATGTTCAATTCGTGACAAAGTATTATGCGCGAAACAACAAAGTTCATGTTGTCTGTTTGCTAAATTTAATGAGTGCTTAATAATCCTCTTGGTAGGAAAAAAAGACAACGGGAAATTAATATTCCAGCTGTGTTGTGGAGTGAAAAATCAGGATAAACTGCAGATCTTCTTAATTTATGGGGACAAACACACATGAATACGTACATGTGCAAACACAAACTCCGCAACTGCAAACACACAAAAGAACCTGCACACAAACACAAGTACAAACACACACACACAGTACTTTGCACCCTCACACCTCTCTACAGATCATATTTCATAGCAACACCAGAAATAAAGTTCCATTGGCAAATGAAGGCTGCAGAGGAAGAAGGAGAAGAGAGAGAGAGAGAGAGATGGAGAAAAACAGAAGAGAGACAGAAAGACAGAGATAGAGGCTATCGATCGGTTGGAGTTGGCTCAATCTGGGATTGAACTTTATCACAAACGCAGAGCATCGCAGCAGGAAGCTCTCTGATACGCCTCGAAAAGAGAGAACAGAGGAATGTTCGCACTCTTATTCTTGTTTTGCATCTCTCATTCATTTTCATTTCTTTCCACCCCCAGCCGTGCCTTTTTAAAGAATCTCTTCTCCCTCCTTTTTTTCCTTCTTTGGCTCTTAATTCTTTCACTTTTTCCCTTTGTTTCTCGCTTCTTTCTGTTTTCTCTCAGCATCCCTCTCTCCTTTTTATTCCAGCGGCTGGCTTATTAGCATTCTCTCTGTACATATAATTGATTCCTCATGCCGTCCTCTTGTGAAAATGTCATTCATAATTCTGTGTGATAGCTAGTTGGCTGGCTGGTTGGCTAGTTGGCTGGCTGGCTGAATGAGTGGCTGGCTGGCTGGCTGGCTGGCTGGCTGACTGACTGCAAGGCAAAGTGGCCACTGACCTATTTGTAGCAGATACAAAGAGACTGACAACCAAATCTGATTATAGCAACCGGACCGAGGCCCCTGCGAAACGAATGGTCTAAACCGGGCTGAGCTGCCATTCATCCTTCTGTGTTTTTTAGTCTTTAACCTTTATTTTACCCTGGAAGGGGGAATTACCAGCAAATTGTCACTGCTGATGAAGGGTGAAACTGAAGAAGGGAAAGGACTTTAAGGAGGTATTAAGGGGGGAAGTACTCCTGCACTCATGACCCTTTTTTTTTAGCAGTAATGGAAATGAATTAAGTGGAATTCAGCTATCAATTAAACAGTCTGTGTATCTATAGTGTTTGCTTAGCAACAGAAATGAGCAAACGGACAGCTGACAGATCTAGTCAAACACACACAGACAAATATAATCTTGCACACATGCTGACATGCCACAAACACACATGTACGTGACCAAATACTAATGATCTCTCTCTCTCTCACACACACACACACACAAGCTGAGAAGTGGAGATTCAGTAAATGCCACCTACACAGTCAACCATCAACAGGATCTCAAAGGCACCTGGCTGCAGCTGACGGAGAGGGAGGTGGTGTGTGTGTGCATAACAGGGAATCTCTTAGCCCAAACCCCCCTCCCTCCTTCCCTTCACTCCTCATATTACAGTACAGTCCTTATAACTTAACGAGAGGGTCAACACACACAGGCTGTGAATGACAGACAGAAGGACAGAGAGACAATTAAAAATAAATTAGTAGAACTCAAGGGCAGTCCGAAAGGAAGTATGAAGAAAGACAGACAGAAAAGATAAGAGTTTTGCTGAGGAAACAGCAAAAGAGAAGACAGAAGGGAGACGCATTGGGGATGAAAAGCAACAGAAAGGTTGGGAGTTAAGAGACAGAGATGGAGAGACAGACAAAAAGAAAGAGACAGACAGAGGAGAGGAGAGGGAGACATAAGGAGGTACTTACCGGATGCCTGCCCTGAGGGTACATGATCCCAGGAGAGGAGAGGCTGCCAGTCCGTTTGATGGCCAGGTTAGTCCCCTGGCCCTCCACTCCTCTGCCCTCCACCGGTTTACACAGCCACACACACTCACACACAAACACACACTCACTCACTCACAAACACACACACACTCACTCACTCACTCACTCACTCACTCACACTCTGCTTCACACACTCAGTTTAAGTCCAGTCCCTGCTCCTTTTTTTTTGCTGGGCTTGAAGACAGCAGTCTTTACTCTTGCAGAGTCTCTCTCTCTCTCTCTCTCTCTCACGCTTTCTCTTCTAAGGCAAATTCCTGTTGACACACGACTGAAGAGCGCTCAATCCGTCTGCTCGTTTATCCAACAATGTCATGATAAAATGGAACGGCAGATTTGACCTCCTTCTTCTTCTACTTCTACTTCTACTTCTTCCCCTGTGTTCCCCCGGTGAAACCAAAGTCTCAGTTTCACCTCGTCTCTCTCTCTCTCTCTCTCTCTCTCTCTCTCCACCTCGTCTTCCTCTCGGTTTCCCCTCACCCTGTGATCAAGTCAAGGTCCACACATAGTGACATGACACAGAGAATTTCATCCAGGCAGGCTCCCCTTCCTCTCTTCTTCTTCTTCTTCTCCACTTCCTCTTCTTCTCCCGTCTACAACTGTGCCCCCTTCACCCGACTGTCCAACGGTAAAACATACAAAAACATAAACACTGACACAGCTTCTTCTCTGCTTTTTTCCTCCTCTTCACCCCTCTCTCTGACACAGTGAAGCCTCTGCCTTGACTGCTGCCGCAGAAAACAAGGATAAGAAGAAGGAGGAGAAGGAGAAGAAGTAGGAGGGAGGGGAGAAAAAAGAGAGGGAGAAAAGAGAGAGAGAGAGTGAGAGCTTTGTTTTTAATCTAAATGTGGAAAAAAACGCGAGAGGAAAGCAGGAAAGAACAGCAGGTCAGTGGAGGATCCAGCGGGCTTTTCAGCAGCAAGCCCTAGACTGTAATATATTGTGCCTGTTGGCTTCAACACAAACACGACAGGCTGCTAAAGCTCCTCTTAAGGTGGAACTGAGTAGACAGAAACACCCAGTCACAGAGCGAGGGAGGAGAGAGAGGCAAAGAGAGAGATGGATCCCTTTTCAATTGTGGTCAGACAGACAAAGCAATCAGTCATGCACAAAGACTTAGGCTCACACTGATATGAATGGAGATTCACACACACACAAAACGCTCCGACACTCATACACAAATTCATGACAGCTATGTGGACATACTTATTATTAGAAGCACAGCCACACGCAAACACACACACAGCTGCATATACACACAGTCCAGTTACTCAGAGTGATAAGTTTATTACCCAGTTTACACATTGCATTAAAATGCAGCTTGGATGATTGGATAGCTATCCAATCATGCATAATCGCATATAACTCCAGGTGTAAACACACTCGAGATGCAGCGGAGACCTCTCCGATTGGTCGGGACCTCCGCGGAACCGCAATGCATCCAGATGTTTGGCGAGACGCAGGAGTCATTTTGTCAAACCACATGCATTAACTCTTCACTGAGTACAGTAACATCACCTGAAGAGTGACACAGAAGTACTGACTATCACTCCGAGTTCATCAAGTTTATTTTGAGAAGCCTGCGGAGCATGTAATGAGAAAAGAAATGGATGAACTACTTTTCATTTCTGCTTTTTTTTTTTTTTTTTCCTCATTAGCGATTGTAGTTACTGCATCTAGTTCCGTTCTATCAAAACACTGAAACAAATCAGATACACATGGCACAATTACAGGACAGGCTGATCGTTAATTATATAATGCTTGCTCAGATTTTGACCTGACTTTGACCTGGTGTTTACATGCGAGTTCCAATAGGCAGACTGCAGGATTAGTCTGACTCGCATCAATGCCAGACAAAAGGAAACCTCTAAACCATACCTAAAGAGATATCACATCAAGACACGTTATGTACAGTATGTGCAATGTGGCCACAGCTGATCACAAGATGTCACATGTCACGTGGGCTTAAAAACAGAGGTCGACCAATAGTGGGTTTTAAAAGGCAGATATAAAGCTGATAACTGATTAATCAGACAATATCAACCCCTAAAAAAATATGACAGTGTTAGAAATTAACCATCTTTGATATTAGTTATTAGCTGATGGAAAACTGAAACTGAATGGTGCTATTTTTTAATCTTGTGCAAAAGTTAATAACCTTGTTTGCACAAAACAGTTAACTTTTTCACACAAGATATTGGAACTACTTAATAATTTTGTTAAGTCGTTTACATTATTCTATATGAAGATTATAGATTGTATTGTGCGCGCAAGATAATGAGTTGTGAAAACAAGATTTATATAAGTATATCACTTCAGGGGCGCCATAAGGTCCAAATAATATGATCAATAAACATCAAACTCAAAGTAATTCATCGATAAATCTGGAACTGAAAATTGATCTAACTGTAAAAGTTTAAAAATTCTAAGTTCATCTTTTATTTTCTCTTATTTCTCTTATTTTAATCTTTTATAAGTCAGTATTTCCAGTTGAGAAGCTTAAAATCAGCCATCGGCCACTTTCGGAGCCAAGTTCTGCCGATGCTGACAGTTTGTAAAACGTCCTATCGGCACAGATTAAGCGGCCAAACCAATTAATCGATCTGTCTCTACTAGAAAAATGAACCCCAAAAATGCAAAAGTACACATTGAATCAGCATTAAGCCTTTATAACATAAGACAGCCTCCTTTAAACACCTCAGCTTTCAACACATACATAAAACATACGACATATATTTTATTTTCCCCCCACTGTAAACATATGCACATCGCAGCAGGAGTCACACTTTGTGAAGTGATATGTGGCTGAGGTGTGGAGCAGTAACACCACACTGACAACCACTTACCGCCAAAGATGTCATTGAAATCAATAAGTCTGGTATCTTGAGAATTTCCAATGTAACAGCCTGAAAATATCCTCACTACAGGAGGATAAAAATGTCTCTGCCTGCCTACTTTTGACTGCTGGCTGTGGTGCATGTTATTTACAGAGCTGCCCAGAATGGACCTGGACCAGCTAAGACTTAGAGAGTATTTAAAGCCTTTCCATGTCCAGTACACCACCAGACTATCCCGGGCCGTCTTTTGGCGCTGTTTATAATGAGTTTATCCAGGGCAGCTTTGCCTTTGAACTTGATCAAACAGCCATTAATCCGACACAGTTGAATCGGACACATGCAGTCAGTCTTGGCATCCGTGGAGGGTTTCCAGTAAGACAGAAACTGCATCTGATAACAAGTGGGCTCGCCAGAGGGCAGTCCCAAAGCCTCAATTAAGGTCACATACAGACATCCTATTATCCAATACAGTCTGTTAACACACACTATAGATCCTTTGTGGGAAGCTAATGCTTCCTTATTTAACCTCGCTTTAAATTGAGCAATGTATTTATTTATACTGTAACTAATTTTAGCCCTTTTACCAAATATCTTATCTGACGGTAACTAAGAATTATTAGCGACTATTAGCAAATCTGTAAACATTTATCTGTGATGCAGTGGGTGTTTGTGGACATTTAAAGGAGGGAACAACGGGCTCATACAGGAACACGAGAAGAAGTTAACTGTCATAAAACTATACATATTTGTCAAATATGAGTTTGTCTTCGTTACGATTAACTTTATTTCTAAACTAGAAAACACCAGAAAGCGGAGCGCAAACCTCCACCGAGGCAATTAAATGATCTACAACATACCATCCCCAGCAATCACACTGGCTTCATGCAGTCAATAATTAGCAACAATTACGCATTTTATTACTGTGACTTTGATCTTCAAATTTTGTGCTGCAGATCTTGACACTATACACATATATGGTAAATTAAAATCAAATCAGATGAGTCTTGACTTGAGATTTTGATGTTAATACATGGGAAATTTTGGAATTTTGAGGATTTTTCCTGACCAAAATTTAAACCAAAGACACATTTACTCTCCTGTCATGACAAGTTGAACTCAAGTAATAAAACACACCTCAACTCAGCTCAGTTAGTTGTATTCCAAAATGGCTACTGATATTGAAAGTAAAAGTAAAAGGTCATTAAAACAAGCAATCAGGGAAATATTCATGTATTTTTCCATAACTTAAGCCTCGTATCATCATCCCACAGTGTGAAAACTCAAAAGACAGTGGGAACCAGTGGCCTCACGCGCCAATATCTGCTCAAGACAGTCCAAAGAAAACCAACGTCTACTTGTAAACATTTCATCCAGTCAAATTCTAAACCATTCATGCTGTTGGGAGTCAAAGGGGAGCAGGAGGAAACTCTGCACAACACTAGATGAGAGGTAAACCCTGAACATTTCACCAGAGCACCTTCCAACATAAGGGCAGTTAGTTTAGAGTTACTTATGTGACCCTGCTTGCATTAAATCTGTCAGGAGAAAGAAGATGTTCGAGGATGCTCAAACGAAATGCGTTTAGGAGGATATTCATTCCTCCAGAGGCTTTGCACTATGCAGCCTTTTTATTTCCCTTTTTTTTTTTTTTTAAATTCCTCTTCATCGTCACCCCTGCCTTCATTCAAAATCTCTTTCATTTTTCCTCTTCCTACAGAAGCAAGCACATTAAGCATATGATGATTCAAAGATGCCCCCGCCACCGTTCTCCGTGTAGCCTATTGTACTAATCAGCATTATCTAATTGTCTAGAATGGATTAAGCAGGTAATTATTCCCCCGACTCCTCACACTGGGTTTCAGGGATCCAGATGGGCAGGCATACTAACACACTGACACGCGGACAGGCACGGATATCGACACGGACC
This sequence comes from Coranthus polyacanthus, assembly GCA_037367275.1. Classification (NCBI taxonomy): domain Eukaryota; kingdom Metazoa; phylum Chordata; class Actinopteri; order Kurtiformes; family Apogonidae; genus Coranthus; species Coranthus polyacanthus. Next base: position 21,190,652 of record JAPQRN010000019.1, on the reverse strand, counting down.
ACATCGTAGCCTGTTCAAAATCTGCAGCTGTATTTACCACTCGCTCTTATAAAATACTGCATGTGTTCTGTATGTACTGTAAGGTGAGTGGGTTTGTAAAGCTCAGAAAGTCCAACTTGGCAGGCGAGCGAACTGTCAGTCACACCTGTCAATCAACGCCTGACACGCAGACGTGGAGCAATAATTTAAAGATCGATCACCAGAACAGACTTAGTATTTTTAGAGAGACGTTCAGTGCAAGTCTATGGGAGCCAGGCTTTTTTGAAGCCAGCATCTAGTGGCCATGAGTGGTATTGCACTTTAAGATACTTCAGCGTTGGCTTCACTTTCAGTCCTTGCCCCTTGAGAATTGTTTTAACACCCCCTCAAACTCAAAGGTTTTTAATTGAACTGCAGATGTTATCTGACGAAAGCTCAGCAGTTCACAAAGAACTGATGGCATTAGTCATTTTTACCATTTTGGTTGACAACAAAAAAAACACGTTTGACTGTAGTTTTTTTTTCCTAATGTATGGCTAGTGCAGTTTGACTGACCTTGGTCCAAGTAGCACATAAGGATGTTGAGGAATACAAGCTGAGGGGACGCAGTGAGGAGAGTCAGCACCTTCAGAAAGATGGTCAGCATCTAAACCACAGAAGAGCAAAATCAGCTACCAGAAGAAACACTATACAGGCTGACTGCTCACAAAAGACAGAAAGAAATCATTCCAACTGTAGTAACAGCATAAAATAACTCATTTATGTCTGGTCTCTTAAGTATTTAATTCATTTCACAACAGACAGCATATGACATTACCATTCTCATTGTAATAGTCTAATAGCTTTAGTTCCTCTGGTCTTTGGTCACAAACCAGCCTACCATGCAAAGACACTGTATTAAAAAATGGGTTTTTCCAACCATGTGTGGCTTGAAAGGGCTTGTGTGGTGGATAAATGAAAAAGTATGGCCATGTCTATTAACAGCATCATAACTGCTGTCAATTTGTGTCGTAAAAACCTCCAACAATTTTAGTTAAAAAACATTTTTAAAAAAACAAAACACACAGGCTATTTCACAGCTTCCTGCTTAGCTTACCTACAGAGGTAGAATTTTAAAGTTGGGCACAAACAATCACAAACATGCAAGAGATAAAGGTAACCAACACAACATTATTTTACACAACCATGGCACTTCAACGGTGAACACTCGCAGTTTAAGATGATGTAACTTACTTTCTGCCAGGTCACCTGTCAATCAGATAACTGGCACCTCTTTAGTATCGCCAACAAGCTCTAAAAACGAGGGAAACCCAAGTTCCATGCTTACACGTCTCAATTTAGACTGTAGAGAAGAGCACCAGCAACTCTTCCGTTCCACCTTAAAAGCTCTACCTTGTCTGAGGGCTCTCTCTGCATGCAGATTGGACGAGGGGACAGCTCGTTCCAACCAATTGCGTTCAGAGGACCCCACGTTGGGTCCTGATGTCATTAGGCAACTAACCAATCGTGGACTGACCCGGCCGCTGAATGGCGGTGGGCGGTAGCGAGGGGGGCCGGAGGGGGAGCTGTGGAGTCTGTGGGGATTGTGGGCATTGAAGTTCCAATTATTCTGCGCGCGCGCGCGCGCACACACACACAGGCACACACACAGACGGCCACACGTTACACACACACACACACACGCTGTCAGTCACGCTACATAAATGCTCAGTAAATTCCGCCGTTAATTTCAATCCCTATA
>JAPQRN010000019.1:21168539-21183989 GCA_037367275.1 Coranthus polyacanthus | reverse complement strand
AGCAGATAATCATAATTTGTTTCCTAGTTTCCACTATCAAATGCAGCCATGTTGCAGCATGTTTTGCTGCTCAGTTCCGTCTGAGGGGGCATCCGCTGGGAAAGTGATGTCAGTGCATCCCCTCTAATGATGTCTGGACAAATTTGAGTATTTATGTTTGGGAGGACATTTTGGAGGATATTTTAGGCAGTCCTAACAACATTTAAGCATTCATGTTTAAGGTTAGGGTAAGAGGACAAGAAATGCAATATGTCAGTGAGTGTCCTCACAAAGAGAGACACAACTATGTGTTTGTGTAGTACCTAAAGGCAGCAGTAGACTGTGCTGTGATCAACCTGCTTGGCGTGAGCCAATCGTGTGACTAATTGGATCTGAGGCAGACTGCTGTGAATAAAATACCTCCTCCTCATCCATCATCTACTCTCACCATCTCCCTCATTTCATCTCTTGTGTGGATAAAGGTATATGTAATTTGAGCTTGATTGTCTTCGTGTAACAAAGCTGCAGCTTCAAACAAGCGTACACTCAAACACACATAGGTTGACCAAAGTCAACAGCATAAAAGAGCACCCCACTGAGCTAATACTTTGAGCAGTGCAAGCACATTTTAATGTGTCTGTGTCACATGGAAAGACCTTGTGCTCCTTCATTTGTGTGTCTGCATTTCTTCTTCTTGATCATTTCCACAGACAGCAGGTAAATAATAAGTCCATGCTGCTCTTTACTTTGTTATATTTGGTCATTTATTCGGAAGCAGCATCACAGCGCGGAGTCGCTGTGTTTTGTTTTTCATCTCTGCATGTTGCTCTGTACATCGTGCATACCAAACACTCTATAGCTCACACTGTACATGGGACTTTCAGGTCTTTCTTACACCCAGTGTGCCTCTGGACTGGAATAATGGTCTGTTGCTTTATCAGTGCTACTTATCAAACAGGAATGTCAATATCTTACTGTGCCTCCATCCCTTATTTTATTCCCCCCTTTCCTTTCCTGTCTCTCTCTCTCTCTCTCTCTTCGTCTGCATCTGCCCTTTTAAACATTTTGATAGTTGAATGCATTCTGTAAGTGTAAAATGTACTGGCAGGGGTCCTTGCGACCAGATGCAGAGTGTTCAAAAACGTACACAGAGGAAGAGAGAGAGGTGAGACAGACTGAAAGAGAGCAGATGCATGTATGCGTGTGAGGAATGCTGGATCGGTGTGTGCACGCGTGTAGGTGTGTGCATGTGGGGTTTTTTTCTGTGAACGTGTGTGTGTGTTGTGTGTTGTGTGTTGTGTGTATGAGCTGGCCGAGGTGCAGATGGTGGATGTCAGTGTTGAAAAATTCATGATGCCATGTTTGGAGATTCCTGGGGGATATCTTGTTGTTCAACTGGCCTTACAGAGCAGGCCCGCACTGCACACACACACACACACACACACACACACACACACAAAACAAACACAACGACACTCGACCCACGAGCCCTGTGTGTGTGTGTGTGTGTTAAAAGATATGGAATCAAAGAAAGAGTTGATGCTATGAGATATGGAGGAACACCAATACAGACAACAATAAAATGAAAAGTATTTTTGTTATTCAGATTTCTTTCTGTGTTTCTCTGTTTGGGCTGAGATGTTTTGTCAGTCTCTGGTGGTTTTCTTTCTCTCACAAAGTTGCCAGATCCATCAAACTGTCAAGTGAATATTACACAAAATTACCATGTGAGCTATCTCCAACAACTACAAATATATTAACTCGTGTAATGTTGAACAAAACCCACCTAAAGGAAATTCATAAAAAGAAAGAAAACTTCAAGAATCCTTTGGCCAGCTGAAAAAGAACATGTTCTAACTTGTGTTAGTCTTATTATTTGATAACATGCAACATATTTAGCAATTAGGGCTTCTAATAAAATTTAAAGAGCCAGAAATAGAAACTAGGAAAAGGAAGACAGAGTTGATTTTTTTGTCGTGACTTTACTGTTTACAACCTTTTCCCCACGTGTGATGTTTGAATTCTACTGTATGTACGTGAAGAGAGCTGGCCAGACAGAAAGCACGGAGAAAAAAAAAAAAAACTATATGCATGCTTTCGATGCATACGAACAAAGTGATCCTAACTCTCCATTACGCATGACTCCCTAGACACAGTGTTTGTCGAGTGAGGTGTTCTACACATTAGCGTGCCAAGACCATTTGAGCAAACAGAGCTCTCCGAGCCCAAGTGGAGAGTGTTGGGATTCTGCAGTAGGTAATGGAAACTGGCAGCGAGCGGCGTGACAAACCCTTCACACGAGGCTCACACTGAGTTGAATATGAGCCTGTGTTCTCATTATAAACTCTTTTTTTTTTTTTGTTTTTGGTCTTTATTTCTACTTTTTTGGTCAGCCATTGCAGATTGAACAAGATGGCTCAATAATACCTTAGTAAGGTCAGTGTAATGTGATCCAAAAACCTTTGCTCATGTTTGGCTTTGGATCTTTGTTTTGCCTTTGTGAATTCCCTAGCTTGGTTCTGGAGGCACATGATAGATTTTATGTTAATCTAAAAATTGCTGTTGCTTCATTTGGTTTGGGGTTTGAGTTTCAGCAGGATGTTTTGTTTCTGTAATGAGTCTATAAAAAGGCAAATAGCTGCAGTATATACATACGGGGCTAATATGTGTAGTAAAATTCTCTATGTTTCTTTGTATGAGTTGTGAAGAGATTCCTTAAGAGTTTTGTTACAGAGACAGATGGCTAATGTTAGCTAGCTTTGCGAGTGTCACTTACACTGCCTTTCTTTATGATTCGAGAGTGCAGATACAAATTATCTTTTAATTATTATTATTATTATTATTATTATTTAATATGCTCATTTATATTTCAGTTCTTTTGAAAGAAATTTCATCTTTTGACCCCCTTAAAGAATTCACTGATGATGTTGGTTAATTTTTTTTCGAGACAGTGTGCAGGGTTTTTTCTCATTGTTGTCAAGGTTTCTCCACCTATCGCTCTTTCGGGTGTTTTGCATCAAATCACAGTAATGATGTAGCGATATCCACACAGCTATGGTCTTTACCGGTCTTCAAATAAAATCTCAAGTCCTCTTTGGCCGAGACAGAGATAAGACCAAGTAAAAATTAGGTCGGTTCGAGACTATGACCTTCAGGACCCGTGATTGACAGCTGTAATGACCAACTGTGGTCGTGAATCCGCTAGAGGCCGCCGCATGTGACATCCCTGTGTCTCTACTGCGCACACTCTGGCTCCAAGTTGCGTCACACAGGCAACATGGCAGCTCCCGTGACCGCTGGATTTTGGCTTCATTTTTACACAGTCGGAGGAAACATCATCGCGACGTCCATCTGTACATGTGGTCTATGCTCGAAGCACAACACAGACTCCAAAACAAACCTCAAACACACAATCATGTGCAAATCTTAAATTTGAAACCTTTCATTTGATACCCATCTGCATAAATGTACCAAAAAAAGCACATACATACTATCTAAGTTAGTCCAAATATTTACATGCAGAAAAATACAGATGTGACCACATTTCACATTTACATATATACCAGATAAGCACACATTACACACGTGAATGTACTGGGTCATGCTGTCCCAGTTACATTAAGAAACCAAAAGTATTCCACTTGAGAATTTAACCCCAACCAGAAATATGAATCCAGTCTCAGACACGAACTGAGACACACACACACAAAATCTTACATCCGCTCACACACACACACACACAGTTTAACCCAACCGAGGATTGAAGTTACTGTCCCACTAACCCACAGAGACAAATCCACAACTTGCAAACCAGCCATCAAACTCATACAACTTACCTACTCAAACCTGGTTTCCTTCCAGACCTTCCCTCCTCTCTCTCTGTCTCACACACACACACTCACACACTCACACATATTGACTTTGACATTCCTTCTCTCCGCGGCACCCTTTTCTGTGATAAAGTAAAATGAAAGGAGGAAATGGCATCATCAGGAGCTGACAGATATGAACTGAAAAGATCAGAAACCTAGAAGGGAGAACAAGGTAGTGTGAGGTGTGTGTGTGTCGAGATGGGGAAGGGTAGAGCAGAAGTCAAACTGAGTTCTAACGTCACACTGTACTTAGCGCGTGATTGCCGAGAGTCAGCAAAAATGAACCGGATAATCAGCAAACAAACGAATATATAATGTGGATAGTATAATTTCATCTTCAACTAAACAGGCTACATCCGCACTAGTACGAAAAATTGATCTTTGCCCACACAACGCTTCAGAAACGATCATCATCTAGAGAGACGCTCCTTTGACTTTTTCTGACTTTATAATGGGTGTGTATTGTACAGAATCTACAGCTCCACAGAGTGAACGACATCACCACACTTTAGGCTTCGGATGTTCGGCTGTTTCACAAAAAAATCTCTCAAACTAAACCTCACATTGTTCGCAAATTTCACTTCTACGTACAATTTTTGTTGCGCTCTTTCAGGCAGTATACTATTTAAAGCAGTGTCACTTGATACTTTTTGAGATTCATACCGGCACGTCAAGCAACGTCTTCTTATTCCTTTGATCACATTTGGTTTGCGATATCGCAGCAACACAGCTGATTGTGATTGGCTGCACTGTTTCTGGGCAGTTTTCAAACTTGTCAACTCATTAAAATCATGACATTTTCACCTAATTTACATCTTTGACCATGTTAGACTGTCACGTACTTTCACTATATACATTTTCATGTCTTATACATAATGCGGTTTTCAACATGCTTTACCTAATTCATGTCTTTTTCAAACATGTTTTACGATATTTGCCGCCTTAATCTATTTCATCTTCTGATTCAACTTCATTGTGTTTTCTGCTTTGACCCATTTCAACTTCTCCTTCAAATTCATCTCTATATTTCAACAATATTTCAAATTTAAGCCATGTCTGCCAGTTTCAGCCACAGTTAAGCGGCTCCAGTAAAGCTTTCAGCTCTCGGCAATCACACGCAATCTCTTCAGAGATTGCAATTTCTCTAGTTAATTTTGCATTTAGTCTTAAGGACTGACCAATTAAAAATCCATCAGTGGATGAGATCATTTCTTTCCTTAAAGTTTTCACTTTTAGTGAACTTCTGACAGCCAGGTCTGTGGATTATTCAAAAATAATCACAGCTTCATTTGCAGAAGAGACAGTCTGCTGTTCAGGTTTTCAAATGAAAGTGTTCCAATCCTCTGAACACCGCAAAACGCTCTCTTTGGATTCTGTGTATAAAAAAAGAGACACACATCACCTCAAACTTTCAGCAAATAAAAAATTGAAAATATCTGCATGGCTAGACACTGCAAATGGTAAGTGGGATTTTTTTTATATATATATAATTTGGATGAAGTGACCCTTTAAATAACTTGTTAGGACAGACATTTTCGCAGGCAAGTGGAGCAGAGCAACCTTGTCCGGCCAAATGACACCATCTGGCAGGAAGCTGTGACAACATGGTAAGCACAGAAATCCGTGTGTAAAGCATGTGTGTGAAGGTATTCTCAGTGTGCGTTCTAAAAATTGTGCTGGAGAGGTATGTATGGAAGTGTGCGAGTAAGAGAAGGACAAAAAACAACAAGAGACTGAGAGAAAACCTCTGTATGTCGTGTTTATATGTGTGTGTGCTTGTAACTTTGATTGAAAGTGATTCTGTGTCTGGCCGGATGAGTTTCTGGCAGCGGACATGGGACATCCGACCAAAAACCGTTGTGTAATATGTCCCCAATCCATCATCTGGAAAAGGCAGACATTTTTAAACAGCATCAGTAAACTTTGCATTTTACTGTCAGTCACATAGATTACAAATCAACACATTTAGTAAACAGACTGGCACCGCTTAGCAATAAAAGCACCCTCATACGATTTAGAAATAGGTTATTAATTAGGTTGTAAACACTTTATAAATCCTTAACAGCAGGCACAGTGACCTTACATTTACTTTTAAGCCTCAGGTCTCATTGGTTACCGAGCTTCCTTGTCTCCATCAGCAGCATTTACACCTGACAGCTTCATCTGATATTTATTGATGAGTTACTGCTTTTCAACCACCATCAGCATTACCTTAATACTCAAAAAGTTGAATGTTTTCAACTAATTCACACAAGAGTACAAAAGGTGCCCTGTCTGATCACATGACAGCTCATCAAAGCGCAGCCACGGCTTGTCATTCAGCTCTGTTCATTAGTTCTATCAACTTTCATCCATCCACACGAGGTTCTCGACCCAGTTCCTTTCTCCCTCTTAGACGAAAGGAAGTGTATCGTACCGCAGTGTACGCTGCGCCGTCTTTGTATGGATGATCTTCGGCTAAACGTGAGCTCTACTCTTGTGTAGTAACTGTCATGATGGCAGTAGCTGCCAAAACAGTAGCAAGTTGTTTAATGCAAGTGTATACTGACATACACATTTTCACCCATTACAAAGGGTAGTAACTCATTAATAAATGGTGATATTTGCTATTTTACACTTTACAATAAGGGTTGCTTTGCAGGCTATAAATGAGATTAACCCATTAATAAATGAACATTGGATAAAGGGACGATAAAGATAAAGATAAAGATAAAGAAAGCTAACCAATGAGCAAGATCTGAGATTTAACAGCATCAATCTTACCAAATAATGACACCGTGTTTCATCAGTGTGTATTAATAACTTCTAAAATGTTTAGAATAACTTAATTATGAACCATTTATACAGTTTTTATAACGGCCCCTAGTGGTAAAATATACATATAGATCCTTGTGTTATATTGTATTATTGGATGTGTGCTCTGTAGTAACCCTATAGAGTTACCCTGTAAAAATTTGCCTCCATTTTATGACACATCGTCCTCGGTGACAGCAGCGTTCCCTGGGAGAGTAAATGTCAAAGTGACATTGAGCGAGCATCAAGCCAGTCTGTGCTGTGTGTGTGTGACCTAGTCTAAGTGTCCTCTGGGACTGGAGCTGGCTGGCTGACTGTTCCCAAGCTGTCACCAGACATTGACTCACAACGCTATACACTCACCAACGACACAGTGACTCACAGAGCTCCATCCATCCATCAAATTCATAAACACGTTCGGAGAAACTTGGAATCCCACACTGCACTGAATTAAATTGAAAGCTGAAAATTAAATTCAGTTCCTTGAATGGAATTATGTTAGAAAGCAATATTTTTTTCAAATCACTTTCTGGTTATGCCTAGAAATTGGATTTGTTTTCAGGAAATATTTGCTTATTGGACTCTCTACCAGGAAGCATTTGGTCTTATTAAGGCTTAGATGATTTTGCTGGCAATATTGCACATTCAGACGAGACGCAGTCACAACTGTTCTCTCTGCCAGCATCTGCTAAAATGATTGCTTGTTATACTTTGTCACTGAGTTTTAGGGTACAAGGGATACTGTATAACACAGTTATTGACTGTAACTGTAAATATAGCGGTAATCCTCATTATTACAGTTTATATGCTTTGGATGCTGCATGCTGTTTTGGATGCCAGCACTACAAGTGACTCTTAGGACCAAAAATTCAACAGAAGATACAGACTGATATTTGCAGATTTTAATGCTTGGTTTCTGGCAGTATCACTTGGACCTGGAACAGACCAGCTGTGTACGCTCCAATAAAAAGCAACCACTCAATGAAAGCTATAATATGTAACATTACCACATTAAGATGTCTAAAAACATATATCTAAAAAAATGTTTTGTTGACTTGTGTACTTATAGTAAAAGATTCCAACAACGTTCATATTCAGGGAAATTTTAATCAATGTATGTTTATTACAGTATTTACAACAATTTAATACATTAACAAATTAGAAGCGGCTTTGTCATTAGAATATACTGTAACGTGAAGATACATCACTAAATGTAATGTAAAACTTAAAGGCGTACTGTAATGTATAAACATGAATTCTGAGTCACGTCATCGACAATGGTGGTAAAAAACAACTCCTGAGAGACCCATAGTTCCACAAATTACAGACTGTTCATTTTAACGTGTACGAACTAACTGGCAGCCTCCAGGGATGAACAGTGAAGCCAAAGCGGAAGTGTCAGAACCTGCAGTTCCTCAAATGGCCGCTCGAGGTAGACATTAAAAATGAGTCAATCCCCGATCAGATGTCCCACTTTACTGCAGAAATGAACATGTTTACAGCCTGAGACAACAAACATTTTTGATTTTTATGAGTCATTTATAACTCACTTATTAAGGGCGTGGCTGCTTTGAGTGACAGGTTGGTGCCGTCTGTCTGTGTCTGCCGTGTGGGCTTTGATTGACAGCTAGCTCAGCAGCTGAGTTGGACATTTGGAGCTGCTGGTTATTGAATAAAACATTATTTATTTTTTGACAGGCAGGTCTATTGTGGTTGTGTTTAAGACGTTACTCTAATGAGACCTTCAGAGGATTGTGTTATTAAGTTCACCGGTACTTAATCAAAATACCCAGCGGTAGCCACATTAGCTAACGTTAGCATGAATTCATATTGGATTATATGGTCTGTCAGCTAGCCTGCGAATTAGTATGTTTATACATTATGCAAAGTTGACGTTACTGTTACCAAACACAACTGTATGTGTTAGCACTTATTAAGTAGCTGAAATCATTTGGTGGTGTTTAATATGACACCGTTAGTCGACGTGGTCGGTGTTGCCATTAGCATTAGCTTGGCGAGTCACCACTTGCCATATGTCCAAATATGGACACGTTTCCAAAAGAGACCAACACCTGAGGGCTTCAAAAAAACAGGATTGCAATAAATAAGCAGTGGCTTGAGTTGAGTTGGGTTGATGTTTACATGTCCACAAGTAGACATGCAGCTGTAGTCATCTGACCTGTAACAAATCCAGTTAATAGAAAGTTATCAATTTATATTGGTTAATGTTGATTCTACAAATCAGTATGGATGCCTGACCTACATTCACTACAGGAACGTTATGGGTCTACTTTAACTGAGCTTCATGATTCACCTGCAGGGTTTCCATGCTTTTTAAGAGATTATCTTACTGTATAAAGTGGTTTAACCCGTCAGTAATATGGTCACATATTTATTGCCTGCTTGCTGAGGCTCTACAGAAGAAATTAACCAACACTCTTACTTCCTTTTCTTCTGACGCAGGAGTAGTTTTCAGTATTTATGACTGTAATGTTTTATTAATTACCTACGGTACATTTTACTGGTCCCTAGTCTACAAAAAAGTGCTGGACATTATTTTTAGTGCTGCTTCAAGTTCTTATTCTATCTCTTTCCAAATAAAGTTGGTGAACTATTATTGCTTCACTTTAATAGTGCAGGAACAAACCAGGGACATATGGATTTATTTGGATAGACCATGGGACTGACAAATGGGGTTAATCTCCCCACCGAAAAAAAAAGTTTTATCCTGTATCCTTTTTAAAAGTGTATTTCAGAGTCTAATCCCAGGCCTACGTTCTCCCAGAGATCTGTGTCGGTGTTGTTAAAACTCAGCAGACAGCACTGTACAAATATAGCTGAGTAACTAGGCCTACTGCAAATAGAACAGAACTGAATTTAATCAAATCAACACAGCATGCTCTATGTTCCAACATTCACCCTCTGGCAGCACCCCCTCCTCCTCCTCCTCCTCCTCCTCCTCCTCCTGCTTCCTCTTCCTCTCTTCCTCTCTGTCTGCTCTCTGTCTGACTCGGCTTCGCTCTCTCTCTCGCCTTCACGCACGGTGAACGCACACGCTCATAAACACAGAATTCGGGCGCACACAATTAAGTTATTTCTGTACTTTTTCTCCTGCCTTACCCCCAAAACCTCTTACCTCTAACCATGTTTGCTTTTCTGAACATGAGTGTTTTAATTATTTTTTTCCCCCTGCTCCTGCCTCCTTTTCGCTGTCATCTCGTGTGCTCTTGTTCAACCCGTCTAATATCTAAATGCTGCTAAACACACGCTCTCACCTGCAGACAGACCGCACCCTCTGCCTCTGACAAATATATCGCTGTTCCCATCGCCCCCGACTAACATATATAAAGCGCTGTAAGTCATCCTGTTGATCATTCTCAGATTTATCACTGACCAGCTTTCTGCAGGTTGCAATTATCAGATGACAAATGGTGTTTTGTCACAGTATTTAGACAACAGGGAGCATTAAGCTGGGAACAGAGCAGCAAAGGGACGCTGATGGCTGGCCTGTGTCTCCCATGACACATAGGGATAGTTTATGACAGGCTTGCGGTCGTGCAGCTGAGAGTATGTGTGTATGCGTTTGTTCTATTGCCTCAATTACTCTGCTGCAGTCAGTCAGTCAGTCGACCGGCTGGCCAGCCAACTGGGTCCAGACAGGGTGAAGCAGCAGGCTGGTAAGCGGAATGAACCGCAGTGGCAGTGCAAACAGACCACAGTCAGACCACATCACAACCACACAGCACCCTGCCATTTACAGCACTGCATATATGGCTGTCAGCAGAGAACGAGAGAGGGGAAGGAGAGAGGGACAGCACAAAAGAGACGGAGAGCAAAGACAGAGATTAAAGGACGGACAGGAAAAGGGGACAGGAAGAAGAGCAAAAAAAAAAAAAAAAAAGGGAAGGGAGAGAAAGTCAGGGAAGAACGACAAGATGGAGAGAGTTGGCGACAGGGATGAAGTGCTGTTAAGAAGGTAAGAACAGACTGTGGAGGGAGGAAAAATAGGAGGAACGACAAGCAGAAACGCAGAGATGAAGGAGGCAGACATTTTCACAGACCATGAGGACAATTTGAGCGTTTACATTGTAGCTTTCTGTCTTCATCCCATCTGTCTTAAACCTTCTATACTTAACCACAGACAGCTGAGTAATTCGGCTGACAGAGGATTCGCTGTTGATTTATTTTAATAACCACCTACGTGTAATCCTTAATGTTAAAGTGCACAGGTAATCAAATCTACCTGGGCATGCTACCAGTCTGCTGACGCACAATTTTTGGCTCTTGCGGACTAGTTTCATCAACACAGCTCGCACAAAGGCTGAGAAAAAAAAACATTGTGGTTTAGATTTGAGTCGCTACAGATTTACAAAAAAAAAAAACAACTAAATGTGGCGCCAGGTTGTGTGTGTACCCGTTTAGCAGCCCTCCCCCCCTGCTGGTTTCATAACTGTAATTCATTCATTGAAAATCACACTGACATTTGTATCAAAACACATACAGTATCTAAAAATAAAGCAATGCAACATAAACTCACTTCTGGACATTTCCTTTATAATTCATAATTGTGTTTTCATTAGTGTATAATCTCATGAAAATTAGAATTGTTGTGTTTTCATTGCCTTAGAATGAATCATTTACATCTACAGAAGGAATAGTAGTAGAAGGTAGACTTCCATCCACAGTACATCCAGGACTAAGGTGCACTACTGTCACCTACTATATCTGAGTGTGGACCAGTGTTAATATCCCCTTAACTAGAAATCTCAGAACACACAAAACAAACGCTGTAATGAGGGAGCTTCTGTTTACTGACAGACTACAGCTCAACTGCAGTTGTGGTTAATAAGTTACACTAACAAGACCGTACAGTGACTTTTTTATGCAAATGTTTGCTAAAGTTTACCGCTTTACAGTGTCAGTAAGCATTAGCTCACCCATGACCCCTCGCAGATGGTTCTGACCCCTCGTGCTCCTGCAGCTCCGCCTCTTTTGTCCAAATATGGTCACTTCTGGCTCCAAAGAATCAACATGGTGACGGCCAAAAAGCAAACTCCTGGCTTTAAAATGGCAGTGGTTGACGTCACGGTCCCTCTGTCCAATTTTATATACAGTCTGTTCTCAACGTTTTGAGAGTAACGTCAAAACATGTCAAACAATATATCTACGTACTTGATGGTGTGAATGCACTTACGCACTCAAAATAGCATTGTAGTACAAGTACGGAAGTATGTAAATTGAGAAACAGTGAGTGTACCTGTATAGCTAATATGTACACTTCATTTTTGTGAATTAGTGACAGTCATATCGCCATTGCGGTATTGAACATTTCATCAGATTTTCCTCATATTGTGCATGGTGGATTTCACAGATGACAGCTGAAAACACTGGCACATTCTTGAACATCAGCATTCACCGACTGAGCAACCCTAGCATTTTTCAGCCTGACAACCATGCATTCATGAGGTACAATAGACTTTGAATAGTTGCCACAGGGCATAGCTCACAAACAAAAACATTTTTCATAAAACATGAAAAAGATATTTTGTGCCAAAAATCAAAATGACTAAATACCTTCCGCTGCATTGAGACTGTTTGTAACCTTGATCTCTGTGCAACACCACTGGAGAAGAATCATATCATTTTTAACATTATCACAGAAAAATGACAAAACTGTGAAGTACATGTTGGCAGGAATATTTGCGAAGCACACAGAGGATCCAGCATTAGCATTACTGTGTTTAGAACACTAACTACCAGCAGACCATTATCTTGTCATTGGCACTTACAGTAATGCTTGCTTTTAGGGGCCAGCTCGGGTAAATGTGGCTCGAAATAAAAAAGCAGAGAGAGGTGAGAAAGAATGAACAGTATAAACAGAGCACATAAGAGACAGAAACAAAAAATGGGAGACAGATTCAGAGGCGCAGAGCAATGGCTGTAGAAAAATAGAAGAAATAGATAGTGTCAAAGGGAGGAGGAGGGGGAAGGATATTTTTTTTCCAGGTATATCAGAAGGAAAGAAGAAAGCTGAGATGGTTTCATGGTGTGAGGAGGAAGTCAGACCACTATTGTAGTGAGTTAGCCTGAGGTGTTTTCATACTTGAGCTGGCGCTGATGGATGGAGGTCGTAAGCGGATGAATTAGTGATGAGGATCAGGATGAAAGTGCTTTCCAGAAACAACAGGGCCGACCAGACAGAGCTGAGACACAGGGGATAGGTGGACCCAGGGCATCCGGGCTGAAGTGATAGACAGGACAGGCCCAGCCATGAACCCGTGACCTTTCAACACTTATCATATCAACATTTCAGTATAACCCTGTAGACATATCAGTGTGAACTGCGACTGTACGCTTTGCAGGGATACGAGAAAATAAGCCCATCTCCTAATAGTCCGTCTTCTCTATTAAAGGTTCAATGTGTGATATTTAGTGGCATCTAGTCAAGGCTGTAAATTTGCATATTGACGGGACATACCCCTAACAATATTTTGGAAGGACAGAACTGTCCCTACTAATATTTGAGGAACTTGTTTGCATTATGTCTTTCAGCTGGAGAAGCCTGTTAAAGTGCTACACATGTACTCATAGAACTGGAGTTACAGTAACTACTATTTTCAGCGTGTTTTGTACTTTGTCATGCTACCACCCTAAAACAGAGAAGGGACGTCAGGAGCTTTCTCACCTCCCAGAGCGTCAGTAATTGTTGATAAATTAGCTAGTCAGACGCCACATTGTTTTAAAATTAAACCTGCTAGCTATCTAACACCCCCGGCCTTTCCACAATGGAAAGTAATGTCAGCTGATGTTAAGTACCAAGATAACCCTGGCTTCTCTTACCTGTAGGCTAACAGTCAGGATGTCAGCAGGAGTAAACATAACACGGGTAGATATATCAAATTGTGGGATGAATTTCAGCCTGTGAATCCTGTGAAGCCTGTGAGCGTAAATTATTACCTATTTTTATGTTAACTTAGATGTAAGAGACAAGATGCGAGAATGATTAAAATGCCGCTACAGACAAGTTCATATATTTTTTTTGTTGCGTCTTTACCAACGTCGTGAGCAAACGCACCGCCTTGCATCTACTGGTGAAGTTACAGATTGATCACCTGAAAACCCCTCACCTCACCCTCCCCTACAGTGGCTGCTAAAAATGTGAAAAACGATTAATGATTAATGTATACGTCCTCTGATCTGGGATCTGGGACAAAAACGGCCACTCGTGCGGAAAAAAACATTGTTTTTAAACGCCAGGTGCAATTGATTAAGGAGAACTAGCCTCATTTGTCTTTTTTTTCCGTACTTTGAGTTTTCTTTCAGATACGAACACAATTTTCAAGCGGTCTAATTGTGTGTAATTAGTTTGCTGTGATTCTAACTGCATCTTTCACTAAATGATTGTATATTTCATTGCTTTGAAGCAATTTTGAGTTTGAAAACCCTTTGCACTTCATAATTTGTCTTCATAATTCTGTTTGAAACAGCTGGTGGCACATTCGTCATTTTCACAGTTTTCTGAAGTCTGCTGACTCTGACATGGCGCACTCGTACGCGAACGTCGCACTAAAAAAGAGGCAAGTTAGATAAGAATGCAAAAATGTCCTCGCGACGCGGCCCAGTGTTAGGTGTGTGTGTGTGCATTGAAAAAAAGTGTGAAGAAATGAAAACATTAAACAGTGACAACGTGCAAAAAAAAACGGATTATAAAAGAATGAGCTTTTTTTGTTGTTCTTTGAAATGAGTGGAAGTATAGAAAGAAATATAAAGACAGAACAACGATGGGGGGGAAAAAAAGGACAACAAAGACAGAAATAAATGTGGACAAGAGGGAAAATATGACAAATAAACAAAAAAAAAGACCAGTTTTCTGCCAGGAGAGGAGGAGACAGAAAGAGAGAGAGGACACTTGCTAAATGAATTTGGCTTTCAGCGATGGGGAGTCTACTTCACGGCTGAGCCAGTGGTGTGTGTGTGTGGACATGTATGTTCATATGGTCATAGGCACACATTTATGTCCTTCAGCATGTGTATAAAGTGTTGCATTCCCTGCGTGTGCGCTTGTGTTTGCAGCTCAGTGTGTGTCTCTGTACTTTGTGCGTTGGTGTTTTTTGCGAATATTCTAACGCACACAACGGTCTTGCAAGTATGCGTGTGAAAAGCATTAGGGTGCGTGTTTATGTATATTTTGCACAATAATGACAAGACAAGACGAGGGTGTGTGTGTGTGTGTTTGTGTGTGTGTGTGTGTTTTAGGCGTACTGTCACCAGGATTGGAAGTGACAGGCAGGAAGTATCAGAGGCAGCTGGGTAACAGCCCACTAACCACACAGGGGAGGGCTCTACACTGAACAACATTACCAGTGGGGGAAGAGAGACTATAAACAGAGGGAGAGAGGGGAGAGGAGAGCAGGGGGAATGAACAAAAAAAAAAAGAAAAGGAGGCAGAGGAAGGAGAGACGCGAGAGAGGAGAAGAAAATATAAAAATATCAAGGAAGAAAATCCAATTGAAAAAGAGGAAGGCAGAGGAGTGAAAAGGAAATTTGTCTCGCTATTATAAAACTGAGAAAATCGACTTTAGAGCATCCTCGCATGTTCTTTAGGCAGAGGAGCCGGGGATTAAAGGAATAGATCAGCATTTTGGGAAATATGCTTACTTGTTACATTGTTTACATGTATTGAAAATGAGAACAGAAGATTTGGATTGTATTAATCTTGTGTTTGCATTAAAGATACCCCGTGGTCTTTTTGAACACTAGTAGATCTATAGAGCCTTTTACACACACACACACACACACACACACA
>JAPQRN010000019.1:21150453-21166316 GCA_037367275.1 Coranthus polyacanthus | reverse complement strand
TCACACTCACACAGACACACTCACACAGACACACACACAGACACACACACACTCACTCACACAGACACACTCACACTCACACAGACACACTCACACAGACACACACACAGACACACACACACTCACTCACACAGACACACTCACACTGACACAGACACACACACAGTCACACACACACAGTCACACAGTCACACACACACAGACCCAGACACACACTCACACAGACACACACAGACACACACACAGACACACACAGACACACACACAGTCACACAGTCACACACACACAGACCCAGACACACACTCACTCAGACACATACTCACACACAGTCACACACACAGTCACACAGTCACACACACACACAGACCCAGACACACACTCACACAGACACACACAAGGGATGGTAAGACTCACTGATTCATAGCGATGCATTGTCATAAAAGTTTAAAATGTGTCCCGACTCAAAAAGTGTAAAATCAAGATGCATTGTTTCTAACATCTTTGCATCTCTAGGACCTGAAGTAATCCTCTATAATCATTAGCAGTCTTATGCCTTTACATTTAGAAATGTGATCAATAATTTGTGACCAGTGATTTAATATTTATCAGCAGATTGATCCCTCCTCTCTAAACTTAATTCTTTTTCCCTCCATGTGATGTATGATTAATAATGTTAAATGATCACTTTTTGACACTCGAGGCTATTTCACTGCAGGTACATGATTAAAATCTTTAAACTCACCTCGTCTTTCCAGCAGGTTTGTTGTGACGATGAAAGCGACTTACAAACTCACCTGTCCTTAACTGCCATCCTCTTTACTAATCAGAAACACTGTAACGACACTTTACATTGAATACAGCGGTTTCCTCAAGTTCAATCATCTTAAGCCTCAGGTATAAGGCTTATCCTCACAATGTCTCGCAGCAACGTCTTGCGTGAGTATAAATAAAGCTTGAGGCTGATACCGAGGCTGAGGTGTGTTATAAACATGTAACTGGAGACAGAATGGGAAAGAAGAAGTGGTTTCCAGAAGATCCAGGCCCGGGACTGGTTTTATTTGATCTTGCGAAAGTTTGCGAAAGGGGCAAACATTTTTTAGGATGTCAAACAGAAACAGCATAAGTGAGATACTGAGACACTGAGCTGCAGCACGAGAGAAACAAATATGTGAAGTAGGGCTGCAACTAACGAGTATTTTCATTGTCGATTAATCTGTTGATTATTTTCTCGATTCATTGATTAATTGTTGAAATGGTGAAAACGTGTTTCCCAAAACCCAAGATGACGTCCTCAAATGTCTTGTCAAAGATATTCAGTTCACTGTCATAGAGGAGGAAAGAAACCACAATATTTAAGAAGCCGGAGTCAGAGAATTTTGACTTTTCTGTTCTTAAAACATGACTCAAACTGATTATCGATTATCAAAATACTTGTCAGTTAACTTAATAGTTGACAGCTAATCAATTAATCGGTAAATTGTTGCAGCTCTAATGAAAAAATGAAGCTTTTGCTGTCTTCTTCAGAAGAACAGGAGAAACCAAATGACGTTTTCCATTGCATTACACAGCAGCATCATATTGTTTTGCATCACATTGTGTTGAATCAAATGGTGTTGAATAGCAGCGCATCACATCCGGAGTGAATCATGTCGTATCACATTGGTAGTTGCTTTATATGTATCTTTAATGTATCGCATCATTGGCAATGCATCGAGATGTGTATGAGGATGAAGATGCACATCCCTGACACACACACACACACACACACACACACACACACACACACACACACACACACACACACACACACACACACACACGCCACAAACACTGGCGCACAGTAACGACACAAATTTTTACACACACCTCCATGCCTCACAAACCCCATAAGTGTCTCACACATGACACACACTGAGAAAGACATGAGTGTGTGTGTGTGTGTGTGTGTGTGTGTGTGTGTGTGTGTGTGTGTGTGTGTGTGTGTGTGTGTGTGCGCACATCAGGGAACTGTATGTAGGGAAGACAAGATTAGAAAAGCAGGCCAAGAGACAGTTTCCCATGGTGCATCTCTGGCAGCATCTGTATTAGAGTGGGCTGTGTCAACACCGACTGCTCTCCCAGCTGATGCAGAGAGACACAGAGACAGACAAAAAAAAAGAGAGAGAGAGAGAGAGAGAGAGACAGCAAGAATGAGAAGTCAAATTTGTGTTTACCATTTGTGAGCGCGCCTGACAGACACGCGGGAACGACGGATCACTCTAAATGCAGAAGAAGGGGGGAAAAAAAAGGGTGATGAAGATAAATAGAGGAAGCCGTTTGAATAGAGAGAGAAATGTTATATGTATAAAAGAGCCTCAGAGAGGCAGGAACGAGTGAGACAGAAAGAGGAAAGAGAGAGGAAAAGAGTGACAGGGACGGATGGAGGGATGGATGAGGGGACGCGCGGCGGGTTAGAGGATGGAGGGGCGGCAGACGGAGATTGACAGCCTCCTTTCTCAGGGGACGGATGAATAAACCGGCGCAGCAGGGGAGCGACGGATGGCTAGAGAGAAAAGATGGGAGAAAAAGGAGTGAAGGATGGAGGAGGGGAGGTAATGAGAGATAGAGTACGTCTCCATAATCAAGCCATAAAGGAGAGCGGGAGCGAGGGAGCGAGGGGGGAAAAAAGATGAGTGGGCTCTGAATGAGTCAATCATGATTAATCAAGACGCTTCTCGCTCTCCGTTGCTCTTTACAGCTCTCTCTCTCTCGCTGTTTTTCTCTCTCTTTTTTTTTTTTTTTTTTTTTTTTTCGCTCAGATTCATCATCGCCATCACACATATACAGAAGCACAAAACCCTGTTTTGCACTGCAGCCTCCTGTGAGTTCCCATCAGGACTGTGTACACTTCACCCAGTACCTGTACACATGGAGTTTTTTTGAATCAAACCTGACGTCTGAACGTTGCCATGGATATAGATTATAACGGCTACTCCCATGCTGTACTTTGTGTATCTACTTTCAGAGACAAAATATCCTGTGTGGGATGTGTTTGTAAGTGGAATTATGTACAAACCCCATTTCCAGGAAAGATGGGACATTTTCTAAAAAAAGTCTGCGATTTGCTTGAACCTTTAAAGGTGCGGAAGCTGAAATCAGGTGAGAGACAACGCCAGAAACTGAAAACACACACCTTCCTTCTGCAGCTCTCTCCTCTCCGTCCAAATCAAAAGACTAAATATAAATAGAGATGACCTGACACCATTTCACGCCACTGTGGAAAAGAGAAGACACTTTTCCAAGCTCCTGCGTCGAGTCACGGAGTAGAGCAGCAGAGGAAATCTGAACAGTGATCGGGAATTACAGCTTATTTAACCCCCTACCTGTCTGAAAACACCTGGGATTAGTCTGCGTCCCTGAGTTGATTTTCTACAACCTGAAAACCCGAGGTCCTGACTCCACAGAGGTTACTCTCAGACCGCTTGAATTACAATATGCTGAAAGGTCATTTTTGCTCAGGCTCTGCAACTTTAAGTGACAAAGTACAAAAAAAATGTTGGGACAGAGACATATTTACCACTGTGTTACATCACCTTTCCTTGTTATTATCACTTTTTAATCATTTGTGAACAGAGGACACTAATTATTATACTTTAAGTTTAATTTCTGCCCATCTTGTCTGTTTACAAGACTTGAGCTGCTCAACAGTCCGTGGTGGTCGTTGTCTGCTTCTCTTCTTCATGACGTCCATACATGTTCAATAGGAGACAGATGTGGACTCTGCAGACGGGACAGTCCAGCACACGGGCTCTGTGACTATGAAGCCACGCTGTTGGAACTGGTGCAGAATGAGGCCTGGCATCGTCCTGATGAAATAACAACAGACTTCAGGGAAAAGATTTGACTTGATGTGAGCACATGTCTGTGTAAAATTCCATCTAGGTCTTCACATCGATGCTGCTATTGCACCTTTTCACTGACAACAGTCTGGATGGTCTTTATCATCTTTGACACGTAGAACCAGACGGCTGTTTTTCCTGAAAACCAGCTGAAACCTGGACTCGTCCGAACCACAGCACACGTCCATCTGACATGGGCTCGGGTCCAGATGATGATGCAGTTTCAGGTTGCCCTTCCGGATGCAGTTTTACCCGTGAGTGTCTATGTTCATCACAGTGCATGACGGTTTCTCATGAGATGCCACCTGAGGGTCGAAGGTTTCCACCCGCTGACCTTTACACAGTGAGATTTCCCCTGACTCCCTGAAATGTGTTCACAATGTTATGTAATGCAGATGGTGAAAGACTAGTGCAGTGTGTATCAGGCAATAACAATAATAATTAAGCTAAATTCATTGTCGACTTTAGGTTTTTTTTGGGAGGTGTTGACAGCAAATAGAATATTTACTATCAGCAGATTAACCGCTAATCAAACAACTTAAGTGTGAGGTTTCTCCTTTATTTATTTCTTTTTTTTTGTCAGGTTCTTGTGCTCTGTGTAATTTGACTTTGTGAGAGAAAACCTCCCCTCTGCTGCTGCTGATGTGGTGCTGCTTGAGAGGAATGTGCGAATCCTCAGACAGAAAAAGAAAAAGAAAAAAAAAAAAAAAAAATAGGGCACTTTCATATTTCTCTAAGTGTCAGATCCAGAGCTGTCTGTAGGGAGAGAGAAAGAGACGGGAAGGGAGGAAGAGAGGAAGGAAGGCTCCAACCACAGGAACTCTGAGGTTTCATGAGCTGCCTTCTCTCTGTCTTTTCTATCTCTGAACACACACATCAACACTCGCATCTTCCTGCTTGGACGCTGAGGAGCAGGAGTGGAAGTAACGGAGTACAAATACTTCATGATGCAGTCCAGTCGAGTCCGTACGCGACCAGCTTTAATACTTAACTTTAATTAACTCATTTTTCTGGCGACTTTTTCCTTTTACATTTGAGCACAAATATCTGTACTTTACACTCCTTACATTTTCTCAACAGGCTCGTTACTTGTAATGCTTAATTTTGCGCGGAAAAGACGACGCCTTGGTCACAACAACGAACGTAGCAAGGCGAAAATAACATAAACGACGTGATGAAAATTACGCAAAAAGGCGTAAAAAGTTGTAAAAGATGTCGATGCCGTAAAAGATGCAGCAGGACAAAAATGAAATGCGCGCGTACAACTGACACAACATGACAAGGAGGAGATAAAAGACAGAAAAGACTAAAATGATGTAAAAGACGTAACAAGGTGCATTAAGATGAAAACAGCACAAAAGATGAAAAAGAGGTTAAAAAAAACCCCTAAAATAACAAAAGACGTAACAAGACGAAAATGACTTAAAGAAATAAGACGTAAGAAGATGAAAACACCTGTTGTCTCTGATTTCGTGATTTGGTTCTCACTTTGATTCAAATGAACTAAATATACGCTGCCTTAAGTAAAACAAAATGAAGAAAATGACTGCAAAGATGAAAAGACAAAAACGGCAAAGAGGACGTAAGAAGATGAAACAGACAGCAAAGGGAGACGGCGTCGCAGAGAAGACGCAGCGTGACGTTTCGAGTTCTGCCGCTGACATTGAAAACTGATTTGCACGTTCGTTACTTTCAGTCTGTTGTTTTTGATTGTATTTGAAGTTAGAACGGTTTAATACTCTTCACCTTATATTAATGGGATGAGAGGATTCAGTTCGCTTTGCACACAAACGGAGCCTGGACTTTTTCACTTTGGATGAGGTTAAATCAGTAGTTGTGCTTCTTTTTACACAGTATCTGCACTTCTACTGGAGTAAAGGCTGTTGTGGACTTTTGCCACCTCTGCTGGGGAGAGGCAAACGCAGGGGTTGAGCGACACGCAAGGAAAGAAAAAGAAAGTGATGAAATGAGGGAGAAAAGCGAGGCCGAGCTGTCATTCATAGCACACATCCGACAAGCTCTCCACCACGTGTACGTTTGTCTGTGTCTTAGCATGAATGACATGGAGCTGCGAATTCAACAAGCCAAGTCATGTCTCAGCGCTAATAGACTAAATGAGGATCCTGTGCAGGTGCCAAACAGGCCGTGATCCACCGTCTCGGAGATGTCACATCAATTCTGCGTACATGCAGCGCGGGAATAGATAAACCGTCATCAACGCAGCCAAAAGCACCGGAAGCTCTCCCCTGCAAAATGTGTCACACAAACAAACACCGAAGCACACGTGAGAATACCTCCTGAGTAATTACTGTACCTGCTGCTTTCACCTCAAGAGTACACACACACACACACACACACACACACACACACACACACACACACTGGTAAACGTAAATCAACACTTCCTCCTTGTGGATCTGCTGTGAACTACAGGGCCCCTCAGGCAGACTGAAGGCGCCGCTTTGGATCCAGGGTCAGAAAACAGTCCTAGATCCGAAACACTCCGGCGTGTTCACCTTTAGATTAGACCCTACAGACGGTGAAGTGCCACTTACAGACTGATGACATTCAAGTCTCCATTTGAAGACACTCATGCATGTGTGCACGTTCATTCATAATTAATGACATCCTCAAGACGGGATTTACTGCAGTTTGGAACTCCTTTACTTTAGAAGCCCTCCCCTCCTCCTCGTTAGGAGTCCCACCAGCCTCTCTCTGTGGATTTCTGCGTTTAGTTGTAAAAAGGATCCTTTACTATCATGCTAGTCTTTCTACAGAGGTGGAAATCATGGTTGTCCCACATAAACGTCATGTCATGTATAGCCATCGGGGTTTTCTGGTGTGCAAATGTGAGGCAAAAAAAAAAAAATCTGGCAAAAGACACACGAAACGTTTGCTTCACAAATTTAATAAAGCTGTATTTAAATGAAGCTTTCTCACATTTGATGTCGATTCTAGTATAAGTCGTGTTTTGAAGGTCTGTTCGACTCAGGTTGTTTATAATTATTTCCAAAGCTGTAGGTTTTCATGTCTACGTTCGTTGCGTTACTCCGTTAACTAATAAAAACGGTGCTTGCTTTGCATCGCTGAGCATACTCCTCATAGCATTACCATGAATCTTTAAGCTTGTTCTCTCGTACTCAGTTCACTACACCACAGAGGTTGTGCGTACCGAAACATTTTTGTCACAGAAAGTTGTCTTATAATCTGGCAGGGTAATAAAAAAATTCCAAGGGGCTCATTAAACTTGTTGTGTTCAGAGATGCTAAAAAAAAAATATCTTTAATTGGAGATTGAGCTGCCGAAGCAGAACAGTAATCATGACTGATTGCAGGTGAATGTGAAGAAATTTGCAGATTTGATAGTTTCTTGAATTCATAAGGTTGACATTCGTCCTTCAGAGATTTTGCGCCAACATTTAGCAAACCTGACAGCAGCTGTATTAGCACGACAGCGCTAACTTCTCTAAATAATTAATAACTAATGTCTATTTCGCATAATTAATCTTGAAAAACTCAAGAGGTTGGATCGAGCGCCTCGTGTTTTTGCTCCATACCTTGCTAAGTTAACCAGCTGGAACCTGGTTCCTGCCTTAAAAGTGTTAAATGAAAAAAACGTCACGGGTCATTTGGAGAGTGCTTAGCTTTAACGCATTTGGCTTCAAACATCCAGGAGCGCGCTTAAAAAAAAAATGCAGATGGAAACGGTTACACGTCTTACTCTGCAGTTTGTCCTAAGATTTACGCTCAGAGACACATTCAACAACAACAACAACAACAAAAAAAAGACACAAGCGAGGACATTTTGGATTTGATTGACTTTATTTGTAAGGCACCAGAAGTCCTTCCTTACTGCAGAACATTTCATATTATTTATAGTAAATGTTTGTCGTACTTTTTTATAGTTTCTTTTTTTTTTTGTTTTTTTTTGTTTTTTTTGTTTAAATGAAGCTATGATTTCAGACACAAAACATTTTTTTTTTTTTCCTTTTTGCCAAAGTACACACTTTCAGGTTTTACATTATACACAAAATAAGTATTTAAAAAAAGACCTTTACAAAGCTCAAAACGCTTACAATGCTTCACGCTACGGGGGCAAAAAAGTCGGAAGGTGGGATGTGGGCCAGAAATTGGAATTGAGGGACTTAAAAGGGGTCTAAGGAAGGAGGGAATGGGGAGGGAAAGGGGGGAGGGAAAGGGGGGGTCAAAGGGCAAAAAAGGTCAATGTACTGCAGTTTCCCCCCTGGTGTCACATCAGTAATGAAATACAACAGCACAAGAATCATCCAGGACAGACAAGAGAAGATGCAGCCATATACACATAAAGCTTTCTATGTATATCTGTATAAAGAGGCGAGAAACACCTCCGACTACTTTAACAAATACATAGAATTTCATTTGTATGTTTATAACGTCAGCTTTGTAATTCTCCTTCTAGGTTATATCGATTAATATTTAAAACAACAAAGAGAAAAAAAACAAAACAAAACAAAACAAAACAAGTGCATTGATCACAGAAAGTTTGGACCAAACATTCTTCAAAAAAATAAAGAAAAAAAAAAAAAAAAAGTCTCCACTAGAAAGAAATCAATCTTGGTTCCCCCGCAGACATGCATTGGTGTGTGTGTGTCGCTTTGTCTACACGCGCTGCATATCACTACGACAACAACAGTATGTAGCTAGGATACATACAGTGTGTGGCTAGATGGGAGGACGATGTGCGGCGAGCTTAATTCACAAGCAGGAGAGCGGATTAGCTTTAGCTGGAGTAAAAACAGCGTTTTATCTCTGTGGTTTTATCATCGACAAACCGGACCTGTACAAGTGTTTACACACACACACACACACACACACACACCTTATTTATGTTATTCACATACATACACCGTTGAAGGAGTGACCGTGCGTCATTGAAACCTTCAGACGCATGAAGGGCTTCGGTCTGGTGTCCACAGTGTGCAATTTTGTACTTTCTATTTCCTGAAATCAAACTGGCCATTGTGTAAGCAATCACCTGAAGATGACTTCAACAAAACAAACAATGTGCTTTAAAATCATTTTGAATCATGTTGTTTTTAAAAGTAAAAGTGTGTCCAGTGTGTAAGATTTAGGGGGATCTAATTGCAGTAATGGAATATAATATTCAGAATTATGTTTTCACTCTTGTAGAATGAAAAATGAGAACCGCTGTGTTTTCGTTACCTAAGAATGAGCCTCCAGAGTCCGTCGTGTTTCTACAGTAGCTCAGAACAAACTTCCTCTTTTTCCCTTTTCCGTTTTATAGCAGGTGACATCCAGCGTTAAAGTGCATTACTGTCACCTTCTATGTTTGAGTGTGGACCGGTTAAGGTCTTTACACACAAAGGGGGTTTTCTGTGTGATTCATTTGCATGTCAATATATGTTTTTAAACCACTGATTATGCAATGAGTTACTTTCACACAGAATGCGGCGAGAAAGCTATTTATTTGTTTTTGGAGCAAGGCTGATTTCTCCAAGCTTTTGCATTGCAAATAAAGACATCAACGAATCACGTTGTGTCAAATTGACATCATGTGACAACTATAATGGTGGACCTGTTGTTGTGTAGCCTCACTGTTTTGAATGAAAAATTACACAAAAATGATATGGACACTAAAGTGAAGGACAACGTGTGGAGCAACTTCGTCAAACAACTGGACTATGTGGATAGTGAGGAGCTTCTGTAACATTAACATCACATGAATCAGATGTGTCTTTTCACCTAAAGGAACAGAAGACACTGGAACATACTGAAGCACCCTCAGACTGCATATGAGAGCTCCACATGATGTTTAATCCATTATTATTGAATGAGCTGTTGCAGATTCACTTCGTCATCGGTATCAATAGTTTAGGGTATTTTGCACTTTCGTGTTGTTCCTCACGCCCTCGTGTGTAAACACCTGTAATATCCACTTCTGCTGTTTTTGCGGCCACCGTATATGAGGGTGGGGGGTATTCAGTTGGTTGCAATATGCAACTTCACCACTAGAGGTCACTAAATATTACACACTGAACTTTTAAATATTGTTTATTTCAGAAATGAGATTCTTCCTTCTTCTAATTCCTCGGTGTAGTCCTTAGCAGGGGAGGAGGTTCGAAAAAGGACATTGCTCTGTATGTATACACTTGATTAAAACAGAACTTCTTACGCAGGCTGTCTCTAAACTTAACACCACCACACAGACTATCAGTCTAACTAACTCAACTACCAGAGTGTTCTAACAGGGCTATAACTGCCACCGAGGGTCATTAGAAATATGTTTTTTAAACCTCCTAAAACTCTGCAACGAGCAGTGCGTGTTAACTTCCTTCTACTTTTCAGAGAAGAGACATTTAATGTCTGGCTGTTACAGCTGACTAGTTAAAGCGCCTTCAAAACAAACGCAGGTGTTTGTACTTATTACCTGATAAGACCTCTTCCTGGGACAGAGTGGTTGTCCAGTGTGATTAGCACCCCCCCCCCCTCTTCAGCTGATTTAGTCGCACCTGTTGCACACTGCTTATGTTTATGTCACACCGATTTTACACTTTTAGACAAAAGGTCATACTTACTACTGGGCAAACTGATGCTCAGATTGGTCCCACTCGACACTGAAGTGGCTGAAACCCAAAGTGCCTGTCAATACCCAGTAATACTCAAATGCAAATACTCAATTCACAATTTCTTGTTATCTTTTTAGATATTTTTTGGGTGGGATTTGCCTTATTTAATGAAGACGGCATACAGACAAAGAAATCTGAGCATTTAGTAGCCAGAGTTAAAGGGGCAATTTGTAAAACGGAGATTTAAAAACTACTTCTACCAACACATGGGGCAGCATTTTACCAGAAAGTTGAGTGTCCACTGCCAAACGTTCAAAACTCTAAGAGCCCGTTGAGACAACACTACTGTCTTATAACCTTATAACTTATATCACCTCCATTTGGAATGCTTTTCAGTACATTTTATGTTGTCAGTAGCTGCTTCTAAAGATATGAATTGTCCAAACAAGGTCAGTATGTTTGTCACATAACATTGCCTCCATTTGGTAGAGGACTGGTCTGAACTGTGTATCAACAAACAACTAACTTAGCAAACATATACATTTAGTTACCTTTATAATCTATCTACATCGCCATCTGAAACCAGTCTGAATGAAATATCGCAAGTTCAGCATCAGATTCCTTTCCTCGCTAAAAGCTGCCTCCAGCTGTGAAAGGCAACGACTCTCGTTTTGCTTTTATTTCTATCACTTCTCTTCTTTTGTACTTGAATTTACTGACATTATCTCCCGGATCCGATACGCAAGTGACGTCATCCTAGTTTTGTCTCTCCACAAGCTTCCCAGAGCTGTTGAAGATGTCTCAGCAGCTCTCAACATGACAAGACTTGTAGTGGTTTTCAGTGATTTTCATCTCTTTTCACACTTGTTTCACTCGTTCTTGAAGAGCGAGGTGAAATGTGACGAGCCACACAGTCCACTGAGCCGTTTCACACTAAACCAAGAGGTAATTTACTATCCTTACCAAACTTTATTGACTTACAAAATTATCTTTTAAATTGAGAAACATACATGGAATTAATGACATAATTCAAACAGATTTTTTCTGAAGTAAGGTCCCACTGGGTGCACCAGAAGGGGTGGGGACTCATTATGCCTCTTGAGGTACAAAATGGCATTACATGACAGCACAGGGCTAAGTGGTTAGCATGCTAACTATCTTTGTCTTCACACTCTGTTGATAATTTGCGTTAATGTTTGAGAATTTTAAACTCGAAAAAATATGACAAATTGCCCCTTTAAGTAACTGTATCTCCAGCCAACATCCACCTAACTCGAGGTCTAATTACACAGGATAACTGAAAGCCGCTATGGATGCTGCATGTACTTTCATACACTCAGTACTGTTTGTGTCACCTGTACAACGTAACATAGTGGTAACCCTGAAATGCCCAGACCAGTATGTGCACAGTGAGTCAAAATAGGTTAAGATAATAATGCACTGTATTTAAATATTCTGTACAGAGGGATGTTTCATGCCGACGGTGTTACCTAAAATAGACTGAAGACTTGTTTTCTTGAGGACTGGATTATGGACAGAGACCGGAGCTGACCGCATGCAGAGATTAATGTCACTAGTCTTGTCTCTGTATATTAAAGTTTGTACAGCAAAGAGTGTGGATAAATAAGCCATTCCCCCTTGTGACACAGCCTGCGCTCTGTCATTGTCCTGTCCTTGTTCTGCTCAGGCCTAAAGCCAGCGAGGAGGATTCTTTAAAGAAACACGCTGCCCTCTGCTGTCAAACACACAACATGCACACTCTCTCTCTCTCTCCCCCTCCCTCCCTCTGCATGTCCGCTCTAATATTAGTGCACATGAAAAATGAAAGAGGTGTTGGGAGGGGTTCAGAGTCAAGTGGCATTTCTCTTCTTTTCGTTACAGAATGTAGGATCTCGGCTCTGTTTAGTTACCGATGGAGTTGTAGCCTTCTGGTTAAGGTGCTGGGTGGGTTTACTGTAAAGAATGTTCCTAACCCTGCAGGGTCAGGCAAGGACTGTATGTGGTGGTGGTGGTGGTGGGGGATGGGGATACTCACTAGGGTGGGTTTGTTATCTAGTCTGACAGCTCTCAGCGTGAGGTTTGCTCTAAGAAGGTGCTTTTCCGTTATCTGTAGAAATTTAGGACAAAATCTCAAGTTTGTCGCCTAGAGATGACTTATCGTTATACTAATTCTACTTTCCTGGGAGCTTTAAGCAACTAAAAGAAGACGTTTTTGGTTAGGATGCAAGTGTAGCTTTACCCAGCAATGCAACAGTGATGTTTCTCTCGTTAGCTGGGGCGATGTTTAAACAATACTCTGATCCATTACAATCTGGTAGTTAAACTCACAGCCAACTTTTTAGCTTGGAATGGATGCATACAATGGGAACTGCCAAAATAACTTTTTCTTGGGGGTTGGAAGAATTTTGCAGGAATCATGTGTTATGTCTGACAAGTTTTACATCTTTGCCAAAGAATCCCTGTGTTTTTAACGTTCAGTCTGTTTTAACACCTACGGTACAAGTAGGGTGCATTCAGTCTCACACAGATCAGTCCTGCTTAACATGGACCTGCTGAAAACAGAGGTGGGGAGAGTGGGTGGGAGAGTGGGATGGAGAAAAAAGAATCAGAAATGAGAACAGATAGAGTGACACTGGAACAGAAATAGAACCGAGATAGAAAGTAGTGCTGATACCAAAAAAATAAAAAATAAAAACAAAGCTTAATCACACAAAAAAAGAGACAGTGTTTGAAGTAAAGACATAGGGTACATCAGAGAAATACTCTGATGGTAAATAGAAGGCAGCAGGGAAAAAATACCCAGCTGTCACAAATGAAAAGAAATCAGGACTAAACTGAAATTAGGGATAGATGCCAAAGCTCCCAACAAAAGGCTGGGCGTAGAGGGGCTGGTTTACAGTATGTAGGGGGTTGGTTCGGGGGATCTGGAGCTGTGGTGGAGGGGTTGAGGCCCATGTTAGCTAAGATTAGACAGAGGGAGACCAGGGGAGAGGCTGTAGGCCAAGGGGCATGGATCTGGGGGATTCAGGTCTCTGGAAAACAGAGCACAGAAAGGAACTCTATCTAATCAGACTTGTCTCCATCCTCCTCGCGGTGGCTGTCGACTCCGTCACGTGACGCTTTCTCCTCCTTGGCCAGCTGGGCTTGGGAGGCCAGGAGGGAGGAGAGGGAGAAGAGACCGGAGGAGGTGGTGACAGCGGGGAGGGTTGGCTGGCTCAGGCCCAGTGGCAGGGGGGTCATGGGCAAGGCCAGGCCCTGGAGCTGAGACAGCTGGTGAGCCTGGAGCTGCTGCTGTATGAAGACACAACCAGACACAACTTAGACACAGCAGGAGAGATGCAGCACACAAATCACCGCAAAACAGACACAATGCTAAATACAAAATGCACAGACATTATACATCGCAAATTAGGCTTAATACTAGATAAACCCTGAGGCTCAATACATCTAAGAACAATAGAACCGATGGAAGCCACATATTATAGCAAAACACATGTTCAAAAGGAGATGGAAAATCTGCAAGACACATTTGTTATTAATAATAGATGCTATTTTCAATATGCAACCCGAAGAAAAAAACACAAACAGAAAGAGGAAAGCAAGAGGACATTGTGAAAAATTATAAACGTGTGCAGAGGACAAAACTCAAAAATACATATATAAACACACATAAGGTACACCTGCCTTTCATTTAGTGTACAGAAAGACAAACAGCTCCACTGCACTATAATCTCTCCCTCATGTGCACACACACAACATGATGACACATCAGTGGGTTGATTTTATGACAATCCAGACTAACCATCATAAAAATATATCTAACTGCAGCAGCTTGCTCAAGCTACACCTCCAAAGTCAACAGCTCTGTTTTGCATTCAGAGCTCAGTACCGTCTAACTATGTATGTTGAAGCTGTATGAGCAACTATCAAAGAAAGACAGATACTGATCGGACTCAGAAATGGGATAAAACTATATAGCTGAAAAAAATAGCTCTGTGTGCAGGTCTATGCAGACCAGAATGTAAAACAGCAGACACAAAGACAACCTGTGTCAATCATGACATGAATAGATAT
Source organism: Coranthus polyacanthus (assembly GCA_037367275.1). NCBI lineage: Eukaryota > Metazoa > Chordata > Actinopteri > Kurtiformes > Apogonidae > Coranthus > Coranthus polyacanthus. The sequence continues at coordinate 21,151,798 of JAPQRN010000019.1, read as the reverse complement.
TCTTAAAATCATGTTTTTCTTCATGTGTTTTCTTTTGTGCTTTTGGATTTATTTATTGTACTTCATATATGTCTCGTCTTTTTACCTGGACCCTGAGTCTGTAATAAAGTTTTATTGATTTACTCCTGCATCACAGTGGCTGTGTTCCTACAAAACAACAAGCAAATTTGAAGTGAACTTTTGAAAAGTCTCACAAAAGAAAAGCAAAGAAAATGCGAATTATGCACGTCTCCATAAACTGGTTTGGAGCGAATGCCGTTTTCCATCCTGAATGGCTGTGATGATAATTATAGCGATATAAATTCATATCATGACAATTATCATTATTGTTTTATCACCCATATTATGCTCTGTCGTTTATTTTGCCGTGTAACAAATCACATTCTTTATGGGGATATTTTTCAGCATTTGGACAACGTTGCAGATGAAGGCAGGAAGTTTGGATGAAGGCAACACAAAGAAACAAGCATGAAGGAGAGTGAATGTCATTTTGAACAGGAGAAGAACCCTGAACAGCCAAGACAAAATGAGGAGGTCGTACCTCAAACAGAGGCTGCTTACGTTGCATTTTTGCAACTGTAGTTTTAAAGTGTTTTCTATTTATATCTTGTACATTAATATTTGCTAATTCACTACCTTCTTAATTGAAATTCTGCATCAAACATGAGTATTTAAGAGTATATAAGTAAAAATGTAAGAAGAAATAAGCCTTTCCATGTGGTCATTTTATATAAACTATTCAGTGAACTTAGAGAATATGTGCTGTATCGTGATATGTATTGTTAATGTGATATGTGTCCTTATCTGGACATGAAATGACCTGTATCAGGATATGAGATTTTGGTCACATGGCTCAGCCCTAGTCTACTGAACCATCATTACCAGATTGAACATCTTACAAAGCTGATGTAAAAAGTAATTGAACTGATGATAACGATCAGTAATTGCCCACAGGTTGGGGATGGGGGCTGGAACATCGTACCCTTATGATGGAGTTCATCTCTGGGGGGGTGACCTGCTTGGCCCTCTCTATGGCTGCCAGGACCTGCTGCTGGTGCTGGAGACAGGAGTGATGGGTGACAGAGTAGGGGAGGGAAGGAGGGGGTGACGGCGAAGGGAGGAAAGGGAGAGAGAAAGAGAGAGAGAGACAATGAAAGCGAGACAGAAACGAGGGACGGGGGAGGAGAGTTTGGGGGGGAGAGAGGTGGAGAGGTTAGATCAATATCAATAGTCCCAACAGAGAGTCGACATGACTTTCTGGTGATGCAAAATGAACTAAACTAACAACATGCTGATGTCAGATGCATGCCCTTCTACAAACCAATCAAAGGCAGGTTTCCATCCC
>JAPQRN010000019.1:21095634-21115714 GCA_037367275.1 Coranthus polyacanthus | reverse complement strand
TAAAAATGTCACTATTCTGATACTAATCCTTTTTTTTGTTTTCCTGTGCCAGTTCTAGTTCTGGTGTGGTTTAAGGTATGTTATTCTGGAGCAATATCTGAAATCCTGAAAAATCAATCTAAATTCCCAGGAATTACACCAAGGACAACACCTCAGTGTCCTCAGTTGGTCGGTTCACATACTCTACAAAAAACTGCTGCCCTTGATACTTTACTGACACCTGAAATGTGCATAGATGACCCACCTCTTCAGTATTTCAGTCGTTTATGAATTTAAGTCTAAATTTTTTGTCCAAATGTAATCCATGTTTTATGTCCATCATGGCATTAATTCACACTCGTTTACATGAGACTAAAAGTCTCTTAAACAGGACTGTGTAGGTGGACATGTTCTGTCAATCCTGTTACACAAAATCTATTCTAAACAAGGGGCAAGGGCCGTGAATATAAGTATCTGAACATGTAATAGCACTATGTGGACCCTCTAGTAAGGGTTCTGGTCCATCTTTAAACTACTGCTCCGTTAGTAAGATTTTAGGGCGAGTTGGAGACTTTGATCTCTGCTGTGTCTGGCTTTGATCGACAGCTCACATGCATGAGTTATTTTTATTGAATAAAACTTACTTTTTAAGCTCAACTGTAGTTGTGGTTTATAAATTACACTAACAAAACCGTCTAATGACATCGTTATGTGAACGTTTCATGAATTTTACCTTTTTACTGTGGGTAACCTAACATTTAGAATTAGCTCACCCATCACCTCTTGCATTTCCCCAGCTCCGTCCTTTTGTCCAAATATGGTCACTTCGGGCTCCAAAGAGCCAACATGGCGACGGCCAAAATGCAAACTCCTGGCATCGAAACATACTTCTTACATACAGTCGGCACCAGCATTCTTGTGTAAAATAGAAAATTGGGTAAAAATGTTTAACCCAGACTTTTAACCAGGCTATGTAAGACATTTTCCCCACACCAAAAGAAAACATACAAGGATGCAATGAGAGAGTATAGGAACATATTTTATTCCAATTTAAAACATTTAAAGGAGAAGGCTATGAAAATCATTTTCATGTTTGAATGAGGTTCAGGCAACAGTGGTTGAAATGAAACATACAAAAGAGAAATATGGCTAAAATACTGTAAATCAACAACCATTAGAGACCCTTTTAATGAGGGTGCTGCATGAATACAGTACCTAACCCACCCACACCATCCCCTACCTGACAAACACATGCAATTAAAATGACATTAAATTTGAAAAACAGCAGTTCATCATTAATCTTAGATATAGAATAAAATTGTCCTTTTTTTTGTTAATTAATCATATACGTAGTAGTGTTTGTTTTAAAAATCGGACCATGAAATTCACAGGCCCACTGATTTTTCACAACATTGGCACTTGTTAAAGAGTCTGGCTTTACAAAGAAAGGGGATTGGCACACTCATTGTACATAATTTACATTTGGTATACTAAAAAAAAAGAAAAAAAAGAAAAAAAAAATCAAACAAAAATACATTACTTTCAATTTGTACACCACTACACAAAGTTTATTTGAACTCTTTAAAAAAAGTCATTTTAAGTGGTCCTAAATACACATGTTAAGGTGTGTCAACCTTACACACAAAAAAAATGCAAAGATAGCTTTAATATCACTGTTTATCCATCCCTCTAATCAGAATGGATCTCAAGCATAAGCAATAGCATCAAAAGTGTACATACATATACATACACACATACGCATACACACTCACCTACGCATACACACTCACACACACAGACCTCAGAGTACCAATGAGCGCGCTTGAATGGACATCTAAATTGCATGAATGCAGGCCCATTGCAGTGGTGCAGTTTCAGTGCCTTTGACCCAGGGAAAAAATACACAGTCCGATCAAGTCAGGGGAAGAAGAGCGGAGAATGGCGGACATGTAAACACACTGCATATTCATTCACTCCCTTGCTATTATAACCGCCATAGTTTCTATATTGGCCATTTCAGTACCTTCACTTGGCAAATGTTTAAATAAATACATTATTACTGAGGCTTGGAAAAAAAAAAAGAAAAAAAAAAAAAAAAGAGAGGCCATAATGTAGAAGTGAATTAACAAGCTTTTACCAAAAAAGATCTGGCTTAAGCTACTACGAATAATAAATTCTTGATATATTTTCTGTTAACTGATTTTGTTTGGCACAGTGTTTTGTACTGGATTGTCGTACAAACACACAAAATGCATTCTGTGCAGACAAAAAAAACAAAAAACAAAAAGAAGCAATGGAAAGGATTTCAAATAACTGACCCAGCTGCTCCTCTGTTGGCTCTAATCACTGGTAGTGTAGCCATCCAACTTAATCTGCAGTGTTGGATCTCGATGCACTAGAAAAGACAGGGAGTCCTGTGAAAACTGATCCAACATTAAAAACTGCAAAATCGTGGCAGAGTGTTCAAAGAGCCGACATGCCACCGAAACTAAATCCTGGATTCATCCTCTCCGTTGTGTTTTGAATCTCGATCCAAAGGCTGTCAGTCAGCCTGTTCATACCGAACTCAACAGTGTGCTCAATTGTGGCACAGAGAAAAAAAAAAAAAAAAAACAGGTACTGTTGGTGAGTATATCACCCTTAACAGCATAATCAAACCAGACAAAAAAGGCCTTTTCATGTTGACTAAAGCACCAAAGATAAACTCTTTATCGATACAGACTGGAAAAAAAAAAAAAAAAAACTAGCTTTGTCAAACATCTCCAATTATGTTTCAGTTCATGGAAAAATTGTGGCACTTGAAATAAATATATGCATCCCTCCTTTCTTTCAGAACACACACACACACACACACACACACACACCTTGAACATAAGATTATGGCTTTATCTACACAATGTACACATCACCATGAGAGGTATGACAATAACTCTCACCGGGGGCCTGTGGCTTCAGGACATCACAAAGTCCTCTAACAGGTCGTACTGTTTCCCACAGAATAATCCCAAAAAGGTTTGACTCATGACACTTTTGGCAGAAGATTGGAGATGCACAGAAAGAGCACGGTAGGATCTGTGATCCTTTTCCGGTCTTCGATGTTTAATCTGACCCTCTCTGGACTTTCAATGTGCACAGAACGGTCAAGATGCGCGAAAGCTGCCTTTATTTCTGAGGCCCTGTTCAGACCTGCAATAACATGCGTCCTGAGGGATCCGATCCCATGCGGACAGCTCTAATACCAGGTGTGAACACACTCAGGACGCGTCAAGGACAGCAGAGATCCGACCACTCTGGAAGCATTCGGAGGTGGCCTGGGACACACAGGTCTGCATTCTTTCAGCAGTCTGAACAGGAATGCATCGTGGGATGGACTGAAGTACTGCCTAGTCAGCGGATGTTCTCTGTGATGTCTGAAATTTTTGGAAAGACCACAAAGGATGTTTAGGGATTAGGTGTTTGATTAGGGATGCTTCATATGTGTAGTGCTGCCTGAGTGCACCGCAACGGCACTCTTTTTCTCTGTGAGGAAATCCAGCAGAAATTCATGTACATACTTTAAGCCTGACGACTCAATCATCAAGAAAACCAATAAAAAAATGGAATGATTGAAGTTATATTAAAATTTAAGGTGGATCGATGGATTCATAAAGTTTAAAGCTGTGTGCTAGATTTTGAGCCACACAGTGAATTCAATTTGGGAACAAACGTTACTAAGGCAGTCTGTTAACCTTGAAATGAAAGCTTTCTCCATTTAGGCTATAGATGAGCTTGTTTATTTGCATATAAAGCAGGGATGCATGTTAACGGCAGGTCTGAACAGCAAAGTCCTCTATCAGATTGTAAATTTTAATACAGAAGAGTCCCAAAAAGGTCTGACTCGTGACACTTTTGGCAGAAAATCTGAGATGCACAGAAGGATCTGTAATCTTTTCTTGTCTTTGATGTTTTAATCGGACCCTGGCGGTGCTTTCGGCGTGCATGGAAAGGTCGAGATGTGCCAAAACTCCCTTTAAATTCTGACTCCAATGCGGACGGTGCCAAGGCCAAACATGGAAACACTACCAATGAGAAGATAACCAACAAATTCATAAGAGGAGCAAAAGGTTGGTTAGGTACAACAGCCATTACACTACAGATGCTCTAGTGCACCCCAGTTTTGTTTTGTTTTTTTTTTTAAGATCAGCCATTCTCCTCTAAAGGCAAAAAAAAAAAAAAGATAGGTCAAAGTGAACAAAGAGCCAAACAGCCTCCAGACTTGCCTCAGGAATGTCATAGGTATCTGTGGACTGCTGCATTCCTCCCTCACTGAACCTGCAGCCATCACTCTCAGCGAGATGTCAACACATACTTAATTCATAGCCCTCCCTCGTTTAATTAATTGCACCTTTAGCTCTATGAAATCCATAGAGTCCTTTCATTCCATACCAAAGCTGCTAGTAGTAGCCCTTGTGATGAGAAAGTTATGAAAAACTTACCTGAATTACATTGTGAAGACAAAAATAGCCATCTATCAACTTTCAGCTTAATGGAATATTTAAACAACTATCAGGCAAGAGACACGATATGGGATTGGTACCAACAGCCAACACATGTCCTTAAAAATTACAAAAATGCAAGCATCCTCAAACAGTAAATATTCAACCACTAAGTTTTTTGTCTGTTTTCGTTTTCCTATTTGCATAAAGCACAAACCTGAAATGGAAACAATGTTTTTTTTTTTTTTCCATTTTCAAGCATTTCAAAACAGAACTGCAACAACTAAATATATGAAGTATTATTAGAAAGATAGAACACTTGTCCATAAAATAGTTTTGATATTTTACAGCAGTATAAAATCTCCTCCCGTCTCTTAGGTTGGAAAAACTTTGGGCTGAAACTAGGGAGAAAGTCTCATTTACTGTATCAACAATACGTAGATCTGATTGATAAATTAGACATACAAAAACGAACTATTTACTCTCTCACTATCTATTACAGTTTATCAAATGTTGGCCGAATAATATGGCGAACCAAGGTTGATTACTGAGAGAAAGACCGACCTGTGACTTAAGACGGCAGCGCAAAAAGCGTTAGATCATCTACAACTAGCTATTGCACTGTACTAATCTGCTATCATCATTCACACATTGTGCACAGGAAGATTATTCTCACCATCATAAGAACAAAAAAAAGAAGAAGAAAAAAATCACAGTACTAATACATTTGTGATTCAGACAACTGTCGACATGAAAGAATGCCACACAACGTGAGCTGTTATACCATCAACATCTGAATGATCCAACGTAAGAGAAAACTCACACCTCCTTTTGGCAATTATATGAACAGCCAGTTCCCCAAATATGTTCAGCTGGTATCTAAACCACTTAAGGGATGAACAGGATACTGGCGACATTATATTTACAGGAAAAAGATGTGGTTAAAATTTGGCAATGTGATACAAAATTGTAGAGGAGATGTGAATACCAGAAGAGCTCTTCTCTCAATTACTACCTACCGCCAAAAAAGTTATATTTTCGTTACCGTTTGTCTGCTTGTCAGCAGGATAATGCGAAAACCTACCGAGCTGATTTTTGTGAAAGGACAGGCCATTCAATTTAGGAGTGGATCCAGGAGAGAAAAAAAAAGGGGTGGATCCTGGAATTATTTTTTGTCACTTCACTTTTCCTTACACACCTTGGCGGAGGTATGTGCTCTAACAAGTGGCCTTGTATTTTTGTTTTGTGTATATTATCACTTTTAAATGAGGGGCATCGAACAAGGAGCACATTGTGAGAACCTGACCCTGCACGAAGGGTTGTGTTCCTTTAAGTAGTCATCTTCAATTCAATGTTATTTATAAAAGCTCTGCAAAGCCAAGAAGTCGACATTTCAGAAAATATTTGAAGTCTACAGGAAGAAAAAAAAAAAAACATGTCGTTTTTGTTTAGGCCTCACTTTGTGTGAGTAGCATGGAAAGTTTATTTACATTCAACAGAGCTTGTGGACTACGATTCGGGGCATGTTTTTAAATGAAATTCAAGACCCAGGGGAGCCAAGTACCTCCCTGCACCCCAGCACTGTCTGACAAAATACTCTTGCCATCATTAGTTGCCGTTTGCAAATGAGCAGAGGCTGAGGTCTGCAGCCCGGCGTCTTGCTCTCATGCTGTAGTGTATATCATGCATGGGTTAAATAAGAAGAAGGGAAGAGAGCCCTTTGTCCATGAAAAAGCTTAGTCTAACTAGAGAAGGCCCTCTACCCGCCTCGAACACACAAGCACTGGTGATAATGTAGTGTAAAGAAAGCAAACATGTGAGCCACATCCGGAGCCAAATGAGGAACAAGAACAGCCCCGGAGGAGATAATGACCCCAAAGTATTTGAGCGTGTTTCATGTGCAAGAGGAGCAATTCAAAAGAACCACAAAACACAAAACCGTTCTTTAAAAAGTGGCCAAACGGACAAGCAAGGAGCTAAAGGGGCGACAGAGAAAGAACATGGGAGTTGGTCTCGTACAATATGAAGCACAAATTCTTATCTGTTTGAGCAGCAATGTGTTTCATGCAGATGAGTGTGTTTCTAGAAGTGAATGCATTTCGTGTGGAGGGGCTGCAGGTCTCTTGCTCTCTCTCTCTCTCCATCTTTCCATTTTTCTTTTCAAACCAGGTTGTACTCTTTGAGGTTGAGCTGCAGGATGGTGTCTTTGACGGCTGCGAAGACGAAGCGGATGTTCTCCGTGTCGGTGGCGCATGTGAAATGGGAGTAGATGATCTTGTCACTGTCTGGGTTCAAGTCCACAAACATCTTCAAGATGAACTCACGACCTGCTTGGGCATCCCGCTGGGGACCTAGGAGAAGGACAGACCGTTTCATTTATGCTCATCTTTAATTTGTGTTCTTTAAAAGGTTCAGTGTATAAGATGTTGTGACATTCCAACTAACTGAATAACCTTCCATCTTCTCCTATGGTGGCAGCAAAATACAGTCAGTGTTTGTTTTGAACGTTCTGAGCTTTTTAGTTGAGGGGATATCATCTCTGGTCCCCACTCAAACATAGTAGATGACAATGATGCACCTTAATGCTGGACTACGCCCATTATAAAACAGAAAAATAAAGAAGTCCATTCTGAGCTACGGTAGAAACATGGTGGCACAACATGATGGACTCATTCTGGTAACGAAAACACAATCATTCTTATTTTTGTGTGATTATACACTAATGAAAACACGATTACGAATATCATATTCCATTCCTGCAGTTAGATCCTCCTAAGTCATACACACTGGAGCTTTCATTCTCATTTATTATTTCTAATTATAGGATGAAACAACTAGTAAAAAGGTGTATTTGTGATTCTCCAACAAAAGAGGGAAAAATAAAGTCCTACATGTAACTTTGATAGAAAGCATGAAATTAAAACAAAGTTGAGAACCACTGAGCTGAGCCTCTCATGCCTTTTTATTGCAGTTCATCAGTACAGCCATAAGGTGTCACTCTACAATCAAAAATATACTGTAAGCTCGGGTTTCTAGATGTTCTGCATCTAAAAGGAATAAAAAAAAAAAAACTCAGATAATGAAACCAATACTGAGAGGATTTTTCCAGTTTCACTGACTGGAAATTTCTACTTGGTTAAAATCCTTTAAACCGGGCAAAAATGTACAAAAATACATTATGAATTGCCATAAAATCTAAAGTTTTTACTGACACCTCTGCTGTCAAAACACTGCACAGCATCTGAGGTGAACAGACCAGTGAAGCGAAAAGGAACACAACGTTTTTTCAACAAAATGTAAAAAAGTAGGCGTTTGTTACATTATGATATAAAAATGATATACTGATACAATATTCTAATTACCAAATACACGTAAGATTTTAATGTCTAAGTTCATCAATGTGGAGTCAATTTTAGACAATTTATAAACTACTGGATCAAATCATATATCATTTGTTTTTTTATGTAAAAAGGTACAAGTAACTTTAAGTGTCAAATAAATGTAGTAAAAAATATAAAGTAGGATAAAATGAAATGCTTTGGTAAAAGTACAAGTACATAAAATGTATACTTTAGTGAACTTGAGTAAATATACTGAGTTATATTGCACCACTGGAATCAGGAAAATTAATTTACATATTATTTGTCTTTATTTTTACTCAGTTGGTGACGCAATGAAAAGTTTGGGAAAGGTAGCTTTAAAAGACTGAAAAAAAGTCAATCTTACTCTCTTACTTTATTCACTGGATCAATTTTTGTTATCAAGTTTTTACTAGATGTTCTACTTTTGAGGATTCAGTCGTTTCCATTAAATTCATTTCTGAGGCTCAGCTACAGTGTGCTCCTTCACTATACATCTACGAAGGCTAGACAGATTCTATGAAATGTATGAGGTCTTCAAGATATCTAATAAACCAGAAGAGAGGGGGGATCAATTCACCGTCAAACTCTGGAAAGTAGTCAACGAGGTGAGAATACATGATCTTCTCCTCCAGCAGGTCTTTCTTGTTGAGGAAGAGGATGACGGAGGAGTTCTGAAACCAGGGATATGTGATGATGGTCCTGAACAGAGCTTTACTCTCCTCCATACGATTCTGACACGGAACAGAACGAGACAGAAAGAACAAAGAAAAGATGAAGCACTAATTGAGGACACAAATCATTCATTCTTCATTCTTTTTTTAACCATTACTGGCTTTGTGTGCAGATGGTTCAGCTAATATTACAGTTCAGTATTACAGTATTACAAAATTTCAACACTTAAGTTTTCAAGGACCGACAATGTAATTTCCAGGAGCTCTCGCGACCTTTAAGTACATGAAGAGAAGTGGACTTAATTATTGTCATATTCAGGTCAAATACTCAGAAAAACTGTTAAGCCTAAGGTTTGTAATTAACAGGTCCAAATTATGCAAAAGCTCAGCACCAAAAGAAAACCCTGAGGTCGACATTTTTAACATTTCTCTTCAGTGTCCTCGTCTGAAATTGCCAGACCTGCTCTCTCTCTTGTTTTGTGATTCAGGGATGGAAACTCATCAGGGGTGAAAAGGTCGAACAAAGATGTGAACCCTGAAGGGGGGGTCCAGGGGCATGTCCCCCCCAGAAATAACAAGTTTTAACATATCAGCTTAAAAAATGGATTTACAGGTGATTTTTGCATGAGGATAGAGAAAAACCCAGCCTATAATTAATGAATTTCACTGCTCAGTCACGGACTCTGAAACCCAACCTTGTGAATGTACGTGGTCTGAATTTCACGTTTTATTATTATTCTGTAGCCTACGCTGTATATTCACACTCATGTTGAGCCTTAACCTTAACGGTTATTTTCGCCAAAAGGTGAGGAGTTTGCAGCCGTAAAAATTTTATTCCAAAGTCAGACTTTAAAATTCTACAACTTTTCCAGTTTTTTCGTGACCGCGAGAACTCTGACAGTTTACATTTCATTTCCAGGAGTATGTTTTTAACTTTCTGGAATACGACCCTGTCTTTGTTTGAAGAAAAGGCTTCTCTCAATAATAACCAGCACGAATAAGCGATTTCTTGTGCAGTGAATTTAGCTGTAGACGGTTTTGGATGGAGGGTCCGAGGGGTCTCTGGATTGAAAGGACTCCGTCAGGAGGAAAAGTACAACCAGAGATAAGAAAAAACAAAAAGCAAACAAACAAAACCAACATTCAGTTTTACTTTAAAGAGAAGCACGTGCCAAAAGAAACAAAAGTATTTGTGTACCAAATGTTAAATTATTACTGTAACATGTTATTATGATTGCTAACATTACTAGCATAGTTTAGCTGTGAGTAACCAGTTGTCAGTGCTCACATTGTTCCTCCAAACTGCACTAAAAAGAGGCCATTGTTTGGTCGTTCTCCATTAAATATGAACACTGCCTTTGTACATTTATTAGGCAAAAATCTTTTTTTGGTGTGAAACATTATGGTGGATGGCAGGATATCTGAGATTCTAAAATTGCAGAACAGTCCAGACACATGCACATATTGTACAGTTTATTCCTCCAAACAAAACTGTGTGGAAAAGACGGGAAGTGAAGCAAGATGAAACCTACTGATGTAAACTACTTAAGGCTGAGAGCTGCTATTTAAAGGGACTCTTCTTCTTCTGTCTGATCTAAACCCTTTGCCAGCATCACTCCCACAGTTTAGTCTTGGCTAGTCATAATACAAGCCTGAGCCAGACCTGACCTGATGAAATCAAAGACATTTGGAAACAATCTCGTCAAGCTCGGACTGGTCGAAAGGGTCAAAGTTTCAGTGTTGAGCCTGTCTGCGCCACAGGATAATCTCTGCAGAGCGTGAAAAGCTGCTCTGCCCCGTCCTGGCCGCTAAATTACAAAGAGCCTCGTAACAGCATCAAAACTGTCTTGTGTGGCCTGTGACGATGTGCACATTACATGCAGGAAAAGCAAATACCTGGCCATCTGAAAACAATTCACCCTGTTCCTGAACTTGCGTGTTGACTAAAGCAGCACACCTGAGCAGGTTCAGTGCGGTTAAACTGTGATGAGAGTGGATCAACGGTGACCTGGTAAACATTTGCACATGAAGACGTGCAGCAGGGGGCTGTTTCAGAAAGCAGGTTTAACAAACTCTGAAGTTAACGTCGAGACGAGAAAGTCCAAGTTTTCAGTTTTAGAACGGCTTATTTAATTTAGAACAGTTGAGTTAATTCAATTAACTCTGAGTATGTTCACTCTGGTTGTGTTTGGAATAACCTATTGGATACTAGATAGTAGTATGTAGTGTAGTATTTCAGTAGTATGTAGTGAAGAAAAACATCATCAATGGAGCTAAGAGACAACGATTTACCACAGCACCAGTAATAAAAAGGAAAAGCCACCATGTTAATTCAATGGAAGTAAAATATGTGCAAAAATGTATGCATGGTGTTGCTGACTACGTGCACATTTGTTTTGAAAAACTAGCAGCCACAGGTAATACAGAGCCTGAGTACAGTGGGTAAAAACATCAATGTATTGATTTAAATAACATATTTAGCGCTGGCCATTCATTCATTGTTTACCATGGATTCCCTTAATGGATTAGCCTGTATTAATTCAGTTATACCCTCACCTGACACAAACAAAATACAGGAAGCACCAAAAGACGACAATAGGTAACATGATTTCAGTAATCTGCACTTAAAAAGGCATCTGGTTTAGACTGAGCACCAAGTGGTGCCATATTACATACATTTTATGTAGAAATCAGCAGTATGTAGCAGAGTGTAAACTTAAACATACTCATTTTAGCCTGTACCACTTGCTGGCTCTGAAATGGTTGCATCATCTTGTATAACAAATCTGGATTTTCCCTTAGTGCGACTCATGACAGATGTTTATTCACTGATCACATGTCTACGGCACCTCTAAAGTGTTTTTATTATTTTATTTCAACAGAGATTCTTGCAGGTGAACTGTCCTGATAAGCTGACAGCTGTGTGAATGTGCAGAATGTCACGTTGCTAGCCTGTTGAAAAAATCCACTCACAAAAAATACTCCATAATTTAATTCTGAGTTGACTGTGTACATGTGAGGGCAGAGACCACGGTTCAAATTAATCACATCAGGACGATAAAGTTTTTAGTAACTTGACAAGCTAATATAAAACAGGCTATAAGAGCGAACGTGATCTCCCTCTCCTAAATTCTAATGATGTGTTTGGATATGCACGGTGACATCTATATGAACGAGAAAATGCAGAGGTGTATCGGAGAGCTCCTTCAGACAGTAGGAGGGGAACAAACGCATAGAAATGCAGGGTTTGCTGAAGAAAGATTCATGGAGAAAGTTGCAGCACTAACTCACTCAAATAAACTGAACTCATTTCTTGAAACTGAAAAAAAAAAAACCCATAAAGTTTTCTTCATTTCAGGGTCAACTCAGGTTTTCACTAAACACTTAAAGCTGAAACAAGGTCCAGATACAGTAAGTCAAACTGGAAGCCGGTGCGGTTTATGAAACCCTGTCGTTATATCACCAGGGCAGAGAAAGGCTTGGTTGTCAGTAGGGGAGCAGAGGGCATGCAGGGGCTGATGCAATTAACTTTATTACCACTAATTCTATCTGAACAGTCAGAGGAGACAGAGTCAACAACATGGACAAACTAAATATCTGGCGTAAACGATAGGAAGACTCCTATTCTATTTATTTTGAGGCATTCATTATTCATTTCTGTGTGTTTGTAGATATGTTGTTTTCTGTCTATATCACGATTTCTGTTTCAGCTGATATCTCATGTAATGGAAAGTCAAGCAGTAGTACCCAAAAATCCTATGTGACTAGAGTCTGTAAAAATGTGTAAAAATGTCAGATTCCAGACTTGCGTCTCACCTCATTGTCCGATTCTACCAGGACCTGGTCGTACTCGCTGAGCGCCACCAGGAACATGATGGAGGTGACATTCTCAAAGCAGTGGATCCACTTCCTCCTCTCCGACCTCTGACCCCCCACATCCACCATCCTGATTTGAACATGAGGGGTAAGATTCAAGGGCGCGGTGCAGAAAGAAGACATTTCAATTAGCTGCAAATCTAAGAGTCTGATCTTCTAAAAGAATTGATCAGTGCAAAGAGGTATTCGTGCAAATGCCAGTTCAATTTTTTTTAATTTTAAGTAAGACTTTTGATGAGTATGCCGAGTTCAAGCTCTGGTTTAGCTCAAGCCAAACACCTTATACAACGAGGATATAAACAGAAGAAACATGAACCGAGAAACTGCAGTGTGAATCACAGAGAGGACAGAGCAAACCTTCCCTCATGTGAACTAAAATAACTACAAGGAAGTGTGCACAGATAATGCCATCTTTCTCTCCCATCTCCACCAGGCAGATGCAGGAGAGTGCATGCAGGTGATAGAAAGTGAATTTACAAACTATTTCTGTTTAGAAGTGATCGTAAAACAGGGATACGAGAGAAGCAACAGAGGAGGGTATGAGTGAAATGATAAATGAACCAGAGGGAGGAAGAACAGCTGAATTAAAGAAACTGGGAAAGAGAAAAGTGGCCGGAAAAGGGACAGTGAGGGACAGTGTATGGATTTCGATGCTTAAGAGACCTGGATTGACCTTGTCGTAATGTAATGTCCACGGATTTATGATTTATGAGTTCTTGTTTGGAGTCACATTACATTGCTGAAGTCTAGTGATGTGTCTCTATTGTGTCTGCCATCACACCTCAAAGAACAACAGAATGGCTACGCTGAAATAAATGCAAAGGATGAATGAAGCAACTCTACAAGCAACACGGACTGAACTTATCCGTGAAGTCAGTTTAAAACTCAGTCCTGTATCCGTTTTGCCTTAATACACGCTATCACTCAAAACTTCTGATCACACATCACAAAGGTGAAGTGAGTCAGTGAGTCTCCCAGAAGGAGGAGGGCATTGATAAATGGAGTCCTCCAGAAGAAGCAGCCTAAAATAAAACTCCTTCACATCAGACGACCTCCTTTTTTCCCCTCTAGCAACAACGAGTGACCTACTTAGCATGATAAGCTCTCCTATGCTGGATAAGGCAAGCGAAATGACATTTTCTGGGACTTCAAAAGCCAATTAAAAGAGAAGGAAGCAAGCCTAATGGAGATGTCTGTTTATGAATGGCTTCCTTGTTGCTGCTATGGGCTTGTCAACTGAGAGCAGAAGCACTACAGCCCCTTGTGTGTTTGTTACTTTACAAGAGGTTTGTGGCTGGCATCTCTTCAAGCGTCCTTCATATTTAATTACAAGAATATTATAAGGCATCCACATAAAATTACAATAAATAAACTAACACCTCAATAATCGAGCTTCTCTTCTCATAAAACCTGACATCTCACATTCATCCCCACTTCATATTTGTATTTTCAGTCTCTTAATGCAAAATCGCCATTGAGAGCATGTAGTGATTCACCATCGGCAGCAGAGCCTTGCAGAGCAAAGCCTATCTGCTAGCTGCAGCAGGGCTGCTGGGAACCTCTTCAGCACAACCTCATTGCAAGCAGAGTTATTTCTAGCCTTGCCAAGCGTAGGAGGGGGCTGACATGATGGCTTCCTATCGATTTGCACTCTTCTGTAATCGCTCTTGTTCCCTGGTTCCATCTCTATCTCCTCATCTTTCTCTCCTCTTTTTGCAGAGAGAGAGAGAGAGAGAAGGAGGAAGGGAAGCTGCTCTGTGTATCGGTGGCAGGTCCTAAAATTGTCTGTCCTGTATGCTGTGTCTCTGGGCTACGCAGAAAAGGTAACTGCTGTTGCCAGATTTAATCTGCTCAGCTAGAATCTACTGCAACATTGCACCATGAATGTACTGTAACAGAACAAATTGGGGAGAAAGTCAGACAATGGGTTTACATTCACAAATGGGAACATAAAACATTATGGGTGACAAATAAAGAGGATGACTCTGACTTTGATTAGACACGGACATTAGAGGCCTTTAAGAATTTTTAAATACAAAAAAGAACAGGGAAGGGTGAAAACACTGGGGTTAGACAAAGAAGTGTAGATCTCCTTCTACCTGAAAATGATGCTTTGCAAGTCGAAAGGGTATTCTATAATCCCAGTGGTTGGGATTCGAACCCTAAGCACATCCTGTTGGGTTGGTAGATAGGACGGTTCGGCAATACGATCCAGATCACTTAGATAGCTAGAGACAGGAAAGGACAACAAAAGACAGACAGGGAGGAAAGAGAAAGTGAAGCATAACAGCAGATACAGCAGCATACCCCCTCCAAAAGCAAGTGGATCAGTCCAGATGTAACAAAAGAAAAAAACATTCCCAAGAGTTATTGAGGGGATTAGGTGACAGTTTCTACCACCACCCCCACAAAACTTCTCTCAGAAATTTGGCTTCATCCTTGATGGCGGCTCCCAAAGACAAAACAATCCCCAATTCTATCCTCTGCTCCTCCACTGTGAAGGTTTTCAAGTTTAAGGGAGACAGGAACTTTTAACTTGACTCCAAAACAAAGATTTAGGACTCAGGAGGCTACCTTTGACTGCCTAGGAGTAAATGAAAATGACTGCATTTTTAGCTAGTCTCGAGTCTTTGAGAGTGTACCATCAGGGATGCGTTAGAGTGCTGAGCCCTGCTGTGCAGCACTGGGTGGACGGAGATAGCGGCGTCGACGGTTTCCAACCGGCTGACCAACTGTCATGCAGCTAGCCAACAAGTGACATCATCAGCAGCATCTGACACCAGTACCTGAAGATAATATTCTCCAGGTCAAATGGGTACTCAATGATGCCGGTGGTCGGCACTCGAACCCGCAGCACGTCCTGCTGGGTGGGCACGTACCCCGCTGACGCTATTCGATCTAAATCACTAAGATAGCTGTGGAAGGGGAGGGAACATATGACAGAGATGCACAAGTAGGCAAACCTCCAGTCTTAACAGTACCAGACCACATGCACATCGATACACTAACAACAGGCGACAAATTGTTACTGTCACAACCACATGCAGTTTCATCTATGCATAACACTTGGCTTTCTATGTTTTGTTCAATTTAATGCATACATAACACTTGATTTTATACTTCATGGATCCACAACCTGAAATGGCTTACTACAGGTTTGATATTATTAGCAGTCGGGCTGGGCGATCTGTCCAGAAGATCATATGATAATCTTTCTATGCAGAATCCGGATCCAAGCTCTGAATCACAATGTTTCTTGCCTGTTGTAAAATTTAGGCTACAGTGCTGCGCAAAGGTCTCAGGCCACCTTTTAGCTTTGTTGTTTTTGCAGGGTTGTAATGAGCTACATATTTATTCATCAGTCTCTTTATTCAGATACAATAAGAAAACACAATAAATATGTGCACAGTCTTAAAAACACACAAAAATCTGAACTAAATGGTTTCTACAGGCAGAAGTCAGTATTCAGTGTGACCTCTGTTCACACTCAGTACATCTTGAACTGTCTTGGGCCGACTGTGATGAACTTTTCCTAAGCAACCTTGTGGTCTGCCCAAAAGAGTTCAAGACATGTGCAAAGGGAGGTCACACTAAATACTTGCCACTTTGGTCTGTAGACACGGTTATCTATTTCTGAAATGTTTGTTTTTAATGCTGTTTACATATTCCCTGTATATTCTAATTGCATCTTGATACAGGGACTAAGAAATGCATATGTATGGTCATTATTTACTTGTTAAGCCGTGAAGTTTTCCGAGTCCACTGATGTTCATTACTCTGTAGTCAATATGGTGCAGTACCGTGTTCCCGAGTCCATAAAATACATTCAGTTGTCATTCTACCACTGTGTGATTGATGATAAAGAGCAGAGGAAATGGATGGAGTTGATGAGTAAAGTTTCAAGTTCCCACTGCATGTGCAAAACCGGATCTTTATGGATCCCCCTGATATAGGATATGGCTTTCATGAAGTGTTTCACATTTTCACACTTAGTGTTTCAGAAAATATTTGAGTTTAATAAATGAATTTAGCCCCTTGTGAACCCTTTCTTGTACTTCATTAAAGAAACAAGTTATAGTAAACAAGCATGCAGGCTCCGCTGCTGTTGACTGTTTGGACCTGGAAACAGTGAATGACGTCATACTAAACAAGCGGATAACCTTGTTAAAACAACAAACTTAATGGTGGCCTAAGACTTTTGCATAGTGCCGTAGTTACAACCAAATTATAAGACGTTTTCTCTAGGTTTCTGGAGCACTTAGGCTGCGCTTAGGCTGCTGGTGTGATGGCTTTTTATTATTGTTGTTATTTGACTAAAATACCAGTCAAATAAGTGTATTTTTGCATCACAGGACCAATATTAAAATAATATTTAGACGATAACAAGAGGAAGCCTGAAACACATCTGCTCATTATTGAAGTAAACACTACGTCCTCATTTTTTGTAACTGAGCCATACATCTGTGACATCTCGCATTGTTTCCTACTGATTACCAGAACTGCCAACTTGCCATAGTCTACATAAAAAACTGAAAATACGTTCAAACTATTTGAATAATACACAAAGCACTTTATAATCTAAACTACTACACTTTAGGTTTATTTTAAGCCCTAGACAACAGTATTTATGTGCAGCTGCTAGTGACATGGCTAAAAAAATTGGCTGTAGAGCAGTTTGTACAATGTCATGTCAATAGTTCAAACTGTATGTCATTAGAAAGGTAAATATGGAAATATTACAGAATAATTTTATCAGCAGTTAAAGTGTAGTATATTGTCAGTATAGAATGTTAGCTCAGGTGTCAGATCTTATACTATTTAGCAGTTAGCTTACAGTGCATTAAATGGCACTTGTGTTATATTGAAATGAATACGTGAAGGTAATTTCAGCTACATGACAGACTAAGCAGGTGTGTTTCCATGCAATCACTCGGCAGCTCTTTGTGTTTTCACATCACTGGAGCTGAACTCTGCCACTTGGTGGGTGACTTCGGCTGAGTGCCACGTCATGTGCATACTCTCTATTACACGGGTACTCAGGCCATTTAAAATGAATATTAGTGGAGTAGGAAAGTTTGGACCGAGCTGAAATGTATTTATTTTATGACCTAATCTGTTCCTCTGAAAAGCAGATCAAATTACGATTGTCCATAATATAAGCTCATCAGATCGCCCAGCCCTAATTAGCAGTCATTTATAAAGCTGCCGACATTTTCCCAGACTTTCCCACCTGACTGATCCTGCTCACTGCCTCTGGCCAAATGCATATTCACAGCAGCAGTGAAACAAAAATGTCCTCTTCTCCACTTCTGTAGATTAAGTAAATAATCAGTCATCCTAACAGATAGATGTGTAGACCAAGGACTTACTATTTGGTTGAGTCAGAGAGCTGGTACTCTCTCCTGCGGTCGTAGGCCTCCTGGATGCCAGGGTCAGTCCACAGCATCTTTATCGCACTGATGTACGGCTGATCGAATGATGACACCTTCTCTACGTCCACCTCACGCACCAGCTGAGCATTATTCTGGGAGAAAAAGAACAAAAGCACACTTCAGACAATAGCATTTTTAGTAAAAAGCTGAGTGTCAGATATTAAATGTGAAGGATGACAGGTGGCTCTTTATAAATGATGGTCATCTCAAACAACAGAGGAATATCATCTATTTCTGACGTGGGCATATTTACTCCCTCTGCAGTGCTATATCCAATCAAGTACAAACTTAATGTTGCACATATGAGTTATCAGAGGCAACACATAGTTTGACCTTAACCATGGTGCATTAGGATTTTTCATTTAATTTAATCCTACGTGATGATATTTTAAGAACATATTCACAGTTACGCACCTTGTTCTGTTCATACTTGTACGGGATCTTGAGGGTCTCAGTTGCACGGATCATTGCCTGCATGGAGGTGAAGATGTTCTGGTAAACCAGTTTGGTGAAGCCCTTCTTGTCCTCATCTGTGTAGCCTGATCCATGGATTATTCTCATCTGCTTGATGAAAGTGCTCTTGCCACTCTCACCAGTACCTGAAAGCAAGACAAGATGACACTGTTTAGCCTTCAGCTGAACAGATACATCAAGTCTCTGATATGACTCTGAAACAAAAAGGGTTACTTTGCTTATATAGTGGGGAAAAAAGTCTTTACGAAGTCATGAAGTCAATGGTAGAAATGGTAGAAATAACTAGGGCTGTGATGGTAATACATTTTTAGTTGATTGTCAGAAATACTTGCGTATCCTAACAATAGTTTATTTATACACATACAGTACACCTAATGAAGAAGAGCAATTTATTGACACTGAACACAAATAATAAAATTGCATTTCTGTTTGCCTTTGAAACAAAAATTGCACAGGCATAAATTACTTAAAAGCCTGCTGCTGAAATATACAAACAAACTGATACTGATTTAGGAATGCACAGATATGTTGGCCAAACATCGGTATCAGCCAGTACTGGTCTTGTTGACTGACATTAGCTATCGACAAATAAGGTTTCCCCGATGGCAGTGGCTGATGTTTATGTGTTGTGTTATATTAAAGGTTGTTTCATAAGTTGGTATGACTGAATTTGTGCTCATTAAAAGGACAGTGTGAGGGAGGAAGTCTGAAAGACGTTAAAAGAGTATCGGCCAAATTGTTATTTTAAGTATCGACATTGGCCCAGAAATTGTGCTGCTGTGTTCATGCAGGTGAATGGAGAAGATTATCACGACTATGCAAAAATAACTGCAGTTAGTTTAAATAATTGCAATAAGGTGATTATGTAATAACTGTGAAATGCCTATTAAATAACCCAAGACAAGCCATACTACATCCCTTACTTTCTAACAGTCTGTTAGCAATACATATTGCAGTATCACATAAGCTCCTTTAAATTTTAATTAAATTAAAATGATACAAAAAACTGGACATGTTAAGCTTTTCACAAAAGGAGGGCCCAGAAAGCTGAACCGTGCATACCACTATCTTGGTCTTTTTATGTAACTCATATTTCTGTGGTAATATTCTGGCCTCTCTTTGCAAAGGCTGACCTTGTCCGTCCAGCTACACCCTGGTGCTGATACACAAGGCAGTGAAGGAATCTGCACCATCATGCCCCAAGGCAATTGTCCAGACCTCAGTGCCAGCCCAGTCTGTTTTCTTTTCTTTTTTTTTTTAACCCATGCAGGCTGCTAAGCTGAACTGATCATTCCTTCAACTTTCGTCAACTCCTGGCTATCCTATTGTTGAGTTAGTTTTTGAATCCCTTAAAAGAACAATGTCTTTGGTTTTGAATGAAAAAAATCTACTTAAGTAAGTCACTCCTGATGAGAAAGTAAACTAAATTGTGTGTGACAAATGTTTGTGGGCTCAATCGTGGCTTGGCGCCACTGTCATGCAAGTGAAAAAATCTTTTGTCATCTTGGTTCTGGTGCAGGATACTGTTTTGGTTATGGTTGCGACAGAGTTCACTGACATTTTGGCTAAGTGGAGAAGCCATGCGGAACCACATGAGGGCTGCATGGCTCACCTCAGCTCGATAAAGAGCTGGGTGCACAGAGTTCACGTTTCCAATTCTGTATCACATAAACCATACATATGCAAACGGGCACAAACACAGAGAAAGACCTGGTCATGGAGACGGAAACTTGTTTGCAGATGCAGTGAAAAAGGCAGAAATACACAGATTCCTCCAGATCCCTCTCTCTCACACACACACACACACACAC
>JAPQRN010000019.1:21073235-21095534 GCA_037367275.1 Coranthus polyacanthus | reverse complement strand
CACACACACACACACACACACCCTCATTTCTCCACAAGAGCTTTCACAGCAGGTTCTGTATCTTTATATGGACATATTCTGAGCAAACTACCAGTCTAGGCTTAAGAGACGCCACAGTCAGGAAAGTATCAGAAGCTTGTATAGTTTAGTCACAACCAAAGAGGCACATTCAAAAGACGAGGCAGGTCCCAATCCACCCCAAACTCAACCTCTCATTTCCCTGTGTATGCATCTCTCACTGCCTTTTCTCCAGAGCCGTCTTCCTCTCTTCCACCCCCATCCCACCACCTACTTTTTTTTGCCTCTACAAACCTGCTCGATATCTCCACCTCACTTCTCCCAACATTCAAGTCTAAATCAGTGCAGTTTTAGCTGCACATATAGTCTGATCTCTCCCTTTAAATGCCGTCTGTGTTCTTCTTAACATTTAAAAAATAATGACAAGTAATGTGCTCAAATTGTTTACACTGTGCTATCACAAAAGGCCAACCATCTTTAAGTTTTATATGGGAAGTTGCGTATTATTCTCACAGGCCAAGAGCAACATTTACAGCAGGTATCCTGTCTGTTTTGGGATACAATGCACTATGCAGCCCTTTGACACTGACAAATGTCCATTTGCCAAATTTGACAATGAATATGAACTTTATCTTTTGTGCCAAGAAGAATTTTAGAATCCGAGTTATGAGAGGGATTTATATCAAAACCTTTGGATGTGAATGGTATGGATGCAATGGATCATAAAACCCACGGTTTGGTTTGGATCACAGTTTTCGAACCACAGATCGGATGACTTTTTGGATCAGAAAAAAAGGGAAACAAATATAAATTTGCCTTCCATTTATTACTCAAGAAACTAAAACAATGCACAAGTCATAAATTTAAGCCCATGGCCTTAAAAGAAAACAACATTCAATATATCTAATATTTAAAAGCTCCTAAAATAAAAATCAATACTGAGTATAATATAACAATATTAATATTAATTAATTAATAATATTAATATGCAATATGAGGCATGATAAACATCCCAATAGATTTGCTCATAGATTTAAAAGTTTTGGAACTTTTCTTTAAAAAGTAACATTTTCCTTAAAAAAATACTATATAGACTGTTCAAATAATAATCTTCTCAATCATAACTTCTGACCCTCTGTCAGTGTGTGGTGGTGATTTACGTGCGGAGACCCTGTCCTCTGCCTGGATTTTCTATTCCAGGACGTTTCTGGACGTTGACCTTCGGGCGGTGAGTTTGTACCTCCAGCCAATAACCACATCATGCGTAAGCGGAACATAAAAACGAAGCGACTCTGGTTACACGTCTCTCTCTTTCTGCTCTTCTCACTTACTGTGCAGTTCTGTCTGAGACAAATCTCTGGGCAAAGCTCACACACATACACACAGCCCATTCACACTATTGCCTCCAACAGACCTGTTGGTGACACACAGCAGAAATGAGGAACCTTGTGCTTCGGTTGTACCTTTGCCTCTACGACATTCCAGTAGAGCAAACTAATCACTAAAAGTGTTTTAATTTCTTGACAGAGCTTTTTCTACAAATAAAATCCAGCTGAATATTCACTGTAGTAGGTTGAGGGCGGAGGTGAAATGATCATTCATGTTTATCAGTCTGTCTGTAGCTCTCTGTAGGATTACACCAAAACTAATGAGCTGATTGTTTTTGTTGGTGCAGATCCTTAAACAAAAATGAAGATCTCGATTTTTTTTCATGGGGTTTGGTTGAATCGGTGAATTTTGTGGAGATGTGTGCTCATGCTCCGTCTTCTACATGTTACGTTATATAAACACCGCAGCAGTACCAGATGAGCTCATTTAACATAAGTCACCTCTACTAATGGCGGTGAGTGAAGAAGGTACAACTATATTTCACACTATGATGATAATTATGATCGATCCATCCATCCATTATCTTCTTCTTATCTGGGTATGGGTCGCGGGGGCTGAAGCCTAAGCTATCATGATTAAACTTTCAATTGATGCAGGGATCGCAAGCTTCCCGAACCGTTGGGGGTGATCTGAATGGATCACGGATCAGGTATGGTCTGTTGAATGGACAGCAAAAAGTGGACATACAGATGTTCTACCCACTTGTCCTCTACAGTGCACAAGTAGCCTCTGTCCATATGTCCGTCACTCACATTGGTATATCAGAGCAAAAGCCCCTAAATCCACCTCATCCTTTGGCCTGTTGTCTTTCCAGTCTGCTGCAGCTAATGACTGGAATCTGTTACACTACACTAAAACTTGATACATTTATCTCAGTCTCAGTTTTAGGCGCCTATTTAAAGACATTTTTAATGGATACCTGTAAATTATTTACTTGTGATTAACTGCCTCTGAAGGCCTACTTCTAGTCATTTTTAATGACTGCAGATTATTTATTCTTGTTTGATTAATTGATTTCCTCCTCTTTTCCCTTCATCCTACAAGTGTTTTCAGGCACTTGTCAGGATGACATTGAAAATAAAAAAAACTGTTCTTAAAGTCTTGCCTGGTAAAATAAAGGTTAAAATTAAAATAATAATAAAAACATCTGGTCAAGGAGGGGGAAATGATGAATGAATAAGCCTATAAATATCTTTTTAGAAAGTTAAGATGCTGCGTCACAAGCTACTTACACAGTCAAATGCATTTTTTTAAGATGCAGTTCATTATCACAATAATATTATGTCATATGCCCCAGTTCAAAATTATTTTATCTGATTGATAACAAATGAAACATAACATAGTATAATGTAATATTTATTATGTTCCAAAAGACAAAAATGTCCTGTTCAATATCAAAAGCATCAAATTGGCAAGTGGCAAAAGTTGACTTTTCTATTAATGGTCTAATGGATTAATGCAGAGGTTCCCGAGAGGAGACCCAAAAGAGAAATTTGGAGTCTCTCCAGGACCCACACATAACCTTTAACTTTAATCATTTTTTTTTATTTTTAACATAAGTAATTATGCACCTTGGTATAAACTACTGTTTAATGGATCAACCTATGGATCATAGCTATTGTCACTAATACCTGATCCAGGTGTTTGGGTCAGTATCGCATCAGTGCATCCCTAGAGCTAAGATCATGAAAACTCTCAAAACTCCATACACAAATGTAACCCCAATCGCATGTGACATGACGACCTGTGCATGTTTTACCTGACTGGTAAAGCTCTTCACTGTGGAGAGAAGTAAGGAGATGTGGGAATCTACGGTCTCTTGATCAATGGAGACAGGAGTGGTTGTGATTCACACAAAAAATACTAAACATTCTTACACACACACAAACACACACACACTAGTGACACTGCTAATGTTTACAGCCAACTGTCTAAGTAGAACTGTAGCGGCTGATTAGATAATGAAATGGGCTTTGTGTTATACAGTCCAGGTGGTATTCCCTTGGCAAAAGAGCTGAAATGTCTGCCAAGGATGAGTTCAGTTGGACTCTCGCTGACTCAAGGGCACAGTGAAGTGTACAGTGAAGGAGTGGTGCCATGAGCGCTGCCTGCTCTCTAACCAGACAGGATCTTTCACTGTGCAAAGCAGGTCAGGCAACATTGGAGTTTCCCCTTCAGACAGAGTATGTCTTTGAGAGCGGGACATAAATAGCAATTGTCAAGACACAGCATTGGAGAGTTAACTTTCTCACTGACTAAAGAGCTGAACAGAAGGGAGGGGTGTAAATAGGATGTGTGGGACAGACTATGAAAAATAGTAGGAGTGCATTTTCTCTTTCCTTTCCTCGGTTAAGTGGAACAAGTTAAAAACTAATACGCAGAGAAATGAAAGGAGTGGCCATGGAACAGATCCAATTTATTTTTGGTTAATGAAGTGTCTATTTATTCATTTGTATTTGAATTTTCCAGACAAACACACACCAGTTTCATGTCTTGCAAGCATGATCGACTCAATTCAACAGATCTCATTGTTCCCCTGCCTAACTGGAAAACCCAGCAGAAGCTACTGTACATTCACTGGAGCTACTCCTGAGGGGTAATGCTTGTTCCCATGGCAACCTCTGTACTGGACTCATAAATACATGGCAGAAAAGACCAGCTGATAGGCCCAGCTGATAGGCTGTCCCCACAGAGCAGAGTCAAACATGCAACTTTAGCTTGCGCTTCTTAATCCCACAATGTCTTCCACTGTGAGAATCAAAAACTACTGAAGCGGTAACTGAAAAACGCTATATATTCTCAAACATTTTAGTGCCTTTATACTGTTAATGGTACAATTTATATGTGTTTGGTCAAACATGAGAATAAACACTTTTTTGAATGCTTATACCTAGGGCATGGCAATAAAACGATGTCAAAACTGCATCGCAATAAAATTCATGTTAATAATGATGATAGGCTTTGGGCATTTTTATTCAATATAGACATATCAAACAGCCTGAAGAACTGAAGAAATACATGCGACACCTCCAAAGCGTCACATGCAAGTAGATTTTCCATTTGGCGAGTAAATTTCAGAAGGCTATACGGCACACTGGCAGGGAAATGTTTGCACTAAAATAAAAAAACACCCTGCTGACAGACAGTCTATTCTATGTTTTGGTCTCATTTACAGACACTGCTTCTGTTCCTGCTGCTGTGTGTTGGATTTTGACACACAGACAGGCACTGGAATGGTGCATTCAGTGTACCATTGTACTTTCTTCAGCTTTATCAGGATTTTCTTCCAACCGGCAGAATTATCAAGTTGTATATTGAGATAAATATCAATATTGATCTATATGGGAAAAAAAATCTGATAGTGTGATCATATTTTTTGCCATATGGCCCAGCCCTATTTACACCACTGTACTTAAACTTTGTGTTTTACATGGAGTTTTAGTAGCCCCAAGCATGTTGCATGACATATATGCATGCATGTAGGCATGTTTTGTGTAATTATCTTAACCAGAAATGAAAAGAACGTATGGAAATAGAAGTCAAAAGTCAAAGCAAGAGGTCACAATATTTTGAATTCATACCTCTAAGTTGGTCAAGCACCAAAAACATTGCACCTATGTTTCTCTTAATACAATTCGATGGCAATGTTTCATTTGACACTCCTTTCCAAGAAAATCCCCATGTTTCAGACTCTGTGTCTTCCAGTTGGTAAAGCAGGTTACAAATCTGTAATGTCTAATTTTCCTGTCCACCTTTTGTTTCCTCTTAGAAACAAAACCTAACTTACCTAACTTCCAACAATTATATACAGTTTATGACTGAGTTTCCTACACAGTAAACAAGAGTTATTGTGTCACTGTATCAGTTTTATCCTTGCTGCTTTTTGCACATGTTGCTAACAAACATCATAATTTCATTTGATTAGGACAAATATAAGACAATAAAAAACAGTGATTAAAGCATATTGTGACCCAATCTCTATACACAAAGCACATGAAACCTAGAAATGTACCAATGCTGAGAAATTGGGATGTTCAAAACCAGCGTTCCAGTTACTGTTTTAAGGTTCCTAGAAGAGGCAGTGTATTAGTCATCCTGCTAAATAACCATTAACTTACAAAGAACAGGAAAAAATAGCTAAATAGTTAAAACGGAACCATTTCATTGGCGTCAGGTCCGCTGGAGGCATTAACCAACATTTCAACTCCAGTTTACATGAGGAGTAATGACGTGAAGCAGAGTTTGGCGTCCACAACGAAAGAGAGAGAACAAAAGGAAGCGAGAAGGAAAAGCAGGTGTCTGAAACTTTGGAGGAGAAAGGCACTCTGTCTGAGTAAATTATTCCTTAAAGACCTCCTTAAGTACATCAAACAGGAAGCTGTGTCCACTTCAGTGCACTGTGCACAGCAATCATTCAGACTGGAAGCAGACACTTTATTTTGCTGGTATCAATAACGGAACCAGGAATGGAAATGTTCTTTTAAACTTTGCAGATGTTTAAAACAACATTCATATAGCAGAATTCCCAACAAGTCAACAAAAGCGAAAAAGGGAAACTTAAATGTACACGTGTCAAACTTCAATTGGATATCGTGCGAATGCTACACCAGAAAGCTTCCCCATTTACAAATTTTTCATAGGAATCACTAACATTGCAGTGGAAAGTAAGTTCTGCCTTAATAATTATAGTGATTAATATTGGACGTCCTTACACACAGCAAGTCACTTGCTATTTCTTCTTACGCATATATCTTTGCTCATTTGCAGGCCTCGACAATCCAACATACTTTCAAATGACACATAACATCATAAACCTAATGGTAAATATGATAAAACAGAACATAGAACAACATAATGTAGTAAAATGAGCAAAACAGTTTCATCATTGTCCATAACTTGTTGATACAAAAACTGGGATGTCTACTGGCTTTTCCAAAGTTTTGTACACAGTTATGGTAATAATAATGGTATCCAATTATGTGAATAATTGAAAAACATTTCTTGCAGGGGGGCCCCCAAACCCCTCACCCCTGACTCTTCCACAAACCTAGGGAAAACCCTGATCCTGATTTGAGTATAGATTTTTAGAATGTTCTATCAATCAGCCACAGTTTGTGGCTCTTTAGACGTGGTGGAAACAGATGCACACTTTCATCCAAAGGCTAACAAACTGACTCAGCATTTGCAGACTAAAAAAAAACCTTTAAAAAAACCCTATCTGCCTAAGTTTACCATGTGCACATGGACTACAGGCTACAGTCACCCTGTCAATCAGCTGTACTGGCAGATGCTACAGCAGTTATCGATACAGCCGGAAACCCCTGCATGCTTTACAAGATGGTGTGTGAAAGAGAGATAAAATATTTTTTTCACATTCATTTCTCATGTCACTGTTCCCTGTCACAAGATGGATCCCCCTCCACCCCCTCAATCCTCCACCCACTGGTTATATGTAGCTACAACACAGCAGAGACAAGACCACAGGGAGAAAGAAAACACAGGGAAACTGGTAACAGGTGGATAAGAAACATCAGAACTGAATGACAGATTTCTTTAAATTATAAGCAGTATTGAAGACTACTTCACTATCATAACATCAGCCAATAATAATGGATATATTAAAATAATAATGTGTTGTAATGAGCGTAATACGCATTTGTAATTGACAGCATGTGTGACATTGTATTGGGCTGCATTACATAGTAATAAATCAAGTTATGTGTGCATTACACAGCTTTTGTACTGTATGGCAATACTTTTATTTATAATAGCAGGGTTTTAACCTGGTTTTCAGAGGACTTGGGTGCTGAGTAACAGCATTCACAGTTTGTGGAAGACTTGGACACATGGGTGGACAGTTTGGGGCTCCCATATGATATTTTTACATTCAATTTTGTTTTACATTAAATTGCATAATTTTGGACCATTATTCTAACCACACCTGTGTACAAAAATTGTAAAACTAAAGCAGAGAACAAACAACATACAAAACGTTTAAAAACCAAACTGACTGAAATAGTCCACTGGGGACCAACGTCATCCATTAGATCTGGGAAAAGTTATTTAGTTAGTTTTAATGCTCTCCACATTGACTTTAAATTACTTTGGTTTAGCTAGTGGTCACAATGGCTTGGGTGCTGCACCTAAGCCTTATAATGGTAGGGAAAACCCTGGATAGTTAATTCCTCCATCTGAAAATTAGACTGTTTACAATCACTAGCCGCATGAGTCACAGGAGTACCATACCACAGCTGTGCAGATGCTGCTGTGCGTCTGTTAATGATCATATAACCATTTAAATGTATCATATCTTGCCATCTTAAGCAAAACAAGACACTGCCTGCCATGCCAGGCCATTTTTCCAACTAACCATCCATTGTGCTCCATCTTCATCTACTGACTTCAAAGACAAGACTAAGTGAATGTCTGTATGTGAATGTTTCACATACCTTCTTTGTAAGAGGAAGAGGGGCTGTTCTCTACTGTGCTGCACCAGCATGTGTGTCTGCATAGAGCAAGTGGACTTCTAAGCACATCTATGATGATAGTGAGGTGGGTAGGGGTGAGAGCACAAGCATTACTCCAGATTTGAGAAAATTGCCATACTTTTCCTTTTTAAGAATTTAGATGTCAATATAATATTTTTTTGGCTATTTGGGTTCCTACTCTATTCAGTACATGTAGTACATGTAGCATTAGTTGTACTGGATGAGCAGAATTTGCCATTGAGCAGACATTCTGCACTTTGCAATCCCTCATGTAAACTAAATGAGATCTGTCTTCAACTTTGCTTCCCTCTTCCGTTTCCAGGGCTTAGTTGGGAGCTTGCCCATCGCTGATATGTTGCTGTGTAAACATACAAAAGAACTGGAGGTTTTTTTTTACTGGGTATTCATATCTGTTTCATTTTCATATGTACACATGCACGCACACACATTACTTTAAAAAACCTGTGGCTGTGTGTATTAAAGGATCAGTCAATCAAAAAATTAATCTGGAGCTATTGGGATAAACAATTAATTTATTTAGCAAAAATGCCAAATTACTATAAGCTTAATGAACATCTACTGCTAATGAAACATAAAACTGTATATATTTAGGTTTTAGACTGTCAATCTGACAAAACAAGTAACTTTTGTGTCTTAATATATGTCATCAATATGCAATTAGTATCACCTAAACTTAAACTGTACAAACCACTGGTGATTTCAACAAGTCAGTTCTTCTCATAACTCTACCAGCAGAGCTGCACAATTATCACAATGTCAGGCTGCAATTTAAAGGTCCAGTGTATGTAGTGATATTTTGGATTCAGTGACACAGAGCAGAGACATGTACTGTGTAAAAAAATTAAATGAAAGTCGCTACATTTTTTATTGTTTTGCAGTTTTTTGTATATACATTTTTTTTTTTACTACTTCAAGTTTGTATGTTTGAGTTGAAAGAAATATCAGTAATCTGTGAATTTGCCTTGACAAAGAAGCAAACCGACAAATCAGAATTCGCAATATTGTTAACAATAATCGCTGACTTTTTCACCAAATCATACACCAGTCATCATTCATCTCTCCTCAAAATAAAAAATCTCTGCAACAGCCATCCGACAGAATTCATCAACACGTCAAGCATATGAGAATGAGAGGCTTTTAATGAGACCATACAGCACGTGTCAGTATGTACTACATGTGTAACAAGTTAAACAGGTGGTGACAAGAGAAAGACTGGGTATCTTTCATAGGTCTGACTACCACATAACCACCGAAACTCTGGGTGTGTCAACATCAACGCAACAGAGCCATCAGATAAATAGCGCAGAACTACTAACACCCACGCGCCTTGCCTTCATTCCTCACTGTAAAACTCAATTTTTCATCGAACATTCAGGACTGAGGAGTGCATCAATATACAGTTGCTCTGACATATCATATGACAGAAAAGGTCTGACACTGAACAGGTATGTGTAACAACCCATATTCAAAGTCAACTAAACGTCCATTCACATCAGAAAACAGGTGGATCTCTATGACAGCAGGCGCAGTCATATCAGGCATCAAATAGGCATCAAAATCAGATCAAGGTTATTTCAAATGACAAGATACTTTAGATGTCGATAACCTGCAAATGGCTAATGTCTTTTGGTGAGGAGGAACTTTACAGATGCATCAGCAGTAGTTCTACAGCATGCCAAATTCACAGATAAAAATGGGAAAGACTAGAAACATTTTTCGGTATGACAGTTAAAATCCTAAACATTCGGAGGATTTATTGGGAGGCTGATGTATTAGACCAGAATAGGCGCATATCATAAAAACTGGCAGCTGAGCATAATTTCACTGTGCTCTCACAGAAAAAAAAAAATCTAGGTAAACTATGCAAAATGCTGATATTCTTATCTCTGATTCAACATCCTGCATTACACCTCGTCTTTCACAGCTGAATGCAAATCTCATGCAAGCACCCACTATAGCTGCTGAAGTAAACATTAGTCCACATTTTCTTGACTGTACATACATGTGTGACAGCTGCAGTGTTTCCATTCATTACCTCATCTGTGGTGACTTAATTTGAAAGTTTTATAATTAATCTAAATGTTTTTACACTCTAATATAGCCCAACTCTAAAGCATCTGTGTAAATAAGACTCATTGCACATTGGAGTTCTGAACACACCAGCAGCTCACGGACTTAGGGCAATTCTTTGTCATTTCGTCAGTCATTATTTCTTCAGCAGCAACATAACAACACATTACACAACCTCTGCAAGTTAACGCGGACTAAAGCCCAACACAGACGCTACAGAATCAATATAGACGGACATAAATAAACACGTTATCCTAGAAACGTTAATGGTAAGAGCTCATAATACAACGCTCTCTGTAAAATACCGCAATACACTGCTATTTGGGCAATGTAAAATGAATGGGAGTTGGAAAGTTTGGATAGCGCTGTTTTAATGACAAGATCCGTGTGCTCACAATCTAAGATCATGAGATCACCCCGCATATTATCCCGAGTGGAACATAATGAGACTGCCAGAGCCCATGAATCAGTGGACTGGTGCTACACTCACAGTGTTGGTAAGTGTTTACTGACCAACCGCCAATGAACGCTAATAACAAGAACAAGCAGAGAGTGAAGCATGTTGCCTGGTCTGCGTTTTTTTGGCCCACCTCTTTTGCCAGATTCAAATCCAAAATTTTGTCATATTGGTGCACTTCAGTTTTCTTTAAAACTAAGTCTGCCACGTCTCCTCTCGTTGTCATCACACGAAACACATGACGTTTCTAGTAAACAGACGCAACAAGCAGCATGTGCATCTTCCCCACTCCCTTTACTGAAACGCGATCTCAGCTCGGCAGTAAATTGAGCACAGCTTATCAGACACTAGCAGTTACATTAGTCTTTTTATAAACAAACAATATGATGTTAGTCATCATAATGCTTATTACTAATGCAAAAAAGGTTGGATTTAGCACTGCGATGCTGTTAGCACAAGTGGCTGATGATAATAACAAATCTTTGTTCAGCTGGTTTCATAAATCAAACTGGTATAAGCTCCTACACTGGATGGGACCAACAAAACCGAAAATTGACCCAACTACTGGAAACTGATCTTGTGATTTCAGAAAATTACTTCTGAGTGTCATACAGAACCCTCTTACTCTCACAAAATATGTTACTATGGACACATTTGCAAAGTGCAAAGATTTGCCTTTTTTAGACTCGTCACATTGTTTTACCTTAACACTAGCGCAAAGATGCTAACAAACTATTGCTCGTTATCTAGTTTGATTACTTTCATTATTCATTTGATTTGCTACTCAAGTGTTATTTGTTAAGTGTTCCCTTTATATCAGACACAGCAAATACTGGTAGTTTTAAAGCAGTACACTTACTGAATGAAAATTGCACTGCCCTAATGCCCAGAGCAATAAATAGTGTACCTACTAAAAGGTGGAAATGCTTCCTCTTGACAAGAAAAAGATGTCAAACACATCAGGTCAAAGAAAAAAAAAATAGATGTTCAGGATATAATTTACTGAGTAGTGCAATGAAAATGTATTCAGTATCCCACTGATAGCTGTGTTGTACAAAGGATTTCAGGTTGAAGGGGTTTTATCTGTTTTGACGGAATTATAAGACGCAGGGGAAACTGAACTCATAGTGCACACAAGATCTTTAATGGATAGACACCCCTGATATGCAATCATTAGTTGGCACAGACACACTACAGTTCCAGGTCAGTCTGTATGACTCTCGAAATTTTGAATTTTCAGGGAAATAAGCTCACGTGGGTGATGATTAGCATTATCAACCTTGGCTGAGAGTCAGTCAGAGCTGTTAGACATTCAGTTGTGGGAGGAAGGATACAGGAAGGCATCTGCCAGCTCTGCCTTCGGCAGTGCTATTGTGCCTAGAGGGGAAGTTGGGATACCACAGGGCAGCCCTGTAATCACCCATGATGATAATGTACAAACACCCTCCCTCAAACCTCTTTTGGGGCATTTTATCTTGTGTGTATGTGTGGGTTGTTTGTCTCTGCCGTCTGCATTTTGTTATTTCTACAAAACCCTGCCATGCCTGCCGTTACCCTGGCAGCAGCTAACAGGGATCCAAATAAATATGGCTAACACAGGACTTATCTGTTTGGCTTACTGTAAGACTTACGAAGAGAAACCATAATAGGCGTAGGTAGGCTTCATGCATGAGACATCCTTGGGTGTTGCCAAAAAGCAAACACTCATTAGCCCAGATACTACCGACCTGTTTGAGCGGCGTGCACATTGACAGATTAAGTGTGTGCTCACTCTGTGTGTATATATACAGTATCCTGACTCCCATTTCAATTTCAAGTTCAGGTAAATATCCTGTGCTGCCCGGGGCCTTAGCTCATTCAGGTGCACAGTGCTACACTCCCTCTTCTTCTGCTGCTCAGGAACAGCACAGGCTCCAAAATGACAAAACTACATCAATGTTCAACAGATTTTTCTTTCAACTTTTTTCAAGAGTGATCACCAGTACTAGACATTCAAGTGTTAACACTTGCTCCTGTGTACTTAACGAAGCAAAAGTACTTTATCAATACTTAATACTCATACATTTAGATCGATATAATTTGGGATTAATTAAGGACTAAGAATCCACTATGCATATCTTAAACCTCTAGCAAATTTTTAATTGACTTCAATATTAAGATGTTGCCATTTCCCTTTTAACACTAGATTGAACCACATTGAACAATCATTTAGTGGTTTGAATATAATTTGCTATGAGAAAGATGAGTACAAAAAGGTCATGGTAAGACTACTTACTTCTTAATCAACTGCTTTACAAAACCCAACAACTGTTAGCTTTTCAACAAAGTGAGGCACTTGTGGGGGTCACCATTTGTGAACAGAACATCCGTCTACACTGTAGTAAAGCATTAGACTATGTGTGCTTTTATTTAATTAAGCAAAATTATCTTCTGCTTGTCAGTCATTCACACTTTGTGCAACCTCATACAGGAAATTGATGATGTTGTACTTCCAGTATTACTTTTAAAATCAAAAACACACAGGCCCATAAATGTGTCAAAATACTGATATTTGAGTCAGACACCTCTGTCTGATTCTGACTGAGCGATTTGTAAGAACTCCAGTTTCCTGATTAGATAACATTATGAGACTTTTGTTCACATAAACCTGCACTAAATCAATTATTAATTAATTGATCAATCATATTCACTTTCTCAGATTAATCTGGCAAATGCTAGCTAGAACGAGTTTTAAGGAATATTTCGGCATTTTGGAGAATACTCTCATTCATTTTCTTGCAGAGAGTTAGATGAGCTAAACCAGCTGAGCGCAAATACTACAAACAGGAAAAAACTAGCCTGAATCTGCCCAAAAGCAAATTATCATACCAGTACCTCTAAAGCTCAGTAGTTAGCATATTTGTATATTGTCAGCTCTTCTGTTGTGTCCATACTAAACTGAGATTTAAATAAAGACAATCGCTACTTATTAGGAATTATATGATGAGAATTGGCAACAGGACATTTTCCAGTCTTTGCTTAGCCTAACTAAGCTAACGGTCTTCTGACGTAGCCTTAAATTTAACAGACAGATGTGACAGAAGAATCGTACACGTATTTCCCAAAATGCCTTTAAGAAGTGAGTGTAATTTTGCTGGTTTTCTGCTTTGAGATAAGTGTGATGAAGATTACTACATTTCCATGGCACAAGAAAAATGAAACAGTATTTGTGCGGTAGTGCATTAGTACATGTTTTAACTGACTTAAATTTTCTGTCAACAGTGAATCCATACAGGAAAACTGGAAGTCCGTCTCGCCAGTCACTGTTTGCACACTGCCATGGTATGTAACATCTCTCTTCAACACCGATTTATTGCAGACACAAGATACTTCTTTTCTAAATAGAACATTTTTGTTTGTTTAGAAACCTTTTTAAATGGATGCAGAAAAAAGAACGAGTTACTTCATCATAATTCCAAGTAAAGCATATAATATATTATATGATAATAATAATAATAATAATAAGATATATTATATTTATTATTATTATTACTATTATATAAGAAGACCGGTCTTATTAATTTGACTCAAATTTGATATCATGGGGAAACTAAGCCTGTTACTGATAACTATCAAGCGCTAACACAAGAAAACAACTCATCATAGATTGTGCATCTACCATTTTCAGTTAGTTAAGATAGCAATGAAAAATCAGTATTAGCTGTTTGACACCATTTTTAGCAGTTATTACAGCAGGAAAAAAGCATGTTCATTTAACTAATGCAAGCTCACAAACTGCTGTTGTTA
Source organism: Coranthus polyacanthus (assembly GCA_037367275.1). Classification (NCBI taxonomy): domain Eukaryota; kingdom Metazoa; phylum Chordata; class Actinopteri; order Kurtiformes; family Apogonidae; genus Coranthus; species Coranthus polyacanthus. The sequence goes on along the minus strand of JAPQRN010000019.1, from coordinate 21,081,305 downwards.
CTGCTGCTCCCTGGGATCGAGACGTGCACATTTAATTACTTGTGACTTTCATTAGCTACAAAACAGGCAGCAAAGCACTCTTCTGGCCCTGACTTTCTTCAGCTTGCAAGTACAGCAACAGCACACTACCAAAGCCAAACTGTTGCTGATTAATAGCCAAAATAAGTGTGCCCGTTTAAAACATCAAGCAGAATCACAAATGATACTGCAAAACAAACTTTAAATGAACTATGAAATCCCACTACATTAGGGGCTGGTCGATCTCACGATTTTATATCATGGACGATCTAAATTTCTCATCCGATTTGTTTTCTGAGGCATCGTACAGATTCTTCAGCTAACGTTCATGTTAAATGGCTTGAGTACCAGTGTAATTACTGTATTTTACAGAGAGTATTGCATTATGAGTTGTATGTAGCATTAATGTTGCAAGGCTAGCGAGTGTATGCAAGTCTGTTTATAGTGATTCTTAAGAAATTTGACTGAAGAAATGCCAACTTCAGGCAGTGAAAAATTACAGTAACTCCACAAGCTGCTGGTCTGCTTTGCTGAAGCAATGGTGCAAAACTGTTAAAAATGTTAAAAGTGTAAAAACATTTTTGGTTTATTATAAAACTCCAGCGGCTGCCACAGCAGAGGTAATTAAGGGAAACACTGCAGCTGTCAGAGATGTATGGAAAACATGGACTAGTGTTAACGTCATGAATGAGCAGATTTGTTTCAGGTTTCGTCTAGCTATTGTCAAAATATGGAAATAATATCAGTCCAAAATGGTGCAAAAATGATACGTTTTTAGTCAAATAATAACAACAAGAAGCCATCACACACAGAAACCTCCAGAAAGCCAGGGAAAATTAAGGAAAACTCATTATTGTTTGGTTGTGACAAGACTACATTTTATAAGAGGTAAGGAAAAAAGGTTGTGGATCGTGATTCTACCTCAAAAGATCGTCATATGATCTTCTGATCAGATCACACAGCCCTACACTACACTCAGCCACTAAATTCAAAGAAGAGCTTTAAAGCAATTTATACCAGCACACGGTCACCAACAGATGTGACTCAGAGAAATATTAAAGCTGCTCTTGAGAATGATGAAGCAAACAACCACAACTTTACAGCGCATTAAATAATTAACAGGTTCTGATATCATACATCCACCATTATTTGGGTCCAAGATGAGTCCACTGCTTGCTGTGGCACTAACAATTGAGTTTGCTGCTGCCATGACTAATAGCAGAAACACTGAATTAAAAAGAAAATTTTTAAAAAAGAACTGTATTTAATGTAGGTTGGACAGATACCAGAGCAAGTTAATAAGGTAATTGTCCGTCCTGATTCCAATCCAACACATAGATCAGTCCATCCGTATTAAGAATTCAGAGTGTTAAAGTTTGATATATGTAGCCTAAAACATCATAAAAAGCTACACCAAGAGAGAAGCTCTATAAAAGGATCAAAGAGGACCATAATAGGTTCCAAGTGAAGTGAGACAACCAGAGTGCACCATAACTCAAACTACAGCTAGAGTGTGCGTAGATCCTTTTCACACAAGTTTAAATAATGTGACAGTAGACTCCTACTACAAACTTAAACAAACTTTAACATTGTCATTAAAAAAGTGCTCTTTGTGGATAGAGAGGTCCTGTTTCAGTGAGTGAGGCCTCATCTGTGAGCAAGAGAGATGACAATTACAATACATTTCTGCAACAATTTTTTTTTCCACTTTTATATCTCTAATCATTGTTTGAAAATATCCAAATGGACCAACAAATGCATTCTGCGTGTTGCCAACCACAAAAATACACATAAGGCCTTTGGAGAAGCAATCCGTCAATATTACTTAGCATTCAGTCACACCGAGGCATCATAATATCATATTACTATGGTATCAACAATCAAAGCATTTCATTTTAGTATTACACACAAGTTACATAACATACACAAGCATACACAGAGGTGCACTCAGAAAACAATGTCAATAATGCACTCTTCTTCTCGTTCCACAAAATTATTCAACCACCTCCTTTTGGTAACACAGGTTTTCTCACAGTTGGTTGATATTTGTTTTATTTTAACTGAACTGTTACCATTATTCTGTTGTAATGTGCTTGCCTCGTCTCAGCATGGCCTTTTTTTGCATCTTCATTATGTGAGAGCAGGTACCATCAGGTACATACTATTTTTAGTAACACCTTCGCCGAGGTTCCAAGCAAGCTAAAGCGATACCCAACATGCCATAAAACCATGCAGATCAATCACAGATTGGTTGAGCCAGAATTCTGTCAATGCGTATGTGCGTCATCATGACATGATGCAGGACATTTTTGAATAGCCAAGCTAAGTTAGCGTCAAATCTGCAAAAATGCAAACTTTCAAATAGGCTCTATCTTGATGAATCAACCACAGATTTGAAGTCTTAGCCACATTCTCGCATGGAAAAAACAAATCTTAAAACTACCTTTTCATTTTTAAAATTAGAACTTACAGTTGTAATTTCTAAGTTGTAAGTCCTCCTCTACCATTGTTGTGTTGCTAATAGCTGCAGTCACACTGAAGATTACGTCACAATATGTTTACGTCGCAGCACTATGCTATGCTACGCTAAGATGTGGATATGCAATGTGCTCGTCCCAAAACTGAGTCAAGTCAAGTAAAATTGAAGTGAGCTGAGCCGATACCATCCATGGAAAAGCAGCATATACTGTATGTCCTTCCCTGATTCGTTCCCTGAATTACAGGCAATTCTTCTCTTGCTGTCTGTTAGCAGCTGTTTATCAGTTAAATTCAGCTTTTTATCATGATACTACTGACTACATTCACAGCAGGCGAGCTGTTATTTGAGCAACTTGTGACATTTCCTCTGTACAGCCATGTTATCTGTTCATGTGATATGCGTTTTGGACATGTTAGAATGTTTGAAGATTATTTCTGAAACTTTGCTAAAATGCAAGTGTGGACAAAGGTAGTTTTCGCATTAAAACTGCATTTTAAAATGAAAACGTATTAGTGAGAATGTAGCCTAACAAACCTCTAATCACACACACTAATGGAGGTCTTGTCATGCCCCTGCATCAGATGCACTGTTGTTCCACTAACATCCATTCAATAATGTTTTAGTGCATAGAGGGTTTTCTAAATGGACCTTTCAGACTACCTGAGACATGATATTGTAGTGGTATTCTATGCTAAATGGGTATCAACCAGTCCCCTTACTAATAATCCTTCTGCTAATATTACATGAGAGACAGCATCATTAAAGCCAGACAGTCTGAACCCAGTCACCTGTGACCAAAAGAACCACAGAGTTGCACAAGTGTGTCTTTTAGCATCCCGCTGAATCCCTGTCAGATGCTGCCCTGTTAGAAACACTAAAAACTGACTTTAGGAGAGAACAGACAATAGAGGGCCCTTCTTTCTCAGAGATCAATATAACAGTGCATCAAAAAGCACAACGGCTCTACTACTCTACATTACAACATTAAAATTAGTCTGTTGGCACAGCCTGAACCTGCTCTCCTGAGAACAGTTATTTCCCAGAGAGAGCCACCTCAGTGGAGGCCTTTTCTAGACCAGACACCAAGAGAACGCTGTCTCTCTTGTAACAGACTTAATTAAAGACAACTCTCTTAAAAAAAGTGTGCTTGACTGGAAGTGATATGAAAGAGGCCTACCAGACGGATCACTTTACAACTGGTTGTGGAAAGCTTTACAAATAAATGTTTTTCAAATTAAGAGGATAGGTACATAGAGTTTTAGGACATTAAATGGATGTCTTTTTAAAGCAGTCTTACAAGCCTCAATTACAATTCCTATGCCACGCACGTGCAAGTCAATCCATTTGTGTGTTTATTCTGTATGAAAGCAATTTATAGTTGTAGCAAAGGTGTAGAGTCAAATGACACTTGAAGATACAAACAGACCCAAAGCTATGCATACAGCTGTTACATATTGGCAAATGATTCTGTTATATTAGTAGTTATCTCAATTATCATCATGTTTTCAACCCGACAGTCAATGTCATGACGGTTTTTCAATTAGCCTTTAAAAGGTGGAAGAGCAATTGATGTGAACAGATGTGAATTTTTGATTAGGGAAAAGAAACCTGGTACAGACACAATGACACTGTTTTCACTCAGTCTAACAATAAAAGCTCTTTATATGCCCAGGTCAGTGGTTGCTGTTAACTCTGCCCTTACTCTCTCCCGTTAGAGAGGAAACACCCTCTGAACTACATCGAGTTTTGATTTGCATGTCGCACCGCATACAAATTCTGTGGTAACCAGGAAAATGTAACCTGTGCAATTGTGGGCACAGCGTTTTGCATGTAAAAACCTCTGCAATAGAATCAAAGCAAAAGCATATAAACGACACTGTTGAGTAGAAATGTAATGCAACTAATACGGCATTGTCAGTGCGAGGGGGTGGGGTGGGGGGGGTTATGCAGGCTTACCAAGCAGAAGCAGCTTCAGCTCCCTTCTCGCATCTCTCTTGTCTCGCCGGAGTTGTTTCTCGATCTCAGCGTTGATTCGTTTGGACTCCTTCGCCTCCTCACTCAGGCAACAAGCCATCATGGAGTCTAAAGTCATCACCGCATGAGCTGAAAAGCCCGTCTGACAAGGGGCGCCGTGCTACACCTCACACCAAGTATCAGTCCGTTTTCACCGAGCTATATCCAAACACGATATATCCTTGCTGCTTGGTGCAGAATCTGGCCTTTTGTTGGTTGTAAAACTGCTGTCAAGTGTCAAATATTTGACATTTGAGTAAATCCTCAGGCTACAGGGACTGACAGTTGATCACACAATATTTGCAATGCAACATGTCCGCAAATATTATAAACAACGACTGAAGGTGCACATAGCCATTTTGTATAGAGTTTTAACTAGTTTGCTTAACACTCTCACTAGCTTGTAAGCTAAACGCTGCTAACGTGATGACAAGTTGATAATTTTCACTGTGCCAACGCTTTCCAAATCCTTTCCCACGTAGCTGGTTAGTCAGTCAGCATAAAAGTCGTCAAAAATCGTATTTTATTTTTAAACTACCAACTACGGTCCCAGAAACAGTGGGACACTACAGGCTGTCGCTGCCACATTTGTACAATCCCTCTGCTGGTCGCCCGGCCGAGTACAGGCTTAGCCGCCCTGAATCCAACACTGTACGCCCGCGCAGTGACAATGAGCGCCCGTCAAACTGTCCATCTACTGAGCAAACGGGATAAAGACCACCTCGCTATTTCAAGCACTCGACGACCGTAAAACCTTTCAGCAATCCAAATAGAATAACCGCGTTGCGATAACGTACAGAGCAGTTATCCTCTGGCAACCAAATCTCCCAATGACCAGGAGAGCTAAATGGGCAGGCTAATTGTTAGCTAGCTAGGTTAGCTCAGCTAGCCATCCCTGGAATTGCAGCCAACTGGCTAAAAACCAGAAAGCCCAGCTTGACAGAGGACCTCCATGGTATAAAGCTAGTGTTCTCCAAAGGCTCTCGCCAGTATCGATTCCTCAATCTGCAAAAACGTCTTACTGACGGTCAAATGGACCCCTGTAGTCCGTGCATTTTATCGCTCCTGGTATTTTTTCCTGGTGGTGGTGGTGGTGGTGGTGGTGGTGATCGCTCCTCGTCACCCACTCCTTAGCCCCGGTGTGGCGCTGATGCTGACGTCGCTTGGGATAGGATTGATTGACAGAGGCAGAGCGAATGAAAACAGAGCTTGTGGGCGTTTAAGGCGGGACTTATGTGAATGGATAACTTTCCAAGTTTGCTTGAGAGGAAGTCTTCCTTTTGGAGGCGTGTCGGTGACATTTGACTGGCCAGGCAACGCCCATCTGTCAAAGACCAGACATACATACATACATATATATGTATATATATGTACATATATATATTTTCCTTTTTTTGGTGATCAGAATAGTGTGAACATGAATTTCAATACAAGGTGCTCTAAGATATACCAAATATATTGGAGTATTTTTTGTCTTATACCAAAAATGCTCCAAAAAAGGCCAAGAGGTTTCTCCCAAAAAGAAAACATTTACGAACAAAAGAAAGTACTGTAGATACTGTCAATATTTGAAATGGCATTCTTCTTTTTGTTCCAGATGAGGGGATAAGGAAGGTGCCTTATGTTTTAGCAACCAGGTATCAACAACAGAGAAAGGTACATATTTACTTTGTAACATGACACACATACTACAGGATCATGTCAAGGAAATATTTGTGCAGTGTAGCCTATATCAAGTGAAACTAAACATTTTAAAAATGTTTTCAGCTAACAACTGGCCATGACTGTGAGTTATCTAAGGCTTTGGTCTGCATATCAAACTTTAGCAGGAATCAGTCTGCTTCCAGTTTGGGAGGATTTTTGAGACTTTTATGGTGCTCTAATATTTTTATCAGCAGAGGTTGCAGTCATATTAGATGTCCACTTTGAAATTTGAGTGTGTCATTATAATAAACTGTAGCTTGTGTAGATATTTGCCAACTGGGCTTTAGGAATACACTGTGTGAATACGATGGTAATGGTTGAGTTTTAGTGACTCATAGGTGTAATGACTTATAGGTGTTCGTACAATTCTTTTGTGCTAATTCTAGGGAAAAAAACTAAATATTAACAAAAAAAGTTTTTAAAAAATTATGTTTCGTCCTTTCTCATTAAAATTCTAATCAATCCAAAAGAAAACTTTTATGTAATTTAAACATCTGTTAATGTTGATATTTCATTTACCCCTCAACATAGAATGATAATGATGATAATGATGATAATGGGATGACAGAAAAATAACAGAATCAGTACTTTAAATTATATATGCCAATTTATCTTCGCTTATAGTAACTTGTTGGAGTATAAAAACAAACAGAGCAACATCCAAGTTGTCAATCTCAATGTGAGATGGCTCTCGTACATACATTTTTGTTGAGCCAAGTGACACCTTGTGGACATATTACGTAGTCGCAAGAGGAGCTGGTAAAATGTTACCATGTCATTCTTCTGTGATCATATACTCATACTCGTAGTAATTTATTTGTTTAACCTGTACCGAATGTCTCTCATCTTTTTAAAAGTGTTTTTTATAACATAACGTCAAATGCCTTGAGGTTGGAAACACGTTAAAATTGTATTTCTGGTTTTGAAACATGGGTCAGACTAGTGTGAAATGTGTGGCTGCAGGTAAAGCAGTCAAGTTACTTTAACTCTCCTTGTAGTTATTTACTCTGGGAATATACAGGCTGAAGTTTGAAGTTGGTAAATGCACCGTGTAGCTTTTAAAGTTTAAACGTTTGAGCTATGTTAGGACACAAAATGCAACCTAAACGACTGAATTGCACAAGATGTCATTTGATTTTAAAAGGTATGCATAGTATGACCAGAAAAATCCTCTGGCATGACTCAGGAGGATACAGCCTGACTTGCCACATCTCACTAGAATTCAGCGTGGACTGTGACTCATGCCACAAGCCTGAACCTATGACAAGGAAGTGTTTTCATTCACTCTCTTCCATATCAAATCAAAACTTTATATGCGCAATGCACACAAAGCAAAACAGCATGACCTAAACCTAAACAAGCTATACTTTTACACACACGCTATCCAGACATTTTTCGTGCGCTTGTTTGGGTGTACAAAGCCGAATAACTGCCATGTGGCTATTAGGACCCAGGTGCAAATAGGCACTGCTTTATAATGGTTTAACAGGCTCAAGATTATAGAATATGCATTGTTTTTAGTGTAAAAAAAACAAGAAGCAAAAGCCGCTACAGCAACTGAACCCTCTACAAACTTCCTAAAACCCTGATGTCTTCTGTATTGTGTATATCTTCCTCTTTGATTTCAATGAATTTTCTAATCCATTATGATTCGCAAACGCCCAGTGAGATCAGCTCATGTTTACAGTGACAAGCCCTTATCAGTACACAATATAAAACTGCAATGTTACGTCTCAACCACACATTTACCCACTTTGGTCCTCAGCCCATGTGATTTACATTACATACTGTGTTTTCTTTTTAAATTGATCTCATAGGCGACTCAACTTCAAATTGTGTCTCAGTTTTTTCTCTTT
>JAPQRN010000019.1:21050641-21063058 GCA_037367275.1 Coranthus polyacanthus | reverse complement strand
TCTTTTACTGTGACGTTTTGTTTATAAAACTAGAAGCTGGACAAAGTGTTTAATTAATATGAGACAATTATTAGTCTTGCGTGACGCTTGAGGCCCCTTACTTAGCATTTATAAGCAGTATAAAACTGTTAAATAAATGGTTTATAATACGCTATTATGTAGAAGGAAGCAGTTACAAATACATTCTGTTTTCTTATGTTTTTCTTGTTTTGTAGAGTATTTGTCAGCAGTTATAATTTCTCCTATTATTACAACGGTGTTTACTATATTGTTATTACTAAAGCCCACACGAAAAGTTATAAAAAACAAACAAAAAAACCCCTAAAGAAGCCTTTAAATCTATTTTATTATATATTATCCATTATAAGTTCTTAATAAAACTACCTTATATGACATATCGATAACCTCAAAATAATTGATACAAAGATTGAATGATACCTTTTTAAGTTAAGTGTAAAAGTTGTCCCTGTTATCGTTCATGAATTGGGTTTTCAACTCAATCAAATAATTCACGCAGTATATTTTTGGTTCTGTTTTGTATTCTGGCCACCGGAGGGGGCTAAAACCTTACAGACGATCGGTATTTGTATTTCTGAGCCATGTTGAAACCACCAGTTGAAGAAGACTCATGACAGAAACCAGTCAGCTGTCCGGTGACACGAATCCAATCATCATCCTTTAAATTATTTAAGCTGGAGAGTTTAAAGTCAAAGCACAGAGGAAGCTCACTGTACCCTTCAGACGGGGACATGGTACACGACCGTGAACAGACCTGACACCAGTACAGTACAGTACAGTAGGTGTGAGCCTCACACTCAGAGTATCTAATGTATCGGGGAACAAAGCCTCGGCTCAGCCTGCCTCTGTTTTCCTTTCTGTTGCTGTTCTTTTCTGTGTTTGCCTAGCAGCTCAGTCATCATGGTGTGTGCCCGATAAGGCTGAGCCAGTCAACATGAGCTAATGACAGCTTGTATCAACACGAGCCATAAAGCCCCGTCATCTGCACACAGGCTGATATGGACTCACTCCACTCCCTTCTTGTATTTTTAATCAGTGTTTTTTTTAATCATCTGTAATCCATCATACATCTTCAGTTTGTCACTTCAGTTTGTCTTACACAAGCGGGCGTAGATGGGATGTAAACAGAAGCAATATGTTTTACTTGTGTTTTGTCAGCTCGAGGAGAAGCAGAGCTTTCGGCAGGAAGTTGTAAAACTTTCCCCTTCCTTTTCTTTCTCTGTTTCCAGCTACATGAGTAATCTGGACCGCATCTCTGCCCCGGACTACGTCCCTACAGAGCAGGACGTGCTGCGAGTTCGATTTCCCACCACAGGCATCCATGACTACTCCTTTACCATCAAGACCATCACGCTAAGGTGGCCACTGCCTTTCCTCAAATTACCAACCTGTCACATGCATGAACGTAATACCAAAACTATTCACCAGCCTGTGAAAAAAATACAATTGAGTCTCACAGAGGCTTTGTCTTCCCCATCCCTGTTTGGACGCAATAGGATCACATTTCTGATTACCTCTGTGCAAAGTCCTTTGACGGGAAGTGAGGTGCCACTCTGTGTGTTTTATATTGAAAATGTGTTGGTATCGTTTTTTGTTTGAGACCAGAAAGGGCTCTTATGGTGGTAAACAAAGACCTAAGTTTATTTAAAAGGAACGTAGTGTTCTCACGTGAAATGAAAGTAACTCAGAATGAATGAAAAGAACAAAACTTATGAGAGAATTTAGCTCAGAATATTAAATAAAGAATATGTTTTTGATGGTTATTAGCTTTTGAAACAATCTGATTTCATTTCACATTCGTTCCGGTTGAGAGCTTTACTTGAGCTGTGTTTACGGAGGAATAAAGGGAAAATGAGTTACCTGTGTGAAAGCGTATCACATCAGTAACAAGTCATGCTGTTACAGCTCAGTCGGACCGACTCGGCTTATTAGCAGCTCTGTGAGACCTTCACGCAGGTGTTAGCGTTCGGATAGTGGCTGTTGTTTGAGCGTTTTGACCGCATTGACATTCAGTTTTAATTCAAAAGTGTTCACATCCAGGTGGCGTAATGTAACAGGTGAATTGAAATACCTCACCTCATTGAATACTGTACATAAAATATAAGCCCGTAACTGTAAGTTTCCTTCCTTATTTGCATTTCGTCGCTTTAACTTCCTCGTTCCTCTTCCCTGGTTGGTGACAGGATTGTGGATGTTGGCGGTCAGAAGTCGGAGCGTCGGAAATGGATTCACTGTTTTGAAAATGTCACCTCTCTCATCTTCCTGGCCTCCCTCAGCGAGTACGACCAAGTCCTGGAAGAGAGAGAAACCATTGTAAGATCTTTCTTTCTTTCTTTCTTTCTTTCTTTCTTTCTTTCTTTCTTTCTTTCTTTCAGAAATGTAATGTTTTGGACATCGATGTTTTTTATGTAAAGAATGGATGTTAGTGATGTTTACTGAAACCTGGAAGTCTTCTGCTGAGTTCAACTCAGATTTTGGTTCCCTTTTCTCATTTCATTTAGCAAAGAAAACGATGTTGTATCACAATATGTTTTTAGGTTAAAGAGTCACTTGATGTGTTACCAATGTCCAAGAAATGCCCCAATTTGGAAGAGAAGCAGTAGACTGGTTAGGAGGCACCATTTGACGGGCCTTAGCAGTTAATTTTTGGAGAATTTGCTGTGGATGTTGACTGATCATTTGTTGGTTACTCCTGGTTTGTTTTCTTTGTTCGTTCCTTCCTAACGTCTCAGCATCATGCTTCTTGTTGTCATTTCATCCGTCTACCAGCAGGTTTCACTCTTGCTCAGCTGCTCAAATCTCTCCCTCCTCAGTCACAGTGTGTCCATTCTTCCCTCCCGTCCTGTCACTAAGCCGTTTATCTCTCCCAGCCACTTTTTAGTCTGCCAACACATTCATTAACCTCCATGGTGCTCTGTGTGCTCCATACCCCCATAAATTCCCCCTCCTCGACTAAAGGACTTCATTCTCTCCCTCTGGCCCTCTCATCACATCTTCTGCTTCATCTAAATCAGTTTTGCTATTTGATTATCTACAACAAAATCCTCTCCTCCTGTATTGAGCCGCAGTCCTCTGTGTGATATCTGACTCTTCGGTGTCTCTTCAGAACCGGATGCACGAGAGTCTGGCTCTGTTTTACACCACCATCCACTCCCGTTGGTTCCTCAACACCTCCATCATCCTCTTCCTCAACAAGACTGACATCCTTGCTGACAAAATACTAACCTCTGACTTGCAGAAATACTTCCCCACCTTCACAGGTAAGCTTGCATGTATGTAGTTTATAGTGAGATTATACTGAAATAGTATTTTTTTTTGTCAAACTATATTTGCTGGTTCCATCTTCCTCAAGGAGGAGACTTTTCTCTGTTTTCATTGTGAATTGACAACTATCTGGAGCTGTCGCAATAGTTGATGATGAATCGTTACACAAATAATTGTGCTTAGTGATAGTGTTTAATGCCATTTATTGATATTAAACACTGGAACACATGAATAAAAATCACAGCCTTTAACTGACATATAAACAAAGACAGTGATAATGACAGGTACTAATAGAAGCGCCTTGAGACAAAGGGGACGCAACAAGGTGACGTCATTAAAATAGTGCCAGTTAAATATCAAATGGTGGAAAATGACGCGGAAATTGTGATGGAAATATGACATTTCTGTTAGTTTTATCCTGGTGAATGCAGAAAATTATCGCGATGATGCAAAATAATTGCTGTTAGCTCAAAAAAATGTAGGTTATGCCATTATTTTGACAGGGCAGGTTTTATATTACTGGTCAGAAGATTGATTTCACTAGGAGTTATAGGTCCAGGGTGTAGGATTTATGGGGATCTAGGAGGATCTAAGTGCAGAATTAGAATATCATGTTCATAATTATGTTTTCATCGCTGTATAATCACCTGACAACAAGAACCGCTTGCGTTTCCGTTACCTTAAAATGAGCCGTTTATATCTGCAGAGGGAGTGGGTCCTCTTCCACAGAGTCCACCATGTTTCTACAATAGCTCAGAACGGACTCTTCTTCTTTTTTCCATTTTATAGCCGGTGTCATCCAGCATTCAAACGCATTACAGTCACCTACTATGTCTGAGTGTGGACCAGAGTTAATATCCTCCTAACCAAAAAAAATGAGAATGGACAAAAACACTGGCTGCTATGAGGGCCACCGTAGGTCAGGGGTGAGGGTGAGGGCAGAGTGGTGCAGTCTGCAACTACTAGATGTTACTAAATATTACACACTGGACCTTCAAATATACAAAGCCTATTACTGAACTAAACATAGAAATGACAGGTACGAACAGAAGTTCAGAGCCTCAAGAAAAAAGGGGGCGAACAGTCAAACAGTGGAAAACGATGTGGAAATATTGATGAGATTTCTGTTAGTTTCATGCAGCTGTTTTTATACAGCTGAATGGAGGCGATTATTACCATACCAATACTGCCAGGTTTTATGTTGCTGGTCAGACCAAAGAAGATTGAAGATTTCACTCTGAGTTAGGGGAACTCACAGCACTTTCCAACATTTTTAGCACTTTTAATGAACAAAACAGATCACATATATCACATCTGCGTTCAACAAAAAGGGGCGCCGGATTGTTGTTTTCGTTCAGCCAATTTGCTCTGGGCATTCAGCTATCTCATCACATCGCACTGCACCCGCTGGAAATAATGTAGAGCTTGGATCATTTCAAAGAAGAAGAACAAAAAAGAAAAAAAAAAAAAAAAATTTGCAAAAGTGGTTTCAGCCGTAGTGTGTTATTTCCTGACCTGGAACTAGAAAGGTTCTCTCCCTCCGTCGCTGTCCTGGTGTCACCAAAAGCTGGCTGTAATCTATCTTGTCTCTCTCCATACACACACAGTTGCAAATGAGTCACTTCAGGTACTTGGTGTGCTTAATGATGTGGCTGCAGCCTGTAGCTCTGCTGGTGTGAAAGGCTGTGGAGCATCTCACCAACAGCCCCCACCACCACCACCACCTCCTCCACCATCCCCACCCCCAACTCTCCCCCTCTCTCTCTCTCTCTCTCTCTCTCTCTCTCTCTCTCTGTTACCCATGGCAACCTCAGACAAATACTGCACTTCCCACAGGCCCTGTACACCCCCAACCCCAACCCCTTGTGTGTGTGTGTGTGAATTGTGGGAATTAGTGAGTGCAAGTGATTATTTGTGTTTGTGTGTATCTGCAGAGCACCCACTGTGTTTTACCATCAGCATTAGCAGGGTGAAATAATGACTCCTACAGGGTCAAGCTCCTTGATGTCAATTTAACCTTAATGATAACTCCGAACAGCCCGTAGCGCTGGCTGCTATTTGCCGCTAATGTTGCTGTGTTGCTGTGTCGACGCTGTGTGCAACGCTTCCTCCTGCTCACCGGTATTTTATTTGGACACAGGGAGAAACCGGGTGAATCAGACTAGAACTGAAAAGACGAGTGAAGTAAACGATTAGTACATTTAAATTATTCGACACATTTTTATTATTGTATCATTGAGTAAAACAGCCACTCTTTCCAAAATTTGCTGTTTTTCTGTTTCTGTTGGTCTACAGGAAATAGCGATGGCAATTTTGTATTAGAGATAGACTGATGACTCAGTGTTGATAGGACATTGTACAAACAATTGGTATCCTTTGTTTAAAGCTCAACGAATCATTCAGGACAAGCCCTCATTTTCAGTGATGTTGAGATACAGATAAAACACAATAAATACATAGAAATAGAGATAGAGATAGTGGCCAGTTGATAATGTCAGGCTTATCGACTGGAATTTCGAACTTCTGGGGAAAATAATAGCTCAAAAAATAAAAATCACTCCCCTTTTTACAGTTGCTGTGATGTTTACTTCCACATTTATTGATTAATTTGACGTTTAGATCCAGCTGCGATTTTTTTAGGTATTTATTACTCTGACCTAAATGTTCTGTTCAACAGTTTCTACATTTCCAATAAAGAGAGAAAGATATTCATTTCTGACAGTGTCAAAAATGTTTTTAATGGACGGGGTGATTAATCGACTGTCAGCTTATTAAACTGTTATTTTAGTGGCCTTCCACTTTCCACTGTCAGTCCATCCTCTTTTTTGTCCTATAGATTGATTTTTTTGGACAGTCCACCATGTTGCGCTGCCATGTTTCTACAGTAGCTCCGAACGGCCTTCCTCTTCAGCAGGTGGCATCCAGTGTTAAGGAACGTTGCCGTCACCTACCGTGTTTCACTGTGGACCAGAGTTAATATCTTCTTAATCAAAAAGTCCAGAACAGTCAACATCAAAACAGACTAAAACGTTTTTAACTTTCTTCACCACTAGATGTAACTAAATATTGCTCAGTGAACCTTTGATGATGAAGTAAAATGAAATGTCCTGATTTCAGCTTTCATCCTTTTCTCATCCAATCCCATTCCTCGTCTTTCTCCTCAATCTGTGACAGGCAAGAGGCAAGACCCAGATGACGCCAAGAACTACATCAAGAAGCTGTACGAGCAGCAGGCCGTCAACCGCGACAACAGGGAGGAGCGCAAGACTCTTTACCAGCATTTCACCTGCGCCACCGACACCAACAACATCCGCAAGGTCTTCAGCGACGTCAAAGACACGGTGCTGCTCAAGTCGCTCAGGGACTACGGAGTCATCTGAACGTTACTCAGCGGTTACGCCGCTGGACCGTTTACCTCTACGGCTGAAGGCCCAGATAAAAGCCAGAATGTCTTTTTTCCACATAAATATGAAGGATTTTTCAGAAGCCTTTTCAGACTGCTGCTTTGTGCTTCTGTCTCAACCCTCCTTTTTTTAATTCTTCCTCATCAGATGTGAAGAGACTGGAGGAGTAATAAGGAACAAGTTTTTTTTCTGCCCTCACTGTTGCCAGCATCTCGCCTCTTCCACTCAATCAGAAAACATGGAGATGCTCGTGGAGATCTGGCTCTACAGGGAACTGACTTTTGATCAGGAAGCGAAGGACCAGTAATCACCTGATAATGTCTCTCAGCCAGCAGCTTTTTCCTACCGTTGAGATTTTCAGTTTTTTTTTTTTTGAAGATGAAGTGTCTGGATCATGTCGTGACTGAATTGATCCATAATTCAAGTAGGAGCAGACATGATGCTACAAAGTGCTCTGTTGCCATTAACAGAAATGACTTGGAGATGGGGTTACACATGAGTACACCCCCCACACACACACACACACACTCACATACGGGATCACACATCTACAAAATTATTATCAAGACATGACAAATGCTCATACAGGCTCACATATATACTGCAAACAAGTGTCTTTAATTTACTGAAAATCGCGAGACCGAGTTCTTTTTATTTTTAAGTATCGCTGAATTCCAGGGGTTTTCTCTCTGTGATTTATGTCACAAAAATAGCATCCATATTGACTAGTGTTCGTGTTGTCACCCATCTGTTCAGCACGATGTTGTATTCATCAGCGATCAGGTACAGCCCGAGCTTTTCTCGCAGTGCTGTGACAGTAATAAGCACTGACAAAGGAGGAGAGCAAAGTTTGTGTTTTGCCTAAGGGTAAAGAACTGTTTTTGGGGATTTTTAACCTTTTAACATCCACTCCTAACCTTAATCCTAGCTTAGAAGTGGACGTTAAAAGGTTAAAAACCTTAGCTTTGGGTTAAGGTTCGAACAGAAGAAGTGTAAGGCCAAAGTGCACGTATTAGACTTCATTTGAAAAGGAACATCTTCTAGGTTCTGTGGTAAAAATGTGGCTGAAACACAACCCAAACAACATCAGTTTAAACATGACTCAAATCTAACGCTAACATAAGAGGATTTAAGTTAAATTTGACCTTTGATTATTATTACATTTCTTGGGTTTCTTGGTCAAAGACAGATTTCAGTAAACTACGAGCAGCTGGTCACTGTCAGATGCTGGTATGGTGTTGCATGCGTAGTGGTCGGTTGTAGGAAAATGACCATCTGATCCGTTAACACTCGCCAAGGTTGTTTGTCATGATTGTTGTGCCGGAAAGGGGAGAAAGAAATGTGGAAGGACATTTTGAGACATTATCTCTATTGAATATTTGCCACGGCTCAATGCAGCGTTAATACTCTTAATTAAAATTAGTGCCATACATTTGAGCAGCGTGACCACAGTTGGGGTCTGACAGGTTTCTAAAGGTCACGGATAGAGAAGTGAGACTTGTTTGGCCTGTGAGAAACACAGCTCGATTCGCCCTGAGTTAATCAACGGCAGTGGGAAAGAGGATAAATTCAACATGAGATCTGCTAGGTAAAGGGTAAAGAATATTAATTCAAGGTGGTAGTGTGAACTCAGCCTCTGTGTGTGCGGAGAGGGGAATTTTTACCATATTGATCCGTTGTGTGAGTTTTACCCCTGCATGTGTCAAATAACATCAAAATGAATGAAATGAACTAACCTAGATGGGAGCGTTAGCTTGCGATTTGTTTCTGCTGCTCTTTTGCTATTTGTACATACACTGCTACACTTCGGATACGGTAGCTACTGTATATGGTTGAATTTTTATGATGCCTTCAAACACCAATGTAAAATTTGACTGTACATTTGCAAGCCTTAATATTACCAATGACTACTATACTGACTTGTTATTGATTTTTGCTGTGTTTTTTTTTTTTTTTTTTAAATGCTGTTTACTATGAGCACAAAAGCTGTGACTAGAGAGTGTGTTTTCTACTGTTTGGCATTGGGAAACTTCCTCTCCTACGGTGACAGTGAATTATTTTGTGTAGACTGGGCTGGAGGATGTGGGCGTTTTTTTTGTGTTTTTTTTTCAAGTTAATATTAAAAACAAACTTTTGAAGACACACACCCCTGCTTGTTTTTATTTGTCTTCCATCGCAAATATGGCCAGGGAGCCTCCCCATTTCCGCCTGCCTCTTCGCCGCACTGCGAGGCTTGTCAAAAAGACAAAGTCTGCCGTCACATACTCTCTCTGACCTCTAAATAAACCACTGCTGGATTAGCATGGGATTGACACGTGGGATTTTTCCACCTTGCGCTCATTTCCATAAACAAAATGGCTGTGTGTGTGTCCCAGTGGCGTAGCCTGAGAGGATCCCTCAGTAAACAGAGGTGTCAAAGCCATAAAGGAGAAAACGTCACCACGCGTCTGGACTCGGGGCATTTAGATCTGACAGCAGAGGCGGCGAAACAGAGGGACTGCTTTGGCTTTCTGCAGTCAGATGATAGTTTTTTGAGCTGTCTAAATCCTCCCTGCTGGCAGAGGTACAGTGCTTCCTTATTAGTGAGTGACAGATCGCTTTTCCAAACAAAATTTGGTCCCTTCCCTTAGAGCGGGAAATAAAACTGCGATGATAATACGCTATGTACACACCACATGACACACGTTTGCATAACTGACGTACACATTTTTACACAGAGAGGCGCTGAGTTATCTCGTTGTAACACACACACATGCACACACTCTGGTGGCTGGTACTGTCTGTCAGCACCACATGAGCATTTAAGTGTGATCCTGCGGCCCTGGTGACTGTCAGTCTCATCCCGACGACTTGACAATCTCAAGTGTGTGCGCGTGCCTTATGTGTTTGTGTGAGACAGTGGTGTACATGCTTGTGCGTCTGTCTGTATGAGAGTGTATGCCTCTGTATCTCTGCACTGCGTGTCAGAACCTCGCAGACCGTGACAGGGCTATGGCGGCAATTTTTTTTTCATGCCGCTTCACTTCTGTGATTTGTGCAGTTTAAAAGGCCACTGTGTAAGACTTACGGGGATTAAGCTGGATGTAATTGCACGAATGGAATATAATGTTCACAGTTATGTTTTCATAATTGTGTATAATGTAGTGTACGGTCACGCAAAAATGAGGATTGTGTTTTTCGCATAACAGCAAATGTATTTTTTATTGTAATGGCGATTCATTGTAATAACTCATTTAAAGGTCCAGTGTGTATGATTTAGGTTAGGTTTTCATTAGTGTATAATTACACAAAAATAAAAACCATTGCTTTTTTGTTACCTTAGGAGGAGTTGTTTATATCTACAGAGGGTGTAGGTCACCTTCAGAGTCGGCCATTTTTCTACAGGAGCTCAGAACTGACTTCTTCCTCTTCTTTTTTCTGTTTTATTGCGGATGGCATCCAGCGTTAAGGTGCATTTCCATCACTTACGCAGGGTACGCAACAGAAGTCACTGTAAGTCCTTAGATATCGGCAATTGACAACATGGGCCTGGTGACGTCGTAGCGAAAAGCTTAGTAGGTGATGGTTGAGGTGGTTATGGCGGAACACCAAAGTTTGTGGACTTACACACAGGAGACCAGAGTTCCTGTTCCTGTTGCATTTTCTTTCTTCTTCTCTCTGTCTTTCTTATTTTAGCGGTTCCCTTGACCCCTTTTTGTTTTTACGCCTAAACCCATTGCATACATGTCTTTCAGTCTACCCTTGCAGATGTCGTAAAGTAAACAGATGCACTTGTTGCATTTGCTTTGTTTCAGTTTTCTTTTATTCTGTGCAAATGTGTTGTTCTTTGTTCATCTTTAATTTAAAAAAACAGGTACATTTGTTTTGTTTCTACCAAGAAGAAGCCGCCGATTCCTTTGCATAAGCTCCCAGAATGAGCTCCAGTTTGGGACAGACCCAATTTTTGCATGGCTGACATTTAAAATGTTCGATTCCTCCGGGACAGTGTGTGTGTGCAAACATAGTCTCCCAAAAAACTGGTTGTGCTGAAGAAAGATGAGGGGATTTAACAACAGGTGGGAAGCTGAGCCTTGGTACCCTTTGCTGATAATGAGGGTTTTGTTTATGTAAATCTCAAATGACATATCCACATTCAGGTTGTTCCCTCAGATGCCGCTGCCGCCGCCGCCGCCGCCGCTGTTGTTATGATCAACCCCTCCCTCACCCGCTCCATCTCGGATGAGACTGAGCCTACATGGGTTAGTGCTGAGCGGCAGGTGGGAAGTCCAGAAGTGTGTGTGTGATGTCCGTTGCAGACTCAGAGCTGAGATGTCAGTGCGCGTTAGCTTTTCAAAACCTGTTTTTGCTGCCTGGTCTGTTGCTATGGACTGCCTGCTGATAAGAGCTGCATGGCCAAAGCTTTCCATTTCCACCAGTGTTCCTTAAAGCAGATACACACCTGCTGTGAACTTATCAAACATACACATTTACAGATACACACACAGATTCTACCGCAGCTGCAATCACCACAATAACCTGTCAAGATTAGAGTTTAAAAATAGCAGCAATAATGTAAGCACCTGCAGAACACAAAGAACCCCAATACAAACCCCTGCAGCTTGAAGCTTACAATGTTCAGAATAATACTCATTTAACTGTGATTGTTGGGTCTGTAGTTTGTGATGCTGAATTGTAATGCATCGCTGTATATTTTCGATGCTGCTGTAGGTTTGATCCTGCATCAAGAGGGACACGTTTTTCAACACGTCTTTTCAAAGCCATTGAAGCATATGGGCACAAAGAAAAAAAGGTGCTTATCAGCACAAGAAATGAATCAATTTACCAGCATGAATCGCCACTCTGTTTCCCAAAACAGCTCCAGCATTTGCGGTGGCAGCTGGGCCTTTGTAGCCTGTTTTCTCCCCTCGCTGTGTGCTGTTTCAGCCACATTGCTCGACTCAGAGGGGGCAAAAGCTGAAATAATGCCCATCTGAGTGCATCAATAAAGCCAGCACAAGATCTCGACGCGCTCTAAGTAAAATCTTGATGGAAAAGATCTGGGTTTTAAAATCAGGGGTGTTTATCAACAACCGAGAGGGAAAAAGGTGTGTTTGGTCAGAATTGATAAACATAATGATAAACATATAATGCAAGATGCCAGAGATGGCAAAGGTACACACTTTAATTACTCCAGCAGAAGTACAGATACTCTTTGGTAAAAGTAGTAGTACTGGGTACTGATCTCATCTCGTTTCATCTCTTCTTGTTTTTTACGTGGTTTTCGTTTTGTGAAATAAAATTTATTTTGAATGAATGTTGTGAAAGTAAAAAATATGCACTAAATAACAAAATAGAGGCTGCAGGGGTGCTGCCGTTTTGTTACGTCTTGTGACAATTTGTATGGAATTTTCGTCTCATTTCGTCATTTTAGTCGCATCATGTCCTTTATGTTGTTTGTGTTTTGTCTTTTACCTCATTTTCATCTTGTTAAGGCCTTTTTGTTGTTCTCGTCTAGTTACATCATATTTTGTCTAGTCTTTCACACCGTCGTTTCGTCTTGTTATGTTTTTTATCTTATTACGTTTGCCATGTGTGATAAGCATCGATGGCTAAACCAAGGTGTATCAATGTCTTTGTGTTGTTCTCCCATAACATTCAGGTTGAAATGATGTTGGGAAGGTGCACAATGATCCAAAATGAAAATAATCAATAATTGCCCTCAAATGCATTAAAACTGAAGTGAAAGCCTATT
>JAPQRN010000019.1:21029350-21050541 GCA_037367275.1 Coranthus polyacanthus | reverse complement strand
GAAGGTGCACAATGATCCAAAATGAAAATAATCAATAATTGCCCTCAAATGCATTAAAACTGAAGTGAAAGCCTATTCTGAAAATGTACAAAGTACAGATATTTGTGTTAACATATAGGGAGTAAAAGTAAAAAGTTGTTCGATAAATAAATGCTTAAGTAAAGTGTAGATCCCTGAAAACTCTTCTTAAATACGGTCACAACATACTTACTTCCCACCTCTGGCCACTGCTGAAAATAACGACAATGACGAGGAAATGATTGCAAGTTGATAATAATGATAATGACAAGGACAAATAAATGATGAAAAAGAGGATTAGGACGTATGAAAGAAGTGGTTACCACTGTGTTCTCTACTCAGTAACACCTGGCTTTGGACTGCGTCTTGTGCATTAATGAGTTTTTGAGAAACTGCTGTAGGGCTTTGTCTTATTAATGTGGAAGCGCAAGCAACACAAAATGTTCCCAATTAAAATGAAGATGAATTGCAGCAGCGAGTCCCCTGTTGTGGCTCCACTTTCTGTACTTGTCTGTAAATCTCTGCTGTACAGACAGGTCATTAAGCACCAAAGGCTGCCTGGTCCCGCGGCGTCGCAGCCTGAGCAGCTCATAGCGCAGCCGTCTGCCAGAGCTCTGTGTACTGTACTCTGTACAATCAACCGACCACATCAGGAGCAGACCGTCAAACCACATTGACCCTCAGGTGTTCTTGGGACCCTTTTTAGGGATTCTCAATTGTATTTTTGCTCTCATTTTTGGCAGCTTTTATGCTGAGATGATGATGTCTGGCAAAGATGTTCATTTTTTAATCAGCTTTGGAATTTCAGCATCAACACTGAAACCGCCTCGCATTCTTCCTCCTGGAGCCCCTTTTGGACCCATTGACTATCATTGATATTTTTAAATATGATCCAGTGACCGAACAGGGCCTTAAGGGGAAAAGTGTTATTTTTTTGTAATTTCTTTTGTAATAGCACAGAAAGTAATAATCTATCAAAATCAGCTAATTAGCTTGTTGCTAATCATTGACATATCTCAGACTGATAATCCCTGCACAAAAACCCCCACTTTGCATCAAATAGAAAAGAATTATGGCATTATGTAAATAAACTGGCATTTAAAGGGTTAAAATTATGAAAATTTATTCACATTGGTTATACATGATGAGGACTGGAGTTAATGACCAAAAAAAAAAAAAGTTCTTCATGTTTAACGAATAGCGCAGGCAGTTCAGTGATATCCCTGCAACGGTGGCCTCGAAATGAAACCCAGAATCCTCTTTGTCAGAGTCAGTCAATTCCAACACAACACCAAGACCTTCAAAAAGTGCTCTTGAGGCCAGTCTCAGTTCTCGATTCTGACCTTATAGGCTACTACAACACTATGTACAAGTGCAATGAGGTTTTATTTGGAACGAGCCTCTATATGGTCAGTAAAACATACAAAGGCAACATATAAAAAATGTACAATATACAGTTATAAGATACAAATACAATTCTTCACGGTTATTGCCGATTTGAGGCTAATCTGAAAAAAGTCGGCTGAATATTCTTAATTCATCACTACTCTTCACATCTTGAAAAAAATGGCTTGATTTAGAGATGGTAAGTTTCCACCAATGGGGATCTGTTAGAAAACTTTTAATAATGCAGTAGTCACTTCAGTCGACAAAACAGCGAATCAGAGAGGCTTAAACTTCATGTAGTTCAGACTTTTTGTTACATCTTTGTTAGTTGATCACACTGATGGTGCGGGAGAAGTTATTTCGCTCTGTTTAATACTGAGATGGCTGATGTGATAATCTGATGTTAAAGTGATTTGATTGTCATCGCTCTGAACGCGCTTGTTCTAACAACTGAAACATGTCTGAAGTACTTCCGTATAATGGACAACAAAGCTTTGTAATACTGCTGTGATGCCTTTGTGCAACACGAGAGCCTCTTTGTGCCTCTTTCTGTTTTCATTTTCTCCGTCACTCTGCAGGGTGCCACTCTGATCACTTCATCTAATGGAACAGAAAATCAAAAGGAAGAGAGGGAGAGACTGCTGATCATCTGCTGTTATCTCCCTCAGGGCTTAGCGTTACAGCGACGCACACGCACATCCACGCACATAAACATTGGT
Source organism: Coranthus polyacanthus (assembly GCA_037367275.1). Taxonomy (NCBI): domain Eukaryota; kingdom Metazoa; phylum Chordata; class Actinopteri; order Kurtiformes; family Apogonidae; genus Coranthus; species Coranthus polyacanthus. The sequence goes on along the minus strand of JAPQRN010000019.1, from coordinate 21,048,418 downwards.
TACACGCAGACATGTAGCTAAAGTCTCCATTACCTCCTCTTCTTCTGCCTCCCACGCAAATACTTACCACCGAAGTTTACCAAAAGTTCTTTTTTTTCTCACTCTGACAGACACTCTGAGCGGAGCTATATGTTGTTTACCCCATTACTGTCCCTGACTGCTGACACCAAATCAAATGGAAAAGTACACACACATATATTTATAGCTGGGAGGAGGGGGGTGAGATATGATATGAGATCCACATCGGGTCAGCAGCTTGGCTCTTTGAGCTGAAGAGGTTTTGTCTCAGAGGTCCACTATTCTCTCACTTGGGTAATGGGTTGTCTGGTCGGGTCTGGTCTGGTTAAGAGCAGCAGTTCAGTCTGTAAAATGTCTTAAAAGCTTCTAGTCGTCGTAATCTGAGGGAGTAACCCAGGTTGTCTGGAAATACGGAGGGGAAGAATGTCGACAGATGCACGCAAGAGAAAATTTGTACATTGACTGTAAATCCTTGCTTTGTTTTTTTTTTTTTACCATGAAATGTACAAAAACAGTTTAAAAACACTTTATTCTTGGTTTGCATTTGGATCTTTGACTGTTTAATTAAAACATTCTTGACCAGTAAAAAACAAATCCTTGGTCCGTTTGAGATGCACGTCAGAGTCGTCGTGTTTAGCTTTCAAATGACTGCTAGTCCTTTTATCAAGCATCAGAGAGCTGGTAATGTGATAACTTATTCATTTCCATCAGGGAAATCTCTGTTTTTGGCTGTGGAACATCTGAATCCAGCTTCATAAGCATCCTTGGATTACCAATTCCAAACAATTTTCCAGCCTCTGATAATTAATTATCGTGGTGTCAAAAGGTGAAACCAGCGACTGTCCGTCACGCTTTGGAAAATGGTAGATTATTGGCTAAAAGATGTAAAAGCAGTTAATGTGATTGAGGGTAATATTTAGCGACAGGATACACGGCAGCGGATCAAACACAGCAGCAGAATAAAAATGTGTTTTTTTCACCGTCTCATGTTGAATGGACGGCAAAAACTGTCGGGAAGAAGTGAAACCCCTCCACGTGTGAGTGCAGCACAGGCTCCTGAAATGCGATAGAAGTAATTATCGCATTCAGCAACGCATGTAGAAAACGCAGATAGCACCGGCTCTGTGAGAACTCTTCAACAATGGTTGCGTCTGTCTCTCCTGGACAATTATAGGCTGAGGAGAACGAGGCACTTTCTCCTTGAGTGAAGCACTTTAATGTAAATACTCACTTCCTAGCTCTCAGACACGTGTTGTACCTTTGTACTTATACTTCATTTACATAAAGAAATGACATATTTTAAGCAGAATGCTTATGAACTGGTGCATAGATATTTATACATTTTACTTTCACTAATATGTTTCAGTATTTTTATATCCTAATTACGTCTCAAACCTTTATCAGTCTGTAATTAGTCATAATCACAGAAGCACTCTGCTCTGCGTGGATACATGACATCATATTCATTTGTCGTCGTTAGTAAAATTAAGCCACCGTGTTGTGCTTTTAGCTGATGTTTTCTCCCAGCAGGCTCATTAAGTATAAATTTCTCTATTACCAGCATCAAAAGCTCCAAATACTGTCATTTTGTGTTGTGTGGGCTTTAGGCATTTGGTGGAGAAGTCACACCATTCGATATCAGAGGAGTATTTATTGAAGTATTGCATAACATATGGACTCCTTATCATATGCCTCTGCATGTGCTATAGTAAATAGCAGTATGTAACATACATTGTTCAAAGTACGAAGGTCTACTGAATCTTTTTCATTATCACTAGATTGTTTTTTTTTTCATTAGGTAGACTTATCACAAAACTTGCAGGTTGCAGGTCCTGCTGACTTTTCTCACTCCTCGTCTAAATCCAGTTATGCTGCCATGGGAACAGAGATTTTTTTTTTTTGCACTTTTTTGGTTTTGTCACCCCCGCCCCCTCCACCCCCCAAAAGAAACCTGATTATCCATTAAAATGAGTCAAACCTCAGAGCTTTAAAGTCCTCTTCTTCTTTCCTTTTTATAACATTGCATTGGATTTCTAAGTTATATGTTATAACGCTGCCTTTTCTCACACACGACAGGTTGATTACCTCCAAAACATGTAGGCATGAAAAGTGATGACACAAAATACCACAGGTTATGTTAAAAAAATATGACATAAATGTTGCCTTTAGGCTGTGGCAATGTCATGGCTAACGTTTGGTTTGGTTTAGGCACAAAAACAACTTGGTTAGGGTTTGAAAAGGGGTCAGGGGAATGGCTGAAATAAGAAAGACAAAGAGAGGAAACGTGAAAATAAGCACAGCATTAAATGGGACACAAACCCTACTTTCCTGTGTGTAAGTCCACAAACGTTGGTGTTCCGACATAACCATCCCCTTCTGAAGTTTTTGCCAACTTAACGGTGTCACCTCCCTAATTCGTGGGCTTGTCCCTAATGTGGTTTGGGCAACAAAGTCCAACATTGTTTTGACGGTAGAAGAGTCAGTTATATAAAATGAAAAATGCAGATATTAGGGAAATATCATAATGTTTTGTGTTTTTTTTTTTTTTAAGTTTGGGGCCTGGGGAGACACCACTTTTGGGCCTCAGATTGAAAAAGTCTGGGAACCCCTGTTGCAGTGTTATGTGCCAAAACATTAACAAGAGCTCCAGCAACAAGATTCACAGAGTGACTCAAATGTAAATCCTCAGACATTTGGCAGGCTGATCGACGGCCCACACTGACAAAATATCACTACAGATCTCGAGCAAAGATAGAAAAGTGAAAAGCAAAAGGATCAGTTCCTCATTCACTATGTTTTGTTTCTGAGAGCCAGCCCCAGCGGGTGAGTGCTTATTTAGCTGTTGGGAGTTTGCAGGAGGGCTGCTCCTCTTCCAGAGAGAGTAATGAGAATTACAGCGACAGATGGAGTGTTTGCGGTGGCCGATGTTTCTACCAGCGTACAGTATATTGTGTCGCCCGGGAGCCTGACTGCCACAAACTTTGGATCCCCGGGTAACAATCTTCCTGAGCATCACATTATTGCACTGTGCCGAGGAGCAATACTGGGCTCCTCATGTAGCAGAAATGAAAGAAGATGTCTGAAATGTACACCACAAAGCATCGTGGAGGCAAAGCAGACAAAGCAGTTTGAATTTTTAATGAGAGTTTAATGAGAATCAGCTGTCCACTGTTTTGCTTTTTTTATGTGTGAATTTGGTGCTTCTCTCCTTCCCTTGTCTCTCTTATTTATTTATTTTTTACATAGAAGTATTTCTTCTTCTTTACAATCTGTCCAGTCCATGCAATAGTGCACTCTAACTAAAGTAAATGACTTTTCTGCACCACTTTTCCATTCCTATCACGCAGACTTAGTCATCCAAAGATGTGAGCAAAAACACAAATAAATAGGGATTGACTAATTTAGAAAAAGCAAACACAAGAATAGATATATTTTGCACTTGCAGGTATATTTTTCCATTTTGGGACATATAGTATGACGATTGAAAGTCAGTCAGGTTAATTGTGAGGATTTCTCTACAAATTCAATTGTACAGAAGCAGGAGAAGTTAAATGATTAATATTATGGCCTCGAGGGTGGGCTCCTAATCTGAGCTGCATGTCTGCTGCCATGGCCTTCAGAATAATAACTTTCACCCACACACTGCCTTTGTTCTTGTCCTTTGTTCGGGTCCACAGCTGCAGGAAGAAGTGGGAAAGGCGTTCTGGAATAATGGAGCTCTGGACTGGTGAGACGTCAACAGTCAGAGCAGGAGTATAGCACGCTAAATGACACGTCATTATAGCAATTCCATAATGGTATTCTAATTGGACCCAGGCGGCTCGGCGGCAGCAGCATTTCACATCAATCATTCTTCTTCCTGCTCTGTTTTTTTTTTTTGTTTCTCTGGCTGTCCTCTCTGCCCTCCCACCATCCGCTGGTTTTCCTTTCGGTCTGCCAGCACCTGTTTATAACCCTCGGAGGTGAATTCTTCTGTCTTCATCTCTGAGTTTTGTCTCTCTGGTACTGTCTATCATCTTCTCAGCCTTTGTGACAAAACATAAACCGAACATAAGTAAAAGAAACCTTAAAGAGGCATTTCAGAAAGGGTTTCCCCCTTCAGAGAGGTGCAATCAGATCCAAAGATGGGTTTGAACAATGCAAATACTCAAGAGATTTGTACAGGTATAATACATTCAATAAACACTGGTCACACAGCTGATGTACTGTAATAAACCTACACATATAAATATACAGACATGTACTACATGTACAATACTACAGAGCTATTATTGTAACATAATTATTTGCAAATGCGTGTAGAGAGTTGTGTCTGAATCTCAACCTGGGTGTGTGTAATCAGATTTTCAGTCAGATTTTCATATTTCATATGTTTATCTTATTATGTTCTGTGTTATCAGATATATTTATTGTTATTTATTGTGATCATTTGTTTGCAGCAGAACTACACCATTATGAAGATTTTTGTAGAGCTGTCAATCGCAATTAAATTGTAGCAAACAAAATAAGAAAAAAAGGAAAAGATGTGTCACGCTGCATGAAGAAAAATATCATTTAAATCGAAAGTGTCATTTCTGCATCAGTCCTCAGTCTTTTTGCATCTTAAAATGAATCACAGATTTCTAATTCAACAGATACGGTGGTTTTGCTACTAAAAGTGTCTCCCCCAGAGCTCAGAGCAATTAAACTGGATAGTTCTGTTTTTTTTGTGCACACCCTCAGGCTTTTTTCTTGTCTGCCCAGTCACGATGCCTGGTGCTGTTTATGCTCATCACACAGATTTTTTCTGGTTAGTAATACAAAACATACTTAAAACAGCTCACTGAGTCTTTAGACTTCCTCTAAAAAACAGTTACCAACTCCTGAGTGTTAAGAAACCAATATAGGCCCAAAGTTTGATATCACAGGTTATACATTATTGTAACAAAGGCAATGTATGTCTGTGTCACTGAATTAAATTGAAGTCATCAACAGAAGAATCGAATCATGAAGAAATCATGAAGAAATACGTAAGGTAGAAGAAATGAACTTTGTGACTGAAAACCTCGCTGAGGTCATCTGTTATTAATGGCTTCATTCAAGATGACACCGGCTGGGACACGATGTGACAGAGGTGTCATGTTGGTTTGAGGAGCTCAGGCAGAAACACAGCCAAATGTTAAAGGAATTAGATCTGTGAGAAGCAGAAACCAGGTTCCGCTGCAGCACCTAAGTTATACAAAATTAAATGATTTAAAGGGTTTAGTCTTTGTTTAGAATTCTACATTTTAAACATTGTTAATTAATATCTTAATTAATCTTAGTTAATCTGAACATCTTTTAGACTTCCAGGGCCAAAGAATGGATTGCGTTTGCTAATAGTGCCATGAATTACTTTACATTTGTGCCCACAATCTGCTCCACTTTAAAGACCTATTTAAAAAGATTTTGCCCTAATGATATGCCACTGCAAACACAGCCATACAGTTTTGCACCTGAGTGCTATTTGCCCTTGTTTAGTGTTGCTTGTGTAATGTGGCTTTTTTCCACATTTCAGCAGATAGATTGGTCCATGATGAAAACCACGGAGCAAAAACCCTCAAATGACATGTCTGTAATTAGCAGAAACACACAGAACTCTTCACAGTCACAAACCAACTTTTACGTATTTTGCTAACTTAGCCTTTCTAGCGCAAACCATTTTATGTCAATAACAAAATCTGCTGAAGTGACCATCAAAAAAAGCTCCAGCTATTAATGGTCTGAAACCTGTTCTATAAATATCTGAATCTTAAAATGATGTTATTCATTGGTCACTGAATGTATGCAGGATTTGGCAGAGACATTAATACTGATGTTCCTGGTTGATGCTCACAGCTGACAGCAGCGTCACACAGCAGCTGAAATGATAAGTGTGTCTCTGAACTCCAAAAGAGGCTGTGCACATTCACACACCGCACAGGAGCGGTAACTTCATTTAAGACCAGCATCAGTCAGGATCTGATGCTCATTCATGTTGTGTGGTCTGCGGCTGTTACACACACACAGGTTTATAAGATTGAAAGTTTATATGAAGAAGCAGCCTGATCTCCATCACTGCTGTCAGGACATTTCTATTTTTAAGTAGCTGAAAGTTTGGGATAAGCCCCAGACCCTCCTGATCCCCCCAGTGTCTGACTGAAGATTTCACCCTTGATGTCATTAAACATTAAGTCAATATAATTCAAGCCTCACAAAGATTTTAAGAATGACAAACAGACAGAGTGTGAGGAGTGAGTTTGTAGTTGTCTTTAGCTTTCTGTAGGCGTTAATTGCACCAGCCTAACTGTGTGTGGAGATTTATTCTGGTCTATTGTGAATTACATGGTTTTTGCAATGAGGCTTATTTGCATAGAAAGGGACCAATGTTGCCAAATATTCCCTAATTTACATCTACGCAAATAGCACAGGTGCACCATGGTGCTATTCGAGGTGAATCCCACCCTTTGCGTCTTTTGTGGTTCTGACTCATAGTGTTAAAAATGTGTCTGTTTCATTTACTTCATTATTTTCATTACACCTTTCTTTTTATTTATTGTTAAATGGTTATTCAGAATTCATGTTTCGACTGCATTGTTTTTGACTGTATTCATTGTCACTATAAATGGAAAAAAGTCTTATAGCATGTCCAAAAAGTCTCTACACTTTTGTCAGGTGTAGACGTTGTGGTGTTTTATTTTCTTATCAAGGCCTGTAACTGTATCAATGATGCCCAGTTTCTGCTCAGTGGTGAAGCAGGTTAAATATATTATATGAATCCCAGACTGAAATAATGAGACACCACTTTATTACTGTATCTGATGTAGTGATGCAAAAATGTGTTTGTTTATTGTCACAACAGATGCCAGCATGGAGCCATTTCAGAGCATTATGTGAAAAGCAGTATGTATTGATTTACTTCAGTGTTTTCATTACAAGTCCTAAATTTAGCACAGAAAATTTCATTCCAAGTATACCTCCGGCAAAAACAGTATTTCAATTACGAAAGTTATTAAAAATACATGATTGATGCAGCAGCTATTTGTTTTATGCAACTGTGGATTTTAGAGAACATTATCATCTGTTTTAAAAAGCTGCAATTCTTTCTTCCAAACTGGATATACAGAAGTTTTGAAGTCCTGAAGCCATAGCCTTAATTGCTCCCACCTATAAAAAGAACGAAGAAAGAAGAAAAGAAATTCATGATCCCTGAGCAGAAAACATTTGATTCAATGATTCAGTGGCTCTCTGCTCTGCAGGATGGTGCATGGTGGCTGCTAAGGGTATAATTACAGAGATGAATATAAGGGTGTAATTACCTCTAGTGAGAATTCAGTGCGACTGAACCCCACAAATGTGTGTATATGTGGCTGAATTAAGGGGTTGTGACAGAGGGGCTGTAACCTGTGTAGGTACTGAGCTGGGTGTCCTATTTACATATTGCACATTAATGGATGTTTGATTAGACAAGGTGGATGATCTCGACCTTTTGTTATGTGAGAGCTGTGATGAGGTCGCTGAAATACTACGGAGAGATAATGACATATGAATACGAACAGACATGCATTTATTCACATCAGAGAGACACAAACACATGTTCTGCCAAAAGTAAACATGTAAAATGTTGTAATAGGTATCACTGTTTCTGAAAGGTAAAGGTAAGGCTGGGTATGATGGACCCTAGTGCACACTAGTTACTGTCATCTCTTGGCCAGAGACACCTCAGAAATGAGACGGAATGTAGAGTCTTGTCCTGTATCTGTATCACATGGGTTTCTCCTGAGGTGTAGTTACGTCCACTTCAGTATTTAGAACACATGCTTTTTGTCACAATTTTTTTCTTTTAAAATTTTTTCTTTTAATAATTAGCTACTAAATTTATACCCAATATTAATACTTTTTGGCCTGTAAAAAAAATGCTTGATGAGTAGATTTTTTCATCTCTACACTATACACAGTATGCATCAAAAAGTGAATTATTTTATGTTGATTAATCTGGGAACCCCTGCTTTACGTAAATAAAAACATTTCCACCATAAAGAAAAGGCAAAAAATGATCCATAAAAAAATCACCAGAATGTCGGAAATCAAATGTTTAATGATCAAATTTTCCTGGAGGAGGACCCCTAAACTCACCACTAAATGTGAGTTTAGTGGCGACTGTCCCGTCACTTTAGGACACTAGTGGCAGATCCTGTCCCATTCATTCCAATGGGAGAAGCGAACGCGAAAACAGATTATGACCGTTTCTTTCACCCTATAGTTGCCGAAGTAAACACTGGACCAATTTTTCACAAGCTGCATATCTTCTGAACATCTGACATTAAAACGGCATTTAGTCAGACACACAGATCAGGAGAAAACTGACTTTGTTTGAGGCCTGTCTCTGCGTCAGCAACTCTCATGAGATCTGAGCACGAATCTCCACTAAAGAAGGTAAACAGGAGCAGGACCATAATCAAATGATCATTACAATAAAACAATGTTAGTTACCAGTAAAAAACATGATTTTATTGTATCATTATTTTTATTTAACCTTATTAATATACTAACTCAATTTCCAGAAAAGTGGGGATATTTTCTAAAATACAATAACTCAAAATCCCAATAGATATAACCTTTTACACATATGCAGGTCAGGCATGTGGACACCGATGCTCCCCCATACTATCAAAGATGCTGCTTTTGCACCTTTCACCGATAACAGTCTGGACTGTTGTTTTCATCTCTGACACGTAGACATTTGTTTTTCCTGAAAACAAGCTGAAACGTGGACAAAAATATGCGTGAATGTCTGACTCAGTGTGATTGCATATAAAGCGAAATGTCAGTGAAGAGATGCTCTATAGAGATACTTAAATGAAAAAAAAACTAAAGTGAAATAACACTAAACTAAATAACACAAAGTGGAAATTTGTTTTGGAGCTAGAGATGTATTTTTAAACGTTAGTGCCAGATTTCTTTTAAATCACTGTCTTTAATCTTTGTGCTTATCTTACTTTACTAAATGACAAACTGTTCCTTTGAAGCAGGACCAATTTCTCCATTGTGAGTCAGCACACAGTAATGCTTTGCTTTGATGGACGTGCTAATTCCAGCTAAAAACAGTGAGGGAGAGACAGTCAGAGGCTCACAGATGAAGACAGCCAGAGACAGAGGATAGAGAGTGATGCAGGGAGGAACATTGTCAGATTTCACATGAGCTGGGTTGGGATGGGTTTTTAAATGCACTCACGACCTTTCAAAACAAGACATTATGGAGCACTTACCGATGCCAAACAACACTGTAATGACATTGTCCAGACGGCTCTGGGTGACCTGCAGGGATGTGCTTATTGTCGTGCATTTGTGTTGAACTTGCGCATAATGTGTAACCAACATTCATGCATTATAAAATATGTCTATTAATGCTTGTTTTTATATGTATTTCTAGTGATGTTATATCATCTAATTGTTTGTTTTATGTGTTAGCTGAAATGTACCTTCATTCATATTTAAAGAGCAACTTCTGAATTAATGCATGATGTTACATGGAGTCACGTAATGAAAATATTTTAAAGGATGGATGACAGGATTTCGTAGTTTGTTATTCTTACAGCCCCCAGACCTGTTTTATTAATGAAAAAAACCTTATTTTTCACAATATGTTCCCTTTAAGTTACAAAGCATAAATACAAACATTCAGAGGAAAATGTCACTGTTCTCTCACGTCTTTTTTTTTTTTTTTTTTTTACCTGGATCAAATTACATCTGAACAGCTACCAAGGCTGCTACAATTTCATCCGTTGACTGGCTGCTCAGCAGTCCCTGGACATTTTTCCCCGGAGCTGAGATTCAAAGAGAGAAACACACCGCGCTCGGTTTTCATCCTACTTTCACCCTAGTTCTTAGACGGTTCAGTTTCCCACTCCCTCCTCCTCCTCCTCTCTGTCTACCCTCCACCACACAGCACAGTAACACAGTGTGGAGTTACACATTTCTGTTGGGGTGAGTATAAATTCTTTTGCTAGTAATAGACAATCTCTCCTGGTTTTGGTGCTGTGTAACATGAGATCAAAGTGTAACAACATTGTGTTAACACAGTGAAAACAGTGTCGACTAAAGCTGTTCACTCACCTGCTCAGCTCTGCTCTTTTCATCACATCATAACTAATTTTTCTCCTTATCACAGTTATTTCTCAAAATAGGCTCAAAATAAGGCTCAAAATTATAATGCAGTGATCTGTGATAACTTTATATTCAACCTCATTGTTGTCCAAACCAGCATTACTTACATACATACCCATACATTTCTTACTGTTCAACACGCCCTAGCTTGACTGCTCTCCCTTCTTATGTCACGCTACTTAATCCGAAAACTTTGACAAAAGCGCCCCCAAATGTCCCTAAAGTGTTTACTACTCACAGGTAGGTAACAAATAAAACATTGTCATTTGAAGCATTTATTTGCAGAAAATAACAACTGCTCTAAGTAACAAAAGGGAAGTCTTTTCAACCCTAAATAATTCATTTTGAAACAACACATTCATTCATTAATTTCCTGCAACCGCTTAATCCTCTGGAGGGTCGCGGGGGGGCCAAGGCGGGGTACACCCTGGACATGATGCCAGTTCATCGCAAGTCTGACATATAGGACATATAGAGGACAAACAACCATTCACTCTCACATCCACATTCACACCTATGGTTGTGGTTAGCAATTTAGAGTAACCAATTAACCTGTTAAGGTTAAGGTGCATGTTTTTGGACTGTGGAAGGTGCCCGGAGAGAACCCACGTCAACCCACGAGGAGAACATGCAAACTCCACACAGGGAGGCCCCACCAACCGGTGTTGGGTTCGAACCCAGGACCTGCTTGCTGTGAGGCGACAGTGCTAACCACTGCACCACCACCGCCCACCGTGAAACAACACAATGATGATTTAATTTAGCAAGAGTTCAGAAATCAATATTTGGTCAAATAATCTCGATTTCCAATGGGCCCTTTCATGCTCTCTCTTTCACTTTGCTGTTTGTGTTTCATGTAGCTTAAAGCTCAGCTTCGTTTCAGACGTTCACAGATGGTTCAGGTCTGAAATGTGGAGTGGTCTCTTATTTTTTTCCACAGCTGTATATGTTTTAAAATCCAGTTACTAGAACTTTTTCGTGCACATTAATGATCTGTGGTTGTTAACCTGAAAGTTGCACTTTACATACTGATCTATTTTTAATGGTTGTAAAAATATATAAATAATATAAATAGAAAACATAAAATGTCCTCTCCCAGCTGTCCTCTTGCCTCCTCCGTGCTGCCCACCCAGACTAACTGTGGCACATAAGGTCATCAGTAACCTGGGTCCTTGGTTGATAAATTATGACACATTGGATTCTTTTTATTTGACAATTGTAGAATAATGAGGTCCAGGTCATGTTTTTGCTGCTTCTGAATACCTAGTGCTTTGGGGGTACGACTGTCATCCTGCTTGCAGTGATGAATCCCTCTGCAGCGAGGAGAGCAATCCCTGCCTAAAGCGATGTGCAAATGAACCCAGGTAGAAAGAGTCAGAGTCAGCGACTGAAAGCACAAGTGTAGACACATCTCAGGGTGAAAACGGACCCCAAAGGTAATCCGTAAAATCCGTCAGCGTCCACAGCGGTGCCTCCCTGTCACATTCAGTCCAGGTATTATTCTCCCTCTAACTTTGCCAGAGGAAGAGCACACAGCGGGTTTACCAGGTTGTACCTGGCAGCAGAGCATCAGATAGACTCCTCGGTTAGCGTCCTGCTCACTATCAGCACTAGAATAAACCTCTGTGGGCCAATTAACGCAGCTGTTGTGGCAGCGAATGGATCATTGAGCTTTGATGTGACAAGAACAAACACACAAGAAACATACTGTACATGTGAAAAATATGTTTTTAACAATGTATTATTCGTAAATAATGCTGCTGTGACATAGCAGATTTATATGCCTATATATAATAACTACACACTCTTACTCTTAATGTAGAGTTTTCTGTGATTTCAATTGCAGTCATTTGGATTCTAAAGTGTTGTTTTACCCATGTTCTGTTTTAAATGAACAATTAATTCTATTTCCTGGGGGGTGTAAGATTTAAGAAGCTTTTGTCTACTGATGCTATCGGGAAGTTTGCAATTTCAACAACGCAGCTGTTTCCTTCCATCAGATGAGCTTTGTTGTTCTCAAAACACTGCAATCACTGCAGCTGTCGTAGTAGAAATCAGCAGATATGAAATACCCGATACAATGCAGGAGGCTTTCACTATTTATCTTACAATGTTCTCTTCGGATCCGACACAAGACTTCACATAACAGTCTGGAAGATTCTTATTTTTCCTATAAGATGGCAAGATAGAAAGTACTTCTTCTTATTTTTTGTTTTACTTTCAGTATTCTGTAAGAAGCATCTGCTGCCATTTAACCATATCACTGTGGTAATTAAAAAGCACAGTAAGTGCCAGACACCAGAAAATGGCACAGTAACATTAATTCACACATCTGTGAAACAGGTGGTACTGACACCTCAGGGATGTAGTGATGTCTGGTGGTATTTGCAGCAGATACTGTTCGTTGTGGTTAGCTTTTTTAGTGGGAAGCAAAATAAGGTATATTGGAGTTATTTCTCTTTTAGCCAATGGGTAGGATACAAAGAATGACATTATGGCGTCTGGAATAACAACACCAGGTCATGTTTCACTGAAGTACTGATAGACATTCACTTTCTGTGTTAGTCCCATTGACAATAGTAATTTCTCAAGACAAGGAATATTATTTTTTTGTATTGAATATGCATTGAAAAATAGAAAATAAAAATCTGTCAATTTTTAAAATTTTCATTAGTTTTAATGTACTTAGTTTAAAGGCTCAGTGTCTGATATTTTGTGACATCTAGTGGTGAAGTTGCAGATCCCTCTGTAGATGTAAACGGCTCATTCTACGGTAACAAAAAAACAACAGCCCTTATTTTACTGCAATTACACACTAATGAAAGCATAATTATGAATATTATATTCCATTTCTGCCATTAGATCTAAATCACTCTGACAACGGTTTCAGCCCTGAAAGTTTGAACCAATGTCTGAACCAAGCTTCGAGTTTGTCTTACTTTGTATACACTTGGTCTGGTTAGTTTTGCTTTCACACTGCAATTTTGGGAGTAGATTAATACATCCTGTCATCATCATCTTCATGTGCTGCCTCTCTCTTTATAGACGGCCGTGCATCTGACGTCAACATATTGTTAATTTCCCTAATTTTTAACTTCTTCTTTAGTTTTTTGCATCGATAGCCTTGTGTAACTTCCTGTGACCATGGTTCAGTTTGGTCTGGACCGAGACCACCTCGTTGGCTGTTGGGAGGTTTCACACCTGCAAGTTTGGTTCGATTCAAACTGGAAAGTCTGAAAGTCCAGACCTAATGAAGTAGACGTGAATGTGCCCAAACACTAACACACTGGCCCTTTGAAGTACTTGTATTTTTATTTTATGAAATTGACTATTTTTACTTTAATTTTCATCCAGTTTAACCCTTGTGTCGTCTTTACTTTTGAGATGCTCTGGTCGACCTCGGGTCATCAACGGGTCGTACTGAGGTGTTAGATTGTGTATGTGATGTAGAGGTATTGATCACTTTGATGTGCAGCTGCGAGGCATATAGTGTGAGAAAATGTAAAAAATACTGAATTTTAGCATTGGAAAAGTGTGGAAACAGTTGTTTTAGCACCTGGTCTAATTGCATTAGTATTTATGGGAGTTTCTCTTTCAGAGTGCAACATTCTGGGGAGGAGAATATTTAAATGATTTGTGCAGCGCTGATTTACAAACTTTTGCACTTGTGAATTTCCTGCCAATTGGACAATATTTAATGCTGAAAAAAAAACCGTCTTAACCCATTTTGCACCTGGCGTGACTGTGATAATTGTACATGGGGGAGGCGCTGCTGAAAACAGAGAGCAGGTGGTGGGAGGGAGAGATTTTTCTTCACTTGTGTTTTTTTTATTTGGAATGACATGTTTCCAAATAACATAACACAAGATACGTTGTGCATATGGATACCAAAACAGTCCAGATTTTCACCTTAGTTAGACTTATAATGTCACCAAATGAGCAGGAGGCTCAACACGAAGTCAAGCAGAGGTGTAATAAACTCTTACTTTCACGTAAGTGTTGTAAGGCTACATGTCGTCCTTCACACCAAAAAACCTGATATGAAATACTTGGAATCTTCAACTTAATGTCATTCAAATTCAGGTGTTTTTCCTGGTTCTGTGGCTGATACAGACAGTGTACAATGTTTCCTCCGTATTACTGATATTAAAAAAACAATAGCTTTAAAACCCTATAGTATAAATGTATCTACTGGTCAGGTTTGGCCACAAGTGTTGTGGCTTGTGGAAGTCAGAAGTCAGTGCTGTGGCAGCCTACAAATATGACTTCTCCTTGGATCTCCTTCACACCATGCGCTATGCCATCTTCTTTAATTTCATCTGTGGGACGTGCCTCCCCCCTTCCTTTATTTACCTCAGTGTCCACAGTGCAAATAGGTCGGACATGGCGATTTTAAAGCGTGTTAGACTAATGAAATAGTTACACCTTCAGTTCTACTGCAGAAAACTTCTCCTTGATCTGCTTCTCTTTGGTCTCTGCACTTGTCTTTGTCACATTACAGTAACAAGCTGTGTCTGTGTTGTTAGTAGAATCTCCTCTCACCCTCATCAGGTGTGTCTCTGCTCAGTCTGCACTAATTTGCTCTGCTCTTGGTAGATTGCGTTGGTCATTATTGAAATGAACCCGCTGCGTCTGTGTTCATAATTTTGTTATTGTCAGTAGATCACCCACAGAAGTGGACCATCAGAGCTTTTTATGGAGTGTGGCTTGATGTTGCGCTGCTTAGTAAATCTGGCCTTGATTTAGAGAAACTGAAAAAGGTAAGCCGAAACAATGCATGACATCAAGTATGATTTACAAAGTCATTGCTTGTTAAAGGTCCCCTATTGTGCAAAGCCACTTCATTCTTGTACGCCATGAACCATTAACACTGGAGGAAAATGAAACAGCTGGATTTTACTGGCAGTTCCATTTCATTTTAGTTTGCGTTGTTCAGTGTAGTTTTTTTGGCTTTTATGTTTTTGAGAGGTATGTTTTAGTCTTCATGCTAACCCTGGTTGCTGTTAACAATAGATGAAACACACTGCCCTGAACTGCTATTATTTTTTCATGCTTAATATTTTACTCTGAAGTCTTACTGTTCTGTCATTATTCTGTGTTAAAACACTGGAAATTGACACATTCTTGCTCTAATCCTCGCCATCTGCTGCAACTGCTGCTGCTCCAAAGCAGAATGACATTAGGCTTTTAGAGATAACGAGGTTTGCCCTTCTCTCCTTCATCATCTGAGGTGTAATTAGACAGGTAATGGAGAGAAGAGCAGCTCTGGGCCAATCCTTCTTAATCAAAAGAGTCATAACAATGCAAATACTGACCCTTTGTTGACTCTGACGCCTAAAAGACTGATATCATTTTTAAAGTTTTAAAGTAGGAGAGAAACACAAGGGGCCCGGCCCAGCCACTGAATTCAGATGCGGAACGATGGTGATAAGCAGTTCTTAATTCACAGGAGGGGGGGAAGTTATGACTCTCACTGGATGAATAAAATGGGTAATAAAATCGTGAAGGAGGGAGTGATGGAGCCTTTGGCCTCCCGCCTCTCCACCTCCCGCCCACTGCTGCCCACCCTCCTTCAAAGCCCGTCCACCCACTCCTCCTCTCTCAGGAAATGGCACTGACTCGTCTGCCTTCCCCCGTCTCTCTTTTCCTCCTCCTCTGACTCTCTCTCTTTCACTTCCCTTCACCCTAGTCTCTCCTTCTCCCCTCGTCTCTTTCTACCTCTCCTCTGCTCCTCCCTACCTCCCTCCACCTCCACCTGTCTCTGTCAGTCGTGCTCTTTCTTCCCCTTATCAGACAGCCAGTGAAGCATGGGGGAGCTGTCTGTGTTGAAGACAACAGCAGGGGAGAGCAGGGAACTGAGACTTAAGAGACCGCACAGATGATCCTGAGAGAGTGAATTAAAGGCTTTAAACTGTCATAAAAGACCGTTTTGACTCACGATCTGAGGGTGGACATAAAAAAAGTAGAAAGTACTGAAAAGTAGAACAACTGCAAAGTCGTATATGAAAGAAAAACACGACACTGTAAAGCCAGCGTGAATGAATAAATAAAGTCATGCTCAATTGGGAGGAATACATGCGGTGACATTAGACCTAATTTATTCAGTAGAGAAATATCACTGTTGGTGGTTCAGCATGGTCCAGAGTCGGAGCCCGCTGAATAACTACTTCACGCTGTGAAGTCACAGTGTGTTCAAGCACAGAAATACATTTAGAAGACATTCGTCAAACCTTTATAATCAGTGCAAATGAACAATCAACACAGTTCACAAAGTGCTACAATCATAACTCCAGCCAGTAGAAAATGTCCTGGATCATTATTATATGCAAGGTTTTACCATTATAAGGCTAAGGTGCAGCACCCAAGACAAAATAAATCTCAAATCACCTCCTCCCTGATCCCACATGGTGAATATGAAGACTGTAAACAGACACATCTGGATTCTATAGAGAAAATTACTGTTCTTAAGGTTAGAAAATACATTTCTGTGTAGTACTTACACAGTTGCAGATAAAATAATATGCCTTATTTTAGATAAAGATCAAGATGTGATGTATGTTTCTATTGCTAATTTCCGCACACTTTGCTAATAGTAAACAACAGCTGACAGGGGCGGGTGCAGAGAAGCCTTGGCCACAACCTGGTTGAAATGCAGGTCTCCTCACCACTGTCAGCGACTGGCGTTTGGACGTAGATCTAGGCAAGCAACTAGTTCCCAGCCGAAATAACGCCATCACGGCTGCGTAACAGTGCTTGGAGAGAGCGCAGGGGGGGGGGCAAGGGCAAGGCTGGTGGACCCGCTGTGAGTCCGTGGAAGTGCAAAATCTTTGCCAGGTGGCTTTGGATTAAGAAGGCAGATGCTGGGACGCAAGCTGGGGTCTGATCAACCCCGGCTGGGTCGCGTGGGAGAAGGTGTCTGATGTTACAAGACCGGAAACACCTGATGACCCCAGGTTACATCAGTGATGATGCGTCCCAAGCGCATCCACATGATGCCATTTGTAGAAGACAAATGTAGGCACTTTGTATAGAAATATGACAGCTGAAGCTAAAACAATAAATGAGTTGCAGGTGCTAAAGCAAAAAGTGTCACAACCATACCTGGTCTCCCCTACTTATTATAATTTGATAATATCACTTTTTAAGTAAGACCAACAACACTGTCTAAAACATTCTCTCACACAAAGGTGCAGTGAGGAACCCGAAGGGATTTATGTCCCGAATTAATGAAAAAGGGACCGTTTTTATGGAGTATTTGTGGTAGTTAATTACATTGTATTATATAATTCTTTATATTACTGAGTGGTTTTGTAGTTGTTGTATTTTTGTTATGCATGCCCTACATTTGTCAGCATATATTTCTGCACTATGCATTGTTAACAGTGAGCTGAAGCTGAGGCTGAGCTTTGTAGAAACCTGATTAAACACTCAGTTCAATTAAAGAGTCTTTTGGATGAATTTAGTAGCTATGGTGCAGTTTTCAATGTTCCCCGCTTTCATCTGAATTCGGTCCAGCTCTAATTTGGATTCCATATCAAAAGTGGCCGGGGTTATAATATGTAGAGACACTGAGAATAACAAAATGAAAAGATATGGGTAGAATTTATTCCCACTATTTCTATAGGCTACAGTTTATGGTTTACTGTCATAGAAGAGGAAAGAAACCAGAAAATATTTGCATTTAAGAAGCTGGAAATTAGACTTGAGATCCTCTGGTCGACCTCGGGTCATCAACGGGTCGTACTGAAGGTGTGATTGTGTATGTGATGTAGACGTATTGATCTCTTTGATGTGCAGGTGCGAGGGGTAAAATGTTTGATGTTTAGAATGTTATGGAATAACATTCTAAACATCTAAACAAGGGCTTTGAAGATGGTCACATGACAGAGGGTAAAGAGTGAGATCAAACAGTTCTCGGTGTTTAGATTGTAACAGTGTAACATTATCTGTGTGTGTCTGTGTGTGTGTGTTCATGTTTCTGTGTGTCCCTGTGTCAAACTGACCTGAAGTGTAAGGATGTAAGGATGTAAATGTGTGACGTATAGTAGCATGTGTGCTCAAATTTGTACTTTTTTTTTCAAGTAGAAAAAATGTATACTTGTACCCTTTTTCTTTTGGTAAAAATGTGAAACGCTTCAGTTTGACCCAAGTACCATACAAGGGTTAAACCGATTAATTGATTATGAAAATAGTTGATTCATCTAATAGTTGACAGCTAATTGATTGATCGAATAATCACTGCAGCTTTATTCATAGTGTTAACATGGCAACGGGCAACTGTAGGCAAATGAGAGAATGATGTCATTCCAACACAGACAACCTCCATCGATGACCCAGTGATACGAGATATCTCAGTGCGCGTGTGTGTGCCCGTGTTTGTCCTTTGTTAAGGGGACATAAACCTGATTGTGGGGACACAGGTCTGGTCCCTGGTCACTGCATTTCAGAGTTATGAATTTTCTTGTTTCAGGTTTACGGTAAAGGTCAGGGTAAGTCTCCACAAAATGAATATAAGTCAGTGGGAAGTCCCTTAAAAGCATGAAAACCTAAAGTGTGTGTGTGTGTGTGTGTGTGTGTGTGTGTGTGTGTCTCCAGACCAGAGGTGAAATTAAAGAGGGGATTGGGAGGAGAGATGGAGGGATATAGAGCAAAAAGGAAGGATATGGTCGAGAGAGCAAATAGATAATGCCGTGTGTGTGGGTGCGATAGGTGGGGTGAGGAGAGGAGTCTCACTGAGAACCTGGAGAGAGACGACTATTACATTCTAATAAAAAAAATCTGCCTGCAGGTATTCATCATATCATTATCATATCTGTGGCAGAGCCCTTCATTAAGGACTGAGAAAATTGAATCTAATCATTTATTGAACATAAAAGCTACACTGTA
>JAPQRN010000019.1:21006050-21019531 GCA_037367275.1 Coranthus polyacanthus | reverse complement strand
GGATGCTGGATCACTATAAAGTGCTGGTTTTTGCGTAGGTTTTATTTTTGAATGCACTTTACTCTTGGTTTGTTTTTATTATTGCTTAAACCTTCTTATGATATATTTTTAGCATCACTGGAAAAAAATTCTATAGTTTCCTTTCAGCATATTGTAATTCAAGTGGTCTGCTTTTCTGTTTACAGGCTGTAGAAAATGTACCTGTTGACGAAATGTTTGCATTTTCAGAGAAGTAGGGGGGTTAAATATGTGACTGACAGCTTTAATTAAAGAGTCAGTTGCGACTCCGCTGCTCTACGCTGCAGGTTGTCACAGAAGCAACATGGCAGCTCCCATAATCGTGATATTTTGGCTCCACTTTTCTATAACGGCATGAAATAACGCCTATGTTCATACTGAGTCTTTTAATTTGGACTGAGAGGAGAGAGCTGCAGAAGCAATGTGTGTATTTTCAAATTCTGGTGTTTTTTTCCCCCTGATTTCCGCCTCCTTGAGCTTCATATTGTGGTTATTTGTTTTTGGATTTCAGGGCTGTGTTTGTTTTATGTTGAATATTTGATGATTCTTTGTCTTTTTCTGTCTTTTAACATATTTGGAAAGTGTTTTCACTTTAACATGTTATCCTTTGGATTGTTGCTGCTTCCTCTGTCTGATAATAAAAATCAATCAATCAACATAGTTAATACATGGCATACTTATCTCTAAATCTATGTGCTTCTCCATCCTCTGTAGATTAGAGCCTCAATCAGAAGGGAGGGATGTCTTCTGTGTCAGCAATTCTTTAACTAATTCTGAGTGAATCTTTCTACATCCACAATCCTCCCTCTGTTTTGAAGTCCTCAGGCGGTTATGGTTCCCCTCCGGCTCCTTTCACACTATGAAGTCAGAAAATGTCTCTTTTCCTTAACACTTTCGCTTGATCTAAATGGAAAGGACCATGAGATCAAGGAAAGATGTGAAGAAAAATTCATGAGGACTTAGGAAAAGTCAGTGCTGAGAGAACTGCGCTTACACTAGGCTACGTAATTAGGATGATACTGACATGGGTCTGCCATGGTGAAACTACGTTATTCCAAAGATGGATAACTAAAAGTGCAGCCTGGGAACTGAACACATCTGGCATGATCAGTCTACTTCTGCTCCCATTCAAACTGATCTTCACTTGGTGTAGATCTGGCCGAGCCAATCCCAATCTTTTATCTGATATGGGTGGGTCTGATGTGGTTAGATACGATGATGGCTGCCCCCTGAAATTCACCTAGTGGTGCACTCGCTTTGGTCTACCCTAGGAGGAGAACCTGAATGCACCATGAAAAGCTCTTTATGTAACAGGCTGCACCACCCCAGTCCCAGTGGAATTTTTTTTCCTGTAGTTAAGAGGCAATAATATTACTGTCTATAAACCCCTGATGTTTGTGTGAAGGACATAACTTATAAGCCTTATGTTCTGTATGCTTATTCCAGACCACACATGCTCCGCCAGCTTCAGTCAACAGTAGAACCGTTCATGACTGGGCTGTAGGCATCATCTATGACTGTTATGATTTTGCAATTCTCAAAATGATGTTTCTATGATTCTGTTGCATTTAATGTAGTCAAAACGTCTCAGTAAACGTCTTGAAATGTTGACTTGTTTTCAAGTTGTCATGGCTGATACAGACTGTGGATGTATATGTTCCATTACAGTTCATTCGCCACAGACATTACTATCAGATAAATCAAGGGCCCAACACTACTGCGCTCAACGAATGGCCAATAACTTATCTACCCAGCTGAGTAGTATAAATCCTAACGAGCCCATCTTCAATTAGTGGCCTATAAAAAGGCAGCTGGGGAGCATCAGAGTTATAGAGCTGCCGCTGTGTGGCTCACCTTACAGCCAAACTGAAGAGACATTCACAGGAGGAGGGCACGGCTGCGGATATTTATGGCATTTGTTTTCACAAATGGTAAGATGATCCTGATAAGGGTTTTGAACATAGACCATAGACTATGCAGAGCAAGTGAAATTGTCCTCATGGGTTCCACAGAATAAAGCAGTTATGTTTAGCCACAAAACACAAGGCAATAATCACAATTAAAAATTGAAACAAAATGGGGGGGGAAAGCACATTAGTTAGACATTTAGACTTTATCAAGTGAGGAGCAAAATATGCTACCTCCAAGACCTATTACCCTCTTGTACAGGTCTGTTTAGATTTATTTAAAGACACATGTTTTGCCTATTGCCTGTCTAGACCATCTATGGCTCTGATGGATTATCTCCATGAGGAGAGAATTGCTGGTTGCAGTATATGGAGGTCCACCTGGTGGTGTACGGCTGGCACACGGATTGTCCTACACCACTGTCTCCAAGGTCTTTGATGTGCCAAAGATGACCAGGTTTAATGTCGTACATATGTGACGCAATCCTGTTTCTCCTGGAAACCGTGATCCACATCACTCACTGACAGTGTCCTGAAATTGGTCATGGTTTCCAACTCTTTGCCAACAGCCCAATCTTCAGCCATTGTGTTGGAGCTATTGATGGATGCCATGCCCACATCAAGGCTCCTCATGGTCCACATGCACAAGATTACCTGACCAAGAAACTCTTCCACTTTTCAGGAAATCTGTTACTGCCATTGCAAATGTATGAACATATGTGTCAGTTACCCAGATTCAGGCCGTGAAACCAGGGGGCTAAGAAATAACCACATCTGGTTACTACATCGCTGGGGATGGGAGATACCCTTTTCTGACTGCACCAGTCACCCTCATTACCCTATACTGGGAGCCAGTGAGGGGCAGAGTGCAAGCACATTTCATGAATCACCAAGCCAGAGCCTGGTCCATTATAGAGAGGGCCTTTAGCATGATGGAGGGACATTTGTGAAGACTCTTCACATGAGGCAATGGGGGTGGAAGGCTGAATGGAGAGCAAATGGCAGACTTTTCCCTAAGTGGCTCATACATGGCATGTAGTTACTGTTGCCTCACCGCAGTCTGTGCCTGAGCCGGTGGGGGGGATTCGTCAACTACACTTAACATCATGAGTCACAGAATATGCCAAAATGCACTCCTAACTCCTACTAGCCTTTCACCTTTGTGGCGACTCATAATTCCCATATTTGTTTCCCCCTGGACTCTCTGGATTTTCTGTCTGTAAATTTTGCTTTTTGTTAATAAATTCAGTAAACCCTGCCTGTTTGATTATACACTATTACAACCACCAAGTCACGAGATGTCCCAGATGACCTCTTCATCCATAATCATCTTAACATATTTCTCCCTTCATTAAAGATGTAAATATAAACGGTTGGGGCTTGGTTCTTTAGCAAATCAGCTGCATCTCATAGAGTCTGATTTCTCATAACTCTTTTTAAATAACGAGATGAGCAATTATAAATCCATTTAACGAATGGAACAGTCACTGGCCTGTAAACATACTGAACAGACTGCCCCCCCCCCCCAAAAAAAAAAAAAAAAGATTGAAAGTGAACATCCCAGTCATACTAAACGACAACATTGCACTAGCTGAAATTGAATGGAAATATCAAAACTCAATGTGGAATAATGCATCTGAGATTGAAGACATGCTTTCTCTCTGTGGACTGAAACGAGTCAACACACAGCAGAAACAGGAAAGCATTCTCTGGTTTACAACTTAAAAAAAAGAGCAGACCAATACATTATCAGCAAAGACTATTGCAGCACATTAAAAAAAGTGTCCATTTCCTGTTACAATGTTCGTTACAATGACATGTACACTTTGGTAATACTGGCATTAAAGCAGAAGCAGTCATCATAAAGGACTCCTAATGATGACAATGAGCAGAGATGTTTTATTCATCTCTTTGACAGGAACCCATTGTGTGACCAGGACAAAGCTCTGTTCTGATTTATTGCATTACAATCATGCTTTTCTGGAGCCTTCCAGAAGGTTTTATGTTTTAAAATGAGAAGAGGTAACCTCTTTGGGTGGTACAGATGAGGCACTCTTTTTGTAAGTATCATGTGACTCTGACTAACATTAAAGAATTTACTGAAATATGCAATCAAGTCATCCGGCACTGCAAAAATCGATGAGGCCCCTAGATCAGTACATAGAGGTTTTTTGTAACTTGCTGTACCAAAACAAAATGGTACAGTGGAGAGGCATCAAACAAAAAATGAGATGAAAGAAACAGAAATGTTGTGTAGCCTGAGGGAAACAGCTGTATGCCTGTACCTCTGTCATCACTACAAACAGCCACACATTAAACACAATCATTTGATCCCTTTTTAACAGGAAAAATATTGACTTGGGAGATTTTTAAAAAATTTGTAAGGATGCAGGGAGCAGCAGCACATTGTCAGCGTCTGGAAACCAGTGATCAGGGAAAAGAACCCAAATCATAGACTTGATCACAGACGAGCAGGTTTAGTGGATTTATTAAAAGCCTACAGATAAGTGAGCAGGAAGGCTGAAAAAACAAGGAGTCCAGGAGCCCAAAGTGACAACGGCAAAGTTCAAAATCACAATTAACACATAGAAAACACAAGTGGAAAAGCAAGCCACAGTACATGCTGATACAATGCTATAACCCATCGAGGACTGAGGTAGAGCAACACTTACTGACACAGCTGGGGTCATGACAGGCTTTTATCGATATTGAGGAAGAAAAGTGGTGCAAGTGACTCTAGCAAATTAATGTTAGCAATCTGCGTCTGAACCAAAACTCTTCTGAAATGTCTTCACCCAAAGCAATTTAGAAAATATTAGCTACACATATTAGCCACCTATATCGTTTGCATGTTTCACGGCGTTAGTTTCACTTGTTTGCCATCTAACTGGGTGCGCAAGCTAACGAATGTAGTTGCTGTACATTGAGGGATGTAGCATATGCGGTGTTAGCTCTGTGAGAGATTTAGGGGACAAGACATGTAGTAACAAACTGTTGCTCCTCCTTGTACATTTCTGCTTGTGATGAATAATGACATGACATTTTTGCATTCTTTAATACAGAACAATAGACATATAGCAATGGCATATAACACGACTTGTTACATTACGTGTATCCTACATCCCTGGGTTTTCACGTTAAGTAAACGCATCATTATTCATCACACTATGAAGTGTCAGCATCAGAGCAAGAGGATTCAGTCATTAAGATTTTTCCATACACGCACTTCACATTGCTTCTGTAGCTGATGGTCCCTTTACATCCATTATGTCTGTTTCTGAGGGTCTTCATGTCATTTCTGCCGATACACATTAGTTGTTTTGATCTCATTACACGGAGCTGCACAGTCTTTCAAGAGGAGTTGCTTCACTTGTGCACTCATTAGTGACTGCTAGAGTACAAAACAGCGGCAAATGGATTGAACAGGAAGTGACTGACACCACTTGATGGTTTGGTTTGGTTTTAGTCCTATATATGATTTGCACTTTCAACAAGTGAAATGTGTCTTCTTCAAATCTAATGAAAGAGTAATCATTCAAAACCAGAGAAATAATTTTATAGATTTGTATATAATGTTGAAATGTAAATGGAAGTAAACCATCAATAGTAGTTTGTTATGTGTAACATGAATACGATCCATATCATTTCACTTTGGAGGAACTCCCTTGTGTCAACAGATGTGAGGATGTTTGCTTGTCTTCTGTTGAAATATTTATCCTCCTTGTAATTACTTAGACAGAAGACGCATGACAACCAGGACGTGGCTGTTGACTGTCTTAATGGTCCTCTTTAGTTCGCACTCATCACACCCTTCATCTTGACATCACACCAGGCATGACGATCAAATGCAAACAACATCGTGCCATATTTTATTTCTGTCCTGCAAAATCCTCGTTACAAAGCCTGTTTCGGTTTTATTTAGAACCAAAAACAATGTTTTCCAGGGCCCAGTGTGAGTGTGCATGAATATGTCGTACGTCATGTGTCTCAATTGCACATGATGGCAGCATGGCAGATTTTCTCAACCATCTATTCACTACTGCTCCCTCTATTAGAGGCTTTGTTGTGATAATCACACTCCCTGTGTCTAAGCCTCATTTAGATACAAAACCTCATCATGCATCTTTTCTTGGCTGTCCTCAACCCGACCAGAACAGCAGCTCACGTAAACACCCTGACATGTGAGGTGCTGTCTTTTTTAAACATCACTATCAAACACCCTGGAACAAATGAGGGGACATTATTATATGTTGGCGCCTTAGTTCAATAAGGAGAGGTCAGCTACTTGTATAACTATATTTACTGAGGTTAACAACAGCGGAAAGTCTTTGGCAATTAGACTCCAATATAAAGCATACTCATTAAGGACCAAACGATAATGGGAGGTGGGTTGATGGAGTTAAAGAAGCTGATTAAAACTTTGGTAACACTTTATAATGAGCATACAAATCATATACTTAAGTAATGCTAAACTAATGATAGATTATTGATGGTTTAATGCATGAATTGACACAAGATGCATTGTGGCTTTATGTGTGTGGCATTTTAGGTCAGTAAACACTAAAACAGATATTTTTACTACTTTTTGAAGTGCAGATTTAAGGGTATTTAGGAGGATGTAATTGCAGGAAGGAATATAATATTCATAATTATGTTTTTATTAGTGTATAATCACACAAAAATGAGAACTATTGTGTTTTCATTACCTTAGAATGAGCCATTTATATATAGAGAGGGAGTGGGTCGCCGGTCATCCGCCATGTTGTGGCGCCATGTTTCTACTGTAGGTCAGAACGGACTTCCAGTTCTTTTTTCTCAACAAACATTAAGTCTAATGAGGGCTTTTTGCACCTTAGGAGACAATCTGCAACTTCACCACTCTGCAATCTGCAACGTCACCACTAGATGTCACACAAAATATCACACATTGAACCTTTAACACAACCCCCGACTCTCAATGAAACAACCTAAATGGAGGCTTACTAGAGGCAAATATTGGTAGGTCAGTCATAAGAAGACATATGATTTAAAGTAGACATTTTTTGTGTACCAGGTACACCAGTGATCAGCTGCTTATCTGGACCAAAACACCTATGACAGAATCATTCCGATGCAAATGCTGTTTAAATAATTCACTTCAAATCAACTAGTACAGTGTTCATTTTGGGTCTTTTCATTCCTGAGGCTGGTAATATGTGTATGTTGAAATTATTTTCTTACCTGAAGAATGACCAAACTAATATTACCCATGCATAAGAAAATAAGCAAACTGATCTGAAAAAACTGTGGTTGTAGTCTAATTACTAAATTAACAAGTTACTGTTACTGTTACAAAGGAACTGTTGGATGTTGGAAAAATCCCAGTCCTCATGTCAAGTCAAACATCACTGCTGCGCCACACCCGATGACACACAACAGTCAGAGCACACAAGTCAACAGTTAATAACACCTTCCAAGGAAATGTGTTTGGACAGTGAGGATGTCGTGTCTTTGCACAGCTACCAATTGAGAAGCTGCATTCACACTGTGCAGCTGACAGAAAACTAGATGTTCATTACATCCAGTAGAAGAATGATGAAATTTTCCTTGACAGAGGGTGTTGTTTGCTGCACCCGCAGAAAAAATGTCTGACAAAAACATTGTTCCCTTCTGGCACGGCCGTGAAGACAATTCAGATGCTGGAGAATCTGCCCCCACAATATGTTTGACTTTTTAATAATGGCAGAGGTCTCTTGTTCAGACTCAGAAATACATAAATGTTTCTTTAGGTTGAATAATAAAAAGAACATACATGGTATATTATCGACAGTGGCTTATATGTCATGAAGCAGTGCTAAATTCAAAACCAGTAGCCTGTAATATTTCTATAAAGGTCCATCGCTCTCCTTTTCCATCAGCTAAAACTATGATTGTGGTCTCATGCACAAACATAGACACAGCACTTCAGTCTTTCTAAGGTTTTATAGATAAAACGCTGCTGTATCTTCATGCAAATACAGCTCTGTCTACTCTCTGGTACATAAACTGTCTTAATAAGCACCCTCCAGAGTTTCCATGAAAACCTTCTCCACGGGAGCTTTCGTGTCAATTTAAAAAGCCTCCTTTAGTTGCTCATTAAAAGAGGTGACAGGCAGAATAAGGGGTTCTAATTTGACATTTCCTGCAACATAACACTAGCAATTAATGTAAAAAAATATAAAGCAATTAATTTCTGCTCATGATATAAACTCGGTGTCTGAGTTATTTTGCAGTGTCACACGTAACTATCATTCAGTTGTCTTCCATTCATTTTTGGTTTGCAAACGCAAGTGTAGTGCTGAACTTAAGTCCTTCTATTTCTCTTTTGTAAACGTAGCAACTGAAAGATTTTATGAAAGAGGTAAAATTACAGAGACTTGGGATCAATAAAAGGATGAGCAGCCCTGAGAGGTAAATGAATAGATCAGCAACACAGAGTCATATGTGAAAAGGAGAGAAACACTGCAAAATAACACCATGGAATAACTCTTTAGCAGGGACTGGAAAGTATTTAATCTGAGTGAGAAAGATCCGAATTGTTGTTGAGTTTTAGTTTGATGTTATGTTTTTTTCCTTATCACAACTTGAGAGGCTTCTCAATGACTGACTGACATAAGTAGATCACAGCAGCCGAGACTAGCAAGAGACATGGTAAAACAAAGACAAATCATAATTGTGATTCAAAAGTTAAACAATGTTGACCACTAGATGTTGGCTCCAAAAAAGACCTACTTACATTGAACTTCTCTCAAAAAAAACCCCTAAGACAGTACTTTTGTCCAGGATTCGTTCTGGTCTCATTGGACCCTCTGATAAGTGTTCCGGTGGTCCGTCTCTAAATTATTGCTCTATTAATAAGATTTTAGGGTTAGTAGAGACTTTGACGTCTAAGTTTGATCGACAGGTGTGTAGGACAGCTCGCTCGCCTGTTGTGTTACACATTCAAAGCTTCTGTGTATTATTTCCTGACAAACAGCTTGACTGTAGTCGTGGTTAATAAGTTACACTAACAAGACCATCACATGATTTTGTTGCACAAGCGTTTGTTGAAGTTGAAGAAAACACCTGTGATTTTAACCAAAATCTTCTCAAAGCCTTCCATCATGGGCTACATTTTCTACAGCCTGTAAACAGACTCAAGAAGAAGTTTTGTTTCCTCTCAGAGCGCTTGATTTACAATATGCTTAAAGGTAATTATCACATTTTTAACCGATGACGCCAAAAGGATATTGCGCACTGCACCTTCAAGGGCTACATAAAATGTCCCGAGGACCAGGTTAAAGAGAAAACTGTCACTCCTTCTATCAGTCCCTCTCTTTCTGTTCACCCCTCAGTGTTTCTGTCTGGCACCTGTTCATTTGAAAGCTAATTCTCTTTGATTTTATGGAAGCAGTGTTTTGATAAAGGACTGGGGTAGCGCCATGAATCGCATGCCCGTTCTGCTCCTTCCCCACGTCTCTAATTAAGATCCCGGTGTTGCAGCACTAATGTTAATTCACAGGTGTCTGCTTTGCCTGCCAGTCACCATAGCAACCTCAAGGTATGCCGTCTAATCTGTAATGCACACATTTTTTTTTTCCTCTCTCCTCTTCTTATCAGGACTGATTAATCTGGACAACAAACAATACTCACTGCAGCGTGGGCAACGTGCCGCTGATTCCTCCCAAACAGGAAATTGAGGCTGTCTGCTAAAAGTCAGATCTTAAAGTGCATTCTGGATAGTAAACAAACCGTAAAGGCTTGTTCATGAAAGAGCACTAAAGCTCCCATGGCTGCTTAACTTCCTTGAATGTTTGCTCAAGCAGTGAAGAGCCAATCGTTATAAATGTGAGTCTAAGTCTCAGGCTGGTCAGCTATATTGCTAAAAAACATGTTCTTGTTGAATCGATATGTTAACGCTCATGGGAATTCGCAATACATATTCCCTTTCATCTCTCAGTACTTTTAAGTGTGTTATTAATATCTTTACCTCAGTCTCTCTCTGTGTCAAGCCCCAATAACATGCAAGTCTATATGGTGTATTTCTGGCACTGACATCTGACAACACGAAGAGTCAAAGTCAATATTTCCCCACTTGACTCAGAGACAATTTTTCTAAAAAAAACAAAACAGGCCTTTATGTTGATTGCACAGTTTGCTCCAGTACAGCACAATTTGTCTTTGATTGAACATTTCGTGCAATCACATCCTCACAAAGAGCCTCTTTTATCTCAGCTCACGGGGAAACGCGTTGCTCCTGGCATCAATCAGAAAAGCCTTGCATAATATTGTTTTTTTTTACCTGTGCAGCCATGACAAGGAGAGGAGAGGGCTCAAAGGAGAAGAATCAAGAAGGTTTAAAGAGATGAAACATTGTCGTGTGCATTTGTTGATTAGGACATCATGTCAGGATGTCGTTCTGATGAGAGAGACACAGATAATTCGCTGCTTTGTGAGGGAACAAGTGGTACGGTACTTCCCTCAAAATCATCTTAATATGAAGAGAGATTGGGGAGGAAAATAGCCTTTGCGTTGTCTACAGGGTGTTGATGACTACTTAATGAAACTGCTTTCATTTCCTTTCATCCAGTTTATTTGTTTTTTTTCCAGTGTAAAAGGAAAGTCATTGCAATTTCATTTCCGTAATAAAAATCAATATGGTTGTCATACAAGTGGGCCTTTTCCTGTCCTTTATTTCGCTGCAACACATTAAGGAAGACAAATGCATCCAATGTTTTCCGTCAAAGCACCTCCTCTGTCATTACAGTGATGTTTCAGTAAATAAACTTGAATATTAGGAATACTGATTGGTCCATTTAAAAAAAAAAAAGAAACTATAGCCAGTGTTCAATGTTTAATGCTGCATATAAACATGAATAATAACATCAATCTTCATCTCTAATCAGAATTTCTATCAGTTATTATGTGAAAATAGTTTTATGTTAGATGTTTTAATTATTATCTCTACCAGAGATGTGATGTGATCACTCCGTTTGTCTCCCCATCTGTTCCTCCATCTGTCAGCAGGATAAAGCTGCTCTTCAAATATTCATGAAACTTGGTGGAAGTGCCTGGACCAAGGATGAACCCCTTAAAGCAGATCCTTTACATGGTGCAGAAGCTGGAATTTTTTTCACTTTCTTTTTGGGGACATAGTGATCCACATGTCTGTCCATATTCATATAGTTTCCGGACCATGGCTGGAAAATCATTAATCAACTTCCTACAGTTTATCTTTATGTATTGGAGTGGTGCCTTTTGCTATTTAGCAACCTGTGAACCACAAGGGGGCACTGGAATAAATGCAAACATATTTTGAATTTCCCAAAACCATTCAATATTTTTTCATCAAATGTACTTCGTGAGTTATGTGTTGGAGTGGTGCCTTTTGCTATATTGACTGGCATGCATTCCTGTTGGCCATCATGCCATTGGTCATCATTTCGTTTCTGGAGCAGAACCAGAAAACCATTCAATATTTTTCGAGTAAACTACTTGAGATATATCTGGACACTGCAACCTTCCAGCTTTTGTTAGATCATCTTTGAAGAGGCGATGCCTTGCTTTGACCAGAACTGAAACCTAATTGTTCATTTCACCGCAACTGAATCATGCAGCAACAGAGCTTTTCTGCAATCCACTTCAGTTTAAACTAAGTGCCACTGGTTTAGTTTATATTAACCAGCAGCACCAACTGACAAAAAGGACAAAGCATAGGTCATAATTTGTGGTGTGTTTGCATATTGTGATACGAGACGAGTGGGCTATTGGCTTTGGTGGAGGTCTGCGCTCTCTGAGTGCCCTTGTAGTTTGAAATGAAATTATTATTCTGTTTATAAAGTGAACTATAAACAAATATGTTGGGAATTAATCTTAATGTCATGGTAACATTTTTATACGTATAAAAAATGCACCTCTTTCAGCCGCTGGAGTAACCTGTTTCCACACCTGACTCCTGGCAACTAATTGCTCACACTCACTACAAACGCTTAAAGATGATCTTTTCCACAACACTGCCCACATGATGTGAAGATGAAAAAAAGCCACCCCCACCCCACCCCCCTTCACATTCCTACATTTTCCCCTCACCTGTGGCAAATGTCCCCTGGGTTGCTATGGAAACACTGCCCTGGTTAGTTTGACGGCACAGTTGGCTCCAGTCTCAATAGAATTTAAAGCTGAAGTGTCTCCTGTGCTAACAGTTGTTAAGCCGCAGCACGGCGGCTGAGGGGTGGCCATATTAGTGGTTAGGGGCTCCGGGAGATGACGCTGACAGGGTCGATGAAGGCCAGGCCAACAAAGGAAACAGATGCCGATCATTAATAGTGCTGGGTGCCAGGTGATAAATACAGCACAAAGACTCCTCGTGGATACCGTGCTGTGTCAGAGGTCCATACGGCGTGAAAGACAGCTGTGACAGCCTCAAGCGATTTTTAACCTCGGATTGAGGTGCTGAAGGCCTAAATGAATACACGACTCACCCTTTACTTAGTAGCTATTGCTATGCCTATCAAACTTTGAATGTGTGAAAATGGTAATCGTTGAGATGAAGGGTTCTTTATCCTGAGAAGAAGTAAACAAATGTGGACAGCTTGTATTTCACCCAGTTAGAGTGAATGTCTCTGATTAGCTGTAACAAGTTAATTCCTTGCCTTGTCTAAAAAAGACAACCATGTCAAATCAAGATGTTGTTCCACCTGGGTATAAAAAGGTGAATTCAGTTTGAAATTCCTCATTCCTGTTCAAAATGGTAAAACGTCGAGAGCTCACTGAAAATGAAGGGGTCCGCATTAAAGCACTTCGTGATGCTGATATGTTTCCTCGTTTTTATGACAGGTGGTCCAATAAATTTGTTAAGTAGTGTGTGTGTTTTTATGTGGACTTTTCTTTTAGTCATTTTAATAACCTATGTGCAAATGTTCCACCAAAACAAGTTCTCCCCAACTCTGTTTTTGCAAAGACACTGTCGCTGTGTCCTGTGCTTGTCAATCAAAGCCTGGCATCAAAGCCTTCTATTCACCCCAAGGATCTTATTAACGGAAAATTTAAAGATGGACCATCAGATCACTTATTAGAGGGGCCAAATAAAACAAATGAGACCAGAATGACTCCTGGAAAAAAAAGAAGATTGACATAGCATTTTTAGAGAGAAGTTCAAGTGTAAGTCAGTGGGAGCCAGGGCTTTTTGGAGCCAACATCTACTGGCCGTCAGCAGTATTACACTGCAAGATACTCCCGCACTGGCTTCATTTTGGAGTTGAAGCGCTTGCCCCTTGTGCCAGACCTCTCTCTAGTGCTGGCACAGCGCTAATGAAGTGTGAAAATCAGTCTAGCTATGGAAGACCACAAGAATGTCAATCTCAAGAATGGCAATCCATCGAGTAGTCTGGACCAAAATGGTGAACTAAAAGACTGGCCGACTTCTACCTCCACTGAAAACAGAGCCCAGTCCACTAGCTACTCTGTATCTGCTTGTTATTAGAATCTATTTTGATTTTTTTTTAATTAACTGTAAAAAACAAGTGCTCCACTTTTGCAGTTTTTAATAACAGTCCTACA
>JAPQRN010000019.1:20990089-21005950 GCA_037367275.1 Coranthus polyacanthus | reverse complement strand
GGCTGGAGCCGATCCCAGCCGACACTGGGCGAAGGCGGGGTACACCCTGGACACGTCGCCAGTTCATCGCAGGGCTCTATATAATACAGTCCACAGTAAATAGTAGTTAAACACACTATGCACACCAATAGAAGTCTTTAGCATATTAGACTCAGGACTGCAGTGTGCATCAGTGGGAGCTCAGATTTATGCAGCGTCTAGTTATTAAACTAGATGCTAGGCTAACAACGAATCACCATATTTGTGACTGGCCACACGCTGCAGCCAATGCGAGGGCCACTAATTATAGAGCTCTGCGAATTTTGTTCTTTTGTTTCGGGGTTAATGCTGAAAGGAAAAACACAGTGTGCTACAATTACACTGGATGGAGATTTAACAGCGATACTCAACCCCCCACTAAATGCACACACACACACACACACACACACACACACACACACACACACACACACACACACACACACACACACACACACACTCTTGTTCATCTCATTCCTTCACTTAGAGAACACTCTGCTCTGTGGTTGCCATAGTAATCCAAAAGCCAATAACAGCCCTAAACCTTTTCTCCCTGAAGTCAAGGAAGCCGTAGATGAAAATTGCCCCAATCAAATTTGCCCTCCAGAGTATAGGTTCTCATTGCGGCTGCTACGTCACTCATACACATACACACAACCTGCACCCATCCTTAGCTGCTTTAACCATTCCCAGACCCTCATCTCTCCACTGTCCCCCCCCCCATCGTCCACCGTACTCAGGAGAAGACAGCATTATAAATCACTTTACAAGCTGTGAGAGACATCCGGCAGAGGATGGAAATGAACAATGGCAGATGAAGGATATTGGAAAACATTTTCTTGCTGCCACAGTGAGCGGGGTGTAGGCAGTGGCAACATCTCATGTGCAGCTGGCACAGGAAACCTAATAGTATTTTTGCATGTGTGCGTGTGTGTGTGTGCGCGTGATGAATTAGGCAGGGAATATTATGAGGAGGAAACAAGTTGTGTGTTGTTTTTGCAGGACGCTTTGCTAAGGGATCATGAATAATAAAAAGTGGAAATGTTCAGTCATACCAGGTAAAGTTATTTGAGGTAACACAATGACGGGGACAAAGACACGCCGAGACTTTTGATACCAACAGTCTGTGTTTGAACGGCTTTTGTGAATGCGTGTGTTTATTCGAGTGGGCTGTGTTGTGGGTTGTTTGAAAATTATGGACTTGAAATATCTTGATTATCACCTCATTTAACAGTCAGAGCTGAATGTATTCAACAATGAGGTCAATGCGAATACATTTAGTCGCATGTAGACACTTTCCATCTCAACACATCAGACCACTGCCAGCTTTCCAGCCTACAAACTGATTTTGAATTAAAAAAATGTTCATTTGAAATTCAAAGGAGTAATTACCTCTGCCAAGGAAGTTATATGTAAGTCTACCAGCAGGATTATGCAAAAATTCCAAGATCCAAATAGGGTAGATCCTCGAATAGATCCTTTTTTCACTATTTCTAACAACACAGGATAGTGTTTGATTGAATTACACGACTGTGGGCCATTGGCAGGGCATTGGGCACTTACTTAAAAGTATGTTATCAGCCCCAGTGAGGGTGTAGCTAACATTAGCTAATGTTACTTGCTAACAAGATGACAGTCAAAATGTCATTTTTTGCCATTTGTAATTGCGATGAAAGTTAGATTTTTGTGAACGCCTAATGAGACACTCAATTTTGATATCACCCATTAATTTTCACTATTTCAAGTTAAATATCCAGAGGTGTTGAAGGTCAGTGTAATGGTGTGTACACGGGAATAAAAAATGTGTCATCTGCAGCAGTTATTACTAGTGTTTTCCTGATGTGTACGAACTGCTGTCTCCACCCGTCTCCCACACACTTCCTCTACAAACCAGCAGCTCCAAGACTGACCCTCCCTGAGGCCGTAATGGTGATGCCGCAGTATTTTTAACCTGCCAATTAAAGACGGCATGGCAGCGATGAGACACATTCACTGTTTGTGCATGTCAACGCTGATTTAGTAGACAAGAGGGACACGAGGAGAGAAGGAAAGGAGGCCTTCTCGCCTGAAACTCAAGGCCCAATTATATCTGGCCCGCGAGATAATATTATATGTCTATTATTAAAGGCCCACTGGCATACAGCACCCACACCACTCACACTACAAATCCCATAATGCACTGCAGTGTACCAGCTCCTCTTCACTGCCCTAATGACACACTCATCGGTGGTCAGTGTCGATACGGTGACGTTAAACTAGCCCCAAACAAAAAAATGTACTTTAAAAGGTGGGGATTTTAAGACAGGTAGAGGCAGAGGATCTGTTTGTTAACATTTGAGGGAAACATCTGTGCCGTGTTTGCGGAACTGATGTGGCCATAAGTAAAGAATAATATCCGCTGCTGCGTTTCCCAACATCGCACTGATAAACTCAGCGCACTTTTGGGGCACAGACATTTTATCTTGAATGGCTCAGTAATCCGTTTGCAGTTGACGTGGAAAGAGCACCTGTAATAGCTGAACTCCAGTATAACAGCACACTGAGGGCAAAGTATGACTCTGTGGGCCCCTCACAGTGCCCCCCTTCATCCCCAAAATGATGCCTCAACTCCGCCTACAAGCTGCTCCGATGATCTGCAAGTTTGGGAGCTCATACCTGTGAGATGAAGACCAACAGAACCACACACAGAAGTCATCTCACTGATGCACACCTCCATATATATGTGGTTTTTCTACTTTTTCCCATATTTACAATACAGTTTTTGTTTGAAATATTTGCAAACCAACTTTCACCAACTTGATGGTATTTGAAAATGTCATTTTGCTTGATGGCATTGTTAATGAAACAAAATTATTTTACATTTTCTTCAGTAAAAATTAGCGTTTTCTGGCTCTTTATGATGCATGTGAAGCATGTTTTCATTGGGAAAGACTCTTAACTCTTAAAAAGTGATGATAGATTTTATTTTAAATTTGATCTCTCATCTCTCATTTGTTTTTTTGTTCTTTTTTCTAATACCCCTGCTTTGTTTTGAATTCTGACATGTCTTGGGAGCATCTAAGTTCATATTTCTGAAGTTTAAGTCTATTAAATAAACGTTGACCCCGTTTGGCCCTCGACGTAGACCATGTTATAAGTTCCGGCCCCTGCTGTGATTGAGTTGCTGTAGGATATGAGATTGAAGTGGGAGGACATCATTAACAAGACTTGGTCCAAGTGAGCACGAGTGTCACATTACTGTCTTGAATCAAGTAATTAGGAAGACAGAAAGGACGGAGGGAGAGCGGCTAGAGGACAGAGAAGGAGGGAGAGAGTGGTGGTGACGACCAACTGGAAAGGTTGGGATTTTACTGTCATTGTAAGAAGTCAGAGGTGAGGCTTAAGGGCGAGCTGGAGGTTTTTATCCTCTCACTGTGTCTAGATAATATGCCTGCATAAGTCCCCCCAGTTAATACATTAAGATTGAGATGTCAAATGGCAGCTGCTGTTCTATTGAGGTTGGCCTCAACATATTTATGCTATTAACTGTTCAATGACCTTTAATTACCATTATCTCTACAGCCATCCTGATCAGAGGATAAAATGCCGCCATTTTATCAAGTAACAAAGGAACAATTAGGAAGAAGGATCCAAAGGGTAAGCACCGCAGCTGGAAGCTGAGGCCGGATGGGTGACGTCAGGCCTTACTGTTCCATGTTTATATACAGGATGTGAAATAATAAATACAATACATAAAAAAACAATAGAGATATTGCTTACCTGAAATGACTGAAAACTAAATGACACCTGAATCAAAGAACGTAAATAAGCTTTTAAGTATTAATGTGGATAAAGGGTAGATAAAAGCTGCAATTTGTAGGTTTTCATTTTACACAACATGCAAATTAACGTTGGTCACTTCCTGTAAAAAAATAAATACCCTTTCACCAGCATCTGTAGTCATACTAAATCATCACACTTAGTAAGTAAAACACGTCTGAAAATACATGCAAATGAATGTAAATAACTGTACATAATGTAAATGTAGTGTTTTTATCCTTTCCTTAACCGCTTCAAATGAAATATTATGAACTTTATTATCTATTTATTTATCCATTTAATCCACATCACACGTCGACTACTGCAGTGCAATCCTGGTAGGTATCCCAAACAAACTTTTCCACCGACTTTAACTCATCACGGATCATTACACCGTCCACAGAGCGGGTCACGCCCCCGCAAATCCAACTACAATGGCTTCCTGTATCACAAAGGATTAACTTTAAAGTCGTAACCTCGTCATAACCTTCCCCCTGCCTATCTCACAGACCTCCTTCCGATCTACACTCCGTCCTGCACCCTGTGGCAATACAGAAGTAGGTTTACCAGCACCATCAGCCTCAGCACAATAGACCATATTCAGGGGGGGAACGTCACGTATTACTAGGAAAAGTCAACTTTGTTTTACTTTGAAATATGGTCTGATATCCTCCAGATTTTCAGTATCCAGTCAAATGATATCGATTTGTCAGATTTCATATGTTTATATGACTGAGACAAAGCACCATTACGTTACCATATAGAGCTTCCCACCATGAACATGACGTCAGAGGAAAATGGACGCCGTGAGAATACGGTCCATGGGTGCCAGGGCTTTGTCCTACACTGCACCCAAACTCTGGAACTCACTTCCCCCTCACGTCTGCACGCTGGACTCCTTTACACAACACAAAACTACACTTAAAACCCTCTTTAAAACCTCTTAACGTCCACCAGGTCGCCGGCGACCCATTTTAAAGGGTAGGGTGGGGGGGGGTAAGGTTTGAGCCACGTTTAAACTGATGTAGTTTGTGTTTCAGCCACATGTTAAACCACAGAAAGCAGAAGACGTTCCCTAACACGTCTAATGTCTAATACATACATTTTGGCTTTAACCTTAACCTTAACCTTCCATGAAAAGTTTAATACTTTAATATCGAAGAACTGGTACTGGATGTGGATTTTAACTCTATGTTCTGTTGCTTATTGTATGTTTTGTTACTGGTTTTATTTGACATAAGGTGAGCTTGAGTGTTGTGAAAGGCGCCATTAAATGAAATAATAATGTTTTAAGAAGAAATATTAATAATAACAATAGGTATGATTTATATAGCGCTTTTCTAGATACTGTGGTGGTTGTTTCTTGCAGTAGTTTATTGTTGGGGTCTCCTCCCCAGTGTTAAATATGTTGACAGGATGAGGATTAAATGACCTTTAATGGTACTATAAACTATGGTCAACAATGGAAAAGCAATTAAGTAAACTAAGAGGAGTCTGCTGAGCAAATACAAAGACAAATACATTTACAATGCATTCAGACACTTAAATTGAAAATAGGGCAATAAATTCCAAATTGGATTTTTTTTTTTTTGTATATTTAAACATCGCCGGTTGCTTTTCATCCTGGGAATCATATGTGTATGATTTGAAATACGCTTTAAAATGAGACAAGGCTAATGAATAAATTACATAATTAGATCAATTAGATAAATAAATGAAAAGAGAAAACATATCCGCCTGATTTTTTTTTATTTTTTTTTCTTATTTCATGTGTAAAGTTTAATGATACTTTAGTGACTGAAACGTTGTTGTAAAATATGTATAGCACATGGCATTCATTTATTCTGAGCTTTTTATGACATTTATTTAAATGGTGTGAAAAACGTTGTGGGTTAAAGTGGAGATAATTAAACTGTGGCAATCAACATTATTTCATAGATTTAAGTGTATTGGAAAAAATGATCCATGTATAATAAATTATTTATCATCTATAATCTAATCATCTAAATTAATTTTTGTGAAATATTTATAAAATCTAATAGCATTTTTGGCAAATACTCAACAAGTTTGAATCTACTTTACTTGTGAAATGAATGTAATTTAATTCATTTGATTTTACTAAATATTTAGGCTGCATTAAGTACATTCGATTCACTTTAAACCCACTCAATAATCTTACACGTTGCCATGACTTTATTTTTACGGTGCATATTGTATATGTCAACAGAGACGTACACATTTAATTGCAGCAATTGTCTTTTTTTTTTTCTAAAACTGCAATTTGACGTGTATAGCGAGTTAATACATTGCAAATAAATGACAAAATGAGCAATGATGTGCAACTTTTCCTTTAATTAAAGTGTTTCATATCCATCAACACAGTAACCACAGAACAGAGTGGTTGTAACATATAAAAAATATCTACTGTACCTGCACAACAAGAACAGCAACAGCACATTGTTCACACACGTCTGGAGAGAAAATATACAATTCAGTGTCAAGTAATGGACCGGCACTTTGAGCTTCAATTTTTCGGTGAGAACCTGTCAAGACAGGAAGACTTATAGACTTAAAGACTTAGAGCATATATACAGTGTAATAAAAGGTCATTAAATGTGTCAATGAAATCCAGTATAGATGACCGAGTCTCTCTCTTCGTCACACACAAACACACACTGTCGCTTCTCTCACTTCTCATTTTAAACGTTATCAGTCAAGCCTTGAACATAATTAAACAGCTATTGAGCGCAGGAAAATAAGGACTGATTTTCACCACAACAACAGGCTGGATAATGGGAAGTTAATTCTGGTAATTCATCTGCGGATCGAATAAAGGTTGCCGTTTTAAATACCCCAACTTGTTTTTATCCTCACAGGTGGTAGGCAGTAGTCTGGCTTTGGATCCACACAGCTAGGATGTTTGATCCACAATGGATAGCCTACTTTACACTCTGCCTCTGGCCCTTCGTTGAGCCACTAAAATGCTTTTTAAAGCAAATGACTAACATGCAGCAAGTGGGTGAATCGAAGCACGAAACAAATGAAACTGACGGCAGGTGAGTAGAACGGGACAAACTAAAGTCACCTCTGTTTTTAATGCATCCTACAAATTCATGTTGCCTTTCAGCCTCATTGTCTGCTAGCATGACTGCAGATTTAAGTCTAAAAAGAATGTCTTTGTGACTGTAATTCACAACTACAGAGCCTGAACATTACAGAGTATATCAGGATGTTTTGCCAGTAAAAATAAAATCAAAACGGTTACAAAAAGACAGGCGGCTGTTGCTTCCAATTCAATTCAAAATGTCCCACAGAAGCAAAACAAGTGAACTGACCGATTCAATAAATCCTCTGTTCAAAGCAGCAACAAGTTGCATCATTTCTTGCAGCTTCATTTCCCAAATACAAAGCATGTTTCTCTTTCCTTTTCTGAAACCATGCAGGGAACATAGGTGAGCCCCACATGAGTGTCTTATCTTCTATTTCTCTGCAGGTTTTATGTATTTTTATGCAGAAACAAGTAAGGGCAGAAGTCAGTAAGAGGTATTAACAAGACGCAATACGCAGCATGTTTCTTTCAGCTTCTGTCCCCATCACAATAGATGCGTTTTTCTGACGACGTTCAGACACGAGGCCAGTATTTTCACCGTGTGCATAATGTGCACCTGCGAGGAGGCCACAGTGTCGACTCAGGACGGCACACACATGCCCGAGCAGAAGTGGTCAAATAACTGTTTATTTTGTCATTCTTATTAAAGGATAAACTCACGTGAAAACAGTCACAAACAATTTCAAAACAAAAGATTCAGGCAGACAATCCGCAGAGTACATCACCCATAGTTGAGTTGTTATTATTCATTCAGTGGTACATCCTCATCTTGAATCGGAGCACGACGCGACCCACCACTGCACAATACGAAAATCCACTGAAAATCTATCACGGACAGTAGTGAAGTATTTAAGTCATGCTGGATGAAAAAGGGCTGGGCAACGACAGAGCTGATTACAATTTAGGAAGTCTGAGTAAAAAATACAGCTACAACTCTACGGAGCCGAGTATGTGACAGCAATTACAACAGATCACTGACATCCACACCATCATGAAGCCAACCAGCAGTGTCACTGTATATAAAGTATATAGAGAATATCAATAGCATTGCTACAAGTGAGCTACAGTACAAACACCAGGTGAGAGTAATCCTCCCAGAATTAATCAAAGCTTTGGGGCAGCGCG
This sequence comes from Coranthus polyacanthus, assembly GCA_037367275.1. Lineage (NCBI taxonomy): Eukaryota > Metazoa > Chordata > Actinopteri > Kurtiformes > Apogonidae > Coranthus > Coranthus polyacanthus. Next base: position 20,997,900 of record JAPQRN010000019.1, on the reverse strand, counting down.
TAACAAGAAACCTCAGTAATTTGCATCTGCCTGAAGTCTCTTTATTTGTCTCATGTTTCCTTTCTGTAGTCACTCTCCTCTGCAGAGCACTCGAGGCTGCAATCACAAGCAATTTCTTCTAATTCCTCAGAAGGGTAACAGAGTACACTGAAAGTGGACGGGGTTGATGTTCATGTCAAAAAACACAAAACACCGTTGCCCTGTTTTTCCTCATTTCTCTCTCAGCTTTGCTTCTGTTTCTTCTTCCTCCTCCTCCTCCTCCTCCTCCTCCTCCTCCTCCGGGCTTCATTATTAAGGTTGAAACAAAACAATTAAAATGCACCCAACGTCGGTGCATAAGTGGCATTTCAAGGATACCTTGTAGAAAGTCGTACATATTTAGGTATATACCTCAGTACAAACTGAGCTCATGCATTGATTCATTTCAAACCAAAAGCATTTTTACAAAACACCTTGTACATAAAAAAAATGGACAAAGAATTCATGCTATTCAAAACACCTTTCTCTCTCTCTCCGCACACACACTAGTAAGGCTTTAGGGTTTCATTAAATTTGAAGCATGTCATGCAAATACCGCTGTGTTATTGACATAGCAGTCATGCCATGCTACTGGTTCTTTGCACTGCGACACCAGTGCTTTATTCATTTCATGACACATTTAACACATTTACATGCACACAATTATTTGTCCACTGCCCAAACTGTGACTAACAGCCCGACTACATGGTTGCATAAACTGATGACTGTTTAAACGACTGACGTGTTTATTTTGGTTACATCGTAGTGTCTGGGGGTTTAAATAACTTCACTGTCTGTCCATGTTTTCTCAAACAGCGAAGTCAGACCATTGAAGCTAAAGCATGTCATGTTCCACTGAACAACTATAAATTTAAGGAGCATGTTTTGAAAATTGTGTTGAAGAAATGCTACAGAGAGTTTTTTTTTTTCTTTCAGTAAAGCAGGGTGGAAAGAAATGTATCAAAGATCAGCTGTAACTCCTCTTTGCTCCCGTATTCTTAAATAAAATGAAGATATTCAACCAGCCTGATTCACAAAGGCGACTGAGGATGTACGTGTTGCGTAGTTGCACAAAATGCAATCAAAGCGCCCACACTGGGTTAATAATGAAACGACCATACGGGGCCTTCATAAATGAGGCTGAACAGATTTAGTCAAGAGAATAATAATTATTAAAAATGTGAAAAAATTCTTATATGTGCTGCAAACACTTTTTCCTTCTAATTCAGTGTACACAAGCTTAGTTTCGTGCAGGTTTTTGGCAAACAGTAATTGGAGTGTGACAAAGATATTCAACCCCACACTGCCTAAAATCTGAATCCTATCAAGAAATTTCTGTCTGGCTGCTGTTATTGAGTTTAAAAGGCCAATATATTTTTATGAAAGTGAAAAAATTCTGCCAGAACGGTCAAAATATTTGATCCTGCTTCAAAGATTTTGTGCTGTGAGACTTAATTTTTTCCTTTATCTCATTAGGAGTAAAATTACACCAATAATCAGACTGTGTAACCTTTACTTACTTCATAAATCACATTAATTCTATTTATACCGTGCATGTAAATTTGGCTATTGTGTCTGCTCTGTTTGTCCCTCGTCCCCCCCTGTAGGGCCATGGAAACTAGTATCAAAGGGTCATTTGCACATCAGGTTGTAGTGCCACTTCAAAGCACAACACTGAGTCACAAAAGCATCTTTGTCCGTTTGTGTATCACAGTATAAGCGAGGAGTCGCATCTTGTGCTGCTGTGGATTTCTGTTCCATTACAATAATAAAACCGCGCTGCAGGCAAGGGCGGCGAGACAGGTTGATGCACAGGTGCCGTACAACCTTTGAACCAGACCTGGCTGAGAAAGTTGTTGGCTGGGAGATGTGTCCAGAGAGAGAAAAAAAAAAAAACTTTCATCTCTTTACTGTGGAGCCAAGCTTGGTTTAATGAGTGTTCATTATTGGGACAGGACACCAGGCAAGCCTCAGCCATAAACTCATCCTTCCATGGACATCAAGAGCATCATTTTCAGAGCTTGACGGTTTTTTTTTTAGATGTTGGAAGAAAGCCTTTCTCTACGAATCTATTTCACTTTCCTCCTTTTTTCACTTTTGTGTTGACTGTTTTTATCTGTTGGAATTAAAATGACAAGGTGTAGAATCCAGTGCAAACATCTAATTTCAGTTTTATTTCCGTATCTTTTTTCCGTCTCCCATGTCCTGTGACTTAAAGCCCTGAGAGCAGCTTTGTTAGAGGCACCTCTCTTTCTCCCAGCAGCGTGTCCCTCTTGAGGCTCGTCCCTTTGTTTACCACCTTGAACTTCACCGTCAAGTTCTTCACCTGAACGGCGCTAATCGAGTCAAAGAAAAAGTCCTCCTTGAAGACGGGGTTGCGGCTGTTCTTGATGATGTTGCTCCTTTGCTTCTGCAGTTTGCCAGGGTTCAGATACACGGACACGCAGCAGTTGATGCTCTTGATGTCAAAGTGCTTGTCGTAGAGATTCTCCGCCGCCAGGACGCGGATGAGTAGACGGGAGGTGCTGGCGTCATAGTTGGCGCTGATCCTCACAGTGCCACCTTTGTGCAGGTTGATGCTGTGCTCACGGTGGAGCCCATGGTCTGACGCACTGGCGCCACCGTGGAAAGACGGGACGTGCAGCCGACGTTGGACGTTGGGGCTTGGTTCTGCTGAGCTGCACTCGTCGGTGGACAGGGAGCTGTGGCGAGCAAACGTCCGCTTGGCTTTGACGACCTTCGCCTGTGTCTCGTGGGTGAAGATCTTGAGCAGGGAGGCGGAGCGGGAGAGCAGAGGGGAGCTGAAGGGAGAGGACTCGGCTGAGGAGCAGGTGTCACTTTCTCCACCGCTGAAATATCGATAGGGATTCATGTGGGAAGTGTTGCAGTCAGCTGGATTCAGATGGTTTCCCCCTTCGCTGCCTTTCCCCTGGGTCTTCCTCTGGGTGTTCGGGGAGGTGATGGGACTGGTAAGCTCGCAGTGGAAGAGTGATTCTTTACGTCGAGTGTGGGGGCTCTCCTTCAAGGTGGCAAAGCCATAAGAGGTCTGGGTCTTGGGAACGTAAGGCAGAGACATAGCTGTCTGAGACTGAGGGTCCGCATTGGTGTCTCCGGCCACAACATCATCAGCGCTCTCTATCTGTATGATGTGACGATTCGCTGCTCTTAGCAAGTTTTTGGTGTCTCCTGCAAGCTTGGCCACTAGCCGCGGGCTTCGAGGGCTGCTGATCTTCTTCCCGCTGCCGATGGTTTGCTCTGACCTGGAGGGCTGCAGTCCCTCCTTGGGCTTCACGTTGGGTACCTCAGGTTCTGGAGGACAGCTGACTAACTTAGGGGGAATGAAAAAGTCTGGGATTTTGTCAGGTGTAAGGACGTTGCTGTAGGCCGGGGTGACGCCACCTTTCTTGTCTCCGTTCTCCCCCTGTCGCAGCACACCGGTCTCCACCGACCCGCGGATTTTATCCAGAACCCACATGGTCCCACCAGACCGTGGGATGTGTGGGTGTGTGGAGCAGATTCAGTCAGGTGTTTCTGTAGTTAATATGATGGAGGAAGAGGAGAGGGTGGGGGGAAATGATCAGAGGGTGGTTAGTCCGAAGGGAACAGAAAATCAAAAATAACTCTGAAGGTGAAGCTCTCAAATACAAAAGCAAACACACACACAATATATATATATATATATATATATATATATATATATATATACAGCATATTAAGCCTTAAAATAACTCAGAGCTTGTTGATTTGCTCAGAGAAGAAAAGCTCAAAGCTCAAAGAGGTAAAATCTGACTTCCTAAGGGGCTTCATCTGAGGAACTGCAGTGCAGTTATTAGGCAGCTCACATTTTAGGACAAGCACTAACAACCAGCAGTTCTTTAAAGGTCTTTAATGTGAGCAAATTAACCAGAATTAACCAGAATTTAACTTTATTACAATATTAACAACACGCAAGACGAAGTCACAGTTGTTTTAGACAGCAGAGTCACTACTAAAAATCACAATAATTTTAGATAAATAATCGAGCTACTTCATTCTTTTTTTCTGATTACTAATAGATTCGTACATATTGACTACTGTAAAAATATGTAACTTCTTCCATTAAGTTACTTTTATGGGCATTTTTTTTCTCTTTAAAGGAAATGTCAGTCGTGAAGCTGGTGGTAAAACAATGTGACAAACTAATCATATTAATTAACCTAGTATGATTCCCATCACGATCAAACAGCAGAATATGTTTATGTTTATTCACATTTTAAAATGAATCCAAAATGATCCAACTAAAGTTATCTGTGAAATTGTACAGATCAACAGGTGCGGTGAGGAGTCTTCCCGTTACGCACCACTGCCTTCGCCAAAACCTCGACAATGTCGTTGTTTTACCAAAGGTTAACAAACTGATATTGTCTGTACAAAAATAATGAACGATACACTTACTATAGAAACTCCCTTTTCCCCCGCTTGCTCCTTCAGTAACAGGTGGTTCCTCTTCGGTTCGGTCTGTGCGCTGCTCTGCGCCCTCGCTCCGTCTCGGCTCCGGAGCGCCCGTCGCGCGTTTTATACACGACGAGGACCGCGGCTGACCAATAAGATCAAACTGTGCGTTTCCGTATTTCCCAGCAGAAGCAACTAGAAACTCACTGGTTACAGTTCAGACGCGGAGAAATCTTACAGGTGGATTTAAAGCCATCTCCGTGACTGTGTGTCTTCATTCATAGAGCTCCTGTGCACTGAACACACGACGCATAGACGCGTCTGTGCTGTTTTATCGCCGAAAGTATACTTTGTCACTTAATTTAGTTATAAAAATACATCGAAATCTCTCGTATGCCAATCCTACAGCCTGACGCAACTCTCTCTGAACTCAAATCAAACGTTTAAACAAATACAGCTTTCACTTCAGTGGTGGAATGTAACAAAAATTCTTTTACTCAAGTGCTGTACTCGGTGTATGAATTGAAGATACTTGTACTTATTGGAGAATCTCCACTTAAGGCAACTTTGTTTTCTAATCCACTACATTTCAGGGGAAAACACTTTTAACTCGCCCAGATTTGTCTGACAGCTTTAGTTCTTTATCAAATTCCATTTTTTTCATCTCCTTCCCGTCCAGTAAAAAAACACAGATCTTCAAATGTGTTGAAGGATGAAGTGTTTCTTTTAGGGGCTGAGAAATGTCCTCTCCTTCTTCAGCTAAATAAACTCTTTCAAAACCCTCTCAGATGAGTGGTAAAAATGCGTTGTTGTGAAGCTGAAAACGTGTGAAAAGTTGACTTTTTACAGATACGTCGTTCAGCGACGCGACAAACGTGAGATGATCTTATAGAATATGATGCAGTGCTGTAGATTAAACTACCAACAGTTTATAAAGTAGTTCAACCTTCAACATGTAGTAAAATGTAACATACACATGAATGCAGCAGTAAAAATGAATCCAAAAACATCATATGCAGAAGTTTTACTCGTAGTGGAGTGTTTCCACGGTGTGGTATTCTACTTTTATTTAAGTAAAGGACCTGAATACTTCTTCCATCACTGTTTAAACTCAAGAAGAGATGCAACACGTTATTCGTCAGCCCAAGCCTTATCCAAACACCAAAAGGACTAAATCTGTGGTTTTCCCACATCATACACTGCGCTCTTTTGTTTGCCATTATACAGTATACGATAATACTGCGCTTATTTGAGCAATCAATGCAGCGTGGAGCTCATGCACCTGTGTGTCCTGGGGTCTGATTCAGTTTACAGCGCCTTTTTGACTTCTTCTTCTTCTCTTTCTCGTCTGTCTATCCTCGGGTTTAAACCGACTGATCGGTTTCCCTGGAAACTCTGCTATGGCAACAAATACATTTATCTGTCTAAAATAGGAAGGGCCCCACTGACTCCATTGATCTGCAGGACAAAAAAACCCTTATTTGTCCAGATTGCATGGTTTGAGTCAAGTGGGAGTAAGTGGTATGATCACCTGTAAAAAAAAAAAAAAGAAAGACAAAAAGCTCTGACATGTCCAGTACGTTGTGTCGGAGAGAGGAGTTTTTGAAATGGACTGCGAGGCTCAGTGATAACGACCCTCACACATTTTACAAACAGGTAATTAACAAACTAGGAATAGCTCTTTAATAGGTGTCAGCGCTGCCTCTCTCTGATGGAAAATGAGAGAGCAGCTATATTGTTCTGGATCCAGTTGCCCTTCATGTCAGGGTTAATTAGGAGCTCGCACAGCAAAACATGTGGAGCTTTATAGTAAACAAGTTGTTGGATTACAGCCCCTGAACACTTCTCTATAACGGTAAATAATCCTGATTACCGGCGGTAAAAAGAAGCATTCGGGTAAATACCACACTGTGAAAATACTCCACCACTAGTAAAAGTATGTGTATTATCAGCAAAAGGTACTTAGCGTATGAAAAAAAAAAGTTCACAGTGCAGTAAAATGGCCCCTGTCAGTTTACTATTATATATATTTATGATGTTTTTGGCTCATTTTACTGCTGCATTAATGTGTATGTTACGTGTTACTGCTGTTGATGTTTAATGCTGAGCTCATTTCACCTACTTTATATACTGTCTGTAGTTTAATCTGTAGCGATGCGTCATATTCTGTAAGATCATCTGAAAAGGAACGAGTACAATACTGATATTTGATGGAGTAGAAGTAGCTAAAGTACAGTCCTTGAGTAAAAGTACTTATTCACCACCGATGATTACATAGGCAATGGTCAAAACTTGAAATAAACTAAGTAACAATTATGAAGAGTTGAACGCACAAATGCTTTTGACCAGACTGATAATGGTCTGGTTACGGAAGCAAAAACTCCACTGTCATTTACCTTAGATTTGAATATTATTAAAACCGGATGCACTAATGTACGGAGCTACATGTTTTTCCAATCGGCAACATTCAAACCAGTCTGCGAAAGACAGAGAAGAGACATGATATGTGAAATCCATAGAGTGGAAAACAGCTTTATTTGAGCTCATGAAGGATTCTCTTCATCTCACTGTCAAGTGATGAGTGAGAAAAACCAGGACACTTAACACACATGTAAATATTGTATTTGTCTTAACATTTAAATACACCCGAATGTAAGCATGTAACATTTACCAATCCAATTCTAAACATATCCACGTCTGTTTGCACATGCGTATATACAATAGAAATGGAAATCCAGACCCATGGAGGAATTAAACCTGCCATGTGACATTCTTCACCAGCAGATGAAACGGGACGTTACGGTTCAACCTCCAGAGATGAGAGTACGCATCGGGACAGCCTCACCATGGCATGTAAACCATGCCAGCTATTCATGCAGAATGGAGATAATCACACATCTTCCCTTCAGGGGTCCACCCAAAGGTCACTGTCTGATGTAATCAACCTGAGAAAAGAGCTACTTACCATATAGATTGGAGGGGCGCAATTGAACTCTCACCCACTGCTGTCAGTCTTCAGCGAGCCTTAAAGCCAGGACACCTGCAGTCAGAGCTCACTCAGCACCTGACACGCACTACACCTGGGATACTCGTCGAGCTTTCATCACTAACCGAAATGTTGATTAGTCACCATTATGCAATTCAGATGGCTCGGACATTGTTAGTTTACCACAGAACTCCAGTTTTATGAGAGGATTAACTGGTTTTGTATTTTAAAAAGCCACTGTGGACCTAGTCTCTGGAGAGGTCTGAGGGACTCCGCCTCTGTCGACATTTTTAACCCTCGTGTCGTCTTTACTTTTGAGATCCTCTGGTCGACCTCGGGTCATAAACGGGTCGTACTGAGGTGTTAGATTGTGTAT
>JAPQRN010000019.1:20924140-20963620 GCA_037367275.1 Coranthus polyacanthus | reverse complement strand
GTACATGGGTATTTCAATTTTATTCTACTTTTACTTTTACGCCACATCTCTGAGGCAAATATTCTACTTTTCACAGCACTACATTGACAGTGGTTACTTTCTCTGCAGATATGACAAAAGTACACAGCCTTTACACAAGTACACTTGGGTAAAAAAACAAAAGACAGATACAATTAGAAGCACTACTTTACTGAAGTAAAATTTGAAAAGTACGGACTCAGAATTGTTCAGTGTATGAAAGTAAAAAGCATCCCTTAGGACATTTTCAACTGGATGTTTCTGCGATACGCTGAGCCTCGTGTCGTATTAATACAATGTTAAAACCATTGAACCATTTTAACCTCAAATAAAAGAAAAAAAGACGATGTGCAAATCAGTTTTCAGAATCAGTAACACAACTAGAAATATCAAGAGGCCTCTTCTTCGAGGCCCGGTCTCCATTTGTTTTGTCTAGTTCCGTCTTTGGCGCCATTTTTGTGTTGTTAGCTTTGTCGATAACACCGTGGGACTGCCTTTTCTTTGTGATAATTCCCCTCAAATGCATTAAAACTGAAGTAAGGAGCCTGCTTTTAAGATGCAGGGAGTAGAGAGAACAGAAATTCGTATTAAAATGTAGGGAGTAAAAGGAAAAAGTCGTTACAGATAGCAGAAAACTCTAGCCTACCTAAGTTCAGTAACAAAGTATTTTGCATTTAGTCACTTCCCACCTGTGCTTTTCAGATTACAAATATGCTTTCCGTGTTGATTTTGAATTCTCCTCAACAAACTAAATACACTCTTTAAAAAACATTTAGTTGGAAAACGTTAATGTACGTTGCATGTACGGAGCAGGCCTGTTTTTCTGAGCACAAGAAAACGTGACTTTTTATAATATGATACATTGCTGTAGATTAAACTACCCAACGGAACATAAAGTAATTCAATTGAGCTCAACCTTGCACATGTACAGCAGTAAAACACAACGAAAAACAGACAGAACTTTCACTTATAGTGTACTTGGGAGTATTTTCAGTGTGGAATTTGTATTTTTACTTGTACAGTAAATGATCTGAATACTTCCTCCACCACTGCATATAAATATATCCCCATCCACTCACTCACACACGCAACCAATCTGTTGTCTCCTCTGTCGCGCTTAGAAAAAGATATAAAACACTTTGGCATATGTGGTTGTTTATTGGTTCACTGTAACACAAAGACTACAGCAACTTCTTACAGCCTTTATTGTTTTTAATTTGGGTGGACTCTCTTTAAAGGGAATGTAGATAATTTATTTTGTCCCCTTTAAAACATACAACATCGTACAGCTGGATAATTGCGTATGAAGAAATAAAAAGACAGGATCTTCAAAAAAAAAAAAAAAAAAAAAAAAAAAATCAGTCATATGCGAGTATATTTCAATGTCACAAGCCAAAATTGGTAAAAGAACTCACTACAACTGAACCAATAGAGAATTAAGACAGAGTGGGTTGCCTCTCAGTACACTGCTTCATGTGACCTGTTTTACTCCAGTTATTCGGAGCCCCATGCCCTCAGTGTCATGACACCAAAGAAATCCCCCTTCCTTTCCTTCCCCTGTGTTTAATAATTTAAAACATTCAACAATATCACTTCTTTTTTTCCATTTTTTTTTTTTTTTTTTTTTTTTTTTTAAACTTGCCTGAACTCAATAGATAAAAACACAATGCCGTCAAAAATAAAGAATGGTCAAGTAAATGTAATAAAAAAAATTAAGAGAAAAAAAAAGGACGAAATGGAATGACAAGTGTTTGTTAGTGTGAGCATGTCCATGGAACAGGAAGAAGGGAAAATAAAAAGAGTACATTCCTAATCATGCAATATACAAATTTTAATCAACGGGAAAATAATCTGAATTAGGACAATGTATGATTAGGAGAGTTAATTTTTTTTCCAGTTTCACTGATATCAGTCTGAGCATTTTCAGGAAAAGAGAATACATACATACTTATTTTCTATAGACATTCCTGAAATACAGCTGATCACTTCTGTATTCACACTCTACTATTGGACAGAAGATCTCATGGACATCATTATTATAGTTATCTACAATACCACACAGATGTGACGGGGCCTTACCAGTATATATGAACAGAGACGCTACCGAGTCAGTTTCAGTCTTGCTACTACTATGTTAAGTCGTGCTGGACCAAGTAGTGACTTGAAACATGAATGAGACAAACTTAAAACATCGAGTACCTCTGAGAAAGTTCAAAGAGGAGAAGATTCATGTTCATCGTAACATGTCAATGCACAAAAAAAACAAAGTGGCAAGGCAGTTTCTGGGGGAAAGAAGAAACATTGGGGTTTATCTATGTGCGCGTCAGCTGTGAATCAGCAGCCAACAGCTACTGTGATGCAAACATGTCCAAGTGGCACAGGTGCAAAAGGTTTCACATGATTTCACGAGAAGACAGACAAAACTGCATTCTGCTGTTGACACAGTGGACGCTTCCTTACCGTGGAAACCACGTTGCCTAATACTGATTGAAAGGGAACCTTAAACCACTGACCATTTAACAGTCTCTGCTTACACAGAAAACACGTTCAGCAACGTGATATTCAAACCACCTGGTTTCAAAACCATTTCAAAAAAGGAGGCAAGAGAGTGATGTAACATGGGTATCTCGTTTTAGACCAGATTGTGTTGTTGACAATGTAGAGGGATAAATGAAGGCCTCAGCACCACAAGGGGATCACAGAAATAACAGTATCCTTCTGTGTAATGATGATATAGAATTTTCTGTACATCAGTTCCTTCCCTAAGTTGAAGAGAAGGTTAAGAAAGATGCTATTAATCTGACTGTAAAATGTCCTCTGGTGCAATAATAATTTAATTCCATTACTTTTTTATACTCTCAAGTTTCCAAATTTTTCTTTTGATTGTTGAAAGGACTGGTTTGTTGCTAGTAGCTGGGGGCCAAACTGCAGCTTAGCACAGTCAAATCAGAAAGCAGATATGCCGAGGAAGGAGGTAGGGCTCTACAAGACTAAGAGGTGCTGGAGTAGATCAGACTGCAAGGCTAAGGCACAGAGCAAACCACTGACACAAGGATTCTGTTAAACTAACACTAGCAGATCTGCTCTGAGTCTTGCCAAAAGGCAAGTAGGGCAACAGCTTTGATACCAGTTAAAGACCCACATCTTACTTATATGTAGCTTTGGTTTCATCTCTGTACAATTATACTGAAGTTGCCCCGTCTGGTCTCCTCCAGGCACCCGGTCAGTGGCGGGTGAGCAGGTCAGAGTCCCCATTTTCAGCAGAGAAACAGTTATTCACAGGGTTTCCAGGCTTACACAGAAGAACAGCACGCACACTGATGTTAAGTGAGCGGAAAGAATAGGGCGAGACAAAGGCGCAGACAGGCTTTAGACAGAAAAAGAGACAAACAACAAACAAAAACAAACCAGACAAAAAAAAAACTTCAAAACAGTAAAAACACAATTCAACCATCAACAGCATATGTCCAGTTGTCAACATTACATTACATGACAGTCACAGACTGAATTGGAAGGAAGTAAAGTACACAGGAAAAAGAGCAAGGGATGCTGTGCATCCAGAAACAGGAGTCAGGAGTTCAGTACAGAGTCAGAGCTGGGTGAAACAGAGTGGATGTTGGGGTGGGAACAGTTCAAAAACTGGGAAATAAAAATGAAAGTGCATTGCAGAGAAGACGGAGCGTGTGCACAGTGAGTCTGTAAAACAACATCAAGTGTAAGAGTGACCACCGAGCTCCAGAGGAACAACAGAGTGTGGGACACTGAAGTAGAAGGTAAGGGGCAAAGAAATCTTGCAAATCTGAGGACTAATAAATAGGGCGATACTGGAAGTGCCAGCCGCAGTGTTTCGTAATATGATTATGTTGTGTTTCAGCAAGGGAGGAGGGTGGGGGGGTGGTGGCGTGGAGGGGTCGGGGGGGCACCCTGGGGCTGTCAGATACAATCAGCACTGAGAGAAGGTCTGCTTGATCTCATCCAGCACATTCCCAAGCAGCGTCGGCTCGTCACATTTAGCGTCAATGGACACTGTCTGACCAGACTGAGAGGAAAGGAGGGGAAAAACACAGTCAAGCTCAGTCTGAAAGTCTGCAATTTTATCATTATTAAAACATTGCGATAAATAATTATTTGCTTGCTAATATAGCCTGTGGAAGGCATTTTCTTGGTTGACTCACAGTTTTGACCAGCAGACAGACGTGGTGACCCTGGATAGACCTGCTGTACATGGAGGCACAGGAGTCGATCCTCTCCACAACTGAACAAACAACATGAAAGGCGTTACTCAGAGCAATTGCTATAGTAATCAGATTATCACACTAAACATCATCAGCTTTTGTCATAAAAATAGCAATATACCGCACACAGGAGATTAAATGAGCACAAACAGATGCAGCTTTGAGTTAAGTTTACTCTCATTAGTTTTCTTTGACTCGGCCGCGGTTTGCATGCATTAGTACGTCCTGGTGTTGCGTACCAGAGAAGTGGTGATGGAAGCAGATCCTGGCCAGTAGATGGTGGAAGGGCATGTTGACTCCCTCCAGTCGGACAGAGCTGCCCTTCAGGTCCCCAGACTCCAGCAGCTTCGCAAATGCATCGCTGGTGGAGAATATTAATATCGTCAGAATGTTGATCCTCCGTTTAATATTTTATACTGCAGACTGTAAAGCGATACAGAGGTGCGGTAGATCATGATAAAACTGACCTGTAGCAAGGAGTAGTGATTAGGTAGGAGGTGCAGGTAAAGTGCAGTTTGAAGTCCAGTTTCTCGTGAGAGGAGGAATCCTCATTCTGTAGTGTCCCGACACAACAACAGATAGAGACAATCAACAATGTGTAGGGCTGCGCATTGGCAACATTCTGGTGATAACATATGCAACGTAATACAGAGGTTGCTTCAATACAGTGATCGAGATGATATAGTGCAACCTTACTATGTCATAGTACAAAGAACACACCATGCTTAGCATCAGAACGGTCTTGCTCTCAGATGTGTTGTGTTCTGTGAATATTTGATGATTCTGGCACATTTTGCAAAGAGCATGGCTGTAGTTGATATCCTTAGTGCCTCAGAGCCAGTTGAATCGGTTCTGGATTCAGCCATCGGTGCTTAACGTCACCAGGTGACTAAGTTTGTTATTCTAACATTAGCTACGGTCAGGGAGATTAAACACAAAGCACAATTAACTGTCTGATGCTAACCTTTGCATGTAAATATCACAGTAAAATATTGATAAGTGTTTTTTTTTTTTAAGAATCGATACAGTATTACAAAACGTAAACGTAATTGTGTTTTGTTCGCCCTGAATAACATGAGAGATCGGGGTAAAGGGTTAGTTTTCTTGTACACAGCTACTAACTATAATGCCACCAAAGACTTGCTTCAAATTGTTTTACCAGGGGCGAGTTAGTAAACATGATCCTGAAATGACTGTCTTAAGATCGACACATGGCTTTTATCAAGGAATAGGAACATTTACGCACTAAGAAAACTACATTCACAAACTGACATATACTGAAATACTGAAAGAGGTACTGCAGAATATGAGCTACACAGCTTAGTAACACACTATTAAAGCTTTTTTCTGATGTGTTTTTCCACCAACCTTGACAATGAATGTGAGGGTTCCCTTCAGTTTCTGTGGCATCACGATGCTCTGCACGGTGAAGACGAATCGTGCCTCATTGGACACCCCTAGAGCCAAAAAGATAAAGTAAATGTTGTGGTTTTAGACTCAGTATAACTTGTAAAAGTAGAGTCTTTCATCTGATTTGTGGGTCCAAGTACAAAATCCTTATCTATATATCCTTATATATTGTATGTGATGAATACAGTGAACATACTACCACTGCACATACAACTAAATCTGTAAGCTGAAGATGAACATTTTGGATTTATCTGATTTTATATTAAAGAGACTGACCAGGGGGGAGTTGGAAGGGGACAGTGAGGCCGTCATGTGGACCTGACCCCTCCGGCCTCTGCAGCTTGGAGTTGAGGGAGTCCAGCACGTTGAACTCCATTGATTTCAGAAAACTTTCGCACTTGTTTTCAAATATTACAGACACGACCACCTGACTGCCATCCTGCAGGTTTCCCTGGATGTCGTACACCTTAGGAGAGGAAAGACAAGAACAGAATTTTTTTTTATTCATGAATAAATGTATTTGTATCTCGCATTATTGCTCAAGCTGGCTGAATCAATCTGTTTGTATTGTAAAAATGAGCGATGATTATTTAGAGAGTGCATTCAGTAAACACAGCACATCCTGTTCATCAACCAAACAAACACCAAACCACACAGCACTGTTTCCAAGAAAAGTCTGAGCGCAGGGAGAAAAATCACAAGGACAGAAAACATTCTCGGAATTGGATGCAGCAGTGCTGTGCTGCACAACACACATTAACTATCCTTTAACAGTCAAGCTTAAAGTGAAGAGCAGCAAGAACAGAGCGTAGCACATCTAGGAAAAACACAGTAAATTCTTGACAGAACTAACCAGTACCTGATCAGCATCCTCCATCATCTTTAAAGAGAGGGAGAGACAAGGACATCTGCATATGTTGTGTGTTTTTTTTAAATGTAATTTTAGTCATTAATGCTAGTGCCGAGATGGATATGCAGTAAGAGCAGCGCAACAGGCTTTATCAAGTACAAACATCACGTGGTCCATCAGTTGATCAGAGGTCAGATATGTTTCTCCTTTTCAGATAAATGCGAGTTGTTAACTGACTTCCAGTGTGGACCACCCGCCTCAATCAGAGTAAATAAAACAGTGTAAACATGATCTTATCAGTGACGCATGACACCATCGGATATCATGACCACATTCAAGAAATATAGTTGGACAATAGGTGTGCTTCCATCCAGCTGTCTTTATTCACATTCTCAATTTGTGCATTAAAAAAAAAACCTGAGTGGAAATAAAAACTTGATATATCGGAACAACCTTTTTAAGCTTGGGAGACGTGGAAAGGTTAGTGTAAGGTAAAGCTAAATAAGCAACGGAAACAGATTGAGTGAATTATTGTGATCTGTCTGCAACGTTCACAGAATGTAGACAAGAAACAAACATCAATACCATATTAGATGGAAACAGGAATGAAACGCCGCTATGTATGAAGAGCTGCATAAACAAGTGTTTGCAGCAGAGGCTGTATGATTCAGACCGCAGACAAAAGTTAAAGTCAGCTTCAGATTTTTAAAATACCTCTAATCAGCTCCTCAGTCAACAGCTCAGATAATATGTTATTGTATGAAACACTACATCTAACCAGTCAAGTTTTAAACCGCAACGATGATGATGACGAACCAACTCAGTGGATAGAAAAATGCATACATTTGCATTTTCTTTTGCTGATTTTTTTTGAAAATGTGTTTAAAATTTGCAATACATTTGGATGGAAACTCACCTAATGTCACAGAGAAGCACAATTCATCTTTAAAAAAAAAATGAATAAAAATGAATAAGCTATTATAACTGGAAGGAAACTAATCTGGCACCCAAAACTATTAAAAACTATTTTCTGAATCCAGCAGCCTCCTCAGGTGCAGTAAATGCCCCTCCCTCAGCACCGTCCCCATCGTCGTCACTCACCATCTTGATGTAAGAGTTCTCAGCCAGCAGGCAGTAATTGGACATGGGCTGAAAGAGGAGTAGAGCTCAGGTCAGATCAGGCATTCTCTGTCACTCAGTATGCTAACTAGGCAACAGGAGCTGCTTCTACAGAGCTGATGCATAACAAGCAAGCCATTGTGTGTCTGTGTGTGTGTGACTGTAGCTTTGACTGGATTTAAACAGAACGGCTAAGAAAACACAGAACAAAATGATGATCAATTATACTGCCAACATGCATCATTTATGTATTTATGGCTTTGAGGTCAGTGACTTGTTTTTCTTCAACTCTAATACTAAATCAAGAGGTAAGTGCAAAATCATGTAAAAATACGACTATTTTTTTTTTACTGCTTACTTGTAAGTCGTTATTTAGTGCTTTGATTTAAATTGTCCAGAGTTGGCTGTGTTAAATCATTAAATCAGAGTAAATGCTGAACGTCTGGCTGAGGTTTGATAAACACTGACCGGCAGAGGCTCTTCCTCCTCCACAGTGCCATTCTGCACAGACTCCTCTCCTCCCCCGTCACTGTGGTGATGATGGTGATGATGCTTCTTCTTCTTTTTCTTCTCCTTCTCTTTCTCCTCCTTCTCCTTTTTCTGCTTCTTCTTCTTGTGTTTGGAGGACTTCTTATCATTTAAAACGACACGACATAGAGGGAAACATTAATCCAGGATGCAAAACACGATCAGACACAGAGGATGGACCTACACAGTTGGGGTTGGAAGTTCACCTCAGTCCACTCGAGTGTTTTTAGCAGTTTCAGAATTAATCTGTCCATTCTAACCCATTTGAAGCACATATCACATGACCAGGGAGCTGATGACAACTGGACATGGAATATATCGCAAATTACTCAAATCGCAGCTCGCCTGCTGGGAATGTAGTCAATAGTATGATAAAAAGCAGAAAACTGTGCAACAGTTGGATCCATGTCAAATTGGTAGTCAAGGGTGACGTCTGGTTTTCTTTTGGGAAGGGTCATGTTAAAGGGGTGCGATGAATCAGGGAAGAATATCTAGTTACTGATAAGAGCCAATCAGGTAGCGAACGTGGGCGTCTGCGTAACTGTTTCTGAAAGTTCTTGTCTACCCACATTACAATGCAGCCCCGGAGATTCCAAATTGAGTTTGGTTAAAATGATGAAGTAGAATAGACACTAGGTGCAAGCCCAGCAAAAGTTATGGGTTTTAAAACAAAAACGCAAATTCTGAAACTTCACAATTGGGATCATCTAATTTCAACATATATTCACTCTGTTAGTTCTGTTAGCCCACTTTATTCTGATTATGTGAACTTTCAGAATACTAGTTAAGACAATTTTTTATTTCAGCTTTCATTTATTTTATCACAAAAATGTCCATTCAATTTGTTAGTATTCGGTGGCAATGCCTTTAAATTGTGCAACTTGTATCAAACACTTGGTGTAGCCATAGAAAATGTGCTCTCTAAACACAGTCAGTAATGGAACGGTGCTGCAGGGACCACATTAGCACTAACACATCCCTGGTACATCATTTACAGAAACCTGTGAGAATAAGAACGGCCAACGCACCACGTCCCATCAGGTCACTGTGAACCAGCACTGCAGCCAAACTTTTACTTCACACCACTCTGTCAGCTGTAATTACTTACAGCCTCCTCCGTCTCTGCGTCTTTGGGTTGGTCAGGCTCAGAGTCTGGGGCTGTGCCAGAGGCGGCCTCAGGAAGGGGGGCTGCCTCTGCCTCTGCTGCTGCTACTGTTGTGGCTTCCTGTTTACACACACCGAATATGTAAAAGGTATTAGAATAGCGCAATCTCAGCACGTCACATGAGTGGTGTCATTTGCCTCATCTGTGTAGACACAGGTAGGTGAAGTTAGTGAGGTCACTCAGAAAGGTCACATGTGAGCAGTACCACTGTACAATAAGAGTCCCCTTAGATAGGATTTAGAAATGGTCTATAATAAGGTTAATAATTACCTTGTAAGCGGTTTATCAATCATTAATAAGCTGTTATAACACATTAGAAAAAATGGCAACAGTGATCTACTGCTTGTCAAATAGTGAGGCCACAATTAACTTTACCTTTCAGCCTTAGATCTCATTGGTGACTGAGCTTTCTTGGTCTCCATCAGGAGCATTTATACCTCTCAGCTCATCTATCTCTCATCGGTCTCTATTGGCACTTGCTGCGTTAGTGGCTCATGGCTAATATTAGCCTTCTCAACTGAAATGACTAAATTTAAGGGAAAATAACAGCTCAAAATATCTCACTCCCACTTGGATTTTTACAGTTACTTTGATATTCACTTCCATATTTACTGATTAATTACATTGATTTTGATGTTTAGTGATCATCATCATTTAGTCATTTATTCATTTAAGTATTAACTAACTTTGACTTTGATGTGATAGAGGGGTGATATCAGCTTTTTCCTGCTCCAAACTATCATTAGATTGGCCTTTGAAAATCCACTATGGGTCAATGTCTAGTAAATGGTCTAACATGCTGACAGATGAGCATTGCAATGTAACTTGTCATTGCCAAATAGTGAGCCTGAATTGATGGAAACTGTTACAACAACATTACAGATTTAGAATAGTTGATTAATGACTTACAACGTGTTTACAACATAAATACTAATAACATAATTATAAATCATTTCTAAATGGTAGTGTTATTGTAAAGTGGCACCTACTGTGACTGACTGAATTCAGTTATACCAGAAACCAAATTTACTAAGTCAACAGTTGCCAGTGCTGAGGAACTAAACCACATCTGAATCTTCCTAACAAACACCAAATGTATCTGTACAAAGCTTTGTTTTGGGAGCTGCTACACTGACTTGTACTAACCAGCCACACTGGCTGCTGCTCACAGATGAAAAACCTGATTCGCTGGAACGACAGCCTGGGCACGATACTGTAAGCTCTCTATTGCATTACTTCTTATCTGTAACAACCAATACAATAATAAGTCTTCCACGTGTCGAGTCGTGTCTCTGAAAAGGGAATCTTTTTGGGTCAGAGGTGCTCATACTTAAAGAGTTGACAGTTGCTGTGATTAAACACTGAATTCCTCGGAACCAAAGATAATTGACTGATGCGGATTGTCTGAACACGACTGTACAGATGAGACGGTGCAAAACAAATTCTGTGCCGATATCTGTGTTTCATGTCAAAAGACGTGTTGGAGCCAAGTTTCGGTCTTTACATTCAACAATAACAGCTGCCGCCCAGAAAGTTTCCTAAAAAGCTGTTGTGTTTCTTCACAATTCCAAGCTGAAGGCAAGTTAAGCACATCCTACTTCTACTATTCTCGCTCTATATTGCATTTCTCTTTGTACAACCGTGACACTGAAAATGTAAGGCAAAACCAAAGATGAGCAAAAACCCCACATGTGACCACAGAAAAAGCAGTCAGACAAACGGAACTGCCTCCAGGCCGGGACCTACATAACCCTCCACCAACACAACAGCAACAATAACATGAGCTCTAAACCTAAACACTGACACAACAGCTAGCGAGCAAAACAAAAGCTGTGGAAGAGAACCACTTACATTGTGAGACACATACACGCGCACACACACACACGCACTAGATAAACATACACATGCTGGAAAACAGTGGAAGGCTGAGGAATGAGAGAGGAAAGTGTTGTGTGACCTGTGAAAAAGAGGAAGTTGTGTCAAAATGGTGAGATGTGGGAGATGGGAGAAAAAAAATTTAGAATATATTGGGAACGGTGCAATGGGACAGGATGAGGTAGATCAATAAAACATGGAGTCACCAAAGAGAAATGTGTACATGGGAGAGATGAGGAGGGGGAGGAAAAGAGTGAGAGCGAGAGAGGGGGGACGACTCAACCTGGGTGTTAGAGGGCACTGGAGCGTTTGAGAGCCAGAAATCCAGATCCGAAACCTAGAGGAGAGGAAGGGAGGGAGAGGAGTGCGAGGAGGTGAGAGGGTGAGGGCCAAACAGGTTTCTGTATCTTACTACTATTCATGAAAATGGATACAGAGATTACGCTGTTCTATTTCATGAATAAATCAAGTATTTGGCAAGAGGCTATGCAGTCAGCTCAGAGGAACTGATACTTGATCACTACAGCTGATTGAAAAGAGAGGCTGGGAAGAAGCAATGGAAGTGTTGAGTCAATGAAAATGATCGTAGGTATCTGGTTTGCATGTAACCTTTCAGAACAAACTGTAAACTAAATATATATATATTTTTTTAGATCATAACCTTTAGTTCACATAATTTATTTTAGTTCAAGTTATAGATTCAATTTCACGTCAAATCATTGTTGCTAGGTAGAAAACAGCTCTGCTCCACCCTTCAAAAGGACCTACCTCAGCATTGGTGGAAGTGGGCGGTGCCACCACCTCACTGGGTTCTTCTGATTGGACCACAGGCGCATCTGCCTGACCCCCGAGGAGATCCTCCTCCTCCTTCTCCTCATGTTTGTGTTTTTTCTTCTTCTTCTCTTCTTTACTCTTCTGTAAAAACAGGAGGGAAAAAAACGTGTTAGTCTTGTCCTCGCACAAGCAGCTCATAAACCCAACTCACTTTCACTTTTTATTTATTATTCAAAACAAAAAAAAATATATATTCTTCTGGTTTTAATAAGTGCTGTGTGGTTTCCAAGTAAAGAACATCTTTTCAATGATAGATTAAATCCATTTCAACCGTACCTTTCTATCCCTGTCTTTATCCTTCTTCTTCTCCCGCTTTTCTTTGCTGCTTTTCTTTTTGGGATCCTGTAAAGCAGCGCTTTCCACATCCCCATCTTCTGCTGGACTTTTTGGGGCCTCTGTTGCACGGTGTGACCTGACTGGCAGCTTTTCACTATCTGCAAGGGGCCTGTACGTACAAAAGTGTACAGATAAAATAAAAACAGAAAACAACTTGGTTAGATGAAGGACTGTGGGGTGATGATGGTTCGTCTTGGTTGGCTGGTTAATACCACCATCTGAAAAGTATTCTCTAAATGCTTTAAATGTTTCACTACAGATTAATAAGTTAGAAAAGGTGAGCAAGGCTTGTAGGGTGCAGCAATCCACTGCATTCAAACACACATTCTGCAGCCAGGTCTCATTCAAAAGCTTTCAGTTAAGCCATTCCTGTGGCAGAGCTCGGAGCATTGGACATTTCCAAACAGCTACAAACTACACTAATAAATTCCTCCATACTGAACTGATAAAGTCTGTCAAGTTTGTTTTCCCAAATCCCGAGCCTTCAAAGCAGTCGACGTTTGCACTGCAGCCCCCTGCTGGCTACTCAACAGAAAGACAAATACTCTGACTCTGATTTTAAACCAGGGCCACTGCACTTCAAAACTATTATTTTTACTAAATGAATACAATGTAGTTTAATCCTGTTTTATTATATTGTATCTGTCATTTTGTGTTTTAAACTTTATACCTACTTTCAGTTATAGTTTATTTTGCATTGTTACAATTTCACAATTGCAACAATTGATGAACTACTGATGCACTTCATGCCCTGCACAATCAATTTATGTCCACACCATAAATATTACATTACTGGGAATTTTGACAACTCTCATAATGTTAAGCCTTTTAAAAATAGTACTTAATCACAAAATATTACAACTTGGTTCTCAAAACATCAGATTTTTTTTATCCTCAGTGTATCGCATCATTCTGTAATATTATTATTTCCGTAAATTTGGAAAACTAGAGGAGATAATTAATAAACAGCAGTAAAAAAGCTGGGGACTGATGAGATCTCATCAATGAGATCTGGGAAAAGTTATTTTGATTCGACATTCATTCAGCTGCACCTAAGCCTTATAATAACAGGGGAAACCATGTATTTATTACGTGATTGCTTTAGTGCCTTTACTAGACTGCATAACCTAAAACTGTAAAATAAACCAAATAAACTAGTCCAGAATCACATGAGTCTGTTACTTCCAACTGCTACTTAAACAGTGATTGGTGGGACTTTGGAGGCTCTAAGTTCAGCCAAGTTCAGCTCAGGAGGCTCTGGGAATTCTCACTCAAAAGATGTACAGATCCTGACCGCTGGGATAAGTTTCCTAAAAGCATGTTGATACTTATTATGTGCCCAAACAAAACAAATAAGTTGCAAAATGCTTTTAGGAGCTTGATTCCAGGAGGACAGGCAGTAAAAGATTGATAAGTAAAAGTAAATGATGATTCTGAGAACAGCAGCAGTTAGTTTTTTTTTTCTTCAATTGAAGTGTATTTTTTCTTTTCAAATATCTTCTTTTAAGACAACTGCCCACTGCAGTGTCTGTTACAAACTGTGTAGAAACAGATCCATATACTGCTGATATTGTCAGACTCAGACATTTTAGAAGGAAGCAGGGTAAGAAAAAAGGGATACTAGAGAGTAAAGTACGTCAAAGACGAAAATTGCACATTATTTCCTAATAAAATACATGGAAAAAAACAGTGAAAAGGGGAAGCAGATACTGAGAGATCAAAATGAGCAAAGAGAGGACAGCTATAAAAGTCAGGGGAGCAAGACAAAAGAGAGAAAGAGAGAAAAACGGAGGGCAGTCCATGTAGAATCGAAGCCCACGTCCTGTGGCTGGAGTACTACTCACCTGCGCCCAGCCGCCTCCAACAAGCTGCCCACGCAAAAAGGAAGTAATGGGTGTGTGTATGCATAGAAAAGAGGAAGCAGAGAGCAGAACACCATGAGAAGGACCGCGAGGAGCGAAAGGGCCGAGTCACATCCTCTGTGACACAGCGGCCAGGAAGCTCAAGATAAACCAAGAAGTAAACACTCAATTACTCAGGCTAAAAATGAAATCAAAAAAGAGATCACTCAAACTTCACACAGTGAGTACGTTTACATGCACACTAATATTCCACTATTCAGAATACGACAATATTCTGAATTAGACCGGTGTCATGTAAACAGCATATTCCGCTTGGATATTCTGAATCAGGCCTTTTTCCGAATGGAGCATTTTCTGACTGACATATGGGATATGCCGATATTATTCCGGTTTTAGGAGGATTCTTTGGACATGTATGCAGCGCATTCGGAATATGCATCTCATTCGCGGGTTTTACCGCAGGCCGGTCTCCTGTTTATGTTCAGCTGGAGTAGAAACAGAGATCCTCTCTGGTCCAGATGCATGCTTCCCTTTTCTGTTCGGAAGGAGAAACACACCTACTTGTAAACATTATGAAAAAGGACATCGACAGGTGTTTTGGATCTGAGCAAATATCGAAAAGCTGACCTGTTCAAGAAGGTGTTTGAAGAAATGAAAGAGAGGCTTTGTTCACACAGTGGAACATCTGCCACCAGTGAAAAGCTTTGAACAAACCCTATTTTAATCAAAGTGTGCACAGCTGCATGTGTTGGAAAAAGGGCAAAAACCTGAATATTCTGTGCATGTAAACGTAGTCAGTGATTCAATTTGGGCTGAAGATGTAAATGATGGTTTCTACAACTTTCTCATTATGTGCTAAGTTTACATGGTAGTCTGAACAAACAGGAGGTAGAGGTCGAGCCTAAACAGTGTCAACTCACTTGTCCAGGTCGATGTCCAGGGCTTTGTGAGGGTCGTTGGGGTCTTTGTCGTCATCATCGCTGGGTAAGGCATTCTGGAGCATCAAAAAAAAAAAAAAAGAGGGGAAAAAAACTTTCTAAAAGAATTTACAACCACAGAGGAGTTTCCGCACAAATGTATTACAGATTTTCAGAAAATGTATGCATGTTTCCATCCACTGCTGTGCTTCATCGTGATTTACAACTTTGTCACTTAGTGTTTGATACAATAACAAATTACCTGAGTGACCGATTGAGAAGCTGATACACAGAAGAATTCGTCTGTCAAAAAACACTAAATATGGCTTTTGAACCCTAAACCGCTGATCTGGATCATGTAAGGCTCTTCTATAGTTTGTCAAAGTCTTTTTATGGGGTGGGATTTTATTGCAGTTTCTGTTTGTTTCTTGTATTAACTGTGAATGCTGCAGTCTCCTTGGTCAACACATGCACACACTCATCATTATTTGCTAAAACTGCTTCCATTGCACTTATTTGCATTTACGTTTTAGCAATACGCCAACTTTTCCACCTCTCCCAAGCGTAAAAAGTTCCTCTTGAGGATTTTTATGCACAAACTGAAAATGCGAGTAACAGCAGCTTGATGGAGACGCACTTCAAGAGATTTGTTGAGATACTGACTACTAGTCTGTTGTCTCAAAGGTGAAATCAATTAACTACAATTGTGGTATTTGATTCTGACAAAGAGACATCCAAAGTCATAGCGTTTCTCTGTTGGAATTATTCTTATTGAACAGTAGCTGGTCAGAAAACTACTATTGTGATGTTGTGAAAGTGATGAAATTAACAAATATGACTCACTACTCCTTGTCTTTTATCATACAATTACTATCGACTCTTTGACCATTTGGAGGTAACAGCTTAACACTATCTCCCTACAGGCCGAAGCTCAATCTCCTAAAGCCCTTAGAATTCACCTTTTGTCTTCTAATGACACCAAGCTGCCAGACTCCTTCCCCTGACCCATTAGTCATTGTAAAACAAATCCTTTAGAATTGTATCTCCTCCCTACTGCTTTTTTTTTAAATGTATCTTTTTATTGTAAACCATACTGCATTTACATCCCACCTCTCATAGGAAAACTAATACGTGCTTTCACATTTGGATGTGTTTAAACAACACAAAGCGTGGAGTTTACCTCTGGCATCTCCTCGGTAACAATGTCGACCTGGTGTGCAGGCGTGATGTCCTCCTCGCTCTCCGGGCCCGAATCGTGTCTCTTCCCTCGTCCGCTGCGCTTTTCTTTCCTCTTCTTCTTTTCCTTCTTCTTCTTCTCTGCTCTCTCCTTCTGCCGACGCTCCTCCTCCAGCTTGACGTACTGGTCAGACATAGGCAGACCTGTCGAAAAGGACAAAGCACAAGCAGACGAGATTTTAGATTAACACGGATTATACTATATTTGAGTAATTATAAAAATGTTGTAAAGGTCAGAGGAGACATAGAGAAAAAAGAAAAGTAGCATTAATTTAAGACCATCTTCATCACATTATATCATGATTGCTGGTTTACACCTCTTACAGGGTTTCCCACACATTTTTACAGACAAAATTTCAAAAATGTTTCCATGTCTTTTCAAGGGCCGTTAATATAATTTCCATGACCACTCACAACCTTGAAGTACATAAATAGACGTGTGCTTCAGTCAATTATTGTATAAAAATTAAATACCAACCTTTTCATTCTCCAATTGCTGATTATTTTTGTTTTCACTTCAAACTCTCAGAATAACACAGTCACACAGAAATACCTTTACAGGCCCTGCGGAGAATTAAGTCTGGCACTGGCTTTCAAAAGTCAGGAAGAACTGAACTGAAAGCTAATACACTATTTCAGTTACAGTTGGATTATGAACTCACACAATACTTATTGCTCCGTAAGTTGTGATAGAACTGCTCAAACATGCAGTAGTGTTTTTCAGTTATGTACTGGATTAACTTGGCTCTCCTTTAAAGTGACCTAAATGAAAGACTATGTACAGTATGATGCTACATTCAACCATCATGGTTGGAACACCAGGTCCAGGGTTTTCTCTACTTAAAAAGACTGTGATGCAGCAGCTAAGCAGAGAAACAGAAAAACTCTTGAGAGAAAAGATACATTTTAGCTCAACTACAGTGTTTTATTTTCTGGAAATAAGCTTTTTAAAACTGGAGATCATCTATTATTCACTAAATTGGAAATGTGTGAATTTGTCAATGAGCAGATCTGTTTCACATTTCTTAGAGCCATTTTAAAAATATTGTAATAATATAGATCGGATGCATTGTTTGTAGTCTGATAACAAGCCCCAAGTCCTTCAGAAACCTAGGGAAAACCCTGGTCTGCTCAGGCAGTGGGAACCCTGCTATTATTATTTGGGTACCGTTTTAACAATCCTGGGGGTGAAATGAGTGTTCTGTGTTTGCACAAGTGTGCCCCACCTGGGACTTTGAGAGGCACACTGAGGTCAATCTGTACGACTGGAATGTGCTCCACTCCAGGGGTGTCCTGGTACACCTACAGACAGAAACGTACATGTAAATCAGTCATTGTTAGAGACAAAGCCATTTCAAGGCTAATAATATTTTAAAGTCAGATTTAAACCAGACCGGATTAGGCATGAGATATGTAGTAATTACGGGTGAGCACACCTTCTGGGAGGATGGAGAGGCCTTGATGTAGAATGGGTTGTTGGCTTGCTCCTGCTTTCTGGCTTCTCTCCTCTGACACCGGAAAAACAGCAACACGAATAAATCAATGATTACTGACCTTAGTTATAGAAGGAGAGGTTAGCTATAGCACACGCTGAAACTAAAAAAAACACACACTTATATACATAGATACAATAGTTTAAAATGTTCTTCCCTTCAATGGTCATCTCCGTTCATTCAAAGAGAATTTATTTGAGTGTTTTTCCACATTCAGTACTGTAGATGTGAGTTATTTATAAAACAATGCTGCTGCAGTTATTGACCAGCCTACCCTTGCCAGCTCCTTCTCGTCCACCTCTGTGTGGCGGGGGCGGGAGTGTTTGGGCTCCTCCTTGGCAAAAATAGCCTTGGGTTGCTCATCCTCAGACTCGCTCTCAGATGGAGGCTCGTTGATCCACGCGTCCAAGTCCAGACTGCAGAAACAAACTCACTTTCACATATTCTGGGGGTGGTTTTTACTCAACAAAATCAGTAATACAGACAAACAAACTAGAGTCAAACTATGTATATAATAATTTACTTTTAATAAACGTGTGTGTTCCCTGTGTAATGAGCTAACTTACCCTTCAGGAACAGGCACTTTCTTCTGTGCCTTAGGGGCTACAGGATTGAGTTCTCCAGCAAACAACGCGCTGACCTCCTCTGCTACCTCTACATCCTTCTGCTGCAGTTTTTGGATGTACTTGACAAGCTGTAGGATGCAAGAAGCCTGACGATATGGTAGAAAGAAACCCCAAAAAGTTAACAAGACTGTGGCTGGAGCAGCAGCATTAAAGCTAAAAAGTTATTAATGATGCTATTAATTTCTCTCACCCTCTCCTGCACCTCCAGGTTGGCGCTCTGGACAAAGAGCGGCAGCCTGTCTATCATCAGCTGACTGGTTTCCTGTGCGGGTGTGCTGTCCGTGTTCCCCTCCTGGTTCTTCAGCACGGTGGCAAACAGCTTGGCTGCGTTCTGCACATACACTGCCTGTATGTGGCCTGGTAGGGTGGCCACCTTAGGCCGTAACATGGCTTCCAGCGTTTGCATTGGGTTCTCCAGGTGTCTGAGGACAAGAGTGGGATTTAGAGAAAGTCCAAGTTGAAATCTATGAAATCCATCATACCATCAACCCTGCATCATGTCGACTGACAGACCTATCTATCAAATCCTTCCTGGTATTGATGTAATAATATTCATTAATAGAAGCAGCACTTGTTCATCAGAAATGTACTGTATTCCTGGTTTATAAACACTATTATTCATCTCAGTCTTCAAATTAAACTTTTTTTTTTTTTTTACACAGGTAAAAAGACAAATTTGTCATGGAGTCAAATTTAGACAGAGAGACTGGTTCTCAATATCTGTTTTTGCTGGTCTGGTCTAGTGTAGGAGCTTAAACCAGTTTGATTTATGCAAACAGACCGGACCACCATTTGTCATTATGACATGTTGTTGGCATATGTTCTGGCAACTTAAAAAGTGACCTACATCAGTAACTTGTGCCAACAGTGTCACAGTGCTAAATCCAACTTGTTGTGCATTAGTAATAAGCAATATGACAATGTGATTAATATTATATTAGTTTAACGGTGGTGCTAGTGTCTGACGAGCCGTGACCAATTTGAAGGATGAAGGACGCATGAAGGAGATCACATTAAGTAAAAAAGTTAAGATGAATGTTTGTGACAAATAGAAACATGATGTATGTCAGTTGATTATGGTGCTGTTTCACTCCCTGCTTCTGCATCTTCTTCTTTTATTAAGTGTTTACTGTTGGTTGGCAAACCAGCTTAGAGATGTATTGCCATCAAGTGAACTGGGGTCGCATCACTCATTCATGGGCTCTGGCAGTCTACTTTCAGGAGCGCCTGTGTCAAGTGTGACACCTAGTGGTAAAATTCAGTATACCGGTCCGGTGTCTGGCCTCATATCACACCGGTTTGAAAAAGTTTTACGCTGGCCATGCCTACTGTCTAATACTATGATCATCAACTGGCAGCCCACAGGCCACATCTGGTGGAATATTAATAAATTCATGAAATTTGAGGAGGAAAAATTTATTTGTTATCCAGGACATGTCTTCTTCCTATATTGAAGTAATCCTACACAGAAAAAAATAAAATGGAACAGATTTAGAATGATCTACTAAACCCAAATATGTGTACTCGCCACACAGGTTCTAAAGGCTATAAATCCATCAACTGTCAGGTTATTATTAGCGCAGACAACACATTACACTGCAGGCTTTTTTTCCCCCACTAATCAGGATACTGCATAATCATGTCAAAACCTCTGAAATTTGATTGTATTTCCTCAAATACTGGCAGAAAATAATAGATTTAATCATCATTCTTCACTGAGCTGCCTCCTGAGTTTGAGACACAGCTTGTACGGTGCATTCAAGTGCATCTTGCGAATTCAGTAATCTATACTATAACGGCCACTATGGTATGAAAGTTTCTGCAGGTTTACAGTTTCTACCTTCTTCTTCTACCAGTGTGTGTACGTGTATGAAATTGACGTACTCTGAGAACTCGCCGCAGATCCACGCTGCAGCATACAGAACTTCACAGATGCCGTTTCGCTGCATGTTGCCGGTCAACAGGTGGGCGTTGTCCAGCAGAGTGGCCATCTGGGCGACTGCAAAGACCCGGATGGCTTTGACTCTGATAGCTACATCCAACATCTGAGAGGCGATGAGGTGGCCGTGCCGTGTGCCCTCTAATCGGGTCAGCTCGACCAGAATACTGATGTACCTGCACAGCAGATACACAGAAACATATAATTCAACATCATGTAACTGAATGGAAAATAGCATAGAAGTGTAATGAACTAGGATGGTGCAAACAAAGAGACCGAAAAGACTGACCATTCAAAGTTGGTGATGTACTGGTAGTTGCTCTGGCTGCAGATGTCAATGATCTTCGTAAGTAGTTCATCTCTGTACGTGGTTCCTTCTGCTTTATCGACATGCAGCATCAACTTCTTCACAATCTCCATCAAGTTCTTTTTAGATACCTGGGAAAAGCAGAAATTGTTTAACTGGGTGAAATTTTGAAATCTGACAAGATTATCTCTTCTTTTAAAACAGAAAAAGAGCTTTTTTAAAACTAAAAGAGCTCAATTAAATGCAGTAGGTCATACAGAACAGTTTAATTTTTACAATTAATTAATCACAATTTTTCTATTTGGTATTATATAATAAGCTTTTTCCAATTTTCCATGTTAACAAAACAGAAATTACATTACATGTTACAGTACAAATCTTTGGTTTTATTTTTCAGTTCATCAGCATTTTTATACATTCAAAGTAGTAGTAGTAAAATAGATTTACAAAAATAAACCTATCACTCATGACTTGAAGTTGTTTATTAACATAATATCATTATTTAAAATCTGTTAGTGTGTGCTGCATGCACTGACACTGATGAGATTTTCTCCTTAGGTATTGAAAATTGGTATGAAACGATAGTAGGCATTTTGATACTCGATAGTATTTCAGCAATGCGGTTGGTGTCATAAAATAATAAAGTTAGCTCTAGGTGTGATGGAAGATTTTCTGTAGAATTACTTATTTTATTAGGTAAAAACCTAACACATCTGTTGTAACCCACTGTATAAATCATCTCTTGTAAAAAATTGCAAGCAGCTGGTGAACTCTGGCATTTCTTAAAGGTTACAGAGCAAGAGTTATTTCCACAGTCTGTTAAGGACAGATATTTCATCTAAAACTGACCAAGGTAATCTGACACCAAATGTTTGAATGGCAACATAACTTAGATGAAGAGTTAAAAACACTTCCTGTATTGATGTGAGACAAACGTCTTGGCTCCATACCATGCCATAGAGCAGGTCCAGAGCTCTGAGACGAATGGACTCATCCTTGTCATCCAGACACTGGAGAATGAGGTCTTTGTGGGACTGCACAGACTTGGGGTGGGTCTTCAGGATCTTTGACATGGCCAACAGGCCCAGGTACTTCACTACATGAACACAAATACACAAGGCCTCAGTAAACATGTTAACACAGATAAGTGGAGTCTTTGCTCTCCACTGTCAAGTAAATATCCTCTCTCATCTGACATTACTGTTTGCATTAATGAGTCTGGTATCATTATGTTGTTATTTAAGGTCCTGTGATTCACCTGAATGTCCTAATTACACTTTTATAACAGGCATAATGTCTGATCTCTTAAAAGGTTACTTAAAGATTAATTTTATTATTTTTGATCTAAATGCTCTAGCTAGCTGCAAATATATTTATGCATCGTGTACAAAGTATCTACACATTACTGCTATATAAATCTCTGCAACAGTTATAAATGAGTATACATCAGACAAACACAAAGGAAAGCAACACAAAAACAAACGGTACAATGGAAAGGACACACAAACACACGGGACAAAACACACACACTCCAAATGGCAGTTTATCCTTTAACCTCTGTCGTGTCCCCTAGCTGCTTTTCCTTTTCTCACTCTCCAGAAAAAGAAAAAAAACATAAACTAATTCAGAAGCCCGATGAACTACAGCAGACTGTTGATCATCTATTTGGCCAGAGACAAATGGCCCTTGGGGCTCCTCAGGGTGACCTTGGGCTGAGGTGAGGCTGGTCACTGCGGTAAATACAATACGGAGGTGACGGACACACGGCCTCAGTGCAGCTGCAGAGGACGATGATGCAGCCACCAACTCTGAATCTTCCTCTGCTGTGGCAAAGTGACAGTATGGTGAAATATTACGGGAAAACACCTGACTCTGCACTGCTTTGTCTCAGTGAGATAAGTGATGAAATGTGAGCTGGAGTAAGCAAACACTTCAGAGATTGTTTACTACACTACAGGCTTCTATCAAGTCTCTCCTCGGGGTTACTCCCACTCATTACAATCCTTTTTGAAATTCAACTTAAGAGTAGGTGGAATAAAGTTAATTCATTCGACATTAAAAAATTACCAAAGGACGTGTTAGAAAATGTAATCAGTGGTATTGATTTTTCTTCTGTGGATTACCATATATTTATAGAACTAAGTACGATTCTGCAGGTAAGCAGACCTTGATTAAATGTAAATATATACAGTACTGTGCAAAACTCTTAGGCCGCCAGTAGGTTTTTTTGTTGTATCAAGGTTATAATGACCATACATATGCATTTCTCAGTCTCTGCATCAAGATCTGGAATCTAAAATATACAGGAAATAAGTAAAGAGCATTTAAACATTTAAACAACATTTAACGAAAAAAAAGCTTCTACAGACCAAAGTGTCCAGTATTTAATGTGGCCTCTGTTTGCACTTAACATGTCTTGAACTCTTTTGGGCAGAAAATATCTGCTGTTTTTTCAACCAGGTTTCATTCAACATATGTTGAAAGTTTCCCATTGTTTGGGCTACTTTTTGTCATGTTCTATGATTCCATGTCAGGTCTTAATCCATGTTTTTCAGTGCTGAGCATTACATACACTTATTGTAAGAGTTTCACTCATTGGTAGCCTGCTAATATATACAAACATAGTTCAGGTAGTGAATTCGAGAGAATGCATCATTGTTTTCCAAAAGTCTCCATTTTTGTCCACATTACAATGCAACCACAGAGCTTACAGCTAAAATAAGGCCACAACGGTTTCCAAAGGTCTCCGTTTTACGGAGGTTAAAATGTTGGAGTAGTGTGAAAACTAGGTGTAAACATAGCAAAAGTTGTTTTTAAATCCAAAAATATATTAGAAGTGGTTGTAGTCCAAGTGCAAATTACATCATTCCATTCAAAATACCAAAGATTACAGTATTTGACAGGTGGAAAAATCATAATTTTGCTGTATGGGATCATCTGCAGAGAGAAAATAAATATATGTTGTCCAAGTCTAAAGACAAAAAACTCTGTTCTGAAGGAAGCGTGATATAATATACCACAAGGTTAAGTAAGAAAACTTGAAGACAGTCGACTCAAGATAATTCAAGATGTACTGCGCAAACACACAGTAGCTTTTGCCGGTAGAAGCCATTTAGTTCTGAACCTTGGGGTTTTTTTAATCCTGTGGACATATTTCCAGCATTTTCTGAATGAAGCAACAGAGATATAAATATTTCTGCTCATTACAACCCTGCGAAAACAACAAAGCTAAATGTGGACTAAGACTTTTGCACAGTATTTGACTTGCATAAAAACAATGCAATGTTAACAAAGCCCCTTTCATCTTTCATTGGGATTTTTAAATAGGTTGTGTCAGTCTTACAAATTCACCAAAGTCTCTTTATAGACTCCTCCTTTAGTCATTAATGTAGTGCAACGTGTTAAACCTCAGGCGTGACTGTGAGAGCCAACACGAGGTGCACTGAAAGGATAAACAAAACCTCACATCACAGGTTTACAGTGTGCTCTCCTTTCATCAGAAGTCTATAATCTACTCCACACACAGGACTATCTACGTCTGGGGCTCCAGATAACTCGAATGGCCGGATGCGGAAATCTCAAATCCAACTGGCAGAGCTTTGACAAGTTGCTAATGTACAGGAGGGTTTATTTATAGAACTGACTCCTGTGTTTTATGGTCACAAAGTGTAAACTTATACCCCTTTTAGATAGAAGCAGGGAAGAAAAATGCTGTGTGTCATTTACGTGGAAGGGTTAGATGTGACTTAAGTGCATCAGTATTCTAAGCAGGCCACCTAATTGAAAGCGGTAAGTAATACTTTTCGAGTTATCCAGAGTCAGGGAGTCTACATTATTGTCGTCTAAAAGGGTGGACTGTTCCACAGTCAGAAACACGCAGACAATGAGAAAATGACACACTGCAGGCATTGACAGAGGGCTCACAGTTCTGGTCCGAGTCTTCTATCAGGATTCGCAGTTTCTGCACACAGAGCTGAGGGAAAGAGACAGATAGAGAGAAAGAACGGGAGAAAAACAGAGAAGGAGAAGGGAAGAGCCATTAACATCACTGTAAACCTTTCCACACCAGTTTCAGGCTTATTTTTCACAAACAAAAAGTGTGGGAAATAGGGCCTATATTGGAATTTTCATGCATGTACTGACAGTCACAAGGACTTAAAGAAAGAAAAGAGTTGTGTGAGTCTTGATGGTCCTTCTGACAGTTGCTGTGTCTCTACTTATAATATGTTGGAACGACAGAAATATGAAAGACATCAGTGAAAGCATGCGTTATGATTTAACTGGAGTGGAAAGGGTTGGTCAACAGCTAACTACATTAAAGTGCAGACAAAAGAAGAGCTCAGAACCTTACCTGGATACTAGCACTGTGGTTAGGCATCCCAGAGGACAAGGAAATCAACACTGCAGTGGGGGACAAACACAGAAATCAGAGCTGAACTCGATAATAAACGTTTTTTAAGAGGAAGTCCAAGTT
The DNA here is from genome assembly GCA_037367275.1 of Coranthus polyacanthus. NCBI lineage: Eukaryota > Metazoa > Chordata > Actinopteri > Kurtiformes > Apogonidae > Coranthus > Coranthus polyacanthus. Next base: position 20,938,396 of record JAPQRN010000019.1, on the reverse strand, counting down.
TAGACTTCGAATTGTAAATCGTGGCAGTGTTCATCACTATGACGGACACAGGCTTAGTTTGCTTGTAGAATACCAGTACTGACCTGCAATCACAGTGTTGACACATTCATACAGCAGGGACATGGCAGAGGTACTGTGAGACAAAAGGACAGAAGAAGCGAGAGAGCAGATTACTTTTGATACCCTGTACCGGTCAGATCTGATTGCTTTTACCATCTGCGGAGTGCAGATAATAAGTGAGGGTTTTCATCTCACCTGTGGATTAGGTTTGTCAGAGGTTCAATCAGCTTCTTCCCCAAGCGTGGTTCCAGCGGCGTAAGTGCACCGAACTGGGGGAAGAAAACACAAGTCACAACCACGGGGAAAAATGTCCATTTCTGTTGCCGCTGGTGATAGTGCTCATCACAGTCAAGGAGTTATATCATGTCATCATGTTTCTGTTGATTGAGGCAATAGTATCAATTCCTCTTTTATAACGGATTCATCATTGTATGATTAGTGCAAACATCATAATAAGACCCAAGTAGACAGAACAACATACCTAAAACATACAAACGATACACTTGGCCTTGGCCCGCTTACTCACCAGCTTGATGATCTTAATGAGGACCCAGTTATTAGTAGAGGAGGTCATGAGTTTAAAGAAGAGCGGGGCCAAAGACAGGTAGTTCTTGGGATTCCTCCGGGCCAGCTCACAGATAACATTTACTGCTGCTGACTGGACACCTAATGAGGAGACACTACATTAAACTGAGAGCCATGATCATGCAAATTGCAATCAATTCAAATGTGAAACATCATCACATAATTTGCAACAGATAGCAGTAGTAGATAGCAGGAGAAAGAAGTTTTTTTTTTTTTAATGAATATGAGTGTTTCTTTACTTGGGCAGACTGCCCAGGTATATTAACGGCCAACATTATGCAGTGCAGCCTGTTATAGTCTGATTTGACCTCTGCCATAGTCTCATAATAAACCAAACATATTGCAGCGGAGGATGATTTATTCTTAACAGAAATTGTGAAACAACTTGCATTTCATTCCACAGCTTTTAATTGACTTTAGTTTAGAACATCACTTTATCACTCTATTCACACCCTAACCATTTGTGTTAACTTGTGGACTCACTTTCAGCTAAATGCAACTTGTTTTGTGTTAGTAATAAGCAATATGTCAGCGTGATTAAAATAATATTGTTTGTTTATAAAGAGACTAACAGAGCCGCTAGTGTTTGACAAGCCTTGTGAAATTTACTGCAAAAAAGAGGCCAGCAACATGAAGGGGATCAAATTTCAGTAAAGAGGGAAGATGATCACGGTGCACATTGTGTCTGTTTACTAGAAAGTTCATGTGTTTTTTGGGGCGATGACGAGAGGAGATACGACAGACTTCAACTGTGTCTCTCAGTTGTTCTGCTGATTGTGGAGCTGCTTCACTCCTTGTTTCTTCTGTTTATTTAGTATTTATTGGTATAGCACTAGTACCATCAAATGGACTGGAGTCACTATACTCTCATTCATGGGCTCTCATTATGTTCCACTCAGGAGCATCTGCTGAGTCAAGTGCAACACCTAGTGGTAATATTCAGTATACCGGCTCAGTCTGGTGTGTGCTGCTGCAGATAAAATCTAACTCAGTGGGAAACATTGTATAGATCATTTTATAGAGTTCCTGCATCTTGACATGCTCAACAACAGGTGAAGGTAGCTTTTTAAAAGATAAAGTCCTCAGAATCTCAGACCAGTAAATACTAGCTCAATAACAGACAGCAAATAAGTGAAACACAACTAGCACAGTCTTACTTGCATGAAACCACATTAATATCCTGGGTGATGTTTTTGTCATGTAACAAAAATAGCTGTGAGCTGCTGGATATTCCCAGACAGCCCTGGCAGCAGCACAAAAGAGGCTTCCTCAATCTCATATTCTTGGCTGCTGAATAATTCATAGGGTTCAGGTGACAGAGAATGACAGGGAGCCCCATCGTGCCGGCACAGTCTACAACAATTTAGCTCCCAAAAATGAGCCAAAGAACAGCTGGCCCTTACCGAGTGTAACAGACAAGACCAGCAGTAAAAATGTTGTAATTTCTTTCACAACAACAAGTAATATTGAGGCACATCAGCAGACTTAATGCAGTGTCATTCCTGATACCTGGGTCTGGGTCCTCCAGTTTCTCCTTGAGCCTGGGGAAAGCAGGACGCAGGGACTCGGGGTACTTCAGAAACACCTTGTACATGATCAATACTGCTTTCTTCCTGATGTAGGGTTTAGTGTGGGACATCTGGATTGTGTAAAAAGTAAAGACAATAGAGGCAGTTGTGCTTAAATGGTTAAAAGAAAAGCGGTATTACGATACTTCTTGACTGCATAATTCTCTTTTATATGAACCTCCTTATTTTCTATGACTCACCAGCGTCATGATGTCATTGGCCAGGTCTCGTGCCAGGTCAGGGGTCACAAAACAAGAGAGGCCAGTGAGGGCAACACCTGTGTCATACTGGTTGGGACTGCTGAGATCCTGGCAGAGGGAAAATGTAGAGTTTATGAGTAAAGAACGGAGCGGGCAGAGAGAGATACAGAGGTAACATTCAGAGATCGATACAAAAAACCAGAGCAGAACAGACCTTTCGGATCTGATTGGTCGTCAGCATGATGACATCGGTGCTCTCATGAAAGCACTGTGAGGCAGCCAGGTAGCCAATCCTCTGTGGGAAGAACAAGCAGATTACATACATTACTGTGCTACGTTAATAATGTTACTACATAATGTAAACGTGTAATGTGTTTTTATGACACTGTGGTTGTCATGACGTCTGGACTTCTACCATTTAAAGGCACTGTCAAATATACTTTGTTTGGTCTGGACTTTCTGACTTTTCAGTTTGATCTGAATCAAATTTACAGGTGTGATACCTGCCCCAGACCACAGTCCAGACCATACAGCCAGGAGATGCAGCACATGTAGATGATTATGGTAGGATGTAGGTATATCATACAATGCTGTTTAGTCAACTCCCAAAATTGTGGTGCAAAAGAAAACTAAGTGGACGAAATGTACACAAATTATTTAAAAAAACAGACTTTCAGATGTGAAAACACCCTCAGATTAAAGGTGGTGCAGCAATTACTTTGTAGTTTTCAGATCAGAGAAACCTTTTCCTAGATCTAATAACTGCTGGATGAAGTACCCCCTATACTTCGTGTCTGCACTGCAAGGATTGACCCTGTTCTTAAAAAGCTGTTTTTAGGATCTTTTTTTTTTTATCTCCTCTTTCAGGGTAGGTACTTTCCCAGCACAAGAGGAACCTTAAGTGTATAACCATAAGTGTACGCAGTGCTTGGTCCATACAAGATATATGTGTATGTTGAATTCAGCAACTAGCACTTTTAAAACACATGTAATGATGTAAAATCTTAGCTGTGTAAAGAAAGGCTCTTAATGTAAGCTTTGCAACAATCCTTTTTTTTGACACATCTCCTTTCCAACTCTGCTATTATCATGACACTGAAGACACACACAAACACACAGCTCCAATGCTCCGTTCTTCATCTTGTTGTTGTTGTATGTTGCATAGAAGAGATTTTGCTATACCAACTGCCTGCTGGCTATTACATCACTTCAGCGTTCCTACTCGTGATCTGAATGTAAACAGGAAAAACAGCTCTTGAAGGTATGTAGTTCTCGGGGGAGCTCCGCGGTGCGTAGTTTCCATCAGGGAGCCCCCTGAACTGTTGGGTCCCAAAACACCTCAGGACCTTTTTCCACAGCAGAAATCATACAGGCATACTTGCTATCACCGAAGATGGCTGCATCCCGTTTAGATGCATCAGTTTCAGCGCCTTAGCTTTGTATGCAATGGTTCTCTTGAATAGCTTTCTGTGACACTTAAATGGCACAGAGCCATCGTTAATCTTAGTAGTAACACCTGTGCTTTCCTGCTTTAAACACCCCAAAATGTCTGCTGTGAAAAAGGCCTACTGACAAACACATCATGTCCACTAATCAGTGTGGGACCTGGATTTACAAGACCTCTCAAAATATTCCAGGTGTACCTTATATGTGAACTTGGAGGAGCTCATGACTTCGACGATGTTGAACGCTGCCCAGCTGACGTCATAGCCCAGCATCTGAAGCTGTAACACAGAAGAGAGGTGGTTGATGAAAGGAGGTGAGGGGCTGTTAGATGTCCCTGTGGTGCCCAGAGAAGCCAAATGATATGAGCTAAAAGCTTTCAGTGTGAGCACAGATGCAACAAGCCTACTAAAAGTAAATGTAGGCCCCGGCTAAAAATAAAAAGAGTGCTTTCATTTAACCAGAAATTGTACAGTGCATTCAATAAGTGGCGGCTGGTGGCTATCTGGTTGTGTTGTCACTAATCTAATCTAAGCTAGATGAAGTGTGTACAAGCTGCTCTGTTAATTTTTTGTAAGCATGTACCGGTTTGGTTTCTAACCCATCATTTCCTTTCACCCCTGATGAAGGCTTGGACTGAAAGAATGGGCTTTTAGCATGAAGCCGTTTGAAAAATACATTTCTGATAGAGTACATAGTCAGACAGAAATTTTTATATATATATTTATTTCTTTATTTTTTATTTAAGATAAGCAAAGTAGTGTACCAAAGTCTTAGGCCACCTTTAGCTTTGTTGTTCTTTCAGGGTTGTAATGGGCATACATATTCATTTCTTAGTCGCTTTATTAAGATAAAACAAGAAAACACAGTAAGTATTAAAAACACACACACTAAAATGGCTTCTACAGGCAGCATTTAGAGTGACCTCTGCTCTCATGACAAGAAGTAGCCAAACAATACCATACAACAATAAATTACCCGGGTAGTATAAGAATAATACAGGAACAGTGAGGTGAATTGTCCCCCAAAGCAGTATGATCATCTGTGGGCTAACCCTGAGAGTCGTACACACTTACAGTCTTTCTGTACCTGCATCAGTGCCTGTGCACCAGGTAGAAGCCATATACAGAAACAGTCAGTAAATAAGTGGAAGGTGTTGAGAGATCTTACGTAGGTGAGCTTGCACACAGCATTGGCTTTGACAGCGATATTGTCCTGCTTGAGCTCCTGTTTGATCTCGTCGATGCATGTGGAGATGTACTTGGCCTGAGGGCAACACAAAGGAGAGGACAAACAACAGCAGACACCAGATCAGATTAGGTGGAGTGATATCCAGAGTGGGAGGTTTCTACCAAGCACCGAGGAACAAGCTGGAAAAACCTGGTCTGTTGGAGGTTACTGTCCAACACAAAAGCAAGAAGTTGGGAATAATGTTTTACAGCTTCCATGTCAAGTCTCAAGTAATTTCATCTCAGACATAATACAGTCTGCTTTTCCTAACAAGTTCCTGATATCAGCCAGTTACATACAGTATGTCAAGCCTGAAGGCTCAAGGCCCAAGGCTGTGTTTGACTGTTTATTTTAAAGCCCTTTTCAAGTTGGTTTGCTTTGTTGATAAAAAAAAATTCCCTTGATGGACAGGTTAAATATTGCTGGAACACATTTAACATGCTACACTAGTTCACACAGCATCAATTATGAACCAAGATCATGGGCAAAAGATTAAACTGTATAACTTTTAATTACACAGTTGCTTGCACTGATAATTCATACATTTTATAACCTCTACCTTAGGTTTCCTGTAATAAGAAGCTTAATCTGGAGAACCTTTAGATGCAACAATCAGTCAGCCATTGCTAAGAGGAGCAACCTTGCAAAAAAAAAAAAACAACGCATACACTTATAGCTGAGTGGATTGTAAGAGTGTGCCAGTCATGTGTGTGCAGTCATGAGACACCACAGTGACAAGAGGAGGGGGGGGGGTTGAGCTTTGCTGCTGCTCCAGGAGAAACTGTGGCAAATGGGAAAGCAGGAGGGGGGCACACTGTCACCAGACCGACACACAGTGCTTACCCATCACACTCTCCTTCAATTCACAAACAATTGAAATAACTGAAATAGTTGTCAGAGGGCAAACACTGACAGTACTTATAGCAGTAACACAGACTAACTGAAGTATGCTTAGATAACTAATGCTATACCTTTTATAAAAGGCTCAAATTCCTATATGTAAATACAAAATCTCTGTAATACAATGTAATTACAGTTACAATGTAACAATACTGTATTTACATACAATAAAGTTTTTCATTTTACAAACTATCAGTATGGGTAGAACTTGGTTGTGACAGTAGCTGATATTAGGGATAGTTACTGACTTTGAGGGCATATAATAACTAAAAAAATAAAAAAGCACCAAGATTCGACTTACATTTTATAGTTAATTTGATGTTCATTTAGGTATTTATTACTTTGACTCAGGTGTTCAGTTCAACAGTTTGTAATAAAATCAAAAACAGTTACTCTCCAAATGTGTCAAAGTTTTTTCAGGGAGGCAAAGATTAATCAGCTATCATTTTTTTCCTGTTCCAAACTATCATTATTATATCACTCATTAAAAATCCACAATCGGTCGACCTCTACTCCTCACACCTTCTTCAATATGACTGCTGTTCTAAAGGCGTGGGAGGAAGAGATGTGAATGAATGAACTGTGCAAAGACTCAGCACACATGTGAAAAACAAATACAGTGTATATGTGGAACTGTGGGCTGGCCAGGAAAAAGTCAACACACGCAGTGTATTAATATTTCAGCAAACTGTCCACTGTTGGCTGGGCAACCACCACCTTATCTAGGCTGGCCAGGTTAGGTTACCACTGGTGAACAGCTTAGCCACATAGACTGAATCAAGAGATCAAGCACCGATGGGCCTGTTATAAAGCAGCCAAACCTCACTTCCTTTTAGAAATATAGCTGGCATATGTGACCACTGTGTTGACATTTCAATATAGAAAACTGTGTGTAAAGCTGATTGTAGATTAGTTTCCTGATGAGAAAGTAAGAATGCCAAATCTGCCAGATTGAAAGAGAAATCACATCTGAAAGCTGCCCTTGGGCTAAACACTGCCTCTCTAAATTTCACACCTGAACCGCAGCTTGAGACAGGTGCGTACAGCTCCACCACTCTGTGCTATGGTAACCCAAGGATCCTGCTTTGTTCCCACAGCCTGCTGAATTCCTAAGAGTAGCAGGCTGATGAGAGAAGAGAGCAGCGAGAGATGGAAACGTGGCTGACCCAAACAGTGCCCTCTAACGGCCCGTCCCACCCGTCTCCCTCTCAGGTCTTATTGCTGTGATGATCTTGACATGACTGACATAGCTGTATAGCTGTGACAGGAATGACATCACTCTCAATCAGTGATGGTGGCTGATTCACCTCCATCATTTAAGCTAACATGTAAAATGCCATTTTGATTTTAACAAAAAGAATAGTCAAGTAAGCTTGTTTTTTTTTTTTAAAGAGCGAACCAGATCTTACTCTGGTGTCCTAATCTCAAATTATTGTAGACTTCTACGAAAACCTGGTCAACCCAAACAATTTCTCCTCTCTATAACCAAACACACAGAACTAACATTAGTAAAACTTAGTTGTCAATTGGTAGTGTTCACACCGAGGCTGCAGTCTGGTCGAGTTATGTGGATGAATCTCTCCTGGTAAACTGTGATGATTTAGCCAGCTGCTTCCTCTAGCTAATTGGCTGTCACTATGTTAGCTAGGTTTAGCTGTCAGTAACGAAACTCCAACTTAATTAAGCCTCCCGTCGGGTGACTACCATTAAATAGCCTATATCCTCAAAGTTAGTACCAACATGCACCCCTTAAACTGTTACTTAGCATATTAGCATCCACGTTTTAGCTAGCGGGTGAAATGACTGAGCGTTAACGTTAGCTGGCCAGCCTAACTAACGTTAATTTACCTAGCTTTAGCTCGTAACGCAAGCTAGCTGGTCAACGATAACGGTGCATGCATTATGGACTGATTAAAAACCATCAATGAATGTGGACTTATAAATGTTCCGGGTGGTAACATTTCTCCGGCGGTCTTTTTACCTCATCTTCCTTGTGATTCCTAATGCCACGTACTAAATCCTGAAGATTTTTATCGAACATCCGATCGATGCTCCCTTTGACAATCTTCAAAGCCATGGCTGTCTGTGACTTGTACCGCTTTCTGTCCTGCGGGGCCAAGCGCCTTGCAGAGGTCTAGAGGGTGCTGACCGACCCGCTAAACTGTCTCTCATCCACCCGGGTACCGTGTGTGCAGAGTCCGCTGCTGTTTACCAATCCCGGGCAGATGAAGCTGAGGCCAGACGGGGCGTCCTGAGCTGTGCAGACGCTGGCAATGGATCAGTGTAGGAAATGGCTGACAAAATGGCGTCTAAAGTCAGCTGACTTGAGTATTATGCGAGAGTCAGTGGAATTAAAGGTCTAGTCCCCTGTTCTGACTAGTAAGCTGGAAACTGTATGACACTCCCAGTTCGGAAGTAGCAAACCTGATCAAATACAAACATCGACAATGCAAGTCTGTCAGTATATGCTATAATTATTCATAAATTTGGCATGCGAAAGTGAATATTTTCAACATACCATTCAGAGTACTGAACCTCGTGTAGCATGCAAAAAAAGATAAGTTTAGTGTCAATTGGGCCCCAGCAACCCAAAATTAGTCATCTACACATTGTATCAAGCACGGCAAACTAATGTAATCTAATCAGGATTTATACACACCAGGAAACAAGTCAAAAACCATGCTGAGATTTTTATTCAATTCTCAACTAAGTGATAGAAATGCTTTATCAATTTACAGAGCACTAAAAACACCTGTTGTATGCATATGACAGGAAGATGTCAACATAGGCTGCAGCTACATGAGATCCGAGAGAGCTTTTAAGGGCATTTTCCGATCTGTACAGTTATTCCATTTATTATGCAAGTTACTGAAAGCTGACACTATGCGGACGTGAGAGTGCAAAGGTGTGTAACTCCACAGCAATTAGTATTTTAGACAAAACTGTAGATGCAAATATCTGCAAACAAGACTATAAAAAAAAAAGTAGGTGGACCTCAGTTGGAAAACAGATTTAAGTGACTCAATTCATGGCTTTACATTTCAGACTGGATTAACTGGACCAAGACCAGATAATAAAAAAAAAAAAAAATTTACTAAACATAAAAGACTCACAAAATAGTACTTTACCACTCGCACAATGTTCATACATACAGATAAGGAGGCTTTTGTGATGTTTTATAGGCTTTATAAAAACGAAGCCAAGTGATGTAGGGCTGAAATTTCCAAAGCAAAAAAAACCTAACAGCTTGACTCCGTTTCCACCCAGTTTACCCACAAGAATAATTAAAGTTTCATCTCATACTACCCCAGCCTAATTTTCCTGTTAGAAGTGCTAAAAATGTATTCATTCAATATACATAAAGTATGAAAGACCCAAGTAAGAGCTCATGTGGTAGAAAGAACAAAGTAGCCAGGAGCAGGGGGTGAGGATCCAGGAGGAGTTGAGTGTCGTATAAAAGAAAAAGAAAAAAAAAAAAAAAGTACATTTCAGAAACAAAAGGGTTCGCAGGGCGCCACAAACTATCACACTATGAAGCTTTCCTTTTTTGCTGTGATAAATAACAGACCAAAACGGTTTGAACAACGGGGGCCCTTCTGGTTTAAAATCATCGGAAGTACAAAATGTCCAAAACGTCAGCGTTGGCGTAACAGATAAGTGGAAGAAATGCTGGGTGTGTGTAGCAATGTAGTTGGGCCAGAAGCACTGTATGACGTCAAACAAAGAGGCCACCATCTTTTAGCACTTGGTCCACTTCAGTGGTTGTTAAAGGTCTCTCAGCTTTCTACAGCAGGTGGTTCCGTCTCTGCAGAAATGGAGTGGTCTGCTTCTTCATACGTGTGTGTCTGTTGTTCAGCAGGGCTGTCTGGGCTCCGTCTACAGAGAAGGCACAGAATCAGTCACTACTGCTGTTTTATTTCATCAATTCTGTAATATGTGTCAGCTTATTACATAAGTGTAGACATATGGTGGCTCTTCTAAATATTTGACCATATTTGACTCTTCCAGTTTCAATCAGGGCAGGGGCAATAGGGCAATAAAAATCTTCATGTCAGTGGATATTGATCTGAATTATCTTGATACATGACAAATTATGTCTTCAAGTTTAAAGTCCGTCCGTCATTGGTGGTTTTAAATTATCCGTGAAAGGTGCAACAAGATGAAAACATCATAAGACACAAGAAGAAGAAAATGACACAGAAGACAACAGGACAAAAAACGACGTAAAAGACGAAACCAACGTAAAAGACCTTAAAAACGCACAAGATAAAAACACAGCTGTAGTCTCTGTTTTTGTGATCTTGTGCCAAAATGAAATTCAATCTGAGCTCTTATTCAACAAGATGAAAACGACAGAAAAGGCGGTTTATTTGTGGTTTTAATCTATTTTTTAATGGTCGTGAACATGACAAATGTTTGCCATGCATTGGAACATGTCACAAATGTAGACGTAGAATATTCAAAACAATCGTCATGAGAAGTGTCTGTTCAACATCAAAATATGCATGAGCAACATGAAGTGAAACAACAAAACCTTGAAACAGTGTTTAAGATGACAGTGTAAACAAAAGTAAACCCAGAAAACAAAAGAAAAAATGAACATCACAATAATGACATTTATAGTGATATAAAACTGCCCTAGTTTCAATGCATCTGCTTTCTTATTCCGCAAGTTCTACATACCATGACAATGTGACAATGCCAGTGAACAGAGACATACTGCTTCAAATGGACAATCACCTGTTTGGGCTTGCAGTGGGATGGTCATTGCTCTCCTCTTGGGCAGGTGATTTTGGCCTTTCCTCTGCCTCTGCCTCCGCCTCCGCCTCTGCCTCTGCCTCTGCCTCCGCCTCCGCCTCCACCTCCGCATCCGCATCCGCTTCCGCATCCGCATCCTCTTTTTTCTGTTCCGACTCCCCGTTCACTGGAGTGGAATCTAAAAAAAAAGGGAAAAAAAGAGGCAAATACAGATAATTCATTTTATCATTTATTTATTTTATTTTTATCACCCGAAAGAAGCCTGATTCAGTTGAAGTAGAGCCCACATGAAACCTGAATTTTACCTGTGTTTTGTGTCTCCTCATTATCTTCAGGCTCCTTGTTCTCTGTTTTAGGTTTAGCTGCCACCTCAGCTTTGCCCACAAAGCGAAGTTTTAACTTGTTGTAGACGTCACTAGCTTTTTCCATGACTGCAGTGCTGGCTTTATACCTCCGTATCTAGAGTAGAGCGCAAGTCACATACAAGAACTCAAGACTGGAGAATTTTACATATATATATTTAAATGATGCATGACGTGACCCCTGTTTATAAGACAAGGATACATGCACACAGACAGAAGAGAGCAGTGTATTTACTTTTTTTAGCGTGGCGATGACTTCTGCGTTCTTATGGAGGATCTGGCTGGTGACGGGCACAGCCTCAAGCTCCTCTAAGGCTTGTAGACACCGATCTATGTCCTAGAAAACACACAAAGCATTCAGATGATGTTTTTATGTTGCTGTGAACATACCAACTGCAACCACAAACTGTATTAAACCAAAAAGGAATATTGTTATAGCTAACACTTACTGGGTTGTCCACTTTGAGTGCAAACTTTATATCTGTGTGGAGTTTCTGTAGCCTTTCCTCTGGTGATGGCTCTGCATTGAGACACAGTGATTAACAGTCAGTGTGCAGAAAGGATGGTAAGATTCACCGATTTGTATTGATGCATCGGCATAAAAGTTCAAGATGTGAGTGTGCATTGGATGCAACTTGGGATGAAATCTAGATGCACAGTTTCTAGCGTCTTTGCATTATATAGAATTGTAAGTAGATGCCCTGTGCCGTTATTATTTAGAAATGCGATCAATAATTTGTGACCAGTAATTTCACATTTACCAGTGGACTGATGGCAGGCTAAGGTGTGTTATGAATGGAGACAGAACGGGACAGAAGAGGTGGTTTAAAGTGAAGTCTAGGCGTGATTGTACTCCGTTCCTTTTGTCAGAGACTTTTTTGTGAAAAACAGTTTGTGAAATCAAATATTTTTTAGAACTCAATAAGAAACCGCATAAGCGAGACACTGAGCTGCAGTAAAAGAGAAACAAATATGTGAATTAAACATTAAACACGGTTTTAAAGTATCTATTGAATTGCACAGCATCACATTCTTTCTTCATCGCATTGTGCTCAATGAAATCGTGTCGAATCCTACCACATCACAATCGGGGTGAATCGTATCGCATCGCATCTGTAGCTGCTTTATATGTATCTTTAATGTACTGCATCGTTGGCAGCGCTTCAAGATGCGTATTTCATCTGCCTCGCTGATGGGAGATGCACAGTACTGCCTATTTAACTCAGAGCTTCAAATTACACTTCTGTGTAATCTGTTATAGGTTTTCAGTTTCTGCACATAAGTTTGTACCAAGCACACATTGCTGATCATCTGCAGTGAAGTAGAACAGTGCTTATGAAGCTGAGTGTAACACTGACCCTTTTTCTTTTCCACTTTCTTCTCTGGGGGCCTCTCTGGTTTGCGTTTAGGTTTTTCAGGCTTAGACCTGAAAGAGAGAACAAATGCTGTGATCTGTGTACATTAATGTTTCACGACGTTCTTCTAATGAGGTTTGCATACTATAGACTTCTGTTCCCCGCTGTGCACTCACCTTGGTCTGGTCTTCTCTTCTGACCGTCTGGCTTTCTTCTCTTTTAGCTCTTTCTCCTTTCTTTCCTTTCTCTCCTTCTCTTTCTTTATTCTTGCCTTCTTCTGGTTGTCTGGCTTCTTGGGCGGTTTCTTCATCTTTTATAAAAAAAAAACAAACAAGAAAAGAAGTTAATTAAAGCCGCTACAACTACAAACATATTTTGAGTAGAGCTAAATGGAAAACAATTTTGGATAATTAACTTGTTCATAGAGCGGCTGTACCTCAGGTGGTGGTGAATCAGAGTCGGAGGGAGCGGGGATTGGGGGTGGTGGGGGTTTCTTGGATTTCTTCAGTGGGTGATCATCGACACCCTCGTCTGAGCTACTGCTACTGTCGCTGTCGCTCCCTTTTTTACCCTTATCTTTGTCCTTTTTCTTCTTCTCCTCTTCCTCCTTCTCCCGCTCGCGCAGTCGGCGGAGCTCCTCGGCCTCTTCCTTTTTCCTGCGCTCCTCCAGCTCTCGTCTGCGCTCTTCATCTCTTTTCTTCCATTCACTGATGCGGTCGGGTTCACTGTCACTGTGGAAAAAACAAACAAACAACCGATGACTTTAACATCAAGCTAACATCAGTAGTTGTGTTAGTCTAAACATCTGCTGTGAATAGAAAGGAAACAAGAGAAGAGGTGTGAGGGCAGCCTGACCTGTCGCTGTCGGAAGACGATGAAGGGGCTCGTTTTGCCGGGGCAGGTTTGGGTTTCCGTGCTCGGGGCTTTGGAGCAGGTTTCTCTGCAAAAAAAAAAAAAAAATATCTTTAGTATCAAGCTAGATATAAATGTGATGAACTGTTAAGTACGCTGTTATGTCCTTTAAAAATAAGTGAACATGCACCTTTCTTGCGTGCCTGTGGTCCTTTCCGTGGAGGTGGATCTGAGTCTGATTCAGACTTTGAGCCAGACTGGGATTCTGAGCCAGACAGAGCCGGTCGAGGCTTGTCATCCTCTGAATCGCTGTCCGCTGGCTTCTTCTCAGACCCTGACCCCGAGTCTGAATCCGAGTCTGACGAAGCCTTCTGCAACATCAGAGAGAAAGGAGTTATGAGATGGACATGGAGGAGGAAATCTCAAACTGCCCTGAGAGAAAAATGATTTAACTCCGTCCGTATGGAGAAAAGTGGGTCACCTTTTTCTTTCCTCTTCCTCCTGCTTTCTTTCCACCCCGTCCACCAGATTTCTTCTCTGGAGTGAAATCCTGTTGAGGAAAGCAAATACAAGATGTTCATAAACAGTCCAAGTAGACCTGTCACAATTATTACATAATAATTGTTTTGCATAATGGAGGTAATTGTTTCCATTCACCTGTATATAAACAACTGATGAAACAAACAGAAATGTAATATTTCCATCACAATTTCCACCATTTGAGGTTTGACTGGCACTACTTTAATGAAGTCATCTCGTTACACCCCTTTTATCTTGAGGCGCTTAACTTCTATTGGTACCTGTCATTATCACTCATTTTTTTGGATTTCAGTAATGGGCTTTCTATATTTAAGTTGTCAAATCTGCCCTGTGCAATTTTTATTTACAAAGCAAACAGAAATGCAATATTTATTTGTGTTCCAGAGTCCAGTGCCAATAAATG
>JAPQRN010000019.1:20881083-20901778 GCA_037367275.1 Coranthus polyacanthus | reverse complement strand
CTCCTCTCCTCTCCTCTCCTCTCCTCTCCTCTCCTCTCCTCTCCTCTCCTCTCCTCTCCTCTCCTCTCTGTGCTTTATATACAGTATAAATCTTGTAAATCTTATCTCAGGCTGCAGCAGTAGCCTGTTTCCAGGATCAGTGAGCGGGCTGCATATCACCCGTCAGCCTCAGTCAAAAGCAGTGTCTGAGGGTGACGCTCTAGTCCTGGACTGCAGTGCAACCGCCAACCCCCCTCCTCAGTACGAGTGGTACCACAACACAGTGCTCATGCCACAACAGAAGACACATTCACTTAAGGTCAGTGAATTTCTGTGAAATCTGCTCTGAACTGCTAATTACTTTATGTAACGATGATTTTATAAATAAAATCAGTGTACAGGCTGTTATTATAGATGGAAATGTATTACACCCAAGAAAAGAAAGAAGAAACACTGTGCTATAATCAGTGAAGGGTAACACTCATCACATAAAAGCGCACTTTGTGTGTTTTAAAAGGTTTGAGTTCCTCTGGGCCTGGCAAAGTAATCTGTAATAAGGACATTCTATCCTGTGCTAATCTAGATTACATCACAAAACCTGTTTTGAAACTTGAGTGTATCCGCCCAGATCCTTTTAATTAAACGCAGTTCTCGAAGTCATCTTTCTTTCTGTGTCACTGCTGTTTCAAGGTGATATTTTGTCCTTTCGTGTTTTCCTCTAGATCCCTTGTGTGACCACGGCACACAGAGGACAGTACAAATGCAAGGTGTTCAATTTGTATCACCAGGCGTGGAGTGAACCTGCTGTAGTCACCATTGGTGAGGCTAAAAAGCATCCTTTCATTTTTCTAAATTGAAGCGTAAACTTAAGAGGAGGAATTGCTTTAAATAACAAGTTAAATAACATACTTAACAATAATAAAGCTAAACATCCAAATGTTTTTGGACTTTTCTGGTATTGCACATTTTGATACATTAGGCCTGTTATATTCCAGCGTTTACGATACTATAATATGAATAACTTCTTGTTTTGTATATTTATTCAGGCCCCAGTTCCATTACTGATGCTTCCTTGGTAGAAGTTGATACCCGTGGCCCTGGTATTGTTTATCTTCTGAACATTTATAGAAGTTAACAGAGGAACTACAACTACTTTACTTCCTCTGTTCTTTTCCACAGCTTGAGTCCTGCTTTTGTATGAACATCAGTAAAAAACTGTATGTCTACTTTGTGTGTTCATTCACTGTTGGTAGTGTGAAGAAAAAAGACATATATATATATATATATATATATATATATATACACAATAAGACATTAATCACATTTCATTTTTACTTTTGCATATTGGGTTTGCCAGGCTCACAGGAAGCCAACAGATCAACCAGTGGAGCAGGAATCTATCCGATACAGCAGATGGCCACGCTGCCCCCTTCTGCCAAGAACTTCCACGGTCATTTTTAAGATCTGTAAACCAAATTGTAGACCGTGAATACCACATATTGTTTTACTTTTAGAGATTCGTGATGCTGCATCTCTCCCCTCCCACAGCCACGGACAAAGTTGCTCTACTGATCGGAAACATGAACTACATCTACCACACTCCACTGTGTGCGCCTATTGCTGACGTCCACGAGTTGACAAACCTCCTCAGACAAATGGACTTCAAGGTGGTTTCACTGCTTGACCTCAACTGGCAGGAGATGCACAGCGCTGTTACAGAGTTCCTCTTGCTGCTCGACAAGGGAGTCTATGGTTGGTCTCATTATCGGAACATGATGCTTCATTTCTCTGTCTCTTTTATGCTACATTTACAAAAGGAATAAAGGGTCATTTAAACAGTTTGGTACTGGAAATGGAAATTCACACTCTTTTCAATAACAATATTTATATACAAATATATATTAGATATAAGTATCTTTCTTTGTTTAAGGTTCTGTGTGTAATATTTAGTGACATCTAGTGGTGAAGTTGCAGGTTGCACCGCTCTGCCCTCACCATCCCCCCAACTTACAGTGGCTGCAAAAACACAAAAGTCCCCCGTTAGAGCCACTGTTTGTTTTGTCCATTTCTTTTAGTTAAGGGCATATTGACTCTAGTCCACACTCAAACGTAGTAAGAGTGCTGGATGCCACCCGCTATAAAACAGAAAAAAAGAAGAAGAAGAAGTCTGTTCAGTAGGAACATTAGGAATAGGAATAGGAACACTCAATCTGTAGATGTAACCGGCTCATTATACGGTATCGAAAACACGACTGCTATTATTTTCAGTTGATGATGCGCCAATGAAAACATAATTATGAATATTGTATTCCATTTTTGTGACAAAATCTTCCTAAATCCCACTAAATCTTCCACACGGGGCCTTTAAATATACACTTTCTTTTGTCCTAAAAAAATAAATTTGTCAAATCTGTCCTTTCTTTTGCAGGTCTGCTATACTTTGCTGGTCATGGCTATGAGAACTATGGAAACAGTTTTATGGTCCCCATTGATGCACCGGCCTCGTACACATCAGAGCACTGTTTGTGTGTACAGAATATACTCACCAGGATGCAGCAGAAACAGACCGGACTCAATGTATTTCTGCTCGACATGTGCCGCAAAAGGTACAATGTTATTGTTGCTTGATGTTAAAGGTGCCATGTGTGATATTTAGTGACATCTAGTGGTAAAGTTGCAGATTACAACCAACCGAATACCTCACCAATACCACCTCCACCACCTATGGTGGCCACAAAAAACCCAGAAGTCACTTGTTACAATCAGTGTTTGTTTTGTCCATTTTGGACTTTTAGTTAAAGATATTAACTCTGGTCCACACTCAGACATAGTGAAAAAAGAAGAGGGAGTCTCTTCTGAGAAACATGGTGGACTCTTAACCTGGGAACCAGACGCATCTGCCTGAGATATGTCTGCAGATCAGTCTGGCGCTGCTCCCATTCAAACTGATTTCCACTGAGTCTAGATTGGGTAGAGCTAATCACAACCATTTATCTGATATTTATCTGATATGGGGCGAGTCAGGCTGCCACCGTCTGATTGGCTGTAGACCTGTCCAACTGCATCCAGAGACACTTTGGTCTGAGCCTCTTGGCTATTGGAAATCAAAAATGAACGGAGAGGACCCAGACTACTTCTCATTTAAGAATTAGTCTGGCAATGCCAGGCTAGCAGACACCACAAACGGCCCCTCTGTAGATATAAATGGCTCATTCTAAGGTAATGGAAACACAACTAACTCATTTTAGTGTGATTATACACTAACTTTCACACTGGACCTGTAGAATTCACGAGCACTGTTTTAATTTACTGGCCTTTATAAGTGAGCATTCCTAAAATATAATGGAGAAGATTAATATATTTCACTTCAATTGATTCATCACACTTTTTTCTCATTTAGAAACCCATATGATGATGTCCTTGTACAACCGGGACTGCTGAAAGTGACGGCTAATATAGTGTATGGATACGCCACGTAAGTCACTGACGCTAAGAACCCCTGCTGTGTTCTGCTTTATATGTGTGAATCCAGTGTTTGAGAGAAGTGACATATGTTTGATGTTTAACTGAACTCATCTTCTCACCGTCACTCGTGTGTGTAATTCTCCTGTGTGTAGATGTGTAGATGCAGAAGCATATGAAGTGAAGAAGGAGGACGTGTCCAACGGCATCTTCATTAGCTTCCTCAAAAAGCGAGTGTGTGAAGATGAGAAGGTCACGGTCATGCTCGATAAAGTGGCTGAAGGTTAGTAGAGCTGACATTCTCACAGCACTGTCAGGCGATGAACTAAATTTGCCCGTAACATCTATTATTTCCAAACATTCTTGTTTTTCACTCAGCAAGTTAGAGCCGAATTACTTTCAACCAGCAATCATTAATACGTATCCTAACATTAGCGTTCTTTACTCTTACCAGACATGGGTCGTTGTAGGATCACACATGGGAGGCAGGCTCTGGAGCTGCGCAGTAATCTGTCTGAACGACGTTCCCTCACTGACCAGATACGTACTGCTGACTGTTCTGCATCCTATTCAGCTCGCAACCTGCAGTGGGCCGTGGCTCACGGTACACTTTTATTAAATAGAAATAAATATATTTCACAGATACACTGAGGTAATTTACAACATGGATTATGTCTTGTCTTACAGTGAAGTAAACCTGATTGACATGTCTCTCTTCATAGTTCTACCTAAAAGCCAGTGCCTGCACTTTGACTGTGGAGTAATCGTTCAGCTTGGGTTCGCTGCAGAGTTCTCCAACGTCATGGTCATCTACACTCGGATACTGGAGAAGCCCTCAGAAATCGATTCCTGCTCTGCTCAGCTGACTGACTTCCCTCAGGTTGGTTAGTTCTGGTTGGCAAATGGATGTTAGATACCAGGGTTGGCGTCTGCGTCTGCAGCTGTCTGTCTGTGCATCAGCCAAGTATTTTAAAGTGTAATACCACTGACAGCCACTAGATGCTGCTCCAAAAAGCCCAGGTTCACTGAAGGTTCACTTAGCATCGCATGCTAATTTGGTAGGCATCGCCCAGCCCTATCAGATACTTAGATTTAAAGAATCTGAGGACACATTTGTTCAGGTTTAATGACTCATTGTGTTTTAGACAATTGTGACAAGTGGGAAAGTACGTTAATGTGTGAGGGAGTATTAGGGCCACACTGAGGATTTTTTAAAAATCAGATGTTTCAAGAATAAAGTCATATTACTTTGAGAAAAAAGTCACAAAAAGAATGAAGTTGTCATTTTATTTGTATGAAATTTGTTAATAGCAATTAAGAAATTACATAGCATTAAAAAGAAAGCCTGTTATTTGATTAAATACAAACAGCAGCTGCTGGAGTCAGACTGCTTCGTACAACTCTAGTAATAATACGTAACCCTTTTTCTCATAACGACTTTTTTCACGTATAATGATTTTTTTTTCTTGAAACATTCCGACTTCATTCTTGTAATATATCTTTTTTCTCAAAACATTACTTTATTCTTGTAAAACTGTGACATTTTTCACTAAATATTACAGCTTTATTCTCATAACATTATGACTTTTTTTCTCTGAATTTTGAGCATTTTCTCTTGAAATATTACCGCTTTATTTGTGTAATACTAAATAACTAAATAACAACACGGAGACAACTCTGCTTGTCTCCGTGTTGAAGTGTCCGATACTAAGACTAACTCCTCCACGTGACCAGTGCCTTAACTCTCATCTCTACCACAGTCGTTTTGTGATCGTATGCACATGGATAAATGTGCATGTACTGTACTGTAACCTTCACACTATATGTAATATTACCTTGGCAGGATGTGGACATTGATCTGAAGAAAAGCAACCAGGAGACTCTGCTTGAAGCAGGCAGTTTATTATTGATCAAAGAAGTTCCTTCACCTGACGACCACAGTCTCTACACACGCATCCGCAGCCTGCAGAGACTCAGGGTCAGACACTTGTTATTGTTTTCATGATGTCTTTCAGAATTAACTATTTCTGTTCTAGCAGATCCTTGTGTGTGTGGGGTCATTCTAGACATTCTTATGCAAGACAAGTTGGATGCTTTTAAAAAGGACCACGTGCTACACTTTAGTGTCGACGTTAAGCCTTTAAAGTTCAGTGTTTTGATTGAGATTGATTTGTGGTCAAAGTCGTTTTAACTTGTCAAGACTTTTTTTTTTTTAAGTTGTTTTTCCTCTCAGCTAAAAGAACATCCTGCTGTTCACTGTCTTTTTTTAGAGGGAGCTCACATTCACATTGTGTCTTCATTACACCTACTCCAACATGGATGAGGAAGTACAGGAAAGGCAGTCAGTAACAGTAGGCAAACCTCTCGTCTCCAAACTCAACCTCCACGAGCCACGATCGCCTCACTCCTCCTCTGCCTCATCGACCTCCAGTCTCGGCGCC
This sequence comes from Coranthus polyacanthus, assembly GCA_037367275.1. Lineage (NCBI taxonomy): Eukaryota > Metazoa > Chordata > Actinopteri > Kurtiformes > Apogonidae > Coranthus > Coranthus polyacanthus. The sequence goes on along the minus strand of JAPQRN010000019.1, from coordinate 20,895,896 downwards.
TTTAACTCTGGTGATTCAGCCTCAGATACCTGGCCGTCTTATGCGCAAACTGGCAGGGAATCTCTGACGTCGTCCAGGTCTGCCAATATACCCGAAGAGACTGAGAGTCCTCAGACCTATGAGGCTCCGCAACCTCTCGTTGCCAGCAAAAGCTTGCCTCACAGCCAAGTAGACGACACAAACTTCAAATTTAGCGACATGTACAATTTTCATTCTTACTGAGGATGAATAAACCTAGATGTGATCATCACGTGGGTAATTCAGCAGTACAAATAGAACAGGAAAACATGTAAAATAGAACAGGAAAACATGCAAGGAGAATTATGATATATATGAGTAAAGTTGTTTTTTTTTTGTCTAGGCTCTTTTATTTATGCATTGCCAGTCAAGTTTGTATATGTATGGAAACCCTTTTCTACCACTGTAGAAAAAAAATCCTGTAAATCAAAAATAATGACTTGTTATACTCCTTTCAGATCTCATTATTTTGAGAAAGTTTCATTATTTTTAGTCAGAATTTCGAGATAATATCATTTTGAGATACTACGCCAAACATTTGAGACCATACCTCATTATTTTTACTTGCAGGAACAATAAGTTGAATTGTATAAAGGACTTTAACACATTTGTATCTCTGTATCTATACACGTCAAAAATAACAGGTTTTTCCCCCACAATAAAAAGTCTTTTTATTTTATTACTATTAAAGCTTATGTGTTTTTGTATTTTGTTTTATTTAAAGTTAATGGAAGCAGATTTAACCTTCTCTTGAAAGTAAAAAAAAAGAAAAGCTTGCCTTCTCTATATAACTGGAAGTGTAGCTTGCACATTATCCGTCTGTCTGGATGTCTATATGTCTGCTACTTTGCACGTTTTGCAGTGCACAAGGTGGTCCTCTACCACATCTCGGTCCTCCTAGAAGATGGACCGGGATCTGGATCACGGACATGATCAATTTCTTGCTGATCTGGAAGAGTTTTGACAGCATTGACGCTTGAAATCGCAGCCTGTGCACCCCAAGCAACTAAAACCCACGATAGAAACATGAATCCAAATACTGGGAGGATGTTTTATACTGAAATTGATGTATAACACACACACGTATATAACGTTACCGACCTAATAACTCACCGGTCGAGTCAATAAACCGTACTGCGCCTGCGCAGTGACGTCGGCTGGCTCCCCTCGGCCTCCATTTTGCCGTGTCGCTGGTTTTGCAAGCTGCATCCGTTCCCGGCACAGCATCGTTTATACAAAGTGCATGCAAGGATCGTTTCAGACTAAAGAGGTATTTTAAGACCGTAGCGATGGCGGACACATCAGCAGAGGTTGAGGTTCCGGAGAGCGCAGAGGTCCGCAAACTCTCGGAGCTAAGAGTCATCGACCTGAAGGCCGAGCTGAAGAGACGAAACCTGGACACCACAGGCGTCAAGAGCGTGCTGTCGGAGCGTCTGAAAAAGGTATTTTAAAAAAAATAATAAATGACAACTTTGTGTAAGATCTGTCGCTCTGATGTGTTAGAATGACGTTCTCCAAGTCAGACTAAACGCTGTACCCTTTGAAGGCCATGAGGCGTTTAATTAAATCAGTTAAATTGATGTCAACTTAAAGCTACGTTAGCTAACGAGGCTAAGTAGCCGATGCCTGTCAGTAATGTTCACTGTTAGCCGCTGTTACCACAAACAAGCTAACGCTAAAACACTCCGTTTTGTAGCTCCGTCTTTAAGCTAACGCGTCGTTTGTTATTTTTGCCGTGCTCTCCACAAACAGGCTATCGAGGAAGAGGGTGGAAATTCTGATGAGATTGTTGTTGCAGTGGAAGCAGCCCCGAAGAAAGCGACTCCTAAACGGGCTACCAAAGGTAAGTTAGCATAAGTTGCGCAGTGGACACCACGGTTCTACTGTGTTCTACTGTCCGGTGGAGCTCGACTAGCGGTAGGCGGTTTTGACGCCGGCTCGGTGGTTTGTGTCACTTCAGAGTCCTCCGCTTGGCCGTGATGTGTGATACACGTGATATGAAACTCTCTTGATATTCAGTCCGTGCACCCTCACATAAGCATTCGTCTTTAAACAACTAGCAAAACATTGTCATGTGAGAGATGGTAAATGCGACCAATGCGTAAAGCTGCGTTCATGTACCAATAAAAAACAGCATCCAAAATATCCAAGATAAGGCGACAGTACAACAACGAGTTTAATTGCGCATTTTCTCCCGTGCATTCACTGCCATTAATGTGTTGTCTGCTGTCTGTAAAGCGGAAGGCATCATCCTAATGGTTGTTTTGCAAACTTTTCCAATTCGGTGTATGTGTGTTGTATGAATGGAGTCATTATTTGTTGCATCTAAGATCAGAGTAGACTGTACAGCAGAATCAACACCTGTCACGTTAAGTGTCAGACTTGCAGGTTGTGTAGTTATTGTCCAACATTCTAAACTGAAAACAATCCCCATCCACGCAATATTAGAAAAGTTTCAGAATTCGTCTCTGTCTATTCATACACACATCACCAGGGGGCTGATGTGGTAAATTGCCCGACTGCTATGAATGTGGTCAGGAGCATCATGATAAAAAGCAGAATTTAGCCGCACGACAGCTGCTAACACAGACAAGAATCACAGTCGCCTGTAAATCAGTGTCCGTGTTGAATGAACAGCAGGTAGTCACGTGAAAGGGGTGTGATGAAGCTGGGACGGATATGATGAGACCCGATCAAACAGGGAATGTTGGTGTCTGTGTCATCCTTTCAAAAATGCAACACCACCCAGAGTTTCTAAAACTAAAACTATCTCAGCAGTCTTTCCAGAAGTCTCTGTTTTTGGGAGGTTAAAATTCAAGGGTAGTGTGGATGCTAGGTGTAAATGTAGCAAAAGTTATGCGTTTTAAAATAAAAAATATATCAGGGTGGATGTAGCCTAAGATCATAGCAGGAGTAACACGGGTCATTTCATAAACTGTTTTGTTGTCTGTAGATACAAGGCAAGAAAACGATGAACCAGAGGACAGCACTATTGAGGAGGATTCCCATGATGGACATGTGAGTTTGAGTTGCTTTCACTTAATTTGAGGCACTACTACTTGGATATTAAGGTTTAATTATTACTAGTTTGAAAACAACAAATAACTGTGTCCATTAGGAGGATCAGGATGAGAACATGCAGGAAATGGACATCCTTGACATGAACGTCCTGGATGAGACGGAGAATGACAACGGAATACCCGCTCAGGACGACGTTGACAATTTTCATGACGAGGACGATGAATTGTTGAACGAAGAAGACCGTTTTGACTCCGATGATGAAGCAAGAGATGCAGAGGTGAGCAACTAGAACGAAATGGAATAAATGACCTTTCCTAAAAGATTCTGCTTGTCTTAAACTAAGTCCTTTTCCTCTAGTTAAATGTTGTTTTATTTCGTCTTTTTTACCAGATGTCAGAGATGGTAGATAAAGATGAAGATATGACTTCCTCATCAGTCAATATGGTACGTTAGCATTTCTTCATCTTCATATTTCTTCATATTTTTATCATGTAGGGTAAAACTTGCGATGCTGTATCAAAAGTGAATATCCCTGTTACATTCAGTAACCGAACCTGATCTTCTTGTTTTAGGCTCAGGATCCAGATGCGGATGATGTAAACGAAGACACAGGTAATGTAAAAAATGGGTTAGAAGAAGGTGGAGGTGTCTTTTTAACAGTGTTGAGCTTGGAATGCAAACACTTTTAGTTTAGTTTCAACAAGAGAGACTGGAAGCCCAAAGGAAATTGCTGGCTTTGTGCAGGAATTCGATTAACCATTATGACATATTTCAGGATTAAATATTGGTCAAGTTACCAGTTAATATTTATTTTCTGCTCTAACAATAGCAGTGGTTAACAGTTTGCCGCACATTGTCAGCAATACATTTCAAGGTCGAGTGGGGAGGTTTGAGCTGTTGCAGGTGAATGCAGTGTTTTTAGGTTGCCACGTGAAGACCAAGACAAAGAAGATCCATCAAGTATCAGCACCTATCACAGCTTTTTAAGGACACTGACTGAGAAAGCAGCTGGATATGAAACTGCAGGACTTGAGCTTAAGTTTGGTCATCACGAACGGACACTGGGAAAAAAAAAGTTGAAGGCTGAAAGAAGACGGTCTGCTGATCTCGTGGCTCTCTTCAGCACTGATCTCTTTTGTCTGCTTTGGATCAGGTGAACAGAGTGAAGTGGTTCTGCTTTGAGAAACGAGCCACGGTGTTAGCCCCTCTAGTTGCTTTGTGGCCCCCTGCCTTTGGGTCCTCTTCCAGTCTCTCACTAGGGTCTACTTCGTGTTAATACATAGTACTAAGAGCACAGGCCAGTGGTCATGACGTTCCTAATCCAGGCCTTGCCAGTTCCTCGTTAACCATTGCTGTGTTTCAGAAGTGATTAAACTCTGTGCCATTCTATTCCTGTTAAATCCGTAGAAAATGACAAAGTAGCCGGGTCTTGTTTATCTGAGCCGCTTAACGAAGATCACCACCGGAGCCACGAGACGTGTCCCGAAGAAGAGCAAGCCGCCACCGCCAGGGGGGAAGAAAATGTGTCCGACACTGGTGCCAAAAGCGACAAGGCCGCCCCTGGAGATGTGGAGAGCGACAGGGAGGTCACGGAGACCGACGCCAAAGACATTGGGGACGCACAGAACGCCCCAGAAGAGACATTTGACTCTGAAAACAAAAGCTCGCAGGCTGTTAGTGTAAGCGAACAGGGGACCGGGGGTGAAACTGTTGATTCAGAAATGGGGTCTAAGAAGGGTGAGGAGGATGAGAAGCCAGAAGAGAAAGCTGCTGCGGATTCCTCCTCGACACTGAAAGAGTCCTCTTCTGTAGAGGGCGATGATCAGAAAAAGAGGTTTGTTTTTTTCTGTCTACTAGAAACCAAAATGGCTATCTCTGTTGCATTGGCTCCTTTGTGCTAGCAAAAATTTGGATGCTCTTTTGGAGGTAAAAACGTTCTGTGCATTTGTCTGTTTTCATTTGTCATTTCTTACACTCACTTATTCCACCTTTTACCCATAAATGATTAATGTATTGGGATCGTCATAGGGTAAAGTTTCATTTATTCACTGTTAAATCTCGGCACTATGGTACATGATGGGTCGGTCACCGTCAGTTTTGTGTTATACACATTACAGTGTATGCAGAGAGACCCAAGGCATCCTCACTGTTGTATGTTTATTGCTTTTTTTTCTTTCTGTCTCTAGCTCTGAGGAAAAAGATGGAAAGACAGAGTCTAAAGATGAAAAGGGTGAGTGTGTGAAGTAGTGGCCAAAAATGTTATCATGATAAGGATTTTCATGTCAGGTTAACAGTTTCTCTCAAGTGTAAAGGTTGAGTTTTGGTTGTTTTTTTTTTTTTTTGTGTAAAGTCTGTTTTTCCTGTTCTCCAAATCCTTGTGGGTGAATGCTCATGAATGAATTTGATGTATTTTTGTAGCCGCTGGAAGTGGTGCTGCAGCAGGCAGTAGCAGGAATCTGTGGGTCAGTGGTCTGTCCTCCACTACCAGAGCGACTGATCTGAAGACGCTCTTCAGCAAATATGGCAAGGTTAGACGCTGTTAAACCTCTGTCCCCTGTACCAAAATGTGCTGTTTAAAAAAAAAATATATATATAAAAATATATATATATATATATTAAAGTTGTTTTTCTTCCATTTTCACCTTTTCTCTTTGTCACTTGTGATTTTTCTCTTCGTGTTCACGGCAGGTTGTTGGAGCTAAGGTGGTGACCAACGCCAAGAGCCCCGGAGCTCGCTGCTACGGTTTTGTCACCATGTCGTCCACAGAGGAAGCCACCAAGTGCATCAGCCACCTCCACAGGACGGAGCTGCATGGCCGCATGATCTCTGTGGAGCGGGTGGGTTTCAGGGGGGAGACACTTGTGCCGTCCACCCCGCAAATAATCACTGTGGCAGTCTCCAATATGAACCTCTTGTGGGTAAATCTTTGAAATGTGTTTGAATGCCGTAGGCCAAAAATGAGCCAGCGGGGAAGAAACCAGCAGACAAGACTGAAGCCAAGAAGTCAGGCGACAGGAGGCACTCCTCCGAGTCCAAGTAAGACCCCGTAGCAACATTCCACAGTGTAAACCTGTTCCAACTTTGACCCTGTGAGCTATACGAATTGTGTTTATAAACTGTATTTGAAGTATGAAGTACACCCGTCTTTAAGCTTTTTGAAATGTTTGTAGCAAGAGCTAAACTGTCATTAATGATTCCGCAGGTCTGATGGAAAAGACGAGAAGTCTGAAGGAGAAGGAAAAGATGGCAAAGGTGAGAAATAAGGGATCACACTGAGGGTTTATGTATCTGGTCAACACTAGGACCTTCTGTAATATGTGCATGTATTCTTGTATGTTTTTGACAGGGCGAAATGAGAGGACTGTTGTCATGGACAAGTCCAAGGGAGAGCCAGTGATCAGTGTCAAAACCAAAAGCAAGGAACGAGTAAGTAATTGCGCTTCTAACTGCTACATCCTTTAGTTTTCCTAAAATTGCTTGACCTGTTCTGTTTTTGTTCGAGACACTGCACATAATCGCACTTTGGCTAAAAATGTTCCTCTTGTTTATCCAGAGCACAAAGAGTCGCGACCGCAAGTCACCGAGTAAAGAGAAGAAAGACATCCTATCATTTGACCAGATTAAGGAGCAGAGAGAGAGGGAGAGGCAGCGACAACGAGAGAGGGAGATCAGAGAGGTGGAGAGACGCAGATACACGTAAGGACCATATTTATGAAACAACCAGACTAAAGTGCAGATTGTCAACATTTAGGTTATTAACCTGTGAAAGCTACATTTTTGTATTACAGTAGGATTTAAAAAAAAGAAGCAGCAGCCTTAAATAACAGATGAATGAACAGGACGTATGCTATTACCGTATATTTAGTTTGTTGCCCTTGTGTGTAGTATATAATGTTTGTCTTCTTACTCCTTTTAACATTTTTGTCACTGAATAGAGACTGATCTTGTATCTTTCAGAGACCGGGACCGTGATCGTGACAACAGACCAGACCGCGAGCGCGAGCGAATCCGTCTGTTCCGAGAGCGAGAGGAGAGGAAGCACTTGATGCGGAAGAGACACTGGCTGGAGGTACTGTCACATCTTGATTAAAGAATGATTGAGTGTGATTTTAAAAAAAGGCAAAGCTGTTCCACCTTGAAGTTGAATTTTGAGTTCTTTTCCTCCTGTTAACATCCTTATGGGCCGTGTGGTAACAGTCGTAATGAACCTATGAACGGTTTAATTCTCAGGCTGAGAAGCAGCGTCTTGACGCAGACCGCATGGAGCGCCAGTTTCTGGAGCGTGAAAGGCTACGTATCGAGTACGAGAGGCGGCGTGAGCAGGAAAGGATCCTCAGGGAGCGAGAGGAGCTGCGACGGCAGCAGGAACAGTTACGCTTTGAACAGGATCGACGCCCTATCAAGAGACCTTATGACATAGACAACAGGTAAAAAAGACACAGCTTAATGACACTGAAACAGCATGACCATGGATTTATGGCCTAATTATTTCATTTGTCTTTTGGTACATTCCCAGTTAATTATTACGTCTATGACTTCTACACATGTACCAACAGGATACGGAGTAACTCAGTAGAAGGACTTTATTCCTGATTTTGTAACGCTCTTTTTTTGTTCCTCAGGAAAGATGACTGGCCTGAGAAGCGCATGGCTATGGATGACCGCTATGGCCGATCAGACTTTGGTCGACAGGACCGTTATCAGGACTTTGACCAAAGAGAGCGGGGCCGTTACCAGGACGACATGATGATGGACAGACGGGAAAACTCTCGGGGCATAGGTGGAGACCGAGATAGCCAGGTAAGAGACATGGACTTTTAGTTTCTCACTACAATCTAAGTATATCTGATTGTTTTGTTTTTTTGGGGTTTTTTTTTTTTTGCGTTCTTACACTTTACTGCTACAAGCTGTGAGTTTTAAATGTCCTGTGTGTCGTCTTGTAGCATTTCTCAGACAGATCAGACAGACATGGCAGGGACGGCCGAGACTCCTGGGGTGGAGGATATGACAAGCGTATGAATCCCAGGTTTGTGAGAAAATGACTTGGCACAGACTTCAGTTTAATGAATGTTTAAAACAAACACAAGTACAGAACGAGTCTGAAATTCCCCCTAAAGAAAAAACAAAAAAACAACCCGTTTGTGTTCCAGGGAAGGAGGTCGAGACTGGGACTCTGGTCGGAAGATGGATGGAGACAGAGCATGGCAAAGTACGGATACTCATGTTTTTCTGTACCGTTAGCTACGGTATCTGCTTTGATGAAATCATGATAAACGTCATCTATTTTCCTGTTCATTTCCAGGTAGGGACGGAGCGATTCCAGGCCAGAGCCACATGGCACGTGGAGGAATGACAAGGTGAGCAGTCAATGCCACGCTGCCTTTTTAAATGTTTTTTTTTTTCAACCCTTAATTAAATGAACCCTCTCAGGACACAGTTGACAACCTCAAGCCCAGTCACAACAATGCTGATTTTTGTGCGTTGCTTTCTGTCTCCAGCAGAGGAGGCTACATGAACACAGGAACATCCCAGTCTCTCTCCGGAGCTCTGAACAGACAGAACCAGCTGATGCAGGGCGGCGGGTTGCAGGGCGGAGCCTTTGGTCGACGCTACTGATGTCTTTTTTTTGACACAACATTAGGACTGTTTGAGGTCATATCAGAGAGGATCTTGACCATCTTGGTTTTGTACATTTTTTTAAGAAAAAACAAAAACCGACACAATCCACTTCACTTTAATAGAGACCTTTCCCCTCCCCCCCTTGATTTCCCGTCAGTTTTCTTTGTTATTTGATGTAGTGATCTGCCTTGTACTTTTCACTCAGTCCTACCTACTCTGTACATATAACACAACTGTACGTTTATAAGGGTGTTTTGTATATGCAGGTTGGCCTGTGGTGGAGTCACACCAGAGCTCTGTTGTACATTGAAATGTTATTGGTTTATGGACCTCACCTCACCTGACTGGCCCGCGCCCTCGCTGTATCCCAGTTTGTTTCTGAAACTTTTTGAAAGTTTTCTCTTAAATGAGCTTTCTGTTGAAGCAGACGCCTGTAACGTATTTGTTCAGAGCGAGCTTCGTGTTCTTTTTAAAACGGTTGAATCATTTCCTCTGCTCAGCATAAGGTTTTTAAATTAAACATCACTCTGAATTTTCAAACCATATGTTTTGTATATATTACGTGTTTGATCTGTGTGACAGTGAGAAAATGGCGGTGAATGCCCGAGGAGTGTGTATGTTTCTCCAGTTTACTGACTAAGCTCTGTAATAAAGTCTAAACTTCAATGTGTTTTTAATGTTCTGCATACAGGTGTTGATTTGTTTCTTGTCTCTGTGGTTCATGAGCAATGGTTCCCCATTGAAAAGTCACGTAATTCTAAAATCTCATTTTTATAGGCCAGGAAAAGTCATGTAATTAAGTTTTTAGGGGTGTACATTTTGCTGAAATGAGTTAAATGTAGTTAATGTAGATCAAAACAGAAACTGATAAGTCAATGATAAAGTCAAGTAAATGAAATTAAGTTAGTAAAGTTAATCAATTCTACGGTTGGTTTTTCCCTGTTCTGATGCAGAAATTGACTCAGATTCCACATTTTAAAGCTGGTATTTTGTCTAATTAAATTCACCAAATGAGAGTAAAGTCAGATTTAGACTTGGAGAGAAATGTGAGTGGACGTCTGGGATTTCCTTAAGTTTGTGAAGGACTTAGGTGCTGGGATGGAATGTTATTAGACTAAAAACATTGGATTATTTCTATAATTTTGTATCTGTATTAGTACAGTTCTTAGAAAATAGCTCATTAGTCTAATAGTTTTTCTTAGTATTTCAAGTGAATGTGAAAATGACCAACAATTAGAGAATGAAAATGGTTACTATTTAATTGTCATTAAGCACTTGTGCTCATGTGGTTAAAGGCTGCGAATAATCCTTGAAAAGCAGTGGAAAAGTTTTGAAATGTCAGTAAAAATGTGTGGGACCCTTGTTACTAGATCGTGCTTCGGTCACCCACAAGTCCAATGACGCTCCCCTACGGTGTTAAATTCTGTTCTGTCATGGTTCTATGAAACCTTTCCAAAAGGCAGAGGTGAGTGTTTCTTAACTTGAGGTCCAGTGAGGGTGGATATGTTACCTCATTTCTTCAGTCTAGACTGAAGAAATGAGGTAAGAAGCTTCTGACTGAATGTAAACCCGGTGAGTGGCTGCATTCTCTATATTCAGTTACCTCAGTAAATGTCCCCGTTCTGGGTGAAGTTCTCTTTGCAAAATGGCACAATGTCCACTTTTATATACGGTACTGTGATGCATTTATTTGCTATGGCTGTTATTTTGAGAGTAGGAGGTAAATTTGACTTCTGCTCTGCACTTTATGAACACACGCCTACTGTCACTCTTGTCTTAGTTGTGATTAACAGATTCAGCTCCGTCATCACCACCGACTTCCTTGGTCCTAATCTATTACGGGCTCCATGTTCTTTTTCTACATATTGAGTTCCTGTATTGACAGAAGTGCTTCACTTCTTTAAGACTCTGATTCATTAGTTGCGGAGGATGACACATGTTAGAAGGGTCAAGGTCGAGGCAGGTTATCTAAACTTAACCATTCCCAGTCAGTTTTAATAAATTGCAGCTTTGGAAGGTTTGTTTTTAATTTGATGGAGTCAAATGTCTTCATAAAGAAAGAGAACTGAAAATATTACAATCTAGAATAGACACGATTCATGTAAGTTTTGAACAAATTACAACATAGATGTGTCTTAAAGGTTTTGTTGCTTTTAACATAGAACTGATTGTACACACAGGGTTGTTTTGTGGCAATTCAAGTGACAACCTCTCACTATATACAGTAAAACCTGCAAGTCTGCAAATAAATGGCAACAGAAACAAGCAACAACTCCATATGTGTGCACGTGATGTGGAAAACATCGAACTACAATCCTATTTTTGAATCTTAAATCTTTATTCACTTTAAACACAAATCTCCCCTCTTGAACTCTGTTGTTTTCTTTTTGTCCACTAGGGGGAGTCCTTTAATCACAAGCGGGAGCTTAAACTGTCCACTTGAGGCGTCAAGTGGGCGATGTTTAACTGACAGGTGAGTGCAGCATCCAGACCAAGTTCTTACAACATGACAAGTAAATCAAAATGGTAATGGTAAGGTCAGAACAACCACATGTGTACATTTGTATGTTTAACAGGTATGTGACAGGTATGAGGTATGCAGATGTCAGAGCAGTGCTACATAACAGCAGTGAAACAAAGAGGAACACAGGGGCATGGAGGACATGACATGTGAAAGTGTGTGGTGGATGAAATCAGGTGTGAAGGCCGTCCTGCAGCCGCTTTGCCTCATTTCTCCCCTGGCCCCGACTGACCGCTCCACAACTCCAAACAGTCAACCAGATGTTGAATGCACAAGTTTAAGTCAACACGAGCTCCGCAGCAGCAGCAGCCTCTGGAGACACACACCACATATGGACACACACACCACATACGGACACACACACCACATACGGACACACACACCACATATGGACACACACACCACATACGGACACACACACAAAAATGTGTGTGTAAGCACCCACTTTCACACACTTTCTTCTCATTCTGTAATCATTGTAAAAGGAATGCTCACACACACAGACACACACACAAACACCCCCGGATCCTGGTGTCGCCCCATGCTGTGAAACATCATTTACCCAGATTCTTTGGCTTTGGAAAGAGTCTATTTATTTTCTCTGATGTCTTTCCTGAACGAACGCCTAACCGAACTGTATGAACTGTTTCTGTCATTGTCTCAATTCTCAAATTCTTCATCTCTATCTACAGCAACTCTGCCATGTTTGAGTCATTTTCTTTACCTCTCCATTTCCTTTCCAGCAGCGATCGCCTTGTCAATTACAGTATAAAGCTACATTTATTGGCCAACTCTTCAATAGCTGCCTTTCCCAAATTTAGGGTTGGGAGGGACCCGAAGTTAGTGGCGGATCCGGACGGGGCACCGTTTGATAGACATAACAACTGGTAACCCGTCCAGGTCATTTTCTTAATGAAAATCCTTTCTACATTTGTTTGTTCAGCTGAGATGCTGTGTGCAGGGCTCTCTTGAGTTTTTCCTTGAGCAAAGAAGAGAATTTCGATGTTGTGACAATGGAAAAGAGAGTCAGTGATGAGTTTGTTTGTTTATCTCGTGTGTCTGTTAGTTGACTAGTGTGCCGCTAGCCGGTTAAAATTACTTGTCAAGAGATTGCTAATCATCTTGCTAGCTGTGATTGATATTCCCAACATTCCATCCCTGGCTCGCTGGGTTGTCTCTAATGTGGAATTTGGCAGCAAAGTGCATTTATTCATTCAGCATTGTTTTGACCACAAAAAAGTAAAAAATGTAGATGTGACTGTAGTTCATAAGGTGTTCTCACGAGGAGACCGGATTTCTCTTTTGGGTCTTGAGCTGAAAGAGTTTGGGAACCTCTGCTCTTCATGCTTTATAACAAACTGGAATCAGGATTGACCAGCAGCCTTGAACCCAGCGTTTAGGTTGTTGAAACAGCCCGGTATTACTTAAAACCAATTCTTCTGTCTTATTCATTTTTATGTGAAAAGATGGATGTACTGTTTGGTCTTATATCCTATTCTGACTAAATGTATGACATTTGCTGCGCTCTGTATTTTCTTGTTTTTCTCTTTCTTCATACTATGTGGAGCAATAGCAGCTCATGTGATGACTACAATAGTAGTCACCGCCCCACCTTTTGTCCTACACCTGAAAAAATGAATAACACTGAAATTCCACACCAGATCACACAGCATGTCGTCAGCGAGCTCTACTGCAGCATTTTGTTGCCCTGACATGGTTCACATCCCTGAAGCGCCGGTGGTAGCCGATGTGAATGTGAGTCTCGAGGCAAGGTCGTAATATACGTGGCATGTGTTTCCATGTGACGGCAGGTTTGTGTGCATGAGGGTTTCTAGTATTCTAGTCTGAAAGGCACCAGGCCTGAGACCACCGCGTATGGATCCACCAGGAGCTTCCTCAGACGACAGAGAGAAAACAAAGCTGAGAAAACATCCTTACATTTCGACAGAAGTGAAGCTCAGAGCAACAGCGCGCCCGATCTGATCTGATCTTCAGTGTTTGGAATATGAAGAGCCGTGGTGGAATGTAACGAAGTACATTTACTCTGTACTGAAGTGCAAATGTGAGCTACTTGTACTTTACTTGAGTATTCCCAGGTCCTGCGGACTTTATACTTCTACGCTGCTTCTCAGGGGCAAAAGTAACGAACAGTAAAGTAACTTTTTCTAAAGACCTAAAAAATAAATTTCGGTTTCTTCCTGGGACGGAAATGCACAAATTCCCAGAGTGTAGTGTTATTTTGTTTCCCACCATCACATAATGAACTTGCACTGAAAAATGAGGACCAGTGTCTGAAATTCACTTTTTGACTGAAAAAAAACCCTGAGCAAGATTTTGACTCATGTTCAAAACGTCTTGTGCTTTCAAAACATATCACACATACCTGCGTTTTGGGATGATTTTGGGAATACTGAAGAAACTAAAAACAGCAAAACATTTACCAGATCGGACAGAGAATGAGAGCTTGTTGAATCCTCTGTGGTCGATAATTATGTTTGCAACAAATGGTTCAGTGTTTGTATTAGCTCATAATTCATATTCACATTTTGGACATAAAACAAACAAGGCTAAAGAATAAAGTCCTCTACTTCTTTTCACGTTTACTGGGGAGGACAAATGCACTATAACAGTCTAACTAACTTAACTGACCACTTTGAGATACATGTGACAGCCCACAATTTCATTTATGCACTTATTGTTGAAAACGTATGTGAAATACTACAAATTAGACCAAATAAGTGCATTTAGGTCAAGTTAACAGACTCTGAGCAAGAGATTTCTATTAGAGAATTTTAGCAGAACCATAATTTGCCCATTATATGTCTGATGAACATCATGAGCACAACATGGCCATTGAGGAAAGTCCTGGACGTGGAGGAGGTTTGATCCTGAGCAGTGTGGAAACAACAGGTTTCTCACAACCATCCGAGCAGAACACACATGCCAGGTTGCCAGATGGTGGCAGAAGACAAATCATGCAAACCCCGCTTCCTGACTGCTGAATTTATGGAGCTCAGACAGCAGCCGGAATGATGAAAGGAAACTGAAGATCAGGCGTGAGGCAAGCAGGGCCAGCAAACTGCAGGACCCTCAGAAACCACAGGAACCAGCAGGGAATAAAACCCCCTGTTTGCTCTTCAGATAAAGCATCAGGGCTAAAACGAAGTCCGTCAGCAGCTAAATGTCCTTTTGAAACTTTTACACAAGATTCACAACATTCTTTATTTAGCAGTTCAGTAAGACAGTCTGAATGGCTCCTTTCCATGTAGTCGAAATAACTAGCTTGTGAAATCTTTCACTGACACATAAGTCAGTTGAGAAAGTCCGGTTTGACAAGACTGTGCTGACTGTTTCGTGGAAGACAATAAATGTCTCCTTTCAACTGACTGAACTGAATACTAGCATGACTGCCTTCATGGACTCAACACAGCACTCATTCAGGCTTCTGATCAGCTGCATTCCTCTCATGACATATAGAAATAACACTGAGACACATATGTAAAACTGCTCATGTTATCCCTTGTGTGGCATTTGGGTCAAATTGACCCGTTTAAAAGGGTACAAGTATACATTTTTTTCGACCTGAAACTCAATGGTCTTAACTTATTTTCTGTGATAAACATGCACAAAAAA
>JAPQRN010000019.1:20863689-20880983 GCA_037367275.1 Coranthus polyacanthus | reverse complement strand
AGAGCACACACTGTAAAAAATACAGCCACTGGTGACTTAAAACGTTATGGCTACAAAGTGACACATATTACTGAGTAGATTTAAAGTTGCAAAAGGTGAATTAATATGTATTTGAAATAAATAAAGTTCATCAAATGTTCTTAATGCAGCCTAAATATTTAATAAAACCAAAGTAATTTCACAAGAAGAGAAGACTACTACCGTTGGACTACAACAAACATTTACTATTTATTTTTAAGTTTTTAGATTTACTAAAGCTCTCGGTAAAGTTTAGTTGATTTACTGAAATAGTTTTAGCTCATTTTTCAAGAATGTTCAATAATCAATGAGCACATTACATTGAAACCAAGTGTTAGACTTTTTTTTGTGCAAAAAAAACTTTAAAATCATCAGAGTATCATGATCACATATTTCATTCATGAAATATTTTTAAAAAGCAATAAAATTGGGTGGAAATTTATAATGACTGAAATCACTGACTTTAAAATGGGTAAAATAAACCAATTTCCTTATTTCTCCATTATTAAAGTCTACTCAGTATTGTATCGTTAGGTTTTTTTTTTTTCGAATAAATGATTTTAAATGATTAATTCCACTTAATATATGTTAAAACTGCCTTTAGTCTAATTTATTAAGTAAATGTCACATTTATTTATTGACCAATTCACCCTAGTGTCAGTTTTTACAGTGTGGAAAACCTGCAGAAAACCTTAGTATCGGAGCATCGACCAGTGTCGTGTCTTATACGTTGTGCGTGTGCATCTCAGCTGTCATACAGCGATATTCGCACGTTTGCCTTACTTGTGTGTATCACTGTCTGGGTTCCTGTGCGCTTGCATGCATGCATAGAAAAATGTGGGAATGTGTCCAGCCATTTATGTAATAGAGGCAGTATCTCAGGGACAGTGGGAGCTCTGTATAACTCGATACATAACCCGATGTACAGAAGACACGCAGCAACAGATGTGGTGCAGAAACAGCTTCTGTGTGTGGGTGTGCTCACATACATATAGAACATTTTAAGACAGAGGTTTAAAGTGCACATGCTTGTCACGCTGATAGAAAAAATGTTCCCATAAGCTGTGCGTGGATTTAGGTTGCATATAGTATATCTATATACTATGTCAGACGTGATGTAAGAGCAGGCTGGTTTTTCTGGTCCCCTACTGATCTAATGAGGTCAGCCCCCTCTTACAGATTACAGACTTCAAACTCTTAAAACCAGACTCGGTGTAGTCTCTACGGCCAGGTGCTCAATTCAGACTTATTGACTTGATTTTTTAAAAGGTTTTCAGATTGTTTCCTTCAGTATAGGTACTAACATACTATGGAAATACTCCACTCTATAAGTTGTGCATTCCAAACCCTTACTTTTAAGTTAAAATCAAGTAGTCGTAGCGCAACGGTGCCTTTCAGTGTTTTACTATTACTATAGTGTTTTGGATTCATTTTACTCCCGCATTCGTGTGTATGTTGCATTTTACTGCTGGACATGTTTAAGGCTGAGCTCATTTGAGCTATTTTATCGTATTTGAGAGAGTCCCTCCAGTGCAGAGTTGTGACGAATGAATTCAGATTCGACTGTCCAGACTGAGGTCACGTTGCAAAAGATGTGTATCTGATGTAGGACCACATATGGAAAAACAAATCTGATCATCACATCTGGGCCACTTTTGCTTGGTGCCTGAACGTAGCCTAGGACATTGTTCCACCGAGACTGAGAAAAAAAATGGCGGCTAGACCACAGAAGTCATTTTGTCTGCATTTTGAGTTTAGAAAATACTCTTGGCTCATACATAGCCAATTCACGTGGACATTTTACACTGTATATCAAGAAAATTACATCTGACTTTGCTGTTATAGCTGGTTATCTGTAAACATAAGATTACATTTTCACTCAGTTTGCTTTCCCGCAGAGATTGTTTTCCTGCTGCATAGTTTAAATTTTGCCAGCGCTCTGTGACACTTACTGGAAACTGAGGATGAAAAGGGTCATAAACGGAATACACAGTTTACAGCGTAAATCTGATGAAAATACACTTGGGGGCGTTTTAGATCTAAACAACCAAATGTCTCGTCCACACACACACACACACAAAAACACACAGAAATGAACAAACACGCTCTCGCCATAAACGCACAGGAAACATCACACCCAAACACACGTATACACACTGGTACACGCTTCATGCATCATTCAGTTTCCTCGTGAAACTGCCTGAACCAGTGCATAACACAACCTCTTCATGTCACCCTTGAATAGTGGAATAAAATACTACCTCCTCTTACACACTCTTCTCCTCCACTCGTTCTGCGGTTCTTTTATGACCTCATGTGTCTTTAGTAAGAGACTCGTAAAACTCTGAACTCCCACTGGGAAGCCTTTCTTTCCTCCAGGACCCGCTCAGCAAAGCTTTCTTCTTTTAATGGATTTCCGAAATGGGTAATTATGGCTGAAATACAGAGTGGTGTTGACTAATTAGAGCTTTCTCTTTGGTATTTAAGAAATGAAATAAAGCTTATGATTAATGAAACCATGACTCGTGACGTTTTTTTGCTGTTTTTTTTGTCTTTGTTTATTAATTATTTTGTCAACAGCTGGCTTCAAGGTTTCAGATGAATATCCCGAAGGTCTTTCTTCATCTCGTGTTGTGTCTGGACTGTGGTGGCAATGAAAGACCGCGGAAGCAATCACACAGCAGATAATATTTGGGGAACACAGTGTGAGTTGTATCAGTGAAGTCATGAAAAAGACAACGAGAAGATGGCCTTGCAAAGGCAGCATCGTGTTGGACGCTGAGTGACAACGTTAGATACAGTACTGTATGCACTGTAAACACATATATATCCACACGTCCAGGCCGTTAAGCACAGAACACAGGCTTTTAAAGTTCCAAAAAGGTGGGTTTATTTCTCCAAAAATATATTTAAAAACATACAACTGAAGATTATTGAAATTATAGAGTAAGAGCGCCTTTTGAAAGAGGTCAACCAAACATAACCTACTTCTGGACTTTTCCCTGGTGAACCTGTTACTAACATCACATCACTATGAACTGTGGGTAACCCCCCCCCTCGGCAAAGTCTACAGAAGGTGCTGACTTAAGGAAAGTAGCCATAAAGGGCTTCAAAAAGTCCTCTGATTTGACAGTGGGTCAGCCCTAGTTCCTCAGTAACTTGCTGGGATTGAACCTTGAAGTCCATGAGTCTGTGAGTGTGGACATTGGGACGGGGTCTATCTGAATAAACCAATAAAGACACATGGGGGAAGATAACTGAACCGATAACAAAACGGACTGCATTTATAAAGCACATTTCTACGTTGCTGGTACTCAAAGCAGCTCAGCCTCTGGGAGCTACTTGGGGGTTCAGTGTTTTGCCAAAGGACACTTCGAAAATGTGGACAGACAACAAAAAGTGCTGAAAACTCTGAATCAAAAGACAAATTTTCTGCGTATTTTACGTACGTTTTAAGTGACTGCAACTGAAAATAACTAAACGTGGCGACCTTCTGGCTTTTAGTGTGAAAATCAAGAACTCAGCAGCCGCATCTACCGTCTACTGGCCGTGGATTAAACAGACTCCTTAGTGTGGATATAAGCCCAAGCCGCGTGCTGTACACAAACGCTGTAACCTCTCGAAAACGCAGGGGCCCCTCTGAGTTCATTTGCAGAGAATATTTATGCTATATCGCCCGATGAAACACAATCCCTGTTTCCGTTTTTCCTAGAAACAGCCTTCTCTGTGAGTCATCGGAGTCAACATTTACGTTAAGGACTGCACCATTTGATGCACGTGAGTGTATGTTTGGATGGTTCTTGCCTCTGTGCAGGCCTGACTGTATTACTGCTGTTATGATTAGAGTTGAAGGCACACCTGTAACTACACCTGTATAGTGTAAATGTTTTCAAGAAGCAAGCGCGCTTTTTAGATGCTGTAAACACATGCGAAATACTGGAGGCACGGCAATGAGTGAAGAATGAGAAACAGGCTCACGAACAGATGTTATGTATTTGTCGCTAATTTAAATATTTGCAATCAGTTTCGAAACAGCGCATGGGCTGAAAACATCCAGACAGACCCCAGCAGCTATTCTTCAACATGTATTCTGCGTGGCTGTAACTGTGTTGCACACGCTTACAGCCAACATAATCTCTCAGATGTGCAAACGCAGGAATGCGGGGTTTGAACAGCTTCAGATGGAAAAAAAAAAAGAAAAAAGAAAAAAAAGAAGCAAGAGTAAATTTGAAAAATTCCTCCCCTGCAGGAAATCTGCATTCTTTTCTGCAGTGATCTTTTTAATTTCCTCAGCGGAGCTCGGGGTCGGTGCAATTGGATCACGGAAATACTGGATGACATCAACTTGGGACAAATGAGATGTACTGTGTATACATGGCAAAACACCACTAGCTGTCTGTCTGCAGACCGGTCTAGCCGCAGACTGCTGCATTTTGTACGAGTACTGTTTTGTTCCGCTTATCGTCTCGCAAACTCTAACCCGCTGATGTGTAAGAAGACGTCTGTTTACTCTGCATTTCCCCAACATCACTCTTCCTCCGGACCATGACTCTGTCTGGGTGTGTCTCGCACAGGATATTTAACAGCTACAGTACGCTCAACGATTTATACCCTGTGGGTCTCCCTTGGGGTCAAGTAAGCAACCACAGGGAATAAAGAGACTCAGATTGTTTGACCGAGATCACAGGCTCGGAGATAGGCGTTCCTCTTCGGTCTAATGACCGGGTTGGGCCTGCTGGTCTGGCCATAAGCACCACCTTCCTAACACACACACATACAAACACACCTCGCATACACGGGCTTACATATAGACTATATTTATAGAATGCAAATATAGAGGAGCGACAGCTGATTACTAAGGAAAGTACTTCTAGGGTTCAATCGTGCAGAAAACGTCAGCCTCTCATTAAGGAAAGTGAATTTGCTTCTTCCTTGTTTTTCATCCATCCAAACTCAGCGTCAGTCACAGGAAACTTTATGAAGACGACATGACAAAATACCAGAATTCAATGCATAAAACATTCAAAGAGCTCATTTCTGTCTGCCTTTTTGTGCACATGCTTGCTGAAACTTTCTAGGTAGGACCAAAAAAAATGTAATCAAATCAGTCAACGAAGGCAAAAAAAACACACAAACTGTGGGCGTCCCTCTGCGTCTCCCTCCACATCGCACCGACACAACTTATTCTCTATGATATTAATGTGTATCATGTTTAAACGCACGTACATTTCATCCGCTTGGTGGTACGAGGGCGCTGAAACCAGAGAACATACGATAACATTTTCATGGGAGGATATCTAGGTTATAAATCAGCGTGCTTGTGTTGCTCTCCGTTTGGCAGAGGTTTGTACACTTTTCTGTCATACCAGCTCTTATCCTACACATGTCTTTGATTTTGTTGGATTTTGGAGACTCCTTTGTGCCCCCAAGTGCCACAAAGGGTTTAGTAACTGCCATGATAAAGAATGGACAGCTTGCTTTCATTTTTCTCATGAATTTACATGACATGATATGAGAAGAGGGCTACACGGAAAGTTTCTTTCTTTCTTTACAGTTGTGATCTAAGGGTATGGGAAAAGGCATTGTCGTGTCCCTTATCGTGCAGTTGTGCTTTGTCACTGTTTCTGAGACTTAAGCGACTCACATGTGGGGTAACCAATGAGAGAGGGAGCCATGTAACACACCCACATCGCTGCTGAGAAGGTCTATCTGTCTGTCTGTCTGTCTGCACCTGTAACTCAAGATCTACAGCACATTTTTGACGTGAAAAACGGTAGGTCTCTACAATATCCTCTAAGTCCTCCTCAAAGATGGTCTGGATCTGGATCCAGATTCAAGTTTTTTTTAAAGGTTTCTTCACCAAATAGGGCACCAGTTTTGTCATTTTCTTGGAAACGAAGACGGCAATTGCTCTGAAAAACACACGCATGCTGAATGAGCATATCCATCAACATGATCCATTTCCTGCTGACTTTCATTTCTAAATCCATTATATTCTATGGCCGTTCCTGACCTCAGTTCTGAACGCAGTAGCGTCAGATTTGGTCTTTACACTCATGGTTCATTCCTTTTTTCATATCAGACCCGTTCATACTCGGTCTGACAATAGAACTGGCAGTACTGACAATGAAATCACATCCACCACGAGTAACTTCAACGCAACCGATGAAAGAAACATGGATCTTGATCTTTATATTTAATGGATTTTTTTTTTTTTTTTTTTTTACTCCAATTTAAGAAAAAATAGCTGAAAACAAAACAAAACAAAACAACTGATGAATTTTGTTATGAAAAGTAATGCATTCATCTTGGAAATGAATTCCTCACATGAAGGCCGGTCTATAGAGTTAGGTCTATATGTGATGCGGAGTCAAAGACATAAGAGTAAGAGTGTTGTCTTTAGATGACACGAGTGGACATGAGATTTTAGCTTGACATCTCCCCTGTCCCACCTCGCAGGCCGGTGTGCTCCAGACTCCTGTGCAGGAGGTTGTGAATGACTTCCTCTCAGTGATTCGGAGCCGGGGCTTGGATCGAGCTCCTCCCATTCCCCTCCAGCCAATCACGTTTGAATATTCAAATGAGCCACCCATAAAGATGACTTGTAGCGGCAACTGTGACAGACCATAAGAAACTTTACTCCTTAACCGCAACTCCACACTAATACCTTCAGATCGGTGTACTTTTTTTTTAATATATATATAAAAAAGAAACACACGAGTGGATATACAAGTGATCGACTGACACGCAGAGAACTTTTTTATTCAGGACGTCTTAGGTAAAAAAAAAGCAACAACTTTACAGTAATATGGGCAAAGAAAATATCTGCTTTTTAACTGTTTGGATATTTTTGGGAAACATCTTTGCAATTTTTTCTTCTGATCCTGAACCCACCACCGCTGTGTTCGGTAAGACTTAAGACACATCAGCTGTATTATTTGAGATACTTGAGGGAAAAAAAAAAAGAAAAAAAGAGTGGCAGGGAAATGGTTTACGTGATTTAACTGCGGTGAAGTCATGAAGTAACGACGGGAAGCAGGTTAATTAAAGCGCGCTGCCAAAAACCAAAAAAAAAAAAACCAAAAAAAAAAAAAACCCCAAGCTTTCAGTGTGCAGGTCTGCAGGTCTGCATCCCATTTCATACCATTCAGCTCCATGTGTGCATGAAGAAAAGCTGCTCCAGGCCCTTTGTCTGAACAGACACAAGGGGGAAAAAACAGAGGAAAAATAAGCAGAGTTTTAACTGTTTGCAAGTTAAACTAAAATTGCTTTATTTTCTTTGCAACGACGTGAAAACACGCCGATATATAATACTTAAAAGACAAAATCCTTAAAGACATTACACGCTTTTTAAGAGGTTAATTACCACCAGCCGCTTCAAATAACTGAGCTGGTTTTGTTGATTCGGTTAAAGCGTCAAAACTGTTCTCACCGACTCACGTTACTCGCATTTTATCCGATTTTATTGAGTATCTTATAACTCGATTTGAACAGTATTCTGAGATTTCATGCAGGTAGAAATAGTGGGGGGACAAAAGGGGGCGACACTTCCATGCTCTATGAACTGAGCTGCTGCTCCTCTGAGTCACACCGGTCCAGTCATGGTCAATGCAATTCAGAGAAGCAGCTTCATAATTTGGACAAAAATGTTGTTTGTTGGAAACAGCTATGAGTCTGTTTTTCTTATCAGACACATATTTATGTTTCCAGAACATGGAAACATAAATATGTGTCTACTATGGACACATTAGAACTGGAGGGTGTAGTAAAAAAAATATATATATATGTTTTAATGAAGTAAAAGTTTCTGTTCTCGTATTCACAGCTGTTACTTTTTATGCTGCTCTTTTCAACCATTTCAGTCGTACCACAGTAATGTGCTTCATGCTGTTTGTGTGTGTGTTGTAACAGTAAACACCACAGCCACCACTGCTCCCCTGCCGACCACCACTGAATGGATCACAGACTACACTGACATCGTGTCCAAGTTTTCCCTGCGCACCGCAGAGATCCCAGATGATGACATGTGCTACATCGTGGCCGGGAGGCCCGAAACCATCAGCGAGTGCAACTTCCACAAAGAAAATCAGACCTTCATCGTAATACACGGATGGACGGTAAGTAGAGTCAGAGGAAACCATTTTCATGCCCTCATAACCTTCACCATAAAAAAAGTGCAGATGGTGCAGGCGAGGTCAGCCATCAGCTAGTGAAGTGCTTGTTTGTGTGTACTGTGTAAGGTCCCTGTTATGTTTCTGAGACACTGATGGAGGGAAATTCTACCACCAAGTGCATTGGGAAATAATCACAGGTCAAGCAAAAGTGGATTTTTAAAGGCTGATATAATAACGATAGATTGGAGCAAGAAAAAGCTGATTAATCGGCCGATTTTAACCCCTGAAAAAAATGTTTTGACACTGTCTTTGATTGTTGAACTGAAAATCTAAGTCAAGGTAACAAATGCCTAAATAAACATATAAATCTGGATCACTGAATGTCAAACTCTAAGTAATTAATCAGTAACCGAATATCAAAGTAACAGTAAAAAAAATCTAGTTTATTCTACACGAGTTGAGAAAGCTAATATTAGCAGATTATCTGAGCCAAATTCTGCTGATACTGATTGTAAAACATCGGACCTATCGGGGCTGATTAATCAGTCTGTCTCTAGAAATAGTGCTATTTTAATCTTTGCCAGTGGAAGCAATCAGCTAACTGATGATTACTGTTCAGTCCAGTCCAAACTGATGAATGTCCATTTCATCCATATGAAATAAATAACAAATTATCAGCGAGGAACCAGAACAAAGTGCGAACATTGCAAACAGTCTGTGCATCTCTGTCTTTAATGTGATTTAGAGTCAGCCATGGAAAATTTGAACCTGATGACGTCCAGGCTGCTCACCAGTCACAGGACACAGAACGAGGGCTAAGGCCAGACTAAATCACACCACACAACCGCAGCTGGCTTCTGACATGTGTGTGAACATGTTTGTATGTGTGCTTGTTGCCATAGGTAACGGGGATGTTTGAGAGCTGGGTGCCCAAGCTGGTGTCCGCTCTCTACGGACGGGAGCCCAGCGCCAACGTGATCGTGGTGGACTGGTTGACCCGCGCCAATCAGCACTACCCGACCTCTGCAGCCTACACCAAACTAGTGGGCCGTGACGTCGCCAAGTTCGTTACCTGGTTACAAGTAAGAGTTTTCCTTGACCTTTATCCGAGCTCTTTCACAGCTGGCTAACAGATGGACCGTGTTTTCCGTATCCTAACTTAGACACTTGGATTTGACCTGTGTTCTGGGTTTTCCGCTTGTTTGGTTGAAATTATCACCTTGTTCACTGTTCATCTGCCGGCGAAGAAATCTGAACGTCTTGTGGAATGTGACAAATTTGTACCTCATGCTATCAATCATGTTTTTGTACCTAGATGTGTTTCCCTACGGGTTATGATTTTAAATGGTCTATAAAGGCTTTTAACGACCGTGTCTGTGGTTCACAGCAACCCGGGCTGAGTATATAGCGAAGGGCAGCCTTTGTTTGAACAACTCTGAGGCAAAAGGGCACTGGCACAAACACAGCTCACACTTGTTTGTCCTCAGTTTACGTGACTTTCAAGTTTAAAGCTTGCAAGTTTTTTGGCAAAGCGCACAATTACACAAATTAATCCTTGTCCTGGATTATGTCCCAAACTTAACTCTATTAAGACTTGAACGGAGCACCACAGAGCCCTGCCAGCCATTAGTTTTAATCCACTACGAAAAAAAAAAAAAGTCTAAAGGCACGATTGTTTTAAGGCAAGTTGTGCCTCTCATACATCTCACTCATCTGTGTCCATGGCAGAAAGAGCTGGAGTTGCCCTGGGAGAAGATTCATCTGCTGGGTTACAGTCTGGGAGCGCATGTGGCTGGGATTGCCGGAGACCTTACAGATCATAAAATCAGCAGGATCACAGGTGAGAGCGCTAACTAGTGGATCGCTGCTCACGTCACACACACAGATAAACATAGATGCATTAAATGGATCACTGCAGCCGTGAGATCTGACTTGTTTGACTTCTGTTTAAAGCTGTTAAGACGTTAAATAAACCTGGAACTTTTTATGTAATGACACTTAATATAACTGCAACAGAAAATCTGTTGAAGGTGAGTCCTCTTTTTACTTTCGCAGTACGATAATCCACCCATGAGCATGTGTACCGTGTTGCAGCTGTACACATTTTGATCTTTTGAGTCTTTTATCCTGTTAACATCCACCCGATCACCAGCGATCTATTAGGGTTAGGGTCACATTTGAACCATGTGTAAACTGACTAGTTTGGGTTGTGTTTCAGCCACATGTTGAACACAGAAACTAGGAGATGTTCCTAATACATGCATTGTATTGCAGAGTTTATCTCTGAGCCAATGAATTCATGCATGCAAACATTTTATGTAACACTCAAATTTATGAGCGTCAATCCTTCCAGTCCTGTTCCTGAAAACAACACTGCACGCAAATGAAATCTAACCTATTGGCCATCACATTCCAGGCCTGTATTGTATTTGTGAATGCAGCCAGTGGGTGCTAGTTAGTTGGCCCAATCCCCTTCTTTGTCACTATGAAGTTTATCCAGCTTTGAAATCTCTCTGACCTGCTTAGAATAATCGTATGTTTACTGCAATCTGAGGAGCCGGGACAGCAGCCCATTAAGCATTCGTAATTAGCGCTCCACATTGTTTCACTTCTTGCTGTGCCTCAGTGGTTCTGCCCAGCTAAACAGAAAAAAGGGCTAATAGATCAGGCTAAAAGAATGATCTTCTTTCTTTGGAGCCTTACCTTTTCTCACTGTTCTTTCTTTTTCTGTTTTCAGGTTTGGACCCTGCTGGTCCCACCTTCGAACACGCAGACGCCCAGAGCACGCTGTCCCGAGACGACGCCCAGTTCGTAGACGTCCTGCACACCAACACCAGGGGCTCTCCGGACCGCAGCATTGGCATCCAGAGACCCGTAGGCCACATCGACATTTACCCCAATGGAGGCACGTTCCAGCCGGGCTGCGACATTCAGAATACCTTGCTGGGAATCGCGGCAGCAGGAATCAAGGGTCTCCAAAGTACGTAATCGAAACAATAAATAAATAAATGCTGTAACACAATAATAATCAAGCAGTACACTCAGTGTGGAAAGCTCCTGCCCTTGTTGTTTGGATGCCACATGAATATAATTACATGACTGATGCCAGAGGGCTGCTGGGTGTTAAATAATTTATGATTTTCATGTAACGTTTTGTTGAACCAAACATAGTTCAGTGGAAAGGTCTGATTAATAAAGTTCAGGGAGAACCAGCCACCCCACTTTCTTAGACCTGTTCTCCACCTCTTCTGTGCGACACAAGATAGGTTCAGGTGAGTTTACATGATGACAAAAGGTACTCCATAAACAAATTTTGCCTCCAGTCATAACAGACGTACAGAACATTACGTTACAAACATGTTATATCACAAGCAAATAAAAACTCCTTCCCTCACGCAACTGGGCAAAGAGGAACTAAGTGAGAAATGTTATCTCAGTCGGCTTTTAGTCAGCACCAACATGGGAAATCAAATTTCACGATGTCTTCCGAGAGAAGACGGCGAGGTTTGACCGTTCCTGTGCTCTGTCCCCGCAGACATGGACCAGCTCGTCAAATGTTCCCACGAACGCTCCATCCACCTGTTCATCGACTCCCTGCTCTACACCCAGCAGCAGAGCATGGCTTACCGCTGCAACTCCAAGGAGGCTTTCAACCAGGGCCTGTGCCTCAGCTGCAGAAAGAACCGCTGCAACAAACTGGGCTACAACATCAATAAGGTCCGCACGACCCGCAGCGCCAAGATGTACCTCAAGACCCGAGAAATGATGCCCTACAAAGGTAAATAACCAGCATGGATGACGTTCACATGAAACAAGAGAACCTAGTTTAAAGTTAGACAAAGAAAAGGAATGCATTTAACTATGATAGAAAAGTCTGGGAGGATTTCTGTACTTTTGCAGGATTACTAAGAGTTGAGTTAATTGTTAGTTGAACTAATCCTCAATGTGTGAGCTACTGTTGTTGAATGTACTTAGTGTAGTTGTGGGTGAATAGGTCTGAACAGCTGGGGGTTTTACTACAACAGTTGAAATCAATACAAATTATATACACATAGTAGGTATACATAGTAGTAGGAAAATATTCGTAGTTATTGAATACAAGAATACATGTACAGCAAGTAAAAAGAGCTGAGGAGAGGAGGTCATGGGTATTTTAGTGGTTGGGGGTATGCTGAGGTAATGCAACACCACTGCATGTGATCCACTGGCAATGGAAAAGTTTATTTAAACATTTTGGCTCAAGTCCACAGTTTTATTGTTGGACAGTTGTAAAGATTTGTGGATGTCTTTGAAGCTTAGTGCAGAACACACAGTGGTAGTTCAGCATGTGTTTTAAAACAATAAAATTTTTATTATTAAAAGGTTTAGCACAAATCTGTTTATAAAGGCAGCACTGTGACGGGTCACATGAAAACAGAAGAGATCAGAGTTACATAACAGCTTTTTGTGGCGTTAAACTATGTAGGTCCTTGTGCGAGGTAAACCATATGCTTTGTCTTCGCTTCTCACAGTTTTCCACTACCAAGTGAAGGTGCATTTCTTCAGTCAAGACAAGCTGAGCTTCACGGAGCAACCTCTGAAAATCTCGCTGTACGGAACCCACGGAGAGAAGGAGGACATCGCCTTTGTCCTGTACGTATATTACAGCAATGCAGTGTTAAATTCACTAAACAGACACATGCACTTCATGCAAAGAGGGAAAAGTGAACCAAAGGTCAACAAAAGTGTTTCTACTCCACGGTCTAAATAAAGGTTCAAATGATGACGTGTGCGGTGGTCATACATATTGGCACACACACATACACACACATGCCTGGGATGTCTCTGTGGCGTTGATGTAGACGACTGACCTTTCAACGTCGCTCTTCGTTTGCACCCTGCAGGCCCGTCCTGAACGGTAACACCACTTTATCCTTCCTCATCACCACCGACGTGGACATCGGAGAACTGATGATCGTCAAGCTGCGCTGGGAGAAGGATGCCATCATCAGTTGGTCGGACTGGTGGGGCAACAGCAGGTTCCACATCCGAAAACTGCGCATCAAGTCTGGGGAGAAGCAGTCCAAGTAAGTCTAACCACAAAGATAATGATGATCTAGAATAAATTCAGATACTGTACTTCTGGTGTCATTTGTGCGCTGCAAACTTGCTGACTGTATTTAAAAATGGTTTCGTTCTCCAGGGTGATCTTCAGCGCAAAGGAAGGAGAGTTTGCGTATCTGGTCAGAGGAGGAGAAGATGCGGTCTTTGTCAAGTCTAAAGAAGACAATTTGAGCCGTAAAGAGAAACTGTAAGTTAAAGTGAATAATTAAACCAACATTTAAATGACGCTATAAGACACATAAGGTTTTAAAAAATGTATTATTGGACCTTTTTATGTATCGTTAATGAGCTAAACAATCCAACTCTTACAATAGGAGGATAGTCTGTGATGATGCTCAAGTTACGTGCCATCAATTTACTATTTGCATTTGCTCTTTGCAGGATGCACAAACTGAAAATGGAGGGCAGTCTTTTTGGGCAGGACACCGCTTGAAGTTGCACTTAAACATCCCCAACCCTCCCCCGATGCACATCATCCGACTCTACATACATGACCAAAGATGGATAGATTAACACTGGGAAAGCCTTTGCGAGTAACTGGACACATATTTTTACAGAATATGCTGAGCGATTTTCCTGTCGTGGCTTCATGACGTCAAATCCCAGAGCAACCAACGCAACCTCACCATTTCTTCTGTCAACCTGTAAAACTCTGCTGCTGAAAAATGTCACAGGTTTTTTTTTTTTGTGATGATGTGCTCAAATCTCACAATTGTACACTTTCAATAGCTTTTGCTGCATATCTCTGTAGATTCTTAATGCTTTTATAGCCCCACATGTATGTTTGTACTGATTTTGATGTATTTCTGAAGCCCTGAACTGATGTGTTTTCTATGCCTATGTGAACTTGGAATAATGGTTATGTATAAATGATTCAGAGTGACAGGCATGATATAGGCACGTCGTTTGTTTTGTTGATGTTTATATGTGCAAAATGATCATTTTGTCCCTTTAATTTTTTTTTAACCTAACCACTAATTGCCAACAATCGACAGGGACCAAAGAAGTATTTACGATCTACTGAAAGGAGAATCACAGTGGTCTTTGTAAATACACTTTTTAAATCAGTATTATATATATTTTTAAAATAAGAGTTATGTGTTAATATCTGATTTTTAGCTTGATTTTTGATTGTGCTTGGTTATTGTGTCACTGGTCACTTTAAAGGGCTCCCTGTCCCCTGCAGACATTTCGATGTTATAACGATTGCAGTCCAACAGGGATATGCATTCTTAAGTTTTTCGAATTTTTTTGCATTCACTTTTTCATTTCACTGGTCCATTTCATTTTCACTGTTGCAGTAAGTGCTCCTTAATTCACCGGTGAAAAACAGTGTCTCACATGAAACCATTTACCTCGAAGCATAGCCCTCAACACGCCCTTATTTTCAATGATCAAACGTTACAAAATTGCTGAAAATAAAAATGCAAGCCTTTGTAATCTGTGATTACTGGACTGGCCTACACAATAGCCATAATACAACTCAAGAATCCATCATGTTGTATTTATTAAATGTACAGTACATTTACATATTTGTATATTAAGCTGTAATATATTTTGCTAGGCTTTCATTGTCAATTGTATTTTTTATAAATGAAGCATTTTGTGATTTGATGCACAAGAGTTTGGAAAGAGCGATCAAATTGGTCTCAATGCCAGCTGTTAAAGTGCAACTTTTATGAACTGAAATGCAGTGCACTGTATAAAGAAAGAGCCCAGGATGGTTTAATAAACAGTTAAACTACATATGCCGGTATCCCTGACTACTCAACTTACTTTTAGAAAATATAAACCATCAAAAGAATATATAAACCATGGAGAAAAATCATGCTTTCAACCTGCATAAAGATGGCCAAGAACGTCCACACTATGGTATTATATGCACGTTAGGGTGATCAGAGAAAACGCTGGTGCCTTGCAGCTGCTCATTGGTGCAGAAATATGCTGAAATGTCAGTAGTGACAGCAGATGTCTTTGAAGGATCCAACTAAAGATCCATCTGAGACATTGGGGCGATGTGGCCAAAAATATAATGATAAAAAACATTCACAGTAATAATCATCGAGATATATGTTGAGCCATTATTTTCGGCCTAAAAGCTGATTTTTGGTCCTGAGCGAAAGCAACAAAGCAGACAGTTGTTTGTGGTTTTAAATTATTTGTAAAAGACACAACAAGACGAAGACAACGCAAAGGATTCATCGAGGTGAGAACAACATAAAACATGAAACAAGATAAAAGTGCTTTGCATTTTCATACTCTGGCTTTGGTAACAATGAATCAAAATTAGGAAAACTTGTGTAATCTGAGTTTTTAGAAGAGAAAAACGTATCATAAAAACATAATACTGACGTTTGTTGCGATATAGCGCAATAAATACCATTATTGTTTTATCGCCCAGCCCTTGATTAAGGCTTCATGACAAACCTTCTACCACAAGGACACATGGAAAGTGTGAAAGTAGCTGCACTTATTCAGGACTATTATAAATGAAAATGTTGTCCTAATTTTGTCCTTTATATGAACTGACAAAGTAAAGAAAAACTGATTTGATTTCATCCCCGCTACAAAAAAAAAAGCTTTGTGGTTAATGGTGTGAAAGGTCAAAGAAATCTGCAGTGTTTCAATGCACGTCCTTAATACAAACACTGCATATAAAATTACATAATAAAAGCCACACTGAACAGCTTGAGTCCAACATCCAGAGTTAAAGGCGCCCTGTAAAGTTTCCATTGTTAACGAACACATTTTTTATTTGCATTCGTTGTTTCTCACCACAATACAATGAACAGTATGTGTCCTTCAGTCAGAGAAACATGCTGAATGAGTTTTCTTCCTCTTATAAAAGCTTTAACATCTGTTTTCAATGCATTGTCCGCATACAACCTTTTTTGCAGTCCTGCTTTAAATATTGTCATCGTTTCACACTCACATTTCTGTCACTCGAGGCGGTTTTGGATGATGTGATACCGAGTCCGACCACTTTTCAGTTCACTTTTATTTTAGGTGTTGTACAGTATGTGCTCTGGTTTCCATCCGTCCAAGCGTATTTAAGAGTTTGCATCCATGGCGAGCCGCAATGTCACAAGAAATTAGCATGACCGGAAATGCTTATCTAAACACTGCTGTTGGGTGCTGGCGGTGCCTCAGCAGCGTGCCTTTACGTAGGTTGGTATTAATTCTGGAGAGCTGACCTATACCTCTCCTTCATGATTTACAACTGTGTGAAAAGTCATGCACAAACTTCACCGTCGAAACCCAACTCAGCCAACATACGTATGAAGCCAATTAAAGTTCTCGTCCAACACATATCGTAACCGTACAGGATTATAGCCGCTTGTTATCACTAAGCCAGCTTTACTAAAAGTGAAAAACACATTACGTAATACTGAATCACTTCACCTTAAAGCTGCTGGGGGAAAAAATATAGTGTATCTGTGTATAGTGATTCCTTGAGTTTGTGGATGAGTTCCTTTAAAAGGGATCCCCCACTGGACTGTGGAAGAAGAGGAAAGAAATTGAGCAATACTTGAAATCTGCCAAAAGGAAAACCTCATTTGTCTGTAAATGTGTTTTGTTTCAAGAATTGGGAGTCAGAGCATATTGATACCAATGCATACATTCACATGTATCCACTTGCTTTTCTTATAAAGCAGAAGAGTAAGTGTCGCTTTCTTCTACTTGGTTGACACCGAAAAGATCAAGGTCTAAACGGCGCCCTTCCCAAGCTTAAGGTCATGACACAAAATGAGTCGATGGGTGTAAAATGCATTACTATGTGAGAGCTGAATGGATTTTCATATTTAATTAGTGTTCTTGTTGTGCTTTGCTGGGGAGGGGTAAGGAAAGGGAGATATGAAAACAGGGAGAGAAACAGAACGAAACTGGTCGGTTTAAAAGTGTTGCAAAAGTGTATCTACATATGAGAGGTGGCAGTAGAAGTACTGGAGTCTAGTTCTTCTATACTCTGGTAAAGTATAGATGTATACAAGTAAAAAGAAGGCCTTTTCATCGTGTTGCGTCTTTTCCGTCTTCTTACGTCTCGTCTTTTACATCGTT
>JAPQRN010000019.1:20837105-20859576 GCA_037367275.1 Coranthus polyacanthus | reverse complement strand
CAATAAAAGAACCATAAAGATCAAATATGACACATACATTTGATGAATTACACGGCACCGGATCAGATTAGCGTCTCTGTGCAATGATGAGCTTTTACTTTCACCTTTATAAAATGCACTATATCATCATGTATCTTATTAGTCTTAATAAGCTACTCAATTAGGCAAGGAACATACAGTAACTGCATCACTTTTCTGAGCCTGTTGTGAGATCTGCACGTCTAACTGTTCCCAAATTTGCAGACGCAAACATTCATTTAGTTAAAAACATTAGAAAGGACGTTCTTCTGACTTTTATTATTAGAGAGGTATTGCCAACCCGTGTTAAAGGTGATCATAAAGCAGACTAATGATTTACTTTACACATATTTTTCCATTCCCCGCCCGAGGGTCAGCAGCCAATGGCTTGTCAGAGGTGCTATTTAAGACGCGGCCAGTTCAAGGTGGTTCAGATATCGGCGCTCCATACGCGCAACAGGACGCACTGGATTATTCTTGAGGAGAAAAAAAAACACGCTTCTGCTGCGGCGTCTGATTGTTTTTTTAAAACCCACTGAAGGCATTTTCTATAAAAGGAACAGTCTGTAAAAGAAATGAAAGCGTGGCAAGTTCGGTTTCTTTACTTTCTGGTCTTGAATGCAACTGTGCAGTATGTGACGTCCCTGGAAGAGGAGCTCGCCGATTCTATTTTTGGTGAGTTGCCAGTTTAGTCCACATTCTCTCACACATTTAGTCACACATTGTTAACGGACCTTTCTCCGGGATTATAAGGATTGGAAAGTTTAGGGCTGGCGCAGGTACTCGCGATGAAATGCGTCGTGTGAAGAAAATGTGTCTTTTTACGCGCAGCGCTGGTCTCTGACCCAACCGTGGAGCTTCTTCACTGAGAACATTAACCGCTTAATGTGACGTTTAGGTGTATCACGTGTCTGTGACTAAACATGTGCTTTTTGGCTTAAATCCAAATTCCACCTATAATATGTCTTTGGGTGACCGATTGAAAGTGTTTGTCGGACTCTTCACTTCACAGCGATCAGAAGCGTCTATCATGTGATCTAAAGAGGAAAGCTTTATCCATGTGGAACAATGAGGATTCGTGTTTATAATATGGAGCCTGAACAGACTCAGCCTTGCTGCAGCGTACGCCTTGTAAATGTCTGTTGTTCCTGTATCCAATACCCCAACCCCCACTCAAAACCCGGAGCAACCCCCAGTTGAGTTGAGTCAGCTGACTGTGTGTCAGGACTGGAGCACTGAAAGTTGTGCAGATTATAGTCGGTGAGGTGGCAGGAACAAAGCTAGAAGAACTATTGGTGGTTTCTATGGAGCTCAGTCTGACCAAGTGAACCCGCTTAACCCCTGAGGACTGATGTTGTCTAAGGTGGAAGCTCATTTACTGAGGGGGCCCCAAGGGGCCACAGTTTATTGCAACCAGTCGTTCAATGAGCTAGTCAGGCATCTCAAGACCTCCCACCCGGGGAGCATTTACATTTACACCCATGACAGAAACACCAACAAGACAGATGACATTTCTTCTCGTCATGTCTGTTTTTTTTTTTGTTTCTTTCTTTTTTAAAGGTCCGGTGTGTTTAGGGGGTGTTGAGGCTTTAACTGCAGAAATGGAACATAGTATTCAAAATTATCTTTTCATTAGTGTATAAACATACACAAAAAAGAGACTTTTTGTGTTGTCATTACCTTAGAACGAATATCTACAGTATCCGTTTCCTCTTCTTTATTTTATAGTTGGTGACATCCAGTGTTTAGGTTCTAAGTGCATTATCTCAGTAGATCTGTGCTGGTTCAGATATGGACAAACCCAGCCATGAGTTTATAACAACCAATTCTTTTTACACTAGACGCCTAACCCAACATGTTAGGTTATGTTTTCTACTGCTACCCTCCTGCTCATTGGCTTTTCTTTCACCAAAATTGTAGCAACCCACAGATTTAATGCCATATTGGTCATGAAACTGCAGAAAGAACAAAATAATGTTGGCACACACTATCATGTGTAATGTACACACACACATTTCGCTAGTTGCCTGATGCTAACAGCCTAATGTTAGCTATAGCGAGTTCCATGGTGTGAACTAAGTAAAAATGAATTTTCTGGTTATATTAAGTTGGCGTAATGTTATATTTGTACAGTTTTACTGTCTGCAAATACAGTTGAAGTTTAGGTCCAGTTAAGTCGCTTTCTGTATAAAAATGCGAACAATGACGAGCTACAACTTCAGGTCACATCTTCAACCCAATGCGGCGGGTCATTATTTTAACCCAATATTAGGTCAAAACCATCCAAACTGTGACCCAGAAGCCTTGAACTCGACATTCGCATTCGAACAAACTAGCATTTTTTTGTGTGTTTGTTTGAGTGTGGATCGGAGTTAATATACCTTAACTAAAAAAGCCCAGAAAACAAACTTTCTGTGGCCACGTAGAGCATATGAGTAATAGTTGGTTGTACTCAGCAACTTCACCGCTATATGTCAGTAAATATTGAATATTTGGTCATATTTAGTCACAAGAAATGTTTTTAAATATATAGATCTTCTTCTCTGTCAGGTAACTTTCTCGACCCTGTGAAAGACTTGTTCAACCATAAAGAGGAGAGCAATGGAACTGTTGCTAAATTCTCTCTCCGCAAACCTTCTCATCCGGACGATGACCTGTGCTACATTATTCCTGGAAAACCCGACTCCTTGGCAGCCTGCACCTTCAACAGCACCTCCAAAACCTTCTTAGTCATCCATGGATGGACGG
Organism: Coranthus polyacanthus; assembly: GCA_037367275.1. Classification (NCBI taxonomy): domain Eukaryota; kingdom Metazoa; phylum Chordata; class Actinopteri; order Kurtiformes; family Apogonidae; genus Coranthus; species Coranthus polyacanthus. The sequence continues at coordinate 20,856,810 of JAPQRN010000019.1, read as the reverse complement.
TGAGTGGAAATATTTGAGCCTGTAGTGACCTGCCTCTGTCGTCAATACCGCTTTGTTTGTTCTGTTTTAGAGCACAAAAAAAAAGCCCCGTGACTGGTGGTGTTTTATTATTTGACCAAAATCTGGTGCCATTGTGTTGCACCAGATACACTTAGCTGACAAGCAAGAACATGTTCAGCAACTTGGCCATCAGACAAGCTCAAACGTCTACAAGTTTATTGTGTCACATTTTAAGTTTGACGTTTTTCTGTCATTTCCCAACAGCTGACTGGCATGTTTGAAAGCTGGGTATCTAAGCTGGTATCAGCACTTTATGAAAGAGAGCAGACGGCCAACGTCATCGTGGTGGACTGGCTCAACTCGGCCCAGAACCACTATGTGGTCGCAGCTCAAAACACCAAGGCGGTGGGACAAGAGATCGCTCGCTTCATCGACTGGATCGAGGTCAGAGGGAGCAAGGTTTTACATCCAAAAAATATGAAACCAATCACAAACAAAAACCCAAAACACATTCAACGCCTTCATTTTACACACTTTGTAAAATGTACTTAAAATATAAAGTAAAAGAAGTTTGTGAGTGACTTTTTCAGTTTAACAACTAGCCACCACACACCTTTTTTATGAAAGTTAAAAAATTAGTGATAATGCATTTTGGATTTTCCACCACTTGTAACAGTTCATTTAGTTTTTTACATCCTGAATCATGTTCTTAACAGATTTTATGTCATGAAACAGAATGAATGTCTTTTTTTTAGGTTATATTCAGTTTGTATCTAGGAAACATTATTTATCACCGCGCTTTCATTCAATCTAATTTTGTAGGAAACCACCAACATTCCTCTTGAAAACATCCATCTGATTGGCTACAGCCTCGGAGCTCACGTGGCAGGATTTGCCGGCAGCCATGCAACTAATAAAGTCGGACGAATTACTGGTAAAGAGAATGCAACATTTTATTCTACATTTTAAAGATTCTTACTATCTGTTTTTGGTGCATGATGAAGTTTGGATCAGGTTTGTCACTTGGCTGGTCTCTGTGTGCAGGTCTGGACCCGGCCGGCCCTGACTTTGAGGGTGAACACGCACACAGACGCCTCTCGCCGGACGACGCTCACTTCGTGGATGTCCTCCATACCTTCACTCGGGGCTCTTTGGGTCTAAGCATCGGGATCCAGCAGCCTGTGGGCCACGTAGACATTTACCCCAACGGAGGCAACTTTCAGCCAGGCTGCAACCTCAGGGGAGCCCTGGAGAAGATCGCTAACTTTGGCATATTTGGTAAGAAAGGTTTGGCTTAAAAGAGCAATATTTTTAAAGAGATGTTAGAGATGTTGCTAGAAATGCAACAAGACAAAAGTGATGCAACAGATGTAACAAGACAAAAATGACATAAAAGACGAAGCGAGGCGAAAGTGACGGGAGAGACATAAGTTGAAAACGACATAAAAGATGCAATAAGACAAAAACACACCTGTAGTCTCTGATATAGTGCAGCTTAGTTCTTATTCAACAAAATTATTTGTGAGATGAAGCTATTCTTAGGCTTGCCAAGCAGTACGGTATTTCACAAATCTTGAGGTAGAACAAAGATAATGATAAAATCTTTTTTCAACATCAACATGTTTTAGGTGAGAATATAACTTAACCCTAAAGCCAGATTGTTTTATTGCCTAGTCCTTCCCAGTTCGTCCTACTGTCTGTTGTACGGCCCCACAATGTTGTCATAAATGCTCTAATCATGCATCCTTCCACTTTCATGATAAGCAGCTAATTCTGTACACATAGTACAGCTACTATAAGCAGCCATTCAGCAATGAAGTGTTTTGTATAAACAGGTTATGAGGCTCAAATCTGTAAGATTGTAGCTGCTTGTCAGTAATCTGTCTTAGCTGTGAACATTGTTACTGTCAGTTGCACAATGACTCCATTCATAGCAGCTGAAAATAAACAGGGGGGCCTCCTCACATAGCTAGAAGGTCAAACACAAGCCGTCTTTTTGGATGAATAGATTGGATAATTTTATAAAGAGTGTTGCGAGTTAAAGAATGGAAAGCTAACAAAAATGATTCAGCATTATATTGGCATTGTATTTCTCAGTGTTACCTTTTGCGGCATGACTTCAGTTATTAAATGCCAGCTTCTCGTTCCTCCTCAGCTATCACGGATGCAGTGAAGTGTGAGCACGAGCGCTCGATCCACCTGTTCATAGACTCGCTGCTGAACGAAAAGGAAGCGGCCAAGGCTTACCGATGCGGCAGCAACGACGCGTTCGACCGCGGCATGTGCCTCAGCTGCCGCAAAAGCCGGTGCAACACGGTCGGCTACGGCATCAGCAAGGTCCGCAGGGCGCGCAACGTTCAGATGTACACCAAGACCCGAGCCATCATGCCTTTCAGAGGTCAGTGGATGTTATCAACACAGAAGTGTTGTTGAACAAACTGCCGTCACATGAGAAGTGTTTTCACTTCAACAAGTGACTAGGTCAGTCTGTACAGAAGGCATAATACTGCCTTCCTTACTTATATGAATTATTTAAGACCTGATTAAAATGTAATTAAAAGCTGTATGTGTTGCGTTTACTGTGCACATGTCTGCTTATTGGCTGTCATAGTAGCTTGTTCTGTCTTCTTCTCCAGTTTACCACTACCAGCTGAAGATCCACTTCTCCAGTAAGGTCAACCAGTCAGAGATGGAGCCTTCACTCACTGTCTCGCTTTATGGAACCAAAGGAGAGGCTGAAAACCTGGAGCTTAAACTGTGAGCAGGCAATTTCAATTCCTTTATAAAAGACAAACAGTGCAGCATGACTCGCATCTCACAAGTTATATGAGTTGTTTGGTAACAGCTACACAAGAGTCAAAGAAAACAGCAGCGATGTAACACACTCACAGTAAAGTTTGGTCCTCGTTATGTGCGGTTATATCATGGTTTGTGGAGCAGAGTTTACAAGCCTTTGCTTTCATAAAACATTCTTACTGGCTAAGAGTAAAATACTAACACTTGACTTGGTTTGCATTTGGCAGAAAGGAGAAAATAGCAACAAATAAGACACATTCGTTCCTGCTGGTGACAGAGAAAGACATCGGAGATCTGCTGATGTTGAAGTTTAAGTGGGAGCAGACGAACGGATGGTCGGCCGCCAACATGTTGAAGATGGTATCTTCTTGGTGGTCCGGCGACAGCAGCAGCATGGAGGTTCACAAAATCCGCATCCGGGCTGGCGAGACCCAGCAAAAGTAAGTCGTGTTAAAGTGGGAAAGCAAAAGAAGATCACTCCCTGATTTCCTGTTTCTGCACCTTGAATGCACTACGGATCCATTATAATTTTGGCATTTGTTTCTCTTTCAGGGTGGTCTTCTGTCTAAAAAATCCCGAAGCGAAGGACTTAACACAGGAGGTGATGTTTGTTAAATGTAAGGATGCCTGGAGGACAACCCCAAAACGAACTCCAAAAAGGTAAGACACCTACTGAAGTAACCTGATTACTATTTACATTACTGTTGTGAAGGCTTGTAAATAAAAGTTGTGCATTTTCTTTGTCTGTAGAGTTAATCTGGACAACCACAAATCCTGAAGAAAAAAAACCAACTGAAAGCCCTTCGGTCTATTTCAGCACTTAGTAAATAATTTATACACCTGTAACTTATTTTATTTCTCAAAATATACAAACACCTTACTGCCTTGTATATATAGTAGTAAGTACATACTATTTAAAGCAAATGTGTATGTGAATACTGTATAATATTTTTGTATAAAGTTGTTTTATAACATGTTATTGTAAGTTTGTTGTACTAAAGGTAAATGCTGTCATCGTTGGTGTGTTTGCTGATGACTGGATGTACTGTCATAATTCTAGAGGTGCCATTGACCTATTGTGTAAAATACCTCGAGTTAAAGGTTCAATGTGTGATATTTTGTGACATCTAGTGGTGAAGTTGCAGATTGTATCCAACTGAATACACCATCACCCTCACCTACAGTGGCCACAATAATATAGAAGTCCCCTGTTAGAGTCAGTGTTGGTTTTGTCTGTTCTGGGCTTTTTGGTTACGGGGATATTAACTCCGGTCCACACTCAAGTCATAGTAGGTGACGCTAATGCACCTCATGGATGACACCTAAAAAAAGAAGAGGAAGTCTGTACTGTTTCTGTACTGTACAAACAGTAGCTCTGAACGGCGGCGACCTACTCCGTCTGTAGATATAAACAGCATGATTCTCATTTTTGTGTTATTACACACTAAAGAAAACATTATTATGAATATTCTATTCCATTTCTGCAATTTCATCCTCCTAAATCCCCCTAAATCTTACACACTGGACCTTTAAATTCTGTATTTATTGAAACCACTGTGAAAAAAAAAGTCTTTGCGTTGTCCATGGAGTTCTTCAGACTGTTGCCACTTCTCAAAGAGAAGGAAAACCAGTCTTTAAGGTGAATTTCTTAAGGTGTTTTATACAATAGGGTACAATTTCATGATGTATGTACTAGATAACTATTGCATAACCTCACAGAGCATTCACCACTGTGGCTCTCAGCACTATATGTGACTGTGGGACATGTATCAGTGTGCCTTACAGTAAACAGTTACCAGAAGTAAGCTGTTGCAAGTTAAACTTGTCTTAATGAAGCGCTTTGTTGCTGTTTATTTGACCTGAATGTGCTTTTTTTCAAACTGTTATACAGACTTTTATACTGATTAGCTCTAAGATGCATATTCTTCTAACTTTTGGATTTTTACTGAACCATGTAAAGGTGCAAAAGCTGTTTGGGTAATGAACTCTTGTGCAGCATTTATACTGCTACCTCTCTGCAAAAAATGTTACTAAGAAGCCGTCACCTCAACAAGGTGCCCGACAATTTGTCTGCAGTGGTTCTATTAACGTGGCTAAACTGTATGAGGTATGTCATACTCAAAAAAAGCACATTTAATCTAAGTATTGACCGCGTGTCGTCCTGTCGATCATCAGATTTGTGTGATTGAAATTACTCTGTTACATGTGAATTCTCAAACTTAGCTAGTGCTTCTTCTGTTTTATAACTACATTTCCAGTTCTTGGTTCTTTGAGAGATCGGTACTGTAATCATTGTGACTTCCTTTCCACTAACTTAGGAGAGTGGAAATCCTTTACTTTTGCACTGAAAACAGAGGAAGAGATTGCTAAAGCAAGTTACGTGTACAGTACTTTGGATGTAAATACCATAATGCAGATGGATTTTTCTAGTGTGGTACACTGTAATGTTAGTTACACATTTATAACCTTTGGACAAATTCAATCTGTAAATCGTGTATTTCTTATGATCCTGTACATATGTGTAAATAATGCAACTGTATTGTGTAAATTCTTTAATAAATAAACCAAACGTGCCACCTGAACTTTGCTTTAGTGTCGTGTGACAGGTGTGAAATAATGATAAACCTCACTTCATGTAATCATAAACTGTTCCCTTTTTTATCACTTTGATTTAACAACTCAAGGTTGTTTATGTCCATTTTTCTTCCTGTTTAATGTATTATCAAAGCAAAATGTGTTTGGTTCAAATGGCTCAAACAATTCAAGCTCATCTACATCTGTTTTTGATATAAAAGTGCTAGAAATTGTTAAATCACCCAAACTAAGCTCTGTGACTTCTTAACATCCTTGTAGTTTTGATGACATTGCAGTTTGCTTACTTTGTCAAGGCGACCTAAGAGATAGGTGCAAAATGCAAAGCCAGCAGCAAGAATTCAGATCCTTTACTTAAAAAAAAGTACTAATACCGCGCTGTGAAAATACTCCACTGGTAAAAGGTAAAAGTTCAATCAAAATCCTCAGCAAAATGTACCGAAGGCATGAAAAGTCGCAGTAGCTGTTGAGCAGCAAAACGGTCCCTGTCAGTGTTTTACTATATATTATATATTTGATTCATTTTACTGCTGTTCATTTGAACTACTTTACATACTGCTACATATAGGTAGTTTAATCTACAACAATGCATCATATTCTATAAGATCATCATATGTCTGCAGCGTCGCCGTCCTGTGAGAAGCACCTATGTCTAAATAAAGTAAGTAACTAAGTAAATAAGTAAGTAATCTTTTCATGAGCTCAGAAAAACAGGCTTGTTTTCAACTCTGTGATGATGCATTTTTCAGCAAGTCCAAGATGTTTTTTTTAAGCATTTATTTAGCTTAAGAAGGACAATCTTCTCAACCCATAAAGTAACACTTCAGCCTTCAGTTCATCACAAACATTCAAAATCAGCACATTTGGAGATAAGGGGTTTTCATTAGATAGGAAAGGGATGAAAGACTGTAGTAGAGTAAAAAAAACATTTACCTCTGAGACGTAGTGGAGTAGAAGTATAGATCTGCATAAAATGGAAATACTCAAGTAAAGTACAAGTACCTCAAATTTGTACTTTGAAATTTTCAAAGGTTGCTTTTTGAGATGACAAGCTCATTATCCATTGAACATCATGTTCAGGTAACCAGTGATTTCCACCCTCTCTCCTTTCTAAACAGCCTCTATGTGTTGGAAAACTGGATGTTTATCAGGGCTGAAATCAGAGCTCAAGTTTAAAGCAGCAGCAAGGACAAAACCGCAGGCCAGAACAAGGGAGACTGCTGCCAGTGTTTGTTGCAACAGGTGGCTTTAAATCACTTTGGGTGTACGATGCTATGTGGCCCATGTGACCCACAGTTGACAGGAACATTTTCCACAACACATGTATCACTTGTTGAAATGTCAACAGACACAGTCACTCAGAAAAAAAAAACCCACAGATGCGTATTGATGTCAGTTGACATTGAAGCGTGTGATGAGCCGGGCATGTGTCTTCGCAGGGCACCTGCAAATCAGACATCACTCTGAAATATGAATCCTGTTGAACGTGTGCGTCATCGTCATGACACTTGTCTTCTTAAAGGTGGTAGGGGTCAACAGTCGAAGGTCACTCCAAGTCTCTGGTGTCCAGAGTGCGACTGCAGAGGCAAACGGTGCAGCCCATCACTGCTGAGAGGGTGAGGATAGCCAGCAGGATGGCCCACCAATAAACCTGCAGAGGGCATGACGTGAAAAAATACTCCTTTAAATGTGATCTCTACTAACTGTTGAAGTGACTTAGCACCACTCCTTATTCTACTGTTTTGCAGTTTTTTGATGGGTAACAGCTGCAGAGACATAATGAATAAATGCAACAGGCAACAGTTTCAAATGGGATTGCAACCAGTGACCTTTAGCATGTCTCTTCCAATACGCAAAAGTAATATATGTACATACATTTAATTTCCGATAATGAAATATATGCACATTTGTACTTGATGTGAAATTTAATAGAAAATGGAGCAATCTCATGTATTGACCTCTACGTCTAGCACATGGAAAATGTTTTTAATAAAATAATCAGATTTTACAGTCAGTTTCAGTCTAACTAGTCTAACTAAGTAGCAGCAGTTTTAAAAGAAACATTTGGAATATTTCCATGAGTCAGTTTTACGTCATTATGGTGACAAACCGGTTCATCTACCATCCTGAGGTGAAGGGTCTTTGCTGTCTGTGAAACGGATGGCTAACCCATGAGCTGCTCTTAAAGCCAAATGTGCATTCCTGATTCTCCACGCTGTCATGAGAAACAGACCTTCAAAGCCAGCTACGACAGAAACGCTGAAGACAGCTGAACATCAAAACAGGAAGTTTAACAAACACACGAGCAGACAAACTGCTGCTCCCCGACAAAGCCAGCATCCTCAGCTGCTGAAGAAATAATCCTAAAGAAACCTTTATTTTACTTTTCTGTTGAACATGTAGAATGCATCTCATGAAACATTTGTAAAACACTTGCTCCACATTGGCCGTTTTGTTTTCTTATAATGGCACATTGGTACCTTTAACGTTAACATTCCACAATGATTTAATATTCATTTGACAGGGAGTTACAGAGGGAATGTTTATATATGAGGCAGGAAAAGAAGCCTTAGAGATCTGAGTGGTGTAGATACAGATACAATGGACTATCACAGTACTACTGTGCTGTACTATAATTGGCCATTGTTCACAAAATGCTAATGTACTTCCAGTGTGCTTTTGTGCGTGCTCAATCATATCATGGGAAACTTTCACCTTCATCCACTCTGCCAGGTCGTCGAATTCATCCAGGCGGAGAAAAGAGTTTTTCAGTCTGGCGATGGGGCCGTCCGCATCCAGCAGGCGACACACATGGAATTTGTCGCAGTATCCCTGATTCCCTGAGCAAGGAGCTCCGCCCACCAGGGGCAACGCCTTCCTCTGGAAGTGACGGGACAACACAGAGGAGGTGGTGCTGGCGCAGGTGTCAGGTTTACCTGCAATGAAAGCACAGGAAATCCAACCTGAACACACCAGAATACACATAACATCACAAACTGCTTAAAGCCATTATGTATGTTTGCAGGAAAAGAAGGAGAGCTGGAACACACTCATACATTCAGAGTCTTTTAATGATGCACACACACACAGACTGATATTTCCACTGTTACTTCCGTGTGTTTGTAGAAGCCTCTGAATGTACCAGCGCACCCTTTGTTTCGCTGTAAGTCTGCCGCCCTAGCTGAGAAACACCTGATTTGGTCGATTTCTGCTACATGGAGAAGGGGGTAGAATTTGTTTCCTCTGAGACCAGTTGATGTCCAGTGAAAGAAAACCAACTGCACACTGAGGCTTTAAAATTTCATGGCTTTAAATGACTTCTTTAAATCAGTGATACCAAACGTTCAGGACTGCAACTGACACTTCATTCAAAGCACCCTCGTGTCTCTTGTTATGGTTGTCAAACGCCAGCTTTCTCAACGGGCTCAGTGAATGGACTCATTCACAACGGGCTGTGGAGTTTGCAGTGAAAAAAAAAACCTTTTTAACTTTAAATGCCTAAGTATCTGATGTGCGTGAAAGGCGTGCAGCGGTAACGGCAGCAGTTAATTGAAAGGTACAGGCAAAGTTTACGTTGTCGATCATAGCCACAAATAGTTTATGAGCGTGTTAAATATGATGATTTACAAACAGTGACTTTAAAGAGAAACTGACACCTCAGCTGAAGAGAAAACTATAACATTATTTAGTACTGCAACAGCTTCCACTGGTTTACTTAATTTATGCAGTCATTATACTAATTTTATTCATATCCTTAAGAGTCAACAAAGCACAGTTGCTTGGTTTGAATTCTTTAAAAGTGGGTCATGATGTGATGACCTGGGGAAAATGAACCTGAGGTCTAATGGAAAAACAGAAATGTCCAAATGAACACAGGCTGATGTGTTGGAAGACAAAGTGTAAACACATTCCCCAGTTGAAGAGGACTCGCTCGTGGACATGTGGTTACCGGGCTGCTGGCAGCACATGTGGCATTTCTCCTTCATGGAGTCTCCTGGACAGTCGCACTGCTGCAGGCTGTGCTTCAAGCACACCGACTCCGCACAGACCTGAAACATAAGAAACACTCAGGAGACTTCACGAAGGCTGAGGAAAATCTGGGAAAAATGCTCAAGTTGAATAGAGATAGATTTGTCCAACATATTTATTACAATGGCATGAGCTGATCAGTCGCTGAGAATGTGTACGTGAGATGTTTATTATGATAACGACAGTCCTGCAAACACAGATGTGTGTTTTCTAAAATTATATCTCTTTGTTTATTGTGAGTTTGGATCAAACGCTGCTTAAAACATTTGTCGTTTCTTGGGAACATTTTAATTACAAAGTAAGCAAATGGGTAATTTGCTTTTAACGTGTCATCTGATTTTGTTTTTCTCAGAAGAAAATAATGTTGAAGTTTCACAGGAGAATCGTTTGGAAAACCACCAAAATTTGTTTTTAGGAAAGAATTTATCCTGTTTCCTGTTCGTTTGATTCTAAGAAGGGTTTAATAAATCATTTATTATGAATCAGGGCAGAAAAATTTAAACTCCACCTCCATTTTTTGGATTCATTTGCTTGGATTCCTCCGTATACGTATCCCCCCCCCCCCCGAAAGCCATTTCCAGTTATTAGAGGTTAGTGCACTTAGCACCTCCAGAGGGAAATATATTTTGAATGAATGATGAAGTATCAGAAACAGCTGGAGTCAATTCTTGGTCTGTGCAGTTCACAGGCCAGTGTATCGTCAGGAGAGATTTGTTAATGATGGATGAAATTTGCTCAAGATGGTTTTGGGGACAGAACTAAACCTTTTGTTTTACTGTTATAATAACACTATTGTTTTTAAATAAAGTGGATCATTTGCACAGTTTTTGGACAGAGGTTTTCATCTTCATGCTGAGAGTTATTAGGTCACCACTGGATTTTTCAGGGAAATATTTGACGAGATTCACTTTTGACTAGATTCGTCTACCAAGATACATTTAAAGAAAACACTCGGTAGGGGGACTGTTACCTGGTTTAGTTAAATAAAAAATGTTAAATAAAGTTTTAGTTTTCAAATTTACTCCCTGCAACATTGCTTCACACTTTGCCTCATTGGGCAATGGCGTTCAGCCATGTTGAGTCACGCTGTTGTGTGGTGGATGTGGCTGCCTCACCCCGTTCAGACAGACACGAGTTCCGTTGCTGCAGACTGTGAGGTTGTCTTTGGCGTTCGGTTCAGGGCAAAATGGAGAGAGGCCTGAACAGACGCTCTCTCTCAGACAGTCTGCCTCCTCGTCACAGATTTGACCTGCTGGTTTAAAGCCACAGTCCGGACCGCAGCACAGGCCCTGGCTTGGACTTAGGGACGGATGAGTGAAGAAACACACAATACAACACACACAAAGAAGAAATACAGAGTCAGGAGGAGAGATGCTCATTAGCGGGACACACACAGTGGAATGCAGGTGTGTTCAGGTTGTGATATTTAGGGTGTTTTCGCACCTCAGAGTCCGAACCAAGTTTCATTTTTGTAATTTTTTTTTACATTTGGTCCGGTTGGGTTTTGCTTTCACACTTGGGAGTGGACATTACATTACATTATATATCTATGTCCTGCAGTCTTCATCTACGTCTCCCTGTACTTGACATTGATTGGTTTAAAGACAGGTGCATGTCTAACCTTGGCATTCAGTCTTCAGTTTGTTTTTCTTCTTCTTTTGTTTGTTGGCAGCGATTTAAGTTGCGTAACTTCATATAATTGGTCAGAAAATCTGAACCACCCAGGAAGTGTTTTCACACTGTAAATGAACTGAACCAGGGATCGTTTTGATCTGGTCTGAGACCACCTCTTTTGGTCGGACCAAAGAGTGCCTGTTTGGAGGAGGTTTCACAAACTGAAAAATCCCAAAGTCTGGACCAAACAAGTGACGTCCAGTGATTAAGTTGCAGATTGCAATCAAGTCCCTCTGCAACCTGCTGTGTCTCTAAATATAAATGGCTGATTCTGAGGTAATGAAAAGATTCCCATTTCCATGTGATTATACACTAATAAAAACATAATTATTAAAATTCTATTCCATTTCTGCATTTAGATCCTCCTAAATCCCCCTACATTTTACACACTGGACCTGAAAACATTACTATCAAACCAAAGGTAGGACCAGAACATGCCCGTAACAGGTTGTAGTGAATCTTCCTATGAAGACCTGAAGGTTTACTTGTACAGTACCTGCAGAGTTTATCTTGTTTGAGGCGACACTGGACTCCTACATCCTCTTTTGCGCTGTAGCAGCAGGGGTCTGTGTCGTTGTGACCGACATCACACTCCTCACCGTCCTCCACGATCTGGTTTCCACAGATGGGCTGATCACTGACTGGACGAAAGAGAACAGACATGCAAATAAGCGCAAGCCTACACAAAGGCATTCAAAAACACTAACATATGTCCTGAAAATTAGAATGGACAGCGTAAACACTTTGGCTGCACGGCTCAGCAGTCAACGCACATATTTTCAACCAACTCACCCACAAAGCAGTCGTCTTTCTTCAGTCTGAGGATCCTGCTAATGTGTTTGATGCTGCACGCGGAGAGTTTATCGTTGTTCTCACGCACCTCGTCTGTGGCGTGAGGGAACATCAGGTACCTGCCTTTACCACTAGTGGAACCGAGGTTCCCACAGTTGGAGCCCTCATCATGCTGGAACAAAGACAAAATGCCAAGAATGAACTTTTTTTAGTGTAGGTTTGTGGCATGTTAATTCAAGTACAGTACTGAATTGAAAACAGAGGCAGAATTGGGAAACAAATGATGGCAGCTGTTTTTTCCTGTCATTATGGTACAAATAAAGTTTTATCTTATTGCTGCTCTGCCTTTATACATTATCCCACATAGAACAGCAGTCTTTAGGCAGTCTAAAGATTGATGCCATCTGACTGATGCTATACTGTGTACCCCATGGGGAACATGAAGGACAGAACAGAGAGCTCCTCTAGCTTTGGTCAGAGATGTTTTATTTTTTGTGAATAATTTTCTGTAACTTATGTCAAACTCTGCAAGTCAAAATCACAAATCACGTGTAAATAAAAAAGATCAAGGGGTAGACTTGAACTGTTCATGGCACATGTGGAGAAAATATGTTTTGTGGTGTTTTTTTTTTTTACATCTGTCTGTGATTCATTTGATGAGTAAGTGCTAACTTCATAATGCTCAATATATCTGTCAATATTTGTAGCTCTGCGCTGGTGGAAAAGCATGCCACTGCAGATGTTGGTCATGTTTCTTGTTAGTAGATTTATATTAGTTTATTTATTGATTATTATTTATTATTTGATTGAAATTTATTGTTGTTTTAATTGTTTTGCACGGTTACAATGGCTATTACGTTATGCGTTCGGATTAATTAGGAATTATAAACAGAGTCTTAAAAAGTAAAAAGCCAAATCAGATGGAAATAAATACTATACCATAATATAAGTAATAATATAAGTACTTTGTGGAACAGCCTGTTAGCTGAATAGTTTGGGCGCAAAATGCCCATGAGTAGTGAGTCCCATCTGGATGGACCTTTTACTGCATGTCATTCCCCTACTCTCGCTCCCACATTTCCTGTCACGCTACACTGTCTCTGACAAACAAAGGCAAAAGGCCAGAAAAAGAAGACAACACTGCACTCTGTTCAGTTGCATGTTTCCTGTTTACGTCTTCAACACCTGTGGTGATGTGGCTTGGGGCTTGATGCTGTCAAAAGGGTCTAGGGGCTCAAAAAATAATATTAATCGAAAAATAAACACAATCCCTTTTTAGATAACAGGGTTTTGAAAAGAGCTGTTACACATAATGCATTTGTGATACCGGTCCTTCAGTTCAGCCCTCAGTCCTCCAGGACCGACCGGACCCGACAGAACCATCCAGGCCCCCTGACAAGATTTGCCAGAGTGTCTACATGATGGTATCCATGGCACTGACAGGAGGTGGTCACCAGCAGCTCATTTTCATTTAAAGCAACAGACACTGAAACAGCTCATTTTGAACGAGGCTGAAAACCAGGAGGATACAGACATGGTACAAAATGAACCATCTGTGAGGTGTTTTCATCTGAACACATTTTTGGGACACGTGAGACTACATTAGAACCATGAAACTTTTCTGTCTTGGAAGAAAGTATATTCTGTCAAGCCTCACCTAAATCTGTTGAGCTTTGAAACATGTGTAATGTGTAATGTGTCTTTCATCTACAAACTTTAAAATTGTGATTATCGCCTGCAAAACCTGGTGACGTTTGCTGCATATTACTGTATTTCTCCTTCATTTCCTGTCATTCTGTCATGTATTCAAGATCTTTGACAGAAGCATACGACTTCTCTGCATAAATAAGAGCATTTGAAAAGTGTATAATCTTAAAACCAAGGGATGTAGACCAAAGGCCAAAGCTGCTCTTTACTCTTTAGAGTTCATCTGTGTCTTTCATTGGCCGTGCCCACCACAAATCCAAGCTTTAGCGTACACCATTTCTTCTCGCGCACTGTCTAGTCTGGAAATAATGAAACGTGTCTGTCACGGGAGCTGGGATACCAAGGCTGGAGCAGGAGAACATATAGGGTAAGTTATAAAAAGCTGAGGACTGACATAGCAGAACTAATCTGCTGAGGAACGCCTCAGAGGGCTCTTTGGTGTGTGAAAGTGTGAAAAACAGAGGAGGAGGAAACAGAGGGGTGTTGGCATTTTGGGCAGTGGGAGAAAGGTTGTAGGTGTTAGCGGCCGTCACACATGGAGGGAGGCATGTGTTGTACTTGTGTGTACACATAGGAATAGTGTGTTCTTATGGTGGAGGTCGTGTGTACAGAAATAAACAGTGAATAACCGTGGACAGCAGGGGGAAATATTGGAGATCCCTTATTTCAGATAATCCAGTGAGGTTGGACATAGGTTCTCCATTAAACAAGCCAGTCAATACAGACCAAGGTCTATAATGCCCACATAAGTGAATCATTCACAGAGAATTTGTTCCGGTGCAGTGCAAACAGTTGGAATGCTCTGTGAGAATATGTGGAGTAAGTCTGAATGTTGGGTTATCATTCAGTACACAACCCACACAGTCCTGTGATTAGCTGGTGGGACCAGAGATGCAAAAAGTGTTTAGAATAAAACTTCAACAAACTTTGAACACTACCTCAAATGTGTAGCTACTAACGTTAATGATTTCTTGCTTCAGCAGAGGTGGGAAGTAACAAATACAAATACGTTTTGAGGGATGTGTATTTTTCTTGAGAGACAGACTTTTTTCTTTCAATGCATTTAATTTTTATTTTGTATCATTGTGCATCTTCCCAACCTCAAGACCGGTTTCAACCTAAAGGGATGGAACAATAGCACATAAAAAAGACGACCCCTTGATTCAACAAATGTAGAAACAACACAAAAGACCAGAAGACATAACAAAACACAAACAACACACCTCTGGTTTTGTGATTTAAGGCTTATTTTGTACACTTTAGTTATTTTGATTTAATCTTTTTCGCTGGCTTTCGCAAACATTAGAGCAAAATAATCAAAATGAGTGCAATCTGACTTCTTATTCAACAAGACAAAAACAACATATACGGTGCAACAAGATGAAAAAGATGTAAAAGAAATAACAAGATGAAACAGGCAATAAAGGGAGATTGGACCACGAAGAAAACGCATCAGAAAAGACAAGTTCTGTTCTGCAAACTAATTTGCACATTGGATCAAAGTTTCTGTATATTATGTGGAGTACATTGGGCTTCTTCATTTGAATTTAGAATGGTTTAATAGTCGATTTGCACAGAACCACCTGGTAGAAATGTCCTTCGAAGAGCCACGTTTTACTTTTGTACACAGAGTACATTTCAGTTTGTACTTTTTCACTTAAACTGCAGTAGAGAAGTTGAACAGTACTTGTCTTTTTCTACAGAAGGATCTGTAGTTCTACTGAAGTAAAGGACTGAAGGTGTGGACTCTTGCCACCCCTGCCACTCAGTGCCACAACGTTATTGATTACATATGTGAATCACCTTTTCTGGAAATTGTTTGCTGCAGTGGCAGCTACAGGACGCAATACTGTCTCTTTTACAGTTACATTGCTGCTGACCGATATGCTACTGCGAATGTACAATCCACCTGAAAACAGACTCTACGTTGCGTCACTTCAGTCATTTTCTGTACTTCACTGACCGGAGATCCCAGGCTGTGTCCGAGCTCGTGAGCGAGGGTCAGCTGGACCTGTCGAGGCGGCAGGAACTGTCCGTAGTTCTGAATTGTGACCAGACCGGTGTTCAGTGTGGAGGAGCGGCCGTCACGCAGGGTTGTGTAGCGTGAGCATATTCCTCCCCAGTTACCTAAAAAAAAATTTAAAAAACATAAAAGAGACATAGCAAGCAATGAGGTTGTGATTGTCATGAAGAAGAATTTTCATTGATGTCACACAGTAATTGTAAAATAAAGTAATGTAAAGTACAGATCATGTGGCTTATTAAGGATGCAGAAATGGTTTCCTTATGTCAACCTATTTTCTTTTAAATTAATGGATGAATCTTTTGCTCTTCAAAATATCCAAAAATGGAGGAAAAAACACAGTTAATCTGATTTCAGACTGAGCTGACGTGTGGGGCTGTTAGGTTTAGTTGATTATTTGTAAACCCAGCACCTCAGCTAAGTCTAGATGAGCAGTGTTTTTCTCCTTTTTTGGTTCTATATAATATACAATAATAATAATAAAACATTTTTCTAGACACCAAGCATTTCAAACTGTGTCTGCTCATCAGTACAAATTTATTAATATTTATATTTAACAGCAAAAAACTGCAAAAATGGCTATGTTGGTTCAGCCAAAACCATGACAATTTGGTATTTTAGCAGAATAAATTACTTATTGTGCAGTTTTCAAATGATTCAAATTAATTCTCAGTCTACAGACTAAATCACTTATCGACTAGAAAACTCAGAGAGCGCAGACCTCCACCGAGGCAGCAGTCACATGGGTTTCACAGAGATACAACCCTAACCCTGATTCGCACGAGTCAGACTCGCACCAATTGACTTTGAAGATGTTATTTTGCATTCTGGAAGACAATGGTCCAAAGATACATCATTTAAAGTTTTAACAAAATCTTGAGATATAGTGATTTTTAGAAAATCGTCTTCAGTGACCTAGTGCCACAAAAGGTCAAACTTTTGTGGCACTAGATCTTGACAATATACACGTATTCAGTAAATAGATTTTTTTTCCCATTTTGCCCCATGTTAAAAAATGGGAATTTTTGAAATGTTTTTCCTGACTTGACCTTTGACCTACAAAAGCAAAACTTTAAATCATCTTTAACAAACAAAAAAAAACACAAGGCTGACTGTTAACAGACAAACCAGTGCTGGTAAAACATCAGCTCGTCGATGGAGGTAATAATGAGGTGATTCAGAACTCGTGAGCAGCAGGTGTTGCACTGCAGGATACTGTTACAAATATGAGTTTTGACATGAATGTAACTTTAATTTAAATGCTGACTCAACAGGTCCAACAGAAAACATCTGCAGACCTAATGAAAACATATTTGTCACTTCTGGTTACATAACTGACCCCGCGCTACTGGAAATACCTTAAACTAACAGTGTTTGCTACTGAAGCCTTATCGACGTCTGAGGCCCTCGCTCGGGGAGGCGCAGACAGACAGACCAGCCCCCCACCCGGCTCGTCTGACATCAAAGCCTCCAGAGACATTTGACCTCCAATGGTCTGCTTTAACTTTGCGTTTATGTAACGTTCCTGAAATGTTCCCGTAATTGCAAACAGCTGGTGAAATTCACATGGATGGATGTTTGGGCTGTGACATCATCGTTCAGCTGACCAACCACAGGACCCGTTTTACAAAAGCCGCACGTAGTGGTTCAGCTCCGGAAGTAGTGATTAGACTGAGGTAGTCAAGCTTAGACCTGAACCCCACCAGGGTACGTTTTTTTATGGTTGATGAAATCTGAAGCTAAAACTAGCAGTGAAAAAGTAAGTTGGTTATCTAAAATAAAAAATACAAATTATTATCAGATTTGGTCTCAATTTCCCCTAATACCTTTAGAAAACAACTGTACTGTAAATCGAATTTGGTGTCGTGTCCCTTCATCATACTTTTTTCAGTTTCTATAAATGAGGAAATAATACCTGAAAAGCTAGTCAATTGCTCAAAATAAAAAAAAAAAAATTAAAACAACATATGCCCTCGTGAAACTAAAATTAAAGGTTGAAGGAAGAGGAAGTCTGTTTGCAGCTACAGCGGAGCAATATGGCTGCTCCCTCTGCAGATGCAAACGACTCTTTCTCAGGTAACAAAAACACAATTCTCATTTTCTTGTCATTATGCACTAATGAAAACATAATTATGAATATTATACACCATTTCTGCAATTAGATCCGCCTAAACCCCCTCCAGTCTTACACACTGGACCTTTAAACCAAAAACCAAAACTAACAACCGTTTCAATACTATAATAACTCTGATTTCCGTTATTTCACTTAAAACATCTCTAAATGATATGAAGGTTGATTTGTGACTTCCCACTCTACATCAGTCCTTATGATGCCTTAAGATACATTTACAGATAACTCCCTCACAGCATCCACAGTCATCCTTATCTCCATTTTCTCATTGCCAACACCAAGTCTAATCAGTCAGCTACAGTGGGAGTTATTTTAATCTGTCTGTCCCGTCTCTTCATTGGCTCCCGGTATGTGTGGTTCAGGTTGGAGGTCTCAGCAGTTCCTCCGCAGTCATGTGAGTTTTATGTAACGTCTCTCTTACACAATGTGATCATTTTGGGAGGGTGGGGGTGGGGTGTGGTTTTCAAGGTGCCTGCCTGTTAAAGATATTCAGCGTCCGTTTCAGAGAAATGTGAGTTCACGGAGTGTCACTGAGGACTGTGGGAACCAGTTGCGGGCATCTGGATCTCGCACCGGTCTGTTTTTGTTACACAGTGGGCGTAAGTGTGACGTGCTGGAACTGTGAGAGGCTCTTAGGGGTCAAAAAACAAAAACAAAGTGCCCCTTATCTCTGTTGTCGGAGAAACAATGAAGGTACTGTAGGGGTTAGGACCAAAGGCAACACTGTCACTCTATTATTATTATCTGGAGAAGGAGTCAGTGGAAATTCAAAAACCTGAGATTTTGTATCTATTGGTATTTCCAATCACTAATACGACAGAATAGCAGGTGTGAGGAGCACACTGATTTTGAAGCTCATAAAAACACAAAGGAAAATGCCAGAAACTGCCATTATTATTCTACTGCTTTCTTCTTCTAAGAAAGCGGTTTCATGCACAGAGACTGCCAGGCACGACTCTCCCCCATCCACATTCATCAGGAATTCTGGATGCAACGCTCCTACATTCCCTGCTTTTGACCTAAAATGGCCCCCCCGAGGAGCTATTCAAAGAGCTGGGTTTCCTAGAAAGAGCAGTACTTTGGAGGCTGTGGCTTTTGGCAGTGTTAGCACAGAGATTTAGTCCCCTCCTCCTCCTCCTCCTCCTCCTCCTCTTCCTCTTCCTCCTCCTCCCTGTCTTCGCCACAGAAAGGAGCCTTAATGAAAGACTCTTCTTATTAGCACACTGGATAAACACAGTCAGAACAAACAAACAATCCCCTAGATCACTTCTTTTACCTAACACGCACACCCGCCGCCAAGAAATACCCACTTCAATAAATATTTACTCAGACAGTATCCAATAACAGTGTGCACAAGAGATGACATACTGTATTTCCAGGTACTGAGGCCCCTCGTGCGCAGCAGCCAACACACGGTTTAATAACAACAAACAAACAATAGTAAAGAGGAACGCTCCCCTTGAATAAACATCCTAATAACATAACCAGACACGGCGAAGACCGTGACCGCTAGTAACACCGGCCTCCAGGACTTCCCAGAAATTAAATGAAAGGGAAGGAAGTTTAAATCATTCAACTATTTCTGCTTACAGTACTTCCCAATGAAGAGCTTTTTGTCCTCAGTTCAGTGACCTTTCCTACATTTATTACATCGTGAGAAAGAGATTAGATCTTTGCAGCGTTGGGAAGGGAATACAGTGATTAAGTGCATTTATTTACAGTTACAATTTCAAGGTTACGTAAAGGGATGTCGTTATTAAAGTCTGCAGTCTTCGCTCTGGAATGTCCCATCACTAATTTCCTGAATATGTAGGTTTGATTTGAATTTGCGAGTGCCATATCGACGGTAACCTGGTAAACAACGCAGCATGATATTAGTTTGAAATTTGTTTGATATCTGAGCAAGATCACTACTGCTCAGAACTGCCTTAATTCTTTGTACCATAGGTTCAACAAGGAGC
>JAPQRN010000019.1:20775393-20789937 GCA_037367275.1 Coranthus polyacanthus | reverse complement strand
GAGGGATGCTCCGATATATTGTCCAAAAATCAGTATCGGTATCGGCATTCACCCATTCACACACAGCACACTTCGACTCGGACGACCCACTCCACTTCCTGAGCCACAGCCGCATTTAGTCAACATTCTATTACTGCCAAATTTCACTTTTGGGGGTCAAGCGGAAAAAGCTTGGGAACCCCTGAGTTAAATTACTAACAATTACTCATGCTCTGGGTGGTGAAAAAGCCCCTGATGTCCCTTCTCTTTTTTGGTGGTGGCATGAAAAAGCGTCGACCTGGACAACCTTCCATTTTGTGTGCTGTGCAGGTTATAAAGTAGAGGAAAATACTAGCTACTGGGACGTAACCAACCAATTCAATGAGTATGTGTGTAGCCCTAAGATAATGTGAACAAGTCTGCACAAATATTGCTAGGGACAAGTCTGTCCTTCCAAAATATTGACAGACATGTCCCTACCGTCCATATGCAAATCTACACCCTTGTCTCCCTCATTGTGCTCTGGCTTCAGAAAAGCTCCACTGTATATTTTCCTGCACTCCATCCTCTCTCCCCGTCAGCCCCTCTCAGCTGAATGAGTGTGATGAGGTGATAAACTCTCTGAATAACTGGTGCAAGACAGGCTCTCATTACAGCCATTCAGCGTGAGGGATCTTTATTTACACATCCTCTGCGGGCAGTGTCAAAGAGGCAAATGTTAGGCCAGATAACGGAGGGCAAGATGAGGCAGACACGGAGACGCACAAACACACAGTATTGGCTGCAATAAAGGGAACTAAAGGTTGAGTTAACATGTTGTCGTGGCCTAGGACATGCAACAGGAGCAGGAGTCAGAGAAAGACACACACAAACACACCCAAAAAGCCATGCAAAAACCTAATGCTCCAAGAGATATAATCTAATGTAAGGAACTTGTGTAATCTCTTGACAAAACACACACCATTTCCCATAATGGCTCAGTTTGTGGATGCATCTTTTGTTTACACTTGCTGTAAATTGCTGATAATTTTCCCATGTGGAAAATAAATGCATGAGGTCTGTTTCCCACACTCCTCTTCTGCTCTTCTTAATATGACTCACGCAGCCGACAGACAACATGAATGTTTCTCATCTGTGTCTCGGCGTGACTCTGCCATAAAGATACAGCGTTGGCCAGAACTAATGTGTGCTGTCAGTCATAAATGCTCTGATAGTGAAATGTTATGAAAATGTGCCATTGCATGGAAAAAGGGCGCTCTCTTGCTGCATCACTGATTTTCAAAAAGTTGGAAATGGCCACAGAGGCTTTTCCTCTTGCAAGTTTTGTCTCTGGTTAAAGATATTTCGATTTTTTTTTGGTTTTTCTGCTGTTTTTAACTTTTCATTTTCTTTCCTCTCTCACGCACTCCCATCCTGCTCTCTCTCTTTCTCTCTCTCTCTGTTGCTTTAAATGTGACTATATCTTAGCTCTATTCCCAAGCGAGAAGAGTTTTGGGGAGTTTTTTACCTTAAAAGGCCATGTGGAGTGTAGTGCGGGTTTCCTGTGGGAGGGCTTTCCTCCCTAACTCTGGAGCCGAAGGCATGGCCCATCCTTATCCTCTCTCGCCCTCGCTGCTTCAGTCACTCCCACTTACTCACACACACACACACACACACACACACACACACACACACACACCTTCCTTTTTACACTAAGCTGAGCAGTGAAATCAACAGCCCGATGTACACAGTGTGTGTGTGTGTGTGTTTCAGTGGTTGTGCATGACCTCCTTACTTAACAGGAGGTGAACACACGGTCACACGGGAAAACAAGGTAATGGGGGAGAGAGTAGAGAAAGAAAAGACAGCAGGCGAGCAGAGGAAGCGAGGAAAGAAAGGGGAAAAAGGTGTCAGGAATTAAAGTGTGGGAGGAGGCAGGAAGCAAATGAGAGGCTTTTACTAACAGGGAAGATGTGTGGAGCAGTGATAATGAGCACGGCTTTATGGATGTGTTGGTCACCGACCGCCGCAGTTCTCTGCATCCTCTCCCTGGACCGTCAGGTTTATCCTGCCAGTCAGTCAGATAGTAAATGAGTTGTTGTCCTTATAAGGTCTGTGCTGAACACCGGCTTGCACTGATGAACTGTAGGATGGAGCTACAGCTGCTGCTGTGTCACCACCGTGTCAGTATGAAGTCATAACTATGAGATAATCCACTTAGGCTGACTCTCTCTCTCTCTTTGTCTGATTGTCTATTCATTTTCCCACCAGCCTTTCCACAGTTTGATGTCTTAAGTTTGGATCATTGAATATTTTGGTTGCATGAACTTTTTGAAAGTATTTTTTTAATCAATACTTTACACAACTTTACGTAGTTACGTAAGTTCTCAAAGTAGCCGGGTGGACATCCACATCGAAGTCTAACTCATTCTGATTCTGTTGACAAAGCCTGAGAAACAAACCCCGTAACTTCACACTCAGCAGCCCTGTGTTTCTCTCAGATTGTGACCACACACTGGCTGCCTGATCCTCTTCAGTCTGGCAGCAACCTGGACCTGGCTCCACCCAGACCGGGTCCCAACAGCCCGGTCCAACGGTGTTGTAATAATGGCAGTCAGTTATTATATACTTTTATAGACTGTCACTCTGAGTAAAAGGCCCAATCTGTCTCAGTATAATGTAATTCAGTTTAGCTTTAGTTGCAATTGAAATACAATGTTTTCAAATGTGAAGATATTTTTGTATCCTTTAATAACTTTAATGTTATCACATTGGGAGCCCCCTGTCAATTGAGAAAGTTTTATCAGATACACAGGATGATAATGGAATAAGATCATTTGATGGTTTGTTCTTGGTGTATAATATCCCTAAAAACATGTTCTCCGGCTCAGGTCGGTGGATGTGGACTTCGCCTCATTCTCTGTCTGATTTGACAAATCAGTCCAGAAGCTTTGTAACCAAGGTATATTTACCTTTGTCGGCAAACACCTAGCAATTCATCAACGCTGGAAAAATGACCTTGGTTGCTCTGTGGATGGCGATGATGTTGGTCAACAGTGTGTATCTCACTCCTGTAGGAAGCTCCATGTGAAGAAGCTGTCTGTGAGCTCTGTCCTAATGGGGGCACAGGCTCCTTCCTACACATGTATTGGAACTGCCCAGGGCTGGTGCGTTTATGGAAAAAGGTATCTGCAGTGTTATATGACCTACTTGACATTACCGTGCCATACTGTCCAAAACCGCTCTTACTGAATCACACTTCCTCTGTAGATCTCTCATTTCATCTTACTTCCTCTTGGACTGACAGTATTTAAAAAGACGTTAGCTCCCCTGTCTGTCTTTATTGGACATAGCGTATATGGAGCTATTGTGCCTAAAGCCAATTAACCACTAATACCTGGAACTCTTTTATTGAGAATGTAAAAGGTCCTTTGTGCAGCTCCATTGGGGCTTGGACACTCAATGATGTTGTTGTCAAGACCTTCCAGTATGAATGTTCTTCTTCCTGAAAAAAAGTGAGACAAACTAGTTTAAATTGTAAACGGATTTGACAATAACATTTAATTATTAGTATCATCTGTTTCTCCAACTGTTTTTTTCAGTTTTTTCATTGTTTTACAAAGAGGAAGTTGATGTATAATCAGAGATTCATAGACAGTTAGTCATGGCATAAAAACACATTCGCTAATCACTTGTTACTGCACTGATACAGTATTTAGTTTTTCTTATCGGGACTCAAAAGGATTGACTTTGAGACTTAATTTAAGTCAGAATTTTGACCTAAATAAGTTGGTATTTATGCTGCTCTGAGAATGTAAAGTTAGACATGTGGCTCCCAGCAAAACACGTCACGCTCTCTGATCTCACCACTTCACATGAACATCAGAAACCTGTTTATGCTCAGTGATTTAACTCTCCGCATGTAAACCGGAGCTGCAGGTTTTTGTCTCCAGGTGGCCCGGCCACAACTATCAATCAGCTCCCTGACTTATTGTGTTCATAGCCTTATTATTGAGCTTTTTTTTACATAAAATAATTGGGACCAATCAAAAACTGGACGGACCTGTTCTTCTGACGGAGCTTCATTGCGTTCAAATTGTGCATCTAAATTGTGCAGAATGGCACAATCATCGTGTTATCTGCTTCACTACTCATACATGCATTCACAACTTCCGACGTTTTAATGATGAGAGGAGGGTGAAACTGTGAAACAGTCAAACCTGAGCTCTTCGACGTCACATTATGCAGCTATGTGCGACTTCACCCTGTTGCTTTAGTTGCCCCAAAGCAAAGAGAAGTCCTGACTTGCAAACTCTTATCTGATTGGTTAACAATGACCAAACATGTGTGACCTGCCTGGGGAGGAGGTGTGTGTGTTTGCGTGACTGTATCTGGGTGTAGTGTAGGTGAGCGTGAGGCAGATTTTGAGGGTCATGACATCACTGTGAAGCAGCACAGAAGCTCATCGTCATTCAGGAAACATGAACTTCTGCTTGTACAGACAAAATGTTACAGAGAAGATGTACGTCAGCGTCTATGTGTGTGTGTGTGTGTGTGTGTGTGTCTGAATGACTGTGTGTATCACCACCAGAGTCCAGGTGGTGTCCTGTCTAGGTGAATCATCTGAGCCATGGTTTTAGCTCTAGGCAAGAGGAGTTCACACATTCACAAACACACAAAGAGGTCCTCATGTTTTTTTCTGAAAGGACAGAAGCTGCCCTGTCCTGTAAGTAATTAGAAACACGTATGCTAGACTGCTGGGCTAGTCACGTACTGTCAATTACTCACAAAACATACAATAAGACGATAACTTTAGTTACTAAATATGAGATGGCATAAGTACTTACAGGTGAGAAGTTATGAAACATTTAAGACAACTTAAAGCAATATTTGCTGAGACAAAAATAAAGGAAATCTTTCAAATATTTACAAATCCCTTTTCCAGAAATGTTGACATTTTATAATGTTTCTATAATAATGTCAGGTTCAATGTATCAAAGATGATGAAGACCATCCAGACTGTTAGGTGTGACAGTCAGTGAAAGGTGCAAAAGCAGCATCTGTGTGAAGGAACCATCGATGTGAAGACATAGATTGAATTTTACACAGACACATGCTGCATCAAGTCGTCTGTGGTTACTTCATCAGGACGATGCCAGGCCTCATTCTTCATCGTCACAGAGTGCGTGTGCTGGACTGTCAGCTTTGAAGTGAATGAACAAATCACACATTTTAGTTTTAATTGCATTTTAGGAAATGTCCCAACTTTTCTGTAAATGGGGTTTGTGTAAACTATTGCAAAAGCCTACTATTATCGATAATAGAGCAAAAGAGAAATTGGAAAATGAATTAGAATTTATCCTATCAGCAGAAGACTGGAAAGACTCCCTGAAGGAAAACTTCAAGACATCACAATCAAAATACTTTGCTTGGGGATTTGCTTGGAAAGTAATGCTAGCTACTGGGTTTTTCAGATTTTTCTTCCATTCTTCTCCTTTTTTTTATAATAGTTATGCCATTTGTGTAAAAAAAACAAACAAAAAAAACATATGCAGTGAGTTTTAATGTATATCACAATTATCTGGAAGATGCAGGAAGAAACAAGAGCAAGAGGAGTTCATACGTTCACAAACAAACAACGAGGACCTCATGTTTTCCTAGAAGCTTCAGTTCTGCAAACATGATGCTTTCCTTCTGCTTCGCCCTCATCTCACTCTCACACTCTCTTTTGTCCATCAGAAATCAAAACCATACATTTTGATTGGCTACTCAAGTTCCATTTGCACAATGTTTAGTCTGGGCCCCTCCACAGCATTTCTGTGGCCGAGAAGCACTAAGAGGAAGCATACTTGGAACATCAGGAGAGGATATTGAAAACACTAAATTACACTCTTGAATTACTTACTGGGGCTGGGTGGAACGTGGTAACGTTCATATGTGCATGAGACTTACAGCTGCAGTCTTACAAATCAGAGCAGAAGAACTGCTGCTGGTGTTGTTCACATGTGCTAAGAAGCCAACACTGTCAGAAGCACCACATTCCTACTGCAAAGCAGAATACCTTTAATGTGTAACATTTCCACATTGCTAAAAATCTGAAAATGACTAGGCTATATGTTTTGTTGACATGTGACGTTCAAATTTAGATTGTGTTCAACCTAAACATTTAAAATGCAACTATCAGGTTAAACACCACAGAGCTTAAATGTGTAGGAAAATGGTCTAGGAGCTGGATTTTAAAACATATATGTATGTCCATAAGCACTTTAGTGACATTTAGAGGCATTCTTGTCAATGTTTTCAGTTCGCAGAGAAAAATTCTTTCATTCTTTGTATTTTTATAGTGACTGTGACTTAACTGGACCTGAACTTCCACCATCTTTGCTCCAGAATCTACAAAGAAACGGTTAAAACCATAAGCCAACATGCTGGTTTATAACACCCCATGGCTGGGTTTGTCCATATTTGAGCCAGCACAAGGTTACTGGAATAACTCAAATTGGGTTATTTTTATTAACTCAACAGTTTTCAATTGAGAGAGCCCCTTTAGTGTACATTTTGTGTACACCAGAGAAGCTAACTAATGTTTTAAATCAGTCAGATATTTTACCCATACAGTAAAATGTATATGAGTATATTTAATGTGTTTAAGACCAACAAGAAGCTGAACCCTACAGCAGTTTAATGTAGTCTTCTGATCCTCACAGACTTCCATTGAAACAACCTTAAAGGTTTTGCTTCTGTCTTCACTGTGAAATATGTTGAAGCCACAACACTTTCCAACACATGAACGTTTTTTTCTTCCCGCTAAACTTATTCAAGCTCCGTTTGGAAGTCTTCAAGCAGCAGTCAGTTGTTGATTTGTACAGATGACTTGTCTGACAAGAACAGTGTAGCTGCGTACTGGAGAATTGTGTGATGTTTTTCCTCTCTTGCCGTTGTTTTTTGTTCCCTCGCCCGTGTCTCCTGATCCACAGAAGGAGGGACAATTTGGTTGAAGATCAGTGGAGAAACTCCTCCAGATCTACTTCACATACAGCTGTTGCTCACATCAGCAGCTTGAAAACAGTCCGGAGCCAAGTTTTCTTGCACTGTGTTTAACACCTTTACTCCCACACAGGAGCTGGGATATTCACTTCATCCTCACATTTAATATCTAAACGTTGTAAAGGCAAAGGGAGTCGATGCATTGAATCAAAGCCTGATGTTTTATGATGGTTTGAAGAAAGAGGATTGGCGAAAAAGGTCTGCATTCCACTGCTCATAAATGATCCCTGTAAATAATGCTATGTTATGTAATACTGGCTTATATGTAGCACTAATGCCTGTAGATGCCAACAATCTGGTTTTGTCATAGTTGTATAAAATATTCCTTTTGATAACATTTTATGGTACATTCCTTATGGCAGCCGTCGTCCCAGTGGTTATGCAATAAGTTGCATGCAAATAAAAAATAAAAATAAAGCAAAAAAAAAAAAAAAAAATGTCTACAAGGTGGAAAACATAAAAGAGGACTTATTAGGTGTTAAAGGAGCTGAAGTTGAAAATCTTCAGTGTTTGCTGTCTAAAGCAGTAGTATATGAAGACACCTGAATATAATTCCTTTTTATAAGAATATAATAGCAGCTATCTGAGCAATGCCCTTTATTTTTTCGCTTGGTTAGAGTGGTGAAAAAGCAGCTGCCAAGAAGCTAAGCGCCTGAAAGTTGGCGTCTGGGGGGAGATGAAGACATAAATGAATGCATGTCTTTCCTTGTTTTCATGCTTCCACATGTCTAGCTTCCCAAACTCCTTTCATGGGCTCCATCTTTCTACGTCTCTCTCTTTCTGTCAGTGGACACTGGACTCCATTGTTCACATTAAGTCAGATGTTCGGTGTTGTTTTATCCGTCACTCGTCAAATTTAAATATGCAGTGCACGGAAGGAGAAGAAGAAGAAGGAAGAGAAGAAGAAAACTTTGTGCAGCTTCCCCTAATAACCACACTTGAAACAGCGATTTCAGTTGCATCACATAATCATTGAACGGAAACAGTGTGCATTATCGAGGCATTAGTTAGCAGGATGTAAAGGTTGCACTTTAGAGCAACACTGCATTGCAGAGTATTAAGACTAAAGAGCACATGATATAACTAATCCCTGAAACAAATATTGCACAGTTCATTTAATCCTTAAATATCGCTGTTTGCATGTTTTCATGTTTTTCTTAGAAGCCACATTACGATCTTTGTTTGTAAAAGCCTACTTTAAGTCTGCCTGACACAACAGTAAGACATAGAGCAACTCCTTGGCTTTAATGCTTAGATACCATGTGGGAACTCATTCTCTCTCTCTTTTTTTTCTTCCACTTTTTTATGTTACAAATTATCCTTCCCTCTCCTGTTACTCTTTCTCCCTCCCTTCGTCTTGTCGTCTAATAAACAGGCACTTATATAAAGCCCTCGACTGTGAGATGTGGCGTGCCAGCGGGACTGTTATCCACTGACAGGAGGTTAAATGTGGAAACAGGACCTGCGCTTCTCTCCCTCTCCTGTGTGATCTCCTGCTCTCTGTGAAAACACGGCAACCCAAATAAGGAGATCAGCCACGGTTTGAAGAGTGAGGGAGCATAATGGTGCAGCCAGGCCATTCCTTAGAAAGTCCTTGTACGAGTGGTTTGATAGGGTGGAGTGTGTGTGTGTGTGTGTTGTGATAGGGATAGAGTGGACGCAGAGTGTGAGTGGACGCATGAAAAGGAGGGATGGATGGAGGGGAAGAGGGAGGGAGGGAGGAGGAGGAGGAGGAGGGGAGGGAGGGAGGTCAGAAACTGGAGGCAGGTTCTGCTGCAGTTTAAATCTCTACCCATATAGGGCTCAACTCTCCATCTCTGTTCACAGCTCCTTCTGCCTCCTTCCCTCTTCCTCTCCCTGCCTCTCTCTCTCTCTCTCTCTCTTTCCTTCTCTGTTTCTCTGCAGCTTTTTGTTGGACTTGGGTGCTTCTCTGCGGTGCTGCAACACAAGGACAGAATCCCCTACATTCCATCTCAACCCCAAGAGGAGACAAGACTTTGGCTTTTATTAAAGCTGCATTTTTATCATCTCAAAGAGGAACATCCAACCAAGCAGCAGCAATCATGGAGGCCATCAAGAAGAAGATGCAGATGCTGAAACTAGACAAGGAGAACGCCATCGACCGGGCAGAGCAGGCGGAGACGGACAAGAAGGCAGCAGAGGACAAATGCAAGCAGGTGGGAATGAGACGGACAGAGAGGAAGGCAAAGGAAGGATGGGTCAGCAGTTACGGTTGTTAAATAGAGTGGTCCTTATTTTTGAAGTTTTCATTTTGAATCCTCTGACCCCACTAAAGTGCTTGATTTCATGAGAAAATTTCAGAGTTAATTTCACAGCAACAGGTAGCTCAACACCTGCGAAATTACAGCGAAAGCCATTCCTCGAAGAGTCTGAAAACTGAAAGTTTTCTGAACTACTATTACAGCAGTTTAGGCTCAATAATTAAGAATAACACAATAATGATCCAGATCAGATTTAGCTGGTATTATTTTTTTCTCCAAATGGAAGGTAATTAGGGGGTCAGACTTTGAAAATGGACCCATGTAAGGACCAAAATGCTGTTAAAGGATCTGTGTATGTCCACGATGAGGAAAAAAGTAATACTATGGGCCTATTCACATAAAACAAGTGTTTGATTGGATTAGATTCATATTTAAGGAATGAATCTAATCCAATCCAATCCAATATAAAGGTTGTAGAGCCAGTTGAGAAGAAGTAAACAGTACTATATAAAAAGGTGCTATAATTAGATATATTTACAATAGATGTATAGGCACATATATAATGCATCTTATGATACATATATATTAGGGCAATCTGGCTATATACACAAATATATACACAAATTGCATAAAAACAGAAGAGCAAAATACAACAAACGTGATGTAAACAACTACGAAGCCATTTGATGCTTCTTTCTTCAATAATGATTTGGAGCTATTTTAAAATGTAGACTTTTTTCTTGTAAAGAAAATATCCAGACCCTCTTTAGGACTGGCTTAGACTTTTCTTTAAAGACTTTCCTCTTTATCCAGCTCTTAAGATATTCCCAACACTGATCCCATACCAGACATACCTTCAAGGACACAGTCTGTAAACACTTTTCACAAGTATTTAGGGTCCATTCCTCACAGCTACTTCATAGCTTTACTTTGAAGTATCACAAGTAGGAAATATTTGAACCTTTTTTTTGCCATTCATCTGAGTATGAATGGTACATTGAGCAAATGTCAAGGAAATGCAACACTCTCTTCATGTAGTCCTGTAAAACATCACGTTTTGATCACGAAACACCAGGTAGTAACGTGTTCGAAAAGTACATACATAACAACAAAAGGATTATCAAGTCAGGGCTGAAATTTGGAACATTATGATGTATTGATGCTGTTGATGGTGAGGCTCAAAGCCTAAACCATGACACACCCAAGAGAAGTCATCACACATGCTCGTGTTGGTCAGGTTAGGTGATGAGATCTGGTCTCTGAAGAGTACTTACATCCCTGTTTTCAGGACCAGTTAGAAGTGCATCTGCCTGACTGGACATCTGTCGTAGCGTCCATTTGACAGGCTTATCCAACACGTACATAAAAACCACGCAAATGGACACATAGATGCAAACGTGAACACACAAACAGCAGATTAAACACACACGCACAAACAAACACATATTAGGCCAGCGGTCCCAGGCGTCTGTGCGTTATCACTGATAACAGCTGTATTTTTAGACATAAGGAGACAATGACATTCATGTGGATTATCAGAAGTACTTCTTCATGTGGATTATCAGAAGTACTTCTTGGGCTCAGAAGGGAACGCTGATTAGGGGGAACACTTAACTCTGTACGGAGACACACACACACTTGAGTGGTATTTGCAGAGAGGATTAGGATCTGCATACCAGGGTTCACGTCATGAGAGACTGATAGTAAACCATTAACATTTAAATATCATCAAACACCATAAACACAAGTAGTCTGCCAAATAAGCTGCTTTATCGGTAGCCTGAATTTAGACACCTTGTCGTTGAACAATGTCCTGTCCTACTGAGTCATTGTAAAAATGCTAAAAATAAAGAATGTACTATTCACCGCTGAGCTAATGGTGCCAAGCTTATGTGAAGAGAGTTTGGCAGTATTCAAGGTGAAATTAATGCAGGTTTTTCAGAGTATTCAGAACATCAACAGAACAGAAACATGTTTAATTGTGTGATTGCAGGCAGCAGTAACTAGGCCAGCAGTGCATAGGGAGTGTACATGGTAAACTGGAGGAAAAAAAGGGGGACAAATGCAGGCATAAATGAGGATGAAAGGATACTGAGCAGACAGTGTGGACCCTGGAGTTAACCGTGTTTCCTTTTGTAGCTGGAGGAGGAGCTGGTTGACCTCCAGAAGAAGATGAAACAGACTGAGGATGAACTGGACAAATTCTCAGAGGGCCTCAAAGACGCTCAGGAGAAACTGGAACTGTCTGAGAAGAAAGCTGCAGACGTGAGTGAACGGTCAAACACTCATATCGTACATATACATCTACACTTTTGTACCACTTTTCCACCAAGGCAGTTCCAGGGCCGGTTTGGAGCTGGTGCCTCAATCTCAACCAGGTCTTCGCATTTAGACAGCCAAAGATCTCGGCCGGGAAAAGTGGTTCCAGAGCAGCACCAACACTTTGCTGCTCTAGACGCAAGAACCATTCACATCAGGGGCCGGGGGCCAGCGAGGCAAACTAAAAACTTTGTGACCACCAGTTAAAAAAAAACAAAAAACAGAACAAGTGAAGCATCTAGTCTGGCCGGTGTGTTGTAGTCTATTATAGAATTAACCTAGTAGAAACATGCGTACTAGGTTAATGTGTCCTTGACCAAGGCATTGGCTGAGATCTGGAGTTGGTCCCTGGGTGCCTTCGGGAACTAGGATGGGTCAGATGCAGAGCTTGAACTTCCCTTCGGGGACAATAACTAAAAAGTCAGCTATTGTTCAAAGCAACAGAACTGATGTAGTCTGCCATTGTTGTGCTTTAAGTTGGCGATAGTGTTGCTGGGAAAGCGGAGACGTATACAGACATATACAGTGACATAATGATGGCTCTACGGTGGCTCTGTAGCCCGTGCAAAGGACAACTGTTCGTAAGCTGAACCAAATCTAACCTGCGCTAGCGCCGGCTAAGACCTAGCACTAGGGTTGTGTTGATGGATGGGGTTGAATGAGTTTCACTTCATGAGACTGAAAATGAAATGTTATTCATGAAATGCCATTTATAGGGATCAATCGATACGTTTTTTTCAGGGCCGATACCAATTACTAGTGATGAAAGCGACCCGTATCCCATATTTGGAACCAATCAACTCCAACGTGAAACTGTTTAAGCTGACAATCAAATCAAAAAAGGAAATACAAAATTTCAACAATATGTATTCTGAGTTTTCACGCTGAACTGCCAGGATTATAAATAAGTACTACTAAGTACGACTAAACAAGCAAATGTTCTTTTCTTGTGTTGATAGGCTTGTACTAGTGATGTGTAACCAATCACATAGTGCTGTGGGTGGGACATTATTCAAGACCACAGAGTTGTGACGACAGACAGAGCGAGGCGGCTGCATCAGTAGTACATTTTGGCCAATACCGGTCTATCCTTATTTGAATATTGAGAATAGGCCTCTGCTCTTGTTATACTGGTTCTTTCCGTGACAACAACACAGACACACAAAGCTTGTGTTACCATGGCATCATAGGAAACTAGGGGCCATTATACCACAGCTGGACTTTTTCTAAGCCAGTACCAGCTGTGAGTTCACTTTGATCCACTGTGAACGGTTTGGAGCACTTCAGAGACGGTTACATTCCTGTGCAGCCACTCCTGAAAGATGAGCACATGGATCAACCGTAACCCCACGCACACTCGCATGCTAAATCAAGACCAAACTAACGCTTCTTTGGTTTTGGGTTAACACACAAACATCACTGTGTTCAGCATCATGAACTACTCTAATAATACAATGGAGGAAAAAAAAGTCCTGTCCTTCTGCATTTAGTCCAAGTTGGGTTTTCATCCCACAGTTCTGACAATCAGCATTAAGCTTATTCCTCAGTGCAAAAGTCCCAAAAGTTTGCATGCATGCGGACAACAGCATAGCAAAAACGTAATTCAGTGCAGTTCAATTCTATTTCATTTATTAAGTGCCAAATCAAAGAAAAATCATCTTGCAGCAGAAAAAGAATTGTTTATCTTTTCATTGTTATGTCATGTAAGATGCTCATATGCATTTCATCTAATGCAGCAGTCCAATTCTATATAAATCTGTGTCCCACCCCCAAAAACAAACTAGCTAAAAAGAGTTTTGTATTCACAAATAATTTCGGTAAATGCAGCATAAAATTAGAAAAGGCAGCTCTTCTGCGGCTAATCAGCTGCAATCTGGGAAAAGAGATCATATTTTAGATTGCTGGCAACACCACAAAACCACAGTGCCGTATATCTGTCAGTCGTACGTTCCTCCAACATTCATGTGTATGTGAACAGCTGTGTGTGATGGCTGGTGTGTATGTGTGTGTGTGAGACGGAGAGAGAGTGAAAGAGAAAAAGGGGAACTCAAATCAAAACCCATAAAAGTCCTCATTAGGGAATCAATCGGTTCCAAAATAACGATAAAATACTTTTCCTAACAATTCGCCAGCGACATGCCACTTTAATAAACACTAGTAGAAGCACGGTTCCAATGATATTTCTAAACAAATAGCGCAAAGAAAAAGAACCGTCCCAGCTTCCATCAAGATGTAGCATTGTTTCGGTCTTGTGGAGGATATCCTACGGAAATGCAGTGTTGTACTCCACACAAAAGAGAAGAGAAGGGAAGCGTCTGACCTACAGAGACTGAGGCTGAGGCTGAGACTCTCTGGATTATGCTCACACAGTGATTAAATAAACTCCGAGGACAGTGTCACTTGTAAAGTGGGTCAAGTGGACTCTTGGAAAAAAGTACTTGTTGAATTTGTGGTTTAGGCCTGTCTAGGTGAAGCTTGCAAAAAGGGAATTCAGCTACCTGAGCTTGTGCAAAAAATAAAAGAGGTATGACTATTTGCAGTGAGGTTCTACGCGCTGAAAGTTACTCCGCTCCACCTCCATGAATTCCCCTCCACATGTCACTTATTAGAGGCAGCAGTCAAGTCATTACACATCTGAATTCAGCACGACCAGATTGGAGACCTGGAGGGGCCTGGGAAAGCACAGCAGCAAACCCATAGACCCCAACAAGCGAGCACTTGTGATTCATAAAAAGGAATCTGTGCATGATTGAGTGGTAGCGCCGATATTTAGGTCATCACAGTTCACTGGAAGCGAGTGAGCAGTCAGACAAAAGAGCGTGTCTTTAGGAATCACAATAAAACAATAAGCTGACTAAAAGGCCGAGAGTAGGTTCTGGCAGAAGAAGGTGGGACCGTGTTGTTCTGGTGCAGATACGGATAACAAATGCAAGCAGCAGCAGTCGGTGTTTTAGAGAAAGCTGGACTGTAGTGGTCGGCCGGGCAGAGAAAGGCGACA
>JAPQRN010000019.1:20761317-20772883 GCA_037367275.1 Coranthus polyacanthus | reverse complement strand
ACACACACACGCTCCGCCTCCTCTGACCTCATCGCCCCAATCATCGCTCTCCTTCTCCGGCTCAGACTGGCGCTCTCGGCTCTCCTCACCGCGCAGCCTTTTTTTTTTTTAATCCTCCTCCTCTCAAACAGAGTGTCCGGACCAAAAACTGCAACATTCCCGAGGACAACTTTTCCTTACTGCTCATGAACTTTACATTCCTAACAGCCAGAAGATACATTTGGAGAACACCTGGACACTTCGCGACTTCCTGGTTATATAACTTTTCTTGCACTTGAACGACTCCTTTACATTCAAAAAAAAAAGACTTCGGCTGCGGTCGGACATTGATTTCTGCTTTTTTTTTTTTTTTTTTATGTTTTTATCCCCAAAAGTATTTTCTTGTTTTATTAGTATTATTATTTTTGAATAGATCAAACGAGCAGGAGACGTGTTATTTTTGTATTCTTTTTTTTTTGTTGTTGTTGCACAATCCAGATATAGTCTTTAACTGTTTCCTTTACCGCGTAGTCTTAAATAAAAGCATACAATGGCAGGTATAAACTCTCTGGATGCTGTGAAGAGAAAGATTCAGTGTTTGCAGCAGCAGGCCGACGACGCAGAGGACCGGGCTCAGGTCCTACAGAGAGAGCTGGACAGTGAACGGGAGCTCCGAGAGAAAGTGAGACAACCAAAACCCTCTTTCTTTGGCTCTTTTCTCTCTTTTAACGATTCTCATCTTTGATCTCCTCTGCTCCGCCGCTATCCCTCAAATTGATTAGATTGCCGTAACTAGACTTAGATCCGCCTCTCGGGCTCAAAAAGTCTAATTAGTTTATGTCATTGATTCATTCGCGGGCGTGATTGTGCCACAATGCAAGGCGTTGGTCTAATGAAAAAAAAAAAAAAAAAAAAGTTTGGATTCCTACAGGTCTGTGCGCATGCTCAGTGCTGTCTGACTTACAGGCCGCAGTGAAACTACTGTGAATAATGTGGACCACGTAGACAGTAGGAGGCAGTCTGTTGTGTTCAATGGATTTCAATAAAACCGACCTGTTCCTTTTTATTAATACAAATCATGTTCATTCTTCCCATTCAGGCAGGTTTTGATCACTTCTGAGTGTTGCCAACGTTTGAACGCGCGGTGTTTTGAAGCTCTAAGGGGTTTCAGTTGACTGGCTTGCTCAGAGGCACTTCAGCAGGGTGGATGTTTGCCAGCAGCAGCTGTCTGGTTGAAGGCCAAAGGCTCTTAACCACAAAGCCTCGCTTCCTCCACGGATGATAGGAAAAATAGTTACAAGTACGCCTGCTCTGTTATTAAGAATTGAAAGAAATGCACCACTGGAAAATGTACCGTTGTCAACACTTTCCTGACGTGTAAATATGCACATATCTGTCTGCAGCAGTTGCACAACCTGGAGGCCGTAATTAGCACAAGTCGTCCTCAAGTTCCTCAAATATGTGCCGTTCAAAGCAGACGCAGGAATGTGTCTTAAAGTGACTCATACATTTTTCTATAAGTGCTCAACCAGCTCGGTCACCTGCCTGTCTCTTGACTGCGCATGCACACATGGTTTTATAGGCTCGCGCAGAAAAGTTAAAAGAAAATGCTTAGCGGCACAGTTGAGGTAACCGTTTCGACTTGTGTTTCACGTGCTTCTTTATGGCGATTGGTCCCATATCCGTAGCGTAGGAGGTGGTTAATGACAGGACGAGTAAGAAAGATTCAAGGAGAGTGGGAGGGGAAGGTGTGGCTGTAAAGATATGGGAGCTGTGATGATGAAAGGAGCAGGCCTGCCCAAAGCATGTGCCTTTGTTACAGACTGCCTATTAGGTAACAGGGCACCTTTTTAATGTAACCACTGGGCGTTTGCTCCGCTTTTGAGGATAGTTTCTCTTATAGAAACTCATATATGTTAGTGATGTCACTATTTATTTGAGTTATAGTGTGTCTCAGGTCACGGTTGTTAGACATACTGTGTAAAGTACCATGGCTCGAACAATACGCATTTAGATTAGAGGGTGGATCGATTCATCGGTTTAGTTCCGATAGAGAATGTCAGGCTTTTAAACGGGAAATACTGACTTTGAGAGAAAATAACAATTCCAAACGCGAAAATAGCTAGTTAGTTATTGATGTTCAGCTCCGCATTTATTGATTCATTACTTTCCGCTTGATGTTCAGTGTTCCAGAGTTAATTATTTAGGTATTTATCTCTTGGACTTACATATTCAAGTGAAAGATTAGTTAATTTCAGACACGCATAAAGCATTTTCAGTGTCAAACGTTTTTTTGGGGGGGAGGGGCTGGGGTGACATCGGCTGATTAATCACCCGTCAGCCTTTTCCTGCTCCCAACTATGTCTTTAAAAGTCTGTTAATAGGTCCACCACTAACTTGGATTGTTCACTCAGTAATGGCTCATAAATGTTTGTTGTTTGCTGTCTGTGGAATCTGGCAGAAACCTTGGGCGGACACACATGGAATCAAGTGGAAAATGGATGAATGGGCTTAAGGTGTTTTCATTTCCACTTTGGTACACAGTTCTTTATCCCTGTCAGCTGTCACACATCTGCATCCATATGTACTCTGCGCTGAGATACACTGTGCGTTTGTGTGGCGGTGACTGGTGTGGTCCCATATGTGAATAATTAGGGCAACCTGGAGAGATTCCTTGGCACAAAAACCCTTTTCATCGGCACACGGGGAGATCAAAACAGAAACCGTGCCGAGCGCGTTAAGGTAATGAATCATTGTTTGAAAATGTGGATGCAACAGGAAAAAAAAAAAACTCCTGACTGCATCGCTCACTAAAAATTAAAAGTAATTGCTTTGTGTTATTTCTGGTGTGGTTTTGATGCCTCTGGAGACGTGACTCAACCCATGAACAATGCTTTAAGGCTCTGTCAGATTACAGAGACACGACATAGTCTTGAAAGGCTAATTTAACTTAGCTTAGATGTTTTTTATTTACGGCCATCATTTTCAATGAGCTGTTCAGTTTTCACAGCTTTCACGGTAGTAATCCTCTCTTTTGTGGTTGAGTGTTTGGAGTCGAGAGGATTATGTTTTGTGCTTCATCCATGACCCTGACAGAGAGCAAAGTGGGCAGACTGGTTATAATATAGAAACATAAGTCTTTTACTTTTGTTTTTCATGAAGAAAAAGAAACACTGGTACGTGGCACGAAAGCATGAAATTAAAAGCATCTTTCCAAAGTTCATGTTTTATGTTCTGCTTTATCGTGTTGTCATTGCAACGCGTAACAGTAGTCATGGTGATCACGGGTGTTTCTAAACATCGCACGCCTAAATACAGTTTGCGGTTGACGGATCCATATCTAAAACCAGATTAAGGGAAGTCAAACTTGCAGTGAGGTGTACGAGCGCTGGGAAGCACTGGGAAGCGCAGTCCGCCGCTGCCCCCCTCGGCTGCCCCTCCCAGGATGCCGTCTGCCGACTCGGGTCCAGTACTTCCTGTGCTTCTACTCCCAACACTTCCTGTCCCTGAGCTCCAGCCCTGATCAACAGGAAGATTAGTGTGTGTGGTGGACAGAGCATTTGTACCCTGTTATGTTCCAGTCAGTGCTGTATAGTGTTAATGAAACAGCTACTCCACCGTATTATATGAATTTATATTGAATTTTATGGACACACAGGAGTTGTTGTCTTTATAAACGACATCTCTGCACTTTTCTACACAGCATACCATTGTAGATGCAGTAACCCATATAAACTTCAGGAAGTGATCCAGAAATAATGCTTATCCTCACTACAGCCTCCTCTAGCTCATCCCTTTGTAAAGATGAACTCTCTGGGCTCCAAAGTTTTGTGCTGGGCCTCTACTAGTCTCCAGCAGACTCAGTGGAAAAAATGACTTCCTGGTTTCACGGTTTTCTTTGGACTTTCTCCTTGGGAATAGCTCAACTTTCCAAATATAACTGCCACATGTTACGCTTTGTCCGTCGCTGGCATCCTGGGGAACACTCCCATGGCAGCGGCTTGTGGCTTTGCTGATTATGCAGTTCAAGGTTGCGGGTTTTCGTTTCAAGAAGCGAGTAGAATATATTTGTACAGCAGAGCTAAATGTGCCATTTGCTATTTAAGTAGCATTTGG
Organism: Coranthus polyacanthus; assembly: GCA_037367275.1. Taxonomy (NCBI): domain Eukaryota; kingdom Metazoa; phylum Chordata; class Actinopteri; order Kurtiformes; family Apogonidae; genus Coranthus; species Coranthus polyacanthus. The sequence continues at coordinate 20,768,788 of JAPQRN010000019.1, read as the reverse complement.
AGAGCGGGAATGGCAGAGCTTCGTAATGCATTTATAGCATACTGTGAAGTGATGTTTGAAACATTTCACATCCTGCACGCCGAACTGAAGCTGAGTGATGTTTTGTGCTTTTGTTTCATGTCCAAGCAGGCTTTCTGCGCCTAGTCAGTGCAAGCGCTGAAAGGAGCGTACAAACATTTTTATCACTAGGATGTTTACTTGACCTGTGAGTAGTTAAAACACCTGCCCTCTGTTGTTGAGAAACCACAAGTTTTAGCACCATTTTTGTTTTCCAAAAGCGTCATTAAGACTTAAGAGCATTCCAAGAAGTACTGTAAACTTTGGCTTCATGTCTATTTTGTTGGTTTCATTTCCTTTTTACAAATGGCAAATAGCAATCAACTAGTGGTTTTCAGTCTAATCTGTCGCAGGGCTGAACTTAAAGCTGTCTTGCTCAACTTAACACTCTATATACTTGTATAAGTCTGAATACATGCTGTAGAAAAATGGCGACAAATTACATTTCACACAGAAAAGGCTCATTGTGATGCTTGTCAGGAAGTGTAATGGCCTTCTTTTACATATCGCACCTCATGACAGGCTGACTTATACAGTATGCATCCATCTTTGCATGCCACATTTTCATGGTAAAAGATTATACACACACAGAGAGGGAGTCTTATCTATACTGTGTAGGAGCGGCAGTGTCAGGAATAACTTCCCCAACAGCATTGTGCAGCTCATTAGCCCACTGCCCTGGAACCAGCCAGTAATTGGATTCCTCTTTCACTTGTCCTTCATTACTGTCTCTAATACGTGTAATACACTCAGGTATTTTTTAAGTTAATCCCCAAAGAACTGTGCTGTATCTTCCAAGTCTTCAAGGCTGCAGGATGTTTACTTAGCGCGCAGAATGGACATTAAAGATGAAACATGGATTGAAATAGTAAAAATGCGAGTAGCTGAGCGTCTCATTAAGCAGCCACAAACGTCTGAGCGAAAATAAACGTTAACTATTAGAAAACCTAGTCCAAAAGCAGCTCATTCTGCTGATTAGACCATTTCTCAGACTGTGTAGGTGTGGCAGATCATGTTTTGATTGACATTTTTGTTCGCTGGTCACGTTAGCTAATGTTAGCCACACCATCACTGGGGCTAAATGTGTTAATTCTGAAGTTAGACAACCTTAAATATAGTCCAATAATACACTAATAAGTCTGTTACGTAGAACATATAGTTTAACTGTATCTATAGTTAGCAACTTACATTGTCAGTCACTGTTTTTGAGTGGATATGTCGGCTAGCAGCTAATGGTAGTTTATTCATGTTGTGACTGGGATTTTTCAATGAGATTTTTCACAGAATGAATTGTGTAATAAATCTCCAGTCTAACCACAGCCAATTCAAAGCCAAGCAAAAACCTTAATGCCAATATTTCAACTAATACTTTTTAATGGTAACTTTTACGTAGATGAGAGCCTAAATGACGTAGTTGGAAGGACATTGTGTATTTAATTTTCCAGAGGTTTTAAATATCTGAAGAAGCAGGTATTTAACAGTTACACTTAAATGCCTATAACTGTGGCATTTCCTAGAAAACACCGGTGTTACATATTAAGCTGAGCTGATAACGGAGCAGCTACTTGTCAGACGTCAAGTATATATATGTGTGTGTATTTGTGCGCATGTGTCGCTCACAATCACCCTGATACTCAACCGCAAACAGTCTCCATAGTTTGTTTTACCATATAAGGTGGTGTGCGTCCCTGGCAGCTCGAGAATGCAAAGTGGGTGCGAAGGAAGAGGCATGGTCACACACACACAAAGAAAGCACAATCAAAGGGAGGAAACGAAAGGATGTCGGCCAGCTGACTTCCTGTCACCTTTTTCAAGATCCTCATTTGTAAAGTTAGCTTAGCATTTATATACACACACACACACACACACACACACACACATATATATATATATATATATATATATTGCTTTTACAGTTTAGGATTATCATTGTTTTTTTGTGACCTTTATATACACATTGCAGCCGTGTCAGTAAGGTGTGTAGTGCTGCAGTAACTGGTCAATTAGTGAAGAAGCGCAGAAGAAAGTATTTTAGCTATTTTAATGAGTGATTCTTTCTGTTTGCTGGGTTTTTGGTCTCAAATGTGAAGATTTGAGGGTCAGTGAGATATATTTCATGTCAGTTTGCGCTCTACAAAATTACAAAGGGCTTTTTCACAATTTTTTTTTTTTTTTTACATAATATTGTAGAGATAATCAGTTTGATAAGTCGTTTTTCAAGCTGTCAGTAGTGGCCGATGGCTATTATTAAGATTTAAAGTGGAAATACAGTCTTTGAGGGAAAATATTAGCTACAAAACATTTCACACCTAGAATCACATACATTTCTTTACAGTTAGTTTGATGTTCGGTTCCAGATTTATTGATGTGTTTATTTCTTTTGATTTTGATGTTCAGTTCAACACGTATCCAGAGTCAAATATATTTAATTTATGACATTAATGAACTTGTTTTTTCAGTGGTTGATTAATCGATTAATCAGCTATCGCCCTTTTCCTGCTCCATACTATCACTATTATGTCCACAATCGGTCAAGAAAATAATTTTACACAAGTAATCATTAGTTGCACCCCTTTCACACAGCATATGTCGCGTCCTGGTAGCTGACCTAACACTGGTTAACTGATTTTCTGCAGTTATGAAGGGGCAAATGTTCCACAGTATCTTCAGGATTTACAGGAGAAGCTCTGCTCTTCTCTTGTCATGGCTCAGTGAATCAGAGGCATGAGAGTATGTCCTGTACGTATTTGAGCTTTTCTTACTTGACACAAGGCCGCCTCTGTGCATAAGGGGATTCCCCACCTGTGTTTGAGTAAATCTGATCACACAGTCGACACCAGGTTGCACACATTCGATTGTGTGTGAAGATACACTACCAGCATGGCGGTAGTCGCTTAAACGTAGGTTTTCGTGTTTGCATGTCGCTTCACAACAAACGTTTGCTGAGCAGGAAAGCTTGCTTCGGTTGCTGGCCAGTAATTATGTGCGTCTTTGAGAGAGGCTGAGATTGACAGAATGAGCATGTCTGTTTGCATGTTTGCACAGTGTGCATTACAACGTCTGATGTGCCTGTGAAGCTGACCCTAAAGCTCATGAATAGCATGTTTGTTTGTGTGCAGACGGTGTTCCTCGGAGCACATTGCTTCACTCAGGAGTCAGGAAGTAATAATGTATCTGTTATTTCAGGCTCCGGTTTAATTCTGTTCAGCGTTTTCACCGGCCAGATGTAGTGTCAACAGATGTAGGCCCCGTTGTAAAAGCACATCGCTGACGAGATTTCAAGATGTTCGATTGATTTATGACTTTTCATTCATTTTCATGTTTAGGTTAGGCTTCTCTCTGCATCAAATGCTGACTGTTTTAAAACACGCCGACTCATACTCTTTGACAGACGTTTCCTGTCTCGTATCGCCGGCCACCCCCCTTGGCGGTTCGTGGGTGCAGTAGGGCAGGACCTAAGAGAGGACGAGGGTGGGAGAGATAGTCGGAGGGAGCTGGAAAGACAGAGTGGCCCCGGCCTAGTCAGCAGTACGAGATGACATGGAGAGAAAATCTCAAAAATTAAAAATGAGGCCAGTCGGTGGGCAGGAAACCATGCTTTCATTTCCTGAAGTACTGAATCTATGACAGAATGGAAGAGCGGACTGGAATAGGAGTCTATTTATTCCCAAACAGACTTAATAACTTTTTTCCTCTGAGCTCTCTTTCCTTCTCTCCGCTGTATCAGCTTTCCTCCTCTGTGCCAGTCCTTTTTCTTTTGTCTCCTTTGACGATTTTATCTCGTCAAATGTGTAGCAATGACTCATCTGTACCTGTAAACCAAGCGATAGACACTTTGACTGTTGCTCCGGCTGGCGAGGCTGACTTCTGGACCGAATGACTGGCTAATGAGTCACTGACCTACTAACTACTGCCCTGGAACTGAGCACAGAAAAATGTCTGTTTGTCTAAGAAATCCACAGCTGCTTCAGTTTTTGTATCAGGGAGTGCGTTCGTGTGAGTTCAAAATGAATAGTCGGGCATTGTAACAAGTTCGAAAGTGCAGTTTTGTTTGTGATGTTTAAGCTGTGCGGTTGTAAAATTGCATTTGGACAAAGGACAGTCTCTTAATGTTTTGTGCGAACGCTGAGTTGAATCATGGAGGGCCTGGGTTTGAATGTCCCTCTCCAGGAGGCGGCTGTTGGATAAACTCCCCGGCTAACTGAGAGGAAATGCCTGTATAGTTGTCTGTTTGCTTTCTTTTTCCTCTCTCGGCCGTTGTTTACCAAGGGCAGATGAGAAGGAGCCCATTTGTCCTCCCTACTTGGCCCAGATCTGCATTCACACTCACCGGAAATTGTTTTTGTAAACGTTTCATTCAAATCTGAAGTCCCACGATCTTCAGATATTAAAACGGTGGATTGCATTTTCCAGCCAGACTCAGCAGTTAGTACTTGAGTGTCATCAGAGACTATTTATTACAGACAGGCCCTGCTTTCATAGAGGATCCCCTGAGGTCCTGCAGCGTCTCCGTTTCACTTATTATTCATCAGCTGGACTTGATTATTGATTTGTGAAACGTGAGCGGCTCCAGAGAGGACAGAGAATAGATCACGATATCTTATTTCCAGTTGAGATTAAATATATTTCATCTCAGTCTCAGTCATGTTGTTTCATATGGATTCAGTCTTTAACGTTCAGGGACTTAATGGCTGTAAAGACCATAGATACTATTGTGCTAATGAGAAAATAAGATAAATATCTGTCTGGAGTTAAGGCCCCATGGTTATGTTTAGGTGATTTGTAAACTTATTAAATCTCTGACTAACAGTCATTTCTGAAGTTTACAAACATACATACATAGACACAAATAAGGTGATATAACAGTAATGATTATTGCGATGTTATTATCCTCAATATATAACAGATCCTCCATTAAAGGTCAATGCATTGATATGGGACGGCAACTAATGATTAGTTTTTCAATTAATCGATCAATTGTTTGGTTTGCAAAATGTCGATCATTGTTTCCCAAAGACGAAGATGATGCTCAAATGTCTCGTTTGGTCACAACCCAAAGATACTCAGTTTACTGTCACCGAGGAGGAAAGAAACTACAAAATATTCACATTTAAGAGGCTACAATCGCAGAGTTTTGACTTTAAAAAAGGAGCACGAATCGTGTAAGAAGTGATGAGCTGACATTTGTGTTTCACTACATTGTGTGACGCTAAATATTTGTAGCTCTTTTAACTCTTTTCTTTGTCTCTTTTGGTAGCAGATCAATTTTCTTTTAGTTGTTGTTTTTTTGTCCTGACCAACCAAAACAACGCCTGGTACATTGACGATGAGATGAAATGAATTGCAGCCGTAAAACTCCCTGCACTCTCCTCCTACGAGAATTATTTTAAACGTCTTCATAGCAGCAGCGGTCCCGAAAATGAACATTGGTGGGATCTGCACAAAGCTTAAGCCCGTTCATCTGTGCATTAAATCACACGTACTAAGCACCAACTTTGTGTCGACTGAATACACTCGACTGTACAGTCAAAATAAAGCTGCGGTTTGTTGTTGATCTCTTTGTTTCTCGCTGTGCCAATTTTGGTTTCGAGCTGTAGATTTTTCTGTCCCGTCACTGCCCTTTTTTTTTTTTTTTTTTGGTTGCTTTTTTCTTCTCTTCCTGTTTCATGGAGTAAAAAGGGAGGAGACCAGCCTGCATGATTAAAAGCTGAATGTATAAATGACTAAATTTGTCTCTTCCTCTTTTTTTTTTTGTCTCCTTTCCTTCCAGGCGGAGGGGGATGTAGCTGCTCTCAACCGTAGGATCCAGCTGGTGGAGGAGGAGTTGGACCGAGCCCAGGAGAGGCTGACTACAGCGCTGCAGAAACTGGAGGAGGCTGAGAAAGCTGCAGATGAGAGCGAGAGGTCCGTTCGGTTCATGTTCAACTAGCATAAACCTACAGTAGATATTGCATCAGATTGCTCTTTTGTACGTTTAATGTCCGTGCGTGAGAACATGTTTTACCGAATTCATTCCTAACGCTTAATTTTCAGAATATTATTTGTATGGGCAGTTTCGATAACTGACCTCTGACCTTCTCACGTGCTGTGTCCCTGTCCCATCAGAGGAATGAAGGTGATTGAGAACCGAGCAATGAAGGACGAGGAGAAGATGGAGATTCAGGAGATGCAGCTGAAGGAGGCCAAACACATCGCTGAGGAGGCTGACCGTAAATATGAGGAGGTGAGTCTCATGAGCGAAGTAAATGCACCTCTAAGCGAGACGTTTTGCACGGGAGCACTTGTGTAATCTTACTTTCCTGGTGTGATTTTACTAAAACATTCTCACGTTCTTCTTCCAGGTGGCCCGGAAGCTGGTGATCCTGGAGGGAGAGCTGGAGAGAGCTGAGGAGAGGGCCGAGCTCTCAGAATGGTAAGCCCATCGAAGACACACGTGCACTTACCTGTCGCTGCGACATTATACTGTATATAAATATCTGTGCGTTTGTCTCTACAGTAAAGCCAGCGACCTGGAGGAGGAGCTGAAAAATGTGACCAACAACCTGAAGTCCTTAGAAGCGCAGTCCGAGAAGGTGAGCGTCACACGACGTGTTAGGGACGCACATTTTATAAAGTTGCGTTAACTTCAGTCTCTTTCAAATGTGTTTTTTTGGGGGAAACCGGCAAATAACAAAAGAAGAAATCGGTCTTAAATTGTCTCCACAATGTTCTTAAAAAGTCTTAAATTCAACTTGTTGAAACGTGCACAAAGCCTGCGTTACCCCAAGTGGTGGTGAGATTCTTTCTGTAATGAAAGGCTCTAATGTAAAGACGGTGAACGGAATATCTGAAGCAGAGACTGACTGATCGGGTTTGGCCAGTTAATCGGCACAAATAGGACGTCTTGGCTAATATCCGGATTCTCAGGTGGAGTTTGAAGGAAAATAACAGCTAAAAAAAAAAATAGAAAATCACACCTAGAATCACCTAGATTTTTTTCATGGTTAATTAGGCGATCGAGTTTATTTATTGATTCATTCCTTTAGGTTTTTATTACTTTGACTTAGATGCTCAGTTCAACCGTTTTCCAGTTTCTAATAAAGTCAAAAATAGTACATTTCCAACAGTGTCAGTTTTTTCAAATGAATCGGCTATCAGCTTTTTTCCTGTTATATCGACCTTTAAAAAACGTCTTGTAATTTGAAGTGAATATAAAAATAAGCAACGATCGGAGAGGGCGAAAGCTTGCAGTTTTAGTACACTTCACTCAGTCATCAACATTTTCTTACTTACCACCAGGAAAAGTTATGGAAAAGTTTTGAAATCGTGACTGTGAGAACACGTGGGAACCCTGTACGTTACATAATACGTGCACCCAAGCTTGGAAGTATTTACTGACTCTCAACAACTAACAATTTGAAGTTTGAAGTTTGAA
>JAPQRN010000019.1:20718625-20746934 GCA_037367275.1 Coranthus polyacanthus | reverse complement strand
AGAAGAGAAGAGAAGAGAAGAGAAGAGAAGAGAAGAGAAGAGAAGAGAAGAGAAGAGAAGAGAAGAGAAGAGAAGTTTTCTTTCATGTTGTTTATCCTCGTACTGCTCCAAAGAGCACCCTGTTATCTAGGTGAGCTGCCCTGACTTCTACTCTGTAATCTTTAACCAGGCTGGGGAAATAAAATTGCCACTGTCCTCTCCCGGACTTGGATCTGCCAACCATGGGTGGTCCCAACTTCTTCCACTCACCAAAACATACGCCTCAACCTGAAATAAAAAAAGGAAAGATGGTACATATTTCATGAAACATTTAAAATCATCAGGATATGCTTCTTTCTAGTGCTTCGGCCTGCAACTTCTTTATCCAACAATCATCCATCTGTGAAAGTGACTACTGCCCTTTACCAGCAGCAGACCTTTATATCTGCAACCATCAATAAACCGTCTGTCTGCAGAGTTACACAGTATATTTGGGGCCATTGCTAACATTCCAAGAGAAATGACTCTGGCTTGGCTTCTGTAAATAGGTAACTGTACATTTCTCTGCTCTCACGGCCGACTAGGTTTCCCCTCTTAAGGCTCTCAATTACGGATGGAAATCTATGTGCACTGTAAATATTATACATGTTGTTCTATTACCAAAGTGTGTATTTATATTGAATAAAGGTGAATGTACTGAATGAATAAAGTCATTATATTTGAAATGCAGAGCTATAGATACAATTACAGATCTGAACGCAAATCCTTATCATTTTTTAGTTGTCTTTATTCTTTGTCAGTTTGCCATGACTGATGTGTAGTGTTTGTAACATTTCTAGCGACGTGTTGGGGGTTCAGTTTTAGTAGCTTTGACTTAATGATAGCTTTGTATTATTTATTTTTGATCAAGACAATAAAATTGTGATTACCTTGTCATTTACTGGCCTCAGGTCAGGGGTGACTGTGTAAACATTGATGAACACTAAAGACAATGGAAAGAAAAGAAAGCCACTGTTGTGATCTGAAATGTCTTTATCCTTTGCAAAAGACAATTATCACACATATATGAACCTTATCTAGTATTTATCAAAGATTTAGAAAAATGAATTTCTGTCACAGAATTTTAAAATCTTGTTTTTCTTGGACCTAAACCATACTATGAGCCTCAATTCTCTGCATTACTGTGCAGTGTTTAACTGATTAACTACCAGGTGCACTATGAGGAAACCTTTATGTTTGGGTTTGTAGACAGGCTTGTCAGTCTGGATGAAGACAGCTGAGCCCTTGCTCTCCACCGTGACAGTGGTGTAGTTGTGGAAGATGTAGCCTCCCTCTGTGAGGTGACGGTTCCCCCACACCTTTAGATGGGCCTGGCCTCTCAGTCCAGAGGGAACCTGGTGGCATGTAAACACACACACAAAGGAAAACATAAGAGGGATCAGGCCCAGATAAGCCACAAGTAAATTAGGCCAATGGGTGAAGGATCTTACTAATAGCAGCTTTGTAGAAAATGTTTACTCAAGGTCTGTCTTTATCAAACTTAGGGTTTGGACCCAGAAAGGACAAGGACATGTATCCTTTTCTATTGGGTGGCCAAATTGCAGAATAAAATGCACAATAATGCTATGATATAAGTCTGCAACTAACAGTTATTTTTACTGTTGATTATTTTCTAAAATTTCAGAAAATGGTGAAAAATGTCAATTAGTGTGTCTTGTTTGGTCCACGTTACTGACATAGATGAATGAAGAAACCAAACCAACCAAAATTAACTCGCTGGAATCAATGAGTTTTGACCTTTAGTCATTAATAAATTATCGACATAGTTGCTGATTATTTCAATAGGTGACAAGTGATTGATTAATAGATGAATCATTGCATGTCAGCTATCGAATGCAAAATCATTTTCTTCATCCCAGTGGTGGAAAGTCAATACATCAACAAGTACTGTATGTAAATACAAAGTTGACATACGTGTACTTTACCAAAATATTTCCATTTTATGCTACTTTACAAAAATACCGCACTGTATAGTATAACGCTGTACTGTACTTTTTACTGCACGGTTAGTTACCTGTTACTTTTCACATGACAAAAACATATGATATGTTTATATGATTTGATGAAGTACTATACTAGTAACCTACCCAGTAGTACACAAAATATCTGAAATTGACTCCACGTTGACAAACTACAACAAAAAAAACAATGTAATAATACTATTTTTATACATTTGTGTTCCGGGGTTTTGGGTCTGGAGCTGAAAACGCTTGGATTGTAGGGAAAGACAAACTAATATACACACTTTGAGTAAACATTTTTCATTTAGTTTTGGGAAGCTGCACTATAACTAGACAACAACATTTTAATAGCAGAGGAAGGTGCCTAGCTATAACATAGCACATTACACATGACTGCATTTCACGAGAATGAGGGTGGAGGTTACAGTGAGGGGAGCAAGCGGGAAAAGAGACAGACACAGAGAGGGAGAGAGAGCGAGAGAGAGAGGGGAAGAATCGAGTCGTGCATACTAGATTGATCTATTCCAGCCTTTGGGGGCGGCGGACCATACATGCACGTCAACAGCTGTTGCATATTATATTGAGGCTGTTACCTTATTCCCAATGAATGAGCAGAGACAGATGTTGCATTACAAATAATGTTAGTGTTGATTTGCATGTTGCCTCAGGAATGTGCACAAACAGACAAGGGGCTCTCACTACTGTGCAGCTGTCACCGCTAAACAGCGCCATGCATTTTAAACATCTCTGGTAAGCAGCATATTTATGGGACACTGTTGAGAAAACAAATGCAAACAAAGTCACACACACACGCACACAGTCAGACTCACCTTTAGTTTGATGGTGCCTTTGTCTAAAATAAAAACAATGAGATCATTAAATAAGGGGTACTGTCCTCAGAGCATGTACTGCAATGTTCTTACAAATCTATATAATCAGCTATATAATGCTTAGTATCCAGTAGCTATGGGAGCTATTAGACTGTGGCTGAGTTTGCCTGGAGGTGTTCACCCTGGGTTAGCAGGAAATCCAGCTGCAGCCTGTCTGTATGCCACTCTGAGGCACAGCTAGCACTGTCTATTAATGGTACTGTCAAACAAATCACACACTGTATACACTAAGTGGCTGGTGGAACTGGCTGGGCTGATGCCACAAAGCCTCCGATCATAGATAATGTCCAGGAAAACTCCGGTTGGCCGGGCTAGAGGTCGACCACACTGACGCTGTGTGTGTTCTTCAAACTGAGTGTATGTTTTTTTGTTGCATGCCTGTCTGTGTGATCTTAACATCCCTCTTAATAAATCACACAAAGGGGGTACCTTGTAGCTTGACTTGTTGGTGCAAGTTTTCTTTTTAAAAGTAAAGCATTGTGCCAGTGTAACATTAGCTACAGAGGTTATTCTCACCGAGCACTGAGCCATGGCTGTGGGCGACCGCCTGCCCCTTTACCGACAGCTGCACCTGGACACGTGTCTCTGCTTTCGAGTTGAAGATGGTAATGCTTATGGACTCCTCTATGCCTGCTCGAAACACAGAGGGAGCTGCGACCAAATAACCCCTAAGAGGAGAGTAAGAGAGATGGAAAGAGGAAGGAGATAAAAGAGGAATGGGGATGGTGAACATGTGGGAATACACAGAGGAGAAGACGAAGAGGTAAAACAGAGGGAATGCACATTAGGGAAAGGTCAGAGAAGGAAGAGTGACAGATGCTGCATTTGAACAAACATGTATTATATCCCACCACTAACCGAACTAAGCACCTTTTTAGGTCCCCCAGGTCACTAGAGGGATCCCAAGAGTGGCTATCATACAGTCACACACTTTACTGAGAGAAGTACTGTTTATCTAAGCTGTTTGATTGTAATTATAGTTGATTTATTTAGTGAAATCTAGTGGTGAAGTTGCAGATTGCAACCAATTGTCAATACTCTCCACCCTCACCTACGGTTGCCACAAAAAATGTGGAACTGCCTTGTTAGAGCCAGGGTTAGTTTTGTCCATTCTGGGCTTTTAAGTTAATGGGAACTTAACTCTGGTCCACACTCAAACATTATAGGTGGCCACAATGCACCTTAACGCTGGATGTCACCCGCCATAAGATGAAAAAACCTGACAGACCATATAATCCAATACGAATTTATGCTAACATTAGCTAAAATAGCTAGGTTACGCTACCAGGGCAGGTATTGTAATTAAGTACCGTTAACTTCATGACAGAATCCTCTGACGGTCTTTTTAGCGTAACTTCATAAACAACTAGAGTAGAGCTGCCTATTAGGGGAAAAAAAATGTATTCAATAAACAGCAGCTCCGAATGAGCTAGCCATCAATTAAAGAGAACAATGCAGACACATATGGTACTCACCTGTCATTCAAAGCGGCCAGACCCTTAATTGTGTGTAACTTTAAGCCTTAATATAATTTAAACAGCTGAGTTATATCAAAATTCACTCCCTCCTCAGTTGTCATGACAGTTTGGCTCATTAAAGCAGGCAAAGCACAGGTGTTACTGATAACATTAACAATGGCTCTGTTCCATTTAGTTTTCCCAGGAGGTCAGCCCAGTGAGCCAGCAAGCACAGTTACAATGCCTGAAACCGACACACCTAAATGGGATCAACCATTTATAATGCTACCAATCGCACCTGCGTGTTTTCTGCCTTCACAAGTCAAAATGTGTGCTGTGAAAAAGGTCTATTAGCTATAGAGACCAAAACCGTGTTTGTACCAGGCTGTAAACATGCTTATTTCTGCTGTAAAGTTGGATATTTTTACATGAGGGTTTTAGGGGATTGACTCGCTTTTGGAGCCAGCCTCAAGTGGCCATTTGAGGAACTGCAGTTTTTTTTTACACTTCCACACAGGTTTCACTTTTCAGCCCCAGAGGACGCATTTGGGGCATCCCAAATCAAAGTCTGCCTAGGGCAGGCCCTGCTAACAGCATTTCGAAGTCCCACATTTTAAGTTGTTTTTGGACAAATACGGGTAAATTCATTCCTTCTTCATCATTACATGCATATACATGATGTCTGATCAAAACCCACATACAAACAGGGGCATTCCATGTGGATTTATGCAGCGGGGATCAGGTTTAATTGCGTGGTTCCCAGGGACACAGTACCTGTTGGCCAATGAGCTTTCTGCTCTACTGTTTTCTTTGGGTGGTCTGGCACCTCTGACAGAACCTTGGCGTCTGTTTTGAAAAAATAACGACTGAGATTCCACACAGTCACTCTGACATTTAATTGAGGGAAAGAGGTTGTCACTGAGGTCACAGAGCAAAGGTCATTCTTTGATGCTTATAAACAGTCTGGGGGAAAAAAAAGCCCACGTTAAGTTTTATTTGGATGAAAGAATATGCCACCTGGCAGGAAAAGACTATATCTCTCAGGTAACAAAGGGAGAATAATAGCGGCTCTTGTTAGCATGTTTCTCTATGACCAAAGGGGTCAGAGTGTGGAGAGTGTGGTCTGTAAGGGGTGTGTCTCCCACATTGGGGGTTCACCTTGCAAAATGCAACCTGGCAAAATAAATAAAAATGTCTCTCAAATGACATGTTGTTTTGGCTATCACTCAGTTGTGTGTTTTATGTGTTAGCATGTGTTTTGTGCAAAGCAAACCAAATCCACAAGGAAACAACCCACATGTGGCAGACGGTGTACCTGCAGTAATGAAAGCCTAGAAAAATCACCTTGTTTGATCAGTTCAGTCCTACTCTTGTGTTTTAAGGCAGATAGGCATGTTCTGAAAACTTAAATGAAGATCACACAAATTAGGAGTGAGCAAAGCTTTGAGCTTTGAGCACAAACCCAATTGCATGCTTGAGAGAAGGATCAGGTGGTTGGCATTACAGCACTACAGCATTACAGCCAGAGGCAACTTGCAGTTCCTGAGAGAGAAAGTCATGAGAAAATCCCCTGAAAAATAAGGCTTCGGGAAAAGGAAGATAATACGAGGAAATTGACTGTGTGCGTTTGATCTACAGTGAGTTTAACCAGCCCTTGGATGAGCCCGGATCAGGTGGTGGAGACCATACTTATTTCAGTCACATGACTTGATGTACTCAAGTTCTCATTGTTTTGCCCAACTTCAGTCCTCAACTGAGAGCTGCTCAGTGCCTTAGAAGGATTTGTGCTCCCAGTCACATATTATTCTTAGTCTTTTTTTCCCCCAAAAGATTTTGCCTTCAGATGTTTTTTTTTTTTAATACTTGATAACAAGTTGATGTTTAAACATTTTTGTGTATACTCTGCACACTACCCCTACCTCTAGACCACTCTGAAGGAAAGATAACAACACTTTGCTATTAACACAATTCTCAAGGTCAGCATTAAGCCCTGACAGGAGCCAGACCGGTGGCATCAAAGAATCAAAAGTCAATGTAATTTTCCCTGTTTGGCCTCATGGTCTGAAAAAAAAAATAAACTATGCTTCTTATACTAATTAGTATTATTTCAATGGCCACAAGGAAAACTGCACACATTCACAATAAAAACAGCTATGCCTTGCTCTTAATTGTCAGTTTGTGTAACTTTTCACTAGTCTAATTACACAAAGCTGATTGATAACTCTGGGTAACACCAACTGCAAAGTCTAGTATAAAAGTATAATAGTGTATTGTCATGTTCTGTCTTTACATGACACCCTATATATTGTGAAATTAAGACAAAGTGATTATACAGTGAATATTACAAATTACTAAATGATCCAGCTGCTTGTTGCAAATATTGCTCTGACCCCATGCAGGTCACATAAATTGGATAATTGGTCTTTTTTTTTTTTTTTTTTACTCCGCTTATTTAACACTTGTAACTGTGCGGGTTATTACAATGTTTCAGTAATTAACAATGCCCAACTGTAAAATGGTTGGACACAAGAAGTGCTCAAGACTTCAAAGACATCACATGCAGCATAGGCTACTTACTGTCTTTCCTGTGCATAACTTCTGCTCGCGTTGCAGATGAACAAAGTCCATAAAACACTCAAAGAAGACAACCGCAACATGTTGGCCTCAGTAACCAAGATACTGCTGGATACCGTCTCTCTCTCCTCTGAGAGAGGTTGGATCTCACAACTTTGATGAGAGGTTAAATGAAATATTAAGTCTGTTATCTACAGCCCTATCAGTCTGTCCATTGAGGCTGGCTGGAGCGATAACTGTGCATAGCTTCGTCCGGAACCGAAGATCAACTTTTTGCAATCATCCCACTTCGGCAAATCCAGTTCCAAGTAAATCGTGTGTTTTTTTTTTTTTTTTGTTTTTTTTGTTTTTTTTTTTCTTTCTTTTAGAGCCCACAGTACACGGACAGTCCTCTCCCATGTGCCTTCACCCGCCCCGGTTCCGTTCTCTCATATTTCAGCATTACAAATTGTAAGCGTCCTCCCACTTCAGCGCGTTGAAATGCCACTGTAAAGAAATGTTTGACATGTAAAATCTCCGCAACCCGTCGCCTGCTCAGTTGTTCGCGGTGGTTATCTTTCAAGTTGATCGTTCTTTTTCCGCTCGTACAGCAGCGAGTCAGGAGGCGATCAGCGTCGGTCTGCGCTTCATTCACTCCAGTACCCCCCTCTCACTTCTCTGCTGAGCAAAGCATGACTAAAACCAGTGAGAACTGCACGGAGCCTACGGCTTAAACCAAGATATACTACCTGGACTGTTCACGTACTGAAGGTTCAGTTCACATTTAAAACGTGAGCCCACCGCGACTGCCTCTCTTTGCTCTACAACGCAAACACAAAGCTACTACATAGAACATTTTAAAACGTTACTCAGACACTTTAAGTAGCAATATCTAAAATACAGTCACATTTCTTTTCCTATTTGCTATATTACATTGATACCCAATACAGATCTTTGCTGCCCTCAAGTGGCAAATCGGCTTACATACAGTAAGCCCCAGGGAATGTAAATGAAAGGCCAAGACTTTTCTTGCTCAGTAAAAAAATTTATTGAAATAAGTTGAGGAACGGCGCTAGATGTAATAGGATGAACACTGTTGCACAGCAAATTCCCAGCAGTTTCAAGATAGGTTTACAGTCTTTAAATGACAGCCAGGTAGAACAACTCAAACAGGTTTGCTTGTGGTGGACGTCCTAGTCGCACAGGCCATTGAAGTATCCCTGGAATTGTGACACAAAAAGCGACTTTTACGTCAAATTAATTAACTTAAGGTAAACTTTAAAATACTTTTATCGTGGTCACAATGAGGAGAGTATTAGGAAGGATGACAACTTAAATGATAACTATGAACAGGACGCTTGAAAACAGCAAGCAAAAAAAAAAACATTTCAATGTGCTTGATATGATTTATGTTTGAGAACTAACTTGAAAAAACACAATATGGCACCAGTATATCATTGGTATTAATAGAATATTAAGTAATTCACATATTAAAATAATTCAGGCACCAAGTCCATGTCAAATCATGAACTCACAGGCAACACGTGGGACAACCTTAGTCCAAAGCCCTTACACCAGTCTTCAGCGAGACACACTGAGGGTGGACAGTGTCGGAGGATCCCACCTGAAAGGCTCAGCTCAGGTAGCAAGATTCAGTATGTCGCAAAACCTAAACCATATTAACAGCTTCCCCTCTTGAGAGACTTTTTACTTGTGACCTCAAAATGGAGGGAAGTGAGCTAACACGACTTCCCTCTGAATACCAACAAAACATGTAACAAACATTTAGTTACTCCTCTGATTAATATTAAGCACAACCATGAACAATGCTCCCAACAGTGAGGTTTTTCTGTTTTTCTTCCACTATGTCATGATACTGTAAACAATGCAATTTTCCTTGATCAGGCTCAGTAAAAGCAGCCTTGGTGAACACCACTTGGTTGTCCTCAGTCTCGAGTCCATAAGTCTGGCAGAGTTGGGTTGTGCGTGTCCTGTCCAAGGCCAAGAGCTGGCTCAGTTTGTCCAGTGGAAAGCGACAGTTTCGACTGCTAAATCCGTGGCTGTATATTAGCAGCAGGTCCTTACGACAGGCCACTAGGTGTCGGTGGAGAGCACAGCTCTGCAGGAAGTTCAACTTTTGGGCCAATCGCAGAAGTCGTACAGGATTACGTTCAAGAAAGGCCCGGTTGACTGACAGAGCGAGCCTAATGGCAGGAGTGCTACGGAGCCGCTCAGGAAGCTCCATGATGTGCTGCATGGCACGAGCTGAACCTGGAGGAGAACAGGAAACGTTACAAAGATTATTGACTAAACACAAATGCTACACAACACACTGTGCTGTTGAGATTTAACAAGCAGACAGTAAAATAATAGGCATGGGAGGATGTATGTCAGAAGGCATACTGGAAAGTGGACAAACTCCAACATGGTATTTCTTTTTGTATTGATTTGGACATTTTGAGTCTTGTTACATTTAAGTAATTGGATTGTTGTAATACTACTACTCTAATGTGCTTTCCATATAGTCTGCACATGCTACTTGCTGCTAGATGCTACTATTGGTTTTGAATAATAATGGATTTTACATAGATATCATAATCCATTACAAGTTAAAGGAGCAATCATTATTTCTTTCATGCATGCATCAAATACTGGTTTATTGCAACTATTCATTTGTTGATTAGTCCTCTGATGCATGGATGCAATAGTATCAGAGTACTATAAATTTAGTTGCACTTTTATTATTAAGTCACACAGTATTTCACTATTTGCATGCTTTTTAGTATATTTGCATTTGCTTTAGTTTATAGATCGCACTAGACTAACTGCACACCTCTAAGTCAATGGAACAATACTGTGCTGTTGTGCATGATTCGTTCTGAAAGCGGCCTAACTCCTCAAACCCCATTACTGACAGTACTGCAGCCCTTTTTAAGAAATTTGAGGTTCTCCCTTTTGCAAACAGTTATCAGTGTTCAGCATACACGGTGCCACAGATAATATCTGACAGTCTGTACACCTAAGCTTTGAGCAAGAACCAAAAAAGTCTTCTACTAAACAGCTTACTGGCATTGTGCTATTTGGCTCATTAACAAAAAAAACTATGCTAATATGTTTAGTTTTTCCATGAAAATGCACATTTTTATGCAATCACAACACAGATGCGAAAAAAGTAACATTGCTTTAGTGGCTCAGGGGTTTGCACTGTTGCCTCACAGCGAGAACATTGTGAGTTCCCCTGCCATCAAAACCTTGTATGCTATGTTAATTCTCCTGTCAGTGCCTGGACCAAGCTCCTGGTGCCTTGAGTGGCAGCCACTGCTCCTTATGTGTACTAGGATGGATTAAACACAGTGGTTGAATTTCCGTACAGGGACAATAAATGTAAACTGCTTTAGTTTAATAAACCAACCTAAATTGTACAGGAGACCAAGAGCCTGGAACTCTTCTTGGTTGGCATAAGGTCCTGTTCCAGTGGCGTAGCAGTCCAACAGCCAGCTCAGATTCTCCTGCAGGTGTGTCTCGTTGATTCGCGGATCATACAGCCGCAGAGGCTCACCGCAAAGACGATACGAGGCATAAATGAGGAAACGGACCGTTCGCTCCAGAATTGCTACACACTCAGTTCCAGACACCCGCTGAATGATCATGTCCTGCTTCACTCCACGCAGCCGATCAAAGACAAAGCTGTACACCTACAAGACATGAAAGAGTTTTATTTCATTCTGTATTGTTTAAAATGTGAAGCTTGGAACTTTAGTATTACCACGATCTCTCACTCAATGTATGTGTGTGTATGGCCTCTGGTCTGTGAAAGGCCCGGCACTGTGTACTTAACCTAAGATGCACTACTTGTATAATACCACATTGGTTAAAAATGGGTGAAACAGACTAAATCGCTTGTTCTTTGCATTCACAGAGCTTTAAAGAAAAATAATTACAATGTGGGTCCACAATATGTTGACATCTTCAATTTGGCCCTTTTTAGGAAAGAAACTTCATCATTTTCAAGGTAGACATGAAGCTTTATCAGCTAATTCTATGTACTGCAGGAAATAAACTTACCTGTGTTTAATGGTCAGTTTACAGAATATATTTGAAATGCCAGTGAACAAATTTACAGATTGTTGATCAACTATAGCGAATGTTGCGGGAATGTTGTGTTAAAAATACTAGCCTCAGTCCAAGGATGCAGAGTAGGAGATGCAGCGATAGCGTCAATAAGGTAATGCACAGTTTTCAGCAACACGGCAGAAGGGCGGAGGTCAGTGGGGTTTGTTGCGTCTTTGCCTGCTGCTGGTCTGGAGTACTCCTTAACAACCCGTGAGGGGTCTGCTCCGGGCTTACGATTTCCTTCTGTGCCTGCCAGCATCTCAAAGCGGTGCAGCCGGTTCTGCGCCTCCCGCTCCTGCATCTCACGAGCGGGGCACATGGTGCGGCAGGTTCCGTTCGGCACGGTTTCCTTTGCCCGCTGCTCACGTCTCACCTCCTCCTTCGCATGCGCATTCCCTTGGTCTTGCCATTGCTCTTGATTCCTCCATCTCCTTTCTCCTGCGGGATCACCCCGCCTCTGAGCGTGAGAGCTGCGTTAGACGAACGGGTTGGTTATTAGTTTAATGCGTAGCCTAGAACTGCTGCTAAACTTGTTCAATGACTTTCATCAGCTCCGGACAACCTGCACCTACTGCCACCTAAAAACACGCATATACTGTAGTTTGTTTTGCTCTGACTGGAGATGGCCATTTTGGTAATTTTTGATAGGTAGCGCAACTACCTAACCTTTCTTTGGATTACACTTTTATTGTAAACTATAACAAACATTAAAGCAAATCCAATTTTACAACTAACTAGCTGAACCTTAAGTGACATTAACGAACTGTTTAGCGTTAGCTAGTTGACTTCGTAACGACCTTGTTCGTTGCATTTTTATCGTCATGAAACAAAGTGGCAATGATGTATGGTAGCTAGCTGTTGTGGTGAGTAGAGGTTAGCTTCGTGGTCACTGTGTTGGTACTAACGTTCACGTTTTTTGACAGTACCAAGCTAACGCCTAGCATGGTTTAGCCCCTAGCCATTAGCAAGAAACCACAATTAGCCAGCTGAATTACACAAAATGCGCACATTTTCCGACCAAACAACACAGACGTTACACAAAGTAAACTGCAAAGGTACAATAAACGATTCGGCTGTAATTGCCGCATCACTGACCTGCCCAGTTTTATGAAATAAAACTACATTGGTACTCACATGCGACGAGGTGCTCTCCTGCGGTTCATTGGTCCTTTAAAACACACCGGTCGTCACTTTCCACCACCATCCAATCAAAGCTAGTGCTTTTGTTGTGACTTTACGTCACATCCGGAGGGGGAAAAAAAACACAAAAAACCCAACAACTTTTGGATCAAACAACGCATACTAAACACGGCCCAGGTTGTATTGTTTTGAAATATTACCATGAACAATGGGCAGTACGTACGCAGCCCCAAAATGATTAGGACATAAAGAAATACAACATTATGAACTTCTTAATCACATGTGTAAATGCAGTTATATAATATGGTCAGGCAATTGTCAAATAATAAAGCCGATTTCTCAAATTTAGCCCAAATTAATGATTGGCTCTGCCCTGTTTGCCTTGATAGGACAGACCGCCACAGTAATTCTGCTGAAAAGTGTTACACTATTATGAAATAAATAGGAAAAACTATATTGTAAAATAAAAGTTCATACAACTGAACGCTGCTTCTCATTAGTCGACCAATTTGTGAGTCATCTTAACACTCTACCCACGTATAACCAGCAGTGAGATTCCATTTTTTTAAATTATTTTTTGCATCTTTATTTAACACAACATGGAGGTGTTATACCTGCTTTGCACTGAAATGTACATACTGATTTTTTTTTTTTCTTCAGATTTTTGTTTGTTTTGTCATTTATTAACAAAGTGCAGCAATAACACAATTATTGTATATGCAAATTTCTAAAAATACAGCTGCAAGAACAAACAGTACACATAAAACCACATGCAGAACAAATACATCCAAACTAGGAAGATACGGGGGGGAGGGGGCATGTTCAAAGTGCATGTACTGTGTTTCCCATTTTGTGTGGTGTCACTGTTTGGGGCAGAAAAGCTTGTGCGTCCTGGTCGTACCCAACTGCTCTTCCTCTGTGGCCTGTTGGATGTGGATTGTATGCTGGCAGATTAATGACGACAGCTCCAGCAGCTCTGAAAATGCCCTGGGTCACAGAAAAATAGAAACAGCATTTTTTTTTTAGTTCAACTTCAAGAACAAAACTTTAAAGTGACGTCTTCTATGGGACGCCTCTGTATTAAGAGTTCAAATATAAGCAGATGATTAAATGTAGTAATAACATACAGTAGGTAGAAACCTCTGGGAAGAACACAGAGAAAAGAGCAATGAATTGAAAGGTTGATCCAGACCAGGTATTATATTTATAGTACAACCATATTCAAGTACTTTTAAACTAAAAAAAATAGCAAAAATCGAGCCTGCTGGAAAAATAGGTTTACAGAAAATAGATATGTTTAATATCAATACAGTATGTTAAATGTAGCTGAAATAAAAATCATGTGTTCTTACCCTGATAGCTGCTGACTGATATCCTTTGAAGCCATTTTCATGTTCCTAAGGCACTCTAGAGATGTACTGTTGTCCTGATGATCACCTTCTGTGCACTCCCCCAGCAACTTCTCACTCTCCTTCAAGCAAGACTCCGCTTTGTCTGAAATGGGTTTACAGAATTAGCTTATCATAAAATGTATGGTCAATTCTACAAAATGCATATTTGAAGATTAGGGAGACTAAATATATTAAATACAAGTGTAAACTGTATCTGATCTAAATATATGCACATAGTTCTTGTGTGAACTCATTGACTCAGTTATGACAAAGCATGCAGGTTTGTATAACAACAGAACAACCTAGAAATTCCCTTCTGTCTCCTTCAATGTAGAAATTCTTGACGGGTAATTCATGTCGAGTGGTGTCGACGGCTGTGGCAAAAGTCTTGTATTCCTTTGTGAATTGTTTGGCAGCTTCGGCCACAGGAGTCAGTGCAGCAATCTGTTGAATAATGACCAGACTGTATTACTGGGATGATAGGGGAAAAAATCCTGCCTTTGTCACACATAGACATAATTCAGTTTATAAAACTGATTTGGACGATAGCAAAATTGTCTATTATTGATCATGATGGGTATGTCACTAAAACAAAAAATCAGAGGGACTCCATAAACAAAAAAATCCAAAGATATTTGAAACTCCCAAGAAGAAATATACAATACAATACTCAACAACTGGCACCTAATACTGCACCTTGCTTTTGAAACAAATCTAGTCTGGCATAGCCAGACCTCTCTTCGCACTTTAAACCAGAATTGGTTGTTTGGCTAGTGTACACTTCTACACTTCTTTCAAATCACACTGATCTTGGGGAGTGTTACGCACAGGATGCAGTTACAGTGCCTTTACAAAATCATGTCGAGGAGAAGTTGTTTTGGAGAAACATTTGCACATGGAGAAACGAGCCATGGTATTAAAGTAACTAAATCCCTGCAAAAGAAAACAACACACAAAAAGATGTGTCTATATCAAAACGTGCATGTGGCTGCAGCTCAAAGTTTGTTGTTGTTCTTTGAACAATGGTAACACGCTAATAGCATAAGGGAGGACAATTCTAAGTGAAATAGTCACCCAATCGCAGGATTATTCCAGCAGAATATATGCTGTGAGCCAGACTAAAACAAACCTGCAAATCCAGCAGCTCATTCACTAGCCTGTCCTTCTCCAAGAGGAGGTACTGCCGCTTCTTCTCCTGGACCTCATTATGAAGCGCCTCTTCCTCTTCCATCTCTTGCAGTATCCTCGCCTCTGCCTCGGCCCTCATCTTTGCAGTATTGCTCTCCATCTTTAGTGAAGAAATCAGTTTAATGATGCTGTTTGTTTCAGTTAAAGTTTTCTTGCACAATGCAGTGTACAATTAAACTGTATTTACAACTGATATATTAAACTGCTGATACATTAAAACTATTCTCATTTAAAATGTATGTATCTCAGACCATTTAACTCACCTTAGCCGTAAGGTACGCCAGTAACAACGTTTGCATCTCAATGACTCTCTTGTCATTCTCCGGGTTTCTCTCTGGTTCTACTGCATTTTCTAGAACAGTTTTTTCTTAAAGAGGTAATTGATAAAGCGTTACAGGACAGTCACTTTTGTAAATAAAAATAAAAATATAATAGGCTTAAATCAAGGTACCTTTAATCACTGAAATATCAAAATCTGGACGAAAGCAGTGTCCATCTGAAAAAGTGGACTGTAAAACACTTCTCCCAAAAAGCGATGGTTCATTTTCTCGTGCCGTTACTGCTGTAAGGAAGATATACATTACAATACTTATTTTGCACAATAGGAGAAATAAGTAATTAAAAAGCCACACATGGTTTCAACTCACAATATCATTAACTTTAATGGTCTAAACTAGAATAATACACAACACTTAACATGTAAAATATGCTAACAATACAGCCTTTACATCTTAAAAAAAAGACCTGTATGGTGTGAGTATATATTCACATATCACTATCAGAAGTACTTACATGTTGCAAGAGCCTGTGGAGCCATTGAACGTCTTGGGGGAGTGCCCACCTTTGGTCTGACGCCACTGGGTTTAGGAGAGGAGGGCCTCGGTGGAACAGCAATAGACTCATTGGTTAATGAGTTGCTCTGTGAATTTTTACAGAGTTGCAATTAGATACAAGTGTCAAACATGACAACAACAATAAAATAAAAAAAAACCTGCAATAACTGTTCAAGGACAAATGATAAATTCTTCTATCTTTGATTTTTGAATGTTGTTTGAATAATAGTAGGTCATTTGAACACTTCACCTTCTGCTAAGAGAAAATTATACTTTACTGGCATTGTCTTCAAGAAATATTTGAAACATGTCATTCGAATCACTATCACATTATGTGCCATTCATCAAAGATCAAAATAATCCAAAAATAATCACAAACAGAAAGAACATGGTATGCAAAAAGAGTATTACCTTTGAAAGAGATGACTTCTCAGCAGACTGCATGTACCGGGACTTGACAATAGTCCCACTTGCTACAGAAAAGGGTTTTTAAAAATTATTTACAGGAGAAATGCAACTTAAGAAACTCACAGTGATTGGAAACAATGATACAGACAACACTCAAGGTGGACAGCAAGTGGGTTATGCCGGTGGTGCTGTTTGGGAAGTTTAATGTCTTTTGGACAGCTTTTCTACTGATAAGGCTTATATAGTTGAAATCAAGATTTCTAGTGGCAAATCACATAGAGATTATTTTGTGCTGCAGAACAAGTTTAGATTATATGTTTTTTCTTAAGTGACAACTCAACAAACACACATCAACTACAGCGACGTACTGGGGTCCACTATGAAATATGCAATTTATCTTAAAAAAGCTAAGCTACTTACATTTAACAGTTTTCTTCCCATTTCCGCTGTTGTTGGCCTTGGCGTTAGTCCCACTCTTAGAGCTGAAAACAAAAAATGAAGGGATGTGACTTTCACCAATGTTTAGCTTAACTCAGATCACACACTATCACATAAAAGCCTACTTAGCTAGTTTTAGATTGAGTATCTAGACTTCTATCTATAAGCTTGACACGACAATATAGCTTTAAGCTAAGCTATAGAGTTAGCTATCGGCAAAGGCTGTCGGTTGTCTTTCTAACAAACCCTTCTGAAATGATATTATTTTTAAAAAATATATACACTCGACTAAAAGCAAGCAAACTAACGCAGACGGTACCTTTTCGTTTCGGTGGTGGCATTTCTAAAACTACTTGGACCTGTTGTTGTTCTTCTCGACGCCATAGTTGTTTGAAGAAAACCGCCTGTACGTCGACTTTGTAAACCGGCAGAAACAAGCACCGACTTATGGTTCCGGTCTTCTCCTTCTTCCTTGTACATTGATGACGGTGACCGTACAACAGCATTAAATCTGTATCCTGACGTCTAGCGTAGACTACTGGACTGTGTAGAGTCATTGCTTTAGTAGGCTAGAGCATAGCCTACTATGTCCTACTGTTTACAAACTGTTCAGTGGCTATTGAATTAAATTGTGTAACCGACACTGAAAGTTTCTTTATTTAAGAAAACAGCCGACTCTAACTTGCTGTTACACAATTAAAAACAAAAACAATATAGGCAATACACCGCACTGAGTTATATGTTATGTTTTTAATATTCTGTTCATTGTTTTTTTTAGAATATTGTGATGTTCCTCATTAGTGTGGGATCCAAACTAGACAGATATTGCATGCTTCATAGCCAGTGAATGATGAACATCCCAGTGGCGCATATAACAGAGGCACTGTTAAAAAATATATTATTACAGAAGCTATGCAACATGTGCTCAAAAAATTTAAGCGATGTCAACTTACTACAATTGTACTGATAACCACTAGAGGGTTGTATAGGTCTGCTTTCACTCTCTGGGCCACAATCCCTTTATCTACTCCTCTGTTACTGAAATGTTTAGGCTCTGACAAAACATAAGATGCGTTTCTCTATCTCTCTCTTTCTTTTAATTCATTTAATTTATTATTTTTGTGGTCATGGGGGGATGGATCCAATCCCAGCCAACAGTGCTCGGTGGGAGAGCTGTGTAAACACTGAGCTGGCAACCAGACCATCACAAGGCGAACAGAGATGATCTCTCAGACTATAACTTACACACAGAGACAGGTTAGAGTATCTCTATCCAGAAATACCTTAACCTAGAGCACCCAGGGCACAGACATGAAGGATGGCTTGCAAGCTATTATTTGGTACTATGAACCAGCAGAGACAACTATCTCTAACGTGCATGTACTTAACATGCATGTGTCTTCACCCGTGTGTGTGGGTTTCTGCTTAGAGAGTTATTTTAGTCCCTGTTTGCTGGTTGCTGTTGTGTGCACGAGTCTTAAAGAGCATAATGGGTGCTGATCCCAGCCTGTCTTGGACAACAGGAAGGACAATAGCAAGAGTGGGTGTGGAACTGGGTGGTAAACACTGGCCAGTGACTTCTGTCCTAATTCATTTCCACAGACATAGATGGATAAACCACAAGGATAGAGAGTGTTGGTGGAATGTGAGTGTACATCTAAGTGTAGACCAAAGACAGAATGGTTACCACTCTCGAAGAAGGCACTAAAAATATTCAGTGTCAGCTTTCTAAGCAGGTAAAATGGAGCAATTATTGTGTTCCAATTCTCCGATCTTCATAAAGGACATGGTGGGACTGATTGCAAGTTTAGCACTCTCAAATCTTTACTTTCAATTGTCTTCCCTGTCTATTAAAGTATCCTATCAACCCTGTCCCAGGTATTCGAAATAATTTCTTAAACTCTAGCTGAATTCGATTTTAGAAGCTGGACAACATCCAGGCTTTGAAATTTGATTCATTCTGACCTTTGTGTTTTAATGAATTTTCAAGATAAAGGTTGCACATTTGGCCTTGGCACTTAAACAAATCCCTCACACAAATACATGCTTGTGTTTGTGTGTGTGTGTAGCATACGTGGTGCGTGTTTGTGTGTGAAAGCATGCGCCCAACTTTATCAGTCAGCGTAAAGGCCGGGTCTTATCATTGCTCTCCTCTCTCTCAGTGTAATAAAGCCTCGAGGCCGGCTGCTATGTGTCTGCATGCTGGCTGTCCATCTCTCACCACCAAGCAATGCCAGTCCAATAGGTCCTTTGAAAGCAGTCAACAAGGGCTGTTGTTAGTGTGATATGTGATACAGTATGGATTGTTTTGGACTCAGTTAGCAATACTTAAATATGCTTAAATAATATAAATATGTGACTGCTAATATGGTCAACTTTTTCTTTTCTGTGGAGAAAATGACAAGATCCAGGCTGATGCTAAGGAGGTGAAAAGCTGAGAAGTGCACGTTGAAAGACTGGACTATGTGGAGACACAGAGTCGCTGAATGAAAGGCCTTGTCTATTTTTTGAGCCCACCTTGCCTGCCTCTCTCCCTTCTCCGAAACTCTGACGTCTAAAGCAGGATTTGCCTATGTCACTGTGACCTCACTGATACTCCACTTGAAGATGTTTACATCGTAAAACGCTAAACTTGAATTCATGTTCTGCATGAGGTGAAAGGAAAATTGTTTTCAGCTCTTCTAACATGTGTGCGCACATGATTACACCCACATACACAACCCAGCCATGCAGCCCACACATCAATCCCCCTTCCCTTTGCGGTAAGCAGTTACTCATCCCTACCCAGTCTGCCGGTCTGGTCCACATAGCCTTCCAGGAATGCTTCAAATATACAGAGCCATATAAAGCCAACAGGCAGCATTTTCGGAACTAAATCGCGATGTTCTTAATGCCGTTATAAGACCTTTGCATTTATAGTCCATATAAGCCGCTATGATAATAATAAGAATTCATCAATTCTTACACACTACTATTACACAAAATCGTGAGATGTGTAAATGTATTCGACCTACAGTTACAAACCTCATTTCCAAAAAGGTTAAGACATTTTCTTAAATACAATAAAATCTGAAATCTGTGATTTGTTTATTTGCTTGAACCTTTGACTGACAAAAATTCAAAAGTGCAAAGAAAAGATTTTCAGTGTTTCCACTGGCCTGCAACACACTCAAAAAAAGGAAAGAGACATGTTTACCACTGTGTTACATGACCTTCCCTTTTATTACACTTTTTAATCGTTTGGGAAATGAGGACACTAATTATTATATTTTTACAAGTGTAATTTTTGCCCATTCTCACTGTGTACAAGACCTGAGTTGCTCCACAGTCCGTGGTGGTCGTCGTCTGATTCTCTTCTTCATGATGTCCCTACATGTTCAACAGGAGACAGATGTGGACTCTGCAGACGGGACAGTCCAGCACACGGACTCTGTGACTATGAAGACACGCTGTTGGAACTGGTGCAGAAACAGGTCTGGCTTCATCCTGATGAAATAACCACAGACTTCAGGGAAAAGATGTCGACTTAATGCATCATATGTCTGTGTAAAATTTAATCTATGTATTCAAATCGATGATTCCTTCACACATATGCAGGTCACACGTGTGGACACTGATGCAGCCCCAGACCATCACAGATGCTGCTTTTGCACCTTTCACTGATAACAGTCTGGATGGTCTTTATCATCTTTGACACGCAGAACCCAACGTTTGTTTTTCAACTGTCTTTCAGTCCATGCGAGATGAGCTCGGCTACATTTCTGCACAGAGTTGATCTAGTTCTTCTTCCTTGTTTGATACAGTTTCAGGTTGCATTTCTGGATGCAGAGGTGGGCTGCGTTAAGTAACAACAGTTTTCCAAAGGCCTCCTGAGCCCATGTGTCTATATTCATCACGGTAACATGATTATTTCTTATGCAACGCCGCCTGGGGCTTGAAGGTCAATCACATTCAATAGAGTTTTCCGCCTTTGGTCTTTTCACAATATCATGTGCTGTAGATGGCGAAAGACCAGAATTCTTTGCGATTTTTGTGCTGAGAAATATTCTTTTTGAACTGACAATTCTCTCACAAAGCAACCCGATCTTGTTTGATGCTCCTTTTATGTCCAATCATGATCCTCTCACCTGTTACCAGTGAACCTGATGACTGTGGAATCTGACAGAACACTGTTAATTGTACATTCTATAAACTTTTCAGTCAGATTTAGTTTCTGTCCCAACTTTGTTTTGAGCTTCTTGACGTCATGAAAGACGACGTCACTAAATTTGTCAGTGAAAACACTGAAAATCTTGTCTTTATACTTTTGTTAATTAAATAAAGGTTCAAGTGAATTAACAAATCACAGATATGAGTTTTTATTGTATTTTAGAAAATGCCCCCACTTTTAGGGAAATGGGGTTTGTATATCCAGTAAATTATAGTGCAATTGCACAGTGATTATTATTATTTTTTCTGTGTATTTAACTACTATAATAATAATCAGTTGTTGTTTGTATTCTTCTGGATGTCCATTTCCAAATGGTTCAGCATGTTAGAAGTGCCTCGTTGGTATTAGCCAGCTCAGCTCTCTGGAGCAGCCTGGTGTATGATTTCCACTGTTTGCTCTTGTCTTGAGGGCCTCTTGCATGAGAGACTCAACCATATAGCTTGGAGCCTCCAGTATTAAGTTAATAAGCTTCTCTCTGTAGGTTTACAGCAGTAAGCAGGGCTTTTAGGACAGTGTTTACTTCTTTCCTTCACAGTATCTAGGCAGCTATGTTGGCTCTGCTTTAAAATCTCCAATAGTTTGTATGCAGTGGTCACCTATCTTATGTAATTTTTCAGATGTTAAACACAATTTATTTTATGTAAGTTGCATTCACAGTATATATGTGAACAAGATATAATATTAACTACATAACCACACATTTCTGTAAATTACTGCTTACATTGAAAAAGTGTTTTTTCAGAATACAATTTTAATCATGTTGACAGTTATTTGCGATTTTGTTCCCCATTAGCTCAGAAAGTCACTTAACTAGTGGTCCCTTTTAGTCTCCTCCACAGTTTTTGGTGGTTTTGTACCAATGGACAACTTCATCCTTCTAAAGTGCTAAAAAGAGTCTAAAAGCATCACCAAAGAATCCATCCATCAAATAGCCTGAGGCTTCTTTTCCACCTCATCAACGTGTTGCTCACTTCTTAATTGTTTAATTACTGTGCTTATCTTCACAGGATGTGAAGTCAATTTGATGCTCTCTCTTGTGGAGGATTCTTGTAGCATCCCTGGAGCGCTAGAGGCATGAAATGAGTTCCTGTGTCTGGGGGGCAGATTATCCTGACAGAGAATTTAGGAATATCTTTACACACATCATTATGGGTTAAAGGTTTATCTTCCTTCCAAAAGTAACATACATTAGTAACATGCACCACATGAATATCTAAATAGCTGTGTGTGTTGCTTGTGTTAGGATAATTTAGTTTGAGCGTAGCATGGTGGATATGAAGTTATTCTGTTCCGAAAAGACAAGAAAAGTGTTTTTGTGTTTAAATCTGCATTTATGTCGCTGTATCTACGCGTTAACTGTCTATGTGAATTTTCACAAATGACCACCATACAACAAGCATGACTGACTTGTTGTGTATGAGTGTGTGTGAGAACCATGTGCGGTGTGCTTTAGCAGGGCAGTGTAGCGTGCAGTGCAGGAGTGAGCAGAGGCGGCCCTGGCCAGTACAGTCCTAGCACCCTGGTAATCCCTGCGTTTTCAGGAGCCCTGGCCCGTACTTGATGAGCTTGAGCAAGAAAAAGGTTAGCGCTCTCTCTCGTGTGTTTCTCTCTCTCCCTCTCTTTCTCTTTCTGTCTCTCACTCTTTTATTCCCCCTCTTTTTCTCATGCACCCCCCCACCTCCTCCTCATCCCCTGGAGCCACTTTGCGAATGAATGGATTCCAAGTGTTTACTCAGCAACTCCATCTATCCCCTCTCACCCCTCTATATTTTCATCAAAAAAGAGGAAACCTGTACACTGACGAGAGTTTACCAGACACCACAGATGTCATTTCAGCAGCAGACAGTGGTGTGTGTTTTGGGCAGCCTCATCTCCTCAGCTACAACTTCAAATGCATACAGAATGTCATATATTTGTAGAAGCAAAGATCAGATTTGCAAAAGCACAAGACAATTGCAACACTTCTTTTGGTCCCTTGGGGTCATTCAAGCAATATCTGTACGTGTTCCATGTTCAACCCTTTCATGCATGATGTCCTGCGGTGGACAGATATTCAAACTTCATTTAAAACCACAACATGGCAAATCATTTCTCTCTTTTCTCTGTGTGACTATATGTTGTTGTTACCCTTAAACATGGCATATTTACCTGTTGTCTCTAGAATATCTGTTAAAAACCTTGTTTTCTAGAAGAATCATGACGCTACAAAAATATTCCCGGAGTTGCCTTTTCCACACTTAGGGTTGTGACCCAAAATGGGACCTGTTTTTACTGGGTCGCCAACTGGCAGAGTGAAATACGTAACAATGCTATGATATGAAGAAATGTTAATATTTTACGTGCAGATTTTTAACTTCATCTTCACAGGTCTGATCATTTTCACTTCTGAAAAGCAACATACAAATGTCTGAAAGTATTTGCGGTCACCTGATCACGCACAGATCAAGTTACATGTGGGTTTGTAGCGTTGATCCACAGTGCATGCCGCATTTAAGTGTGTTGCTAGTGAGCTAACATTATTTGTCACTGTTAACATTATCTTGCTAGGTGCAATTGATGCTCCGATATTCCATTACATTCTGAGTGGATTAGGCAGCAAAGTGCAGTCATCCAACATTTGATGATGGAAAAATTCTGATGTATTTTTCTGCACCAAATCAAGATGAAAACATTTGGGAAACCCTGAGCGTAGGGAATAGTGAAGTTCAACCATTGGTGCATGATGTACTCTACTGTTACATTTTAGATTTTTGACTGAAATGGCATATTTTACCAGTCAATCATATTCTCTTTGTGGAAAGAGCTTTGTGGACACGTTTATGCTAAAAAATATTTATTACCATTAAAGTGCATTTTAAACTGTTGATGTGTGGTGTCCACGACAGTGTGTATCTCGCTCAAAATAATAGACTTAGAAAAACTTACCATTGGACATGTTTAAAGTCTTGTTTGGGGAGTAATAAAAAATTCCCACTTCCTGCATGGAAGGTTTAAGAACCTCTAGGGTGAATCTGAACAAAGGTTTGTATTGCACATAGAAAACTCACGTTCAAGCCGAAACATGGAGTTGAAAAGTACAGTTATTGAGCCCATATGTGACTGAGATGGGACATACTGTTCGCTACATATAACCGTATGGCGGGGGGGCATAGAGGTGCAGAGAGGTAGAGGCTCTGGGGTGGTGGTGGTGGTGGTTTGGGGAGGGGAGAGGATTAGCAAGAGGCCGCAGGCCCCGAGGCAGAGGGCCCGTTTCCTGGCCTGAGCCCCTGTTTGTCCTGCCTGACCTGGCAGCACTGGGGGCAGATCCTGCTTGGATACAGCCCGGCTCCCACGCCTGTCTGAAGCTGTTAGACACTGGCTGTGAGTAGCTAGCTGGGCTTAGTGTTGTCTGAGCTGTGGCTGGGGTGGGGTGGGGAGGGGAGGGGGTCCAGTCATCTGAGGGGGGGAGGCGGGGGTGAGAGTGCCAGCACCTTTGTGTTGGCAGTGTGAGGGTGACAGGGAAACAGGATAGAATAGTAGACGAATATGATTACTATTGCCACCATATTTTATCAGTCACAGAGAAAGATGAGTCATGTTGTCCTCGATGTCATCCCTCTTTCTGTTCTTTGTTCTGTGTCCTTCCGATCCTCTTTTTCTCTTTTTGTGCACAGTTAGCATGTATGTACGAATAAATACAGATGGGCAACACATAAAATGACACGAGGAGACGCTGTAAGGTGTTTTGCTACCAAGAAATACCAGACTGTCTCAGTGCACGTTTTGTAAAACACATTCCCCCGTTTTCTGTTTTGATGATGCAAAAGACAGTGCTGCCAAACAAGAACAAACATGGTGAGATAGATAGAATAAATGCGTAAACAATAGCAAATAATCCACATGATAATACTCACTTATATTTGGCTTTTGTCCTATATTAAAATGTTTACACCAGTTGTTTTTTTTACAGTCATTTGTTGCCTGTCTGAATTTCCTCAAGTGATGTTTGATATTGTAACATTCACAACAGACTGTCTTATCCCCATGTTGTTAAAGTGATGGCAGCAGGTCACCTCTCTGTGTATCCTACCTTTTGTAATTCAGCCCTCTATTTGGCTAAATAATCAATTAGAGAGCACTATCGCATGCTTGTGTTTAAAGGGTGTTGTCTGCATACCAATTGTTTGCAGAACTGTGTTTTTACTTCAGAATCCATAAGATAACACTTGTCCTCACTGGCTGAGGGACTGTTTGATTATCACTCTCCAAAAATGAAAATGAAATGAAGGGGATATTTACTTTTCTTCCCCAAAAGCTTTGATAGCTCAATTGCTTGTTTTCAGTGGCTTGTTATTATTTTTCAATTGGTGGATTGGCTGAGCAGCACCGATCAGCTGTCTGAGTGTTGTTTCTGTGCTGGTTATACGCACACACACACACACACACACACACACACACACACACACACACACACACACACACACACACACACACACACACAGAGACACATTTCACTCAGTAAAAGCCCGGAGAGAACCGACCACAGATACACACACATGGAGAACGGGTCATCGGTAAATCTCTGTCTCAATGATTACTTTAAACGTTTAAAAATCCACTCTTTTTTCAGGGTTAGGGATATAACAAAAGAAGAGTAAGCCCAAAATGCATGTATTAGACTTCATTTGAAAGGGAACGTCCTCTAGTTTCTGTGTTTAACATGTGGCTGAAACAGTCCAACCCAAACTACATCCGTTTAAACGTGGCCCAAATGTGACCCTAATCCTAGAATGAGTCGTCTGGTGGATGTTAACAAGTTAACTTTTTTTTTACACTGCACAGACCAGTGAAGAAAAAAAAGGAAACTTCTATTTGAATTAAGCAGAGCTGGAAGAAGTGAGTAGACACACCACAGTGTACAAATACGCTAAATTCAAAAAGTACACAGTGAGATATTTTAAGCAAAATGTAATTTAAAGAACCAAAAGTGAAAGTAGGACCTAATCGTTATTCACAATGGGTGGTTATTATATTATTAGAGAATATTATGTTATTGTTTTCATCACTAGCAAATACTGTTGCTGTAGGGTTCATTTGAGATCATTTGTACACTACTGGATACATTTAATAGTGTAGTACTACGTAAAATCATCTAACTACGTATATCCTTTGTTGTGTCAAATAAATGTGGAGTAAAAATATTTCCCTCTGAAATGTAAAGTAGCATCGTATTGAAATACTTTGGTACAGTACAAGTATATCAAATGTGTACTATGGTACTATAGTAAATATACTTTTTACGTGTTTTACTCACTGGAGACCCAGTGAAAAAAAGTTCTGTTGACCCAGTTTGGGAAAGGCTGCACTAATCCATCCTCAAAATAACCATGGAATATCCGCAGAAGTGGAAGGGTGGTATTAAATGTAGAAGACTGACATCTGGGTCAAAGATAACTGTACAAGATTCGGGAAAAATGAAAGAACACCGCAGATGTAGTGTTACACCTTAAGTAAGTCCCAGCGTTCGGGAAACTGAAATTTGGATTTGTTCTCTTGCCTTCGTCGTCATCGCTGAACCAGTGGCGTCATTTCTGCCCTGCCTTATAAAACTGTCACCGCCTCTCTCTCACCTGAGCTGACACACACACACACACACACACACACACACTGTTCCCCAAACACCAGGACAGGACAGGGGCTATTTTTGGCCAGAGGAAGGTGATCAGACAGGCTTCTTCTCAATTACGCACCTTAGCTTTCTTCTTTTCTTTTCTTTTCTTTTCTTGCTGTTAATTTCGACTGAAGAAGACGATCAACTTTTTCTTTTATGAATCTGGCAAATTATTCTTACTTCTCTGGCATGTGCAACATGACCGCTGAAAGCCAGCACTCGCCTGCGGAGGCAAGTCCTGTTGTCATGTCTCCAAATGTGAGCTTGGATTCGCCGCTGCCTCCGCCGCCTCTGATGTTGCAGTCCAGGTCTAAGGACAGTAATATTTTGATCAAGTCTGAACCTCGAGGAAACAGTCCAAACACTGAGGACGCAGCCGCCCTGGGCCAAACTGAGGAGCACCTGCCCACCGGGAGCCGCCGGAGGAAGAGGCCCGTCCAGAGGGGGAAACCTCCCTACAGCTACATCGCTCTCATCGCCATGGCCATCGCCAACTCCCCTGACAGAAAGCTCACACTGGGCGGCATTTATAAGTTTATCATGGAGCGTTTTCCTTTCTACAGGGAGAACTCAAAGAAGTGGCAAAACTCCATCCGCCACAACCTCACCCTCAATGACTGTTTTGTCAAGATCCCCCGGGAGCCCGGCAGACCAGGTAAAGGCAACTACTGGACTCTGGACCCCGCCGCTGAGGACATGTTTGATAACGGGAGCTTTTTGAGAAGAAGGAAAAGGTTCAAGCGCACTGATGTGAGCACCTACCCCGGCTACATGCAGAGCTCCAGCGCCTTTACGCCAACCCCAATGGGGAGACCGTCGTATCCTAACACCCTGTACGCCGGAATAGGGTCTGGTTATGGCTCTCAGCTGACGGCCACATCTCCACATCCGGCCATGCTGCATCACTACCAGACATCTGCCGGGGTCGGCCAAGGACAGCCGCGCATGTTCAGCATCGACAACATCATCAGCCAGCAGACGGTTGTCCAGAGCGGACCCGGCGGGGATCTCAACTCCCAAGCGCTGGGCCTAGGAGGTGGAGGAGGAGGAGGAGGTGATCTGGGTACCATGACCTCCAGCTGCTCGGTCACCACCGGCCCCGATCCTTCTGCGTGCTTCCAGACCCAGACTGTCAACCCGTCGGCGAACATGCTGAGCAGAAACAGCGGGAACATCTCCTCAAACCTGACCGCCGGCTACCCGTACTCGACCTCGGCCTCTCCCCCGAACCTGCCCACCATGACCCAATCCGGTTTCTCCCCGGGGAGCTCTCAAGTGTACTGCTCGGGCAACCGGCTCTCCTTGCCGGCACTGCGCCCGAGCTCCTGCGCCGAGCACACGGAGCAGCTGCTGGGCCTCTCCAGCCCCATGAACTCCTACAACAACTCCTACATGAGACAAGCCAACTTCGCGTCAGGATTAGAGCGGTATATGTGAGACATTAACTGCAAAAAATACGACAATTAATCATAGAAAGAAAGTCTGCTGTAAGGAATATACGCCCGTTACACAGTGTGAAATAACATTTAGGTCCTGATGTCGTTACATAATCAGTCTCCATTAGAATAGCCTGCTACTGGGATTGAGAACTCTGTTTTAAAATAACACCGTAGACTCATTGTGACAGATTAAAAGTCGCTGTAAGAATTTTCATGACACAAATCACCGAGCCTCATCATAATAAAACATTCCTGTTAAAGAGGTGTGAAGCCATTCAGATCCGTTTGACACATTCCATGACTGTATCTCAGAGAGCTTGATGCCTTTTATTCTGCCAAATTTCGTTCATATTTTCTGTGTTTTACAGTTGCCGTTTTTTTTAAAGTTTACAAGTGTTTGTTACTATTTTAAATCTGTTGTTTTCCATGTAAATAGTTTGTTGATGTACCGTATTTTATTAAAGGAGTGTTATTATTGCTAAAGACATTTCGTTGAAAATAAACTAATTTTTTTTAAAGAATAAATGCTTTCTTTCTTTCTTTCTTTCTTTCTTTCTTTCTTTCTTTCTTTCTTTCTTTCTTTCTTTCTTTCTTTCTTT
>JAPQRN010000019.1:20607386-20631315 GCA_037367275.1 Coranthus polyacanthus | reverse complement strand
CTCTCTCTGTCTCATACGGTATTTTTCCTCTCGGTCTCTCCTACTACTCCCACTACTCTCTCTGCTCTCTCTCTCTCGCTCTCTCTCTCTCTCTCTCGAATCCGTCCTGAATCCTCCAGTTGTTTAATACAAAAATCCAAATATTCCTCCTTAACACTAACTCGCATGGCTCCGACGTCTTAATCCCCTCTGACACAGACATATCACTTGTTGACAGACAGTGTAGAATACACCGTGAAAAACAGGATTCAGCTGACACAGTTGAAAATGTCACAGTGATTTATGTAGCCGTGTATAAATCAAGTTTGAGGCTGCACTGCATTATAGAAACAACTCACTTTCCCTATTTGAAATGGCACACCTCCTGTTGGATATTTTGGATTGCAATAAATTTGCTGTGGCAAAAAATATGAGATTTGTTATTTTAGCTTCCTCTTTCACTTGCTTTCCATTCAAATAATAAAATATAAGAGCGTGTCATACTATATTATAGGAAATAGAATAATATTGTAAAATATCCTTCCACAGAATTGGACCTTACTATCATTGCTCCTTGTAAAGAAATACACTCAGTTATTGGTCCCTTGAATGTGCCATTTGGTTCTCAGTTGGATAGGAACAATATTTATTAAATTAATAACTACTTGAAAGATTTTGCACATGTCTTAAAATATTTATTTTTTTTCTATATAGCCTATAGTAAATCTTCAAAGTAGCACGTCCAAGTTGCTCTCTGTCTCGAACCCAGCCCAGCACGTTGGGCTCTATAGTATAATAGACATGGATTTTTACAGCGCTTACTTTTTCTTTTTCTTTTTTTTTTTTTTTTTTTTTGTAGGCCTCTAACATGTCTTCTCTCTCGGCGACGGCCTCCATTTGTGTTTCACCGGTTGCTCAAATAAGCGTAGCGTGTGCTGTTGTGCCGCATTGTTGCCGTTGTTGTCGTTTCTCTACAAAGTGAGGTAATTAGAGCCGCCGCGAGCTGTAACGACCGCGGCGCTGAGGGAGCGCACGAGGGCAAGGCGACACCCGGTGTGAGAAACAGCACGCGCCCACGCTCGCCGTCCCTCCTCGCGGCAACGACGCTCGTGCTCTAATGAGAGGGGATTTAATGGATTTATAGCAGCGGAGGATTCCTGTGTTGTCCGCAGGCTCTTGGCTTCGCCGACTTAGAAACGTCTGTAATAATTGGTGAGCCGCCTCCACATTAACACGAACCAAAGAGAGAAAAGAACTGCCTCCCCTCTTGACTGTTTTCCCACGGCTGTGGTGAAAACAGGTAGCCTAGGCCAACACAGATGTGGAATTCGTGTGAATATTTTTCAGGCGTAAAGTTTAATAATGAAGGTAATTTTCCCGGATTTTTTTTTTTTTCCTTTTTATTTGGACTTTGTTTTGTAAGTGAGCGGACTGGGAGGGTTATTTATCACTCTTTTATTTAATGAGTAAGGCTAAAGTATTTTATTAGCATGCTTTTATGTGGCATAAGGTTATAGTGTTATGTATATAATTGAACAGATTAGGATATATCTAACGTGTTTTGTTTTTTTTTTGTGTGTGTGTGTGTGTGTGTAGCCTAGAAAAGGCAGACGGGGAAAATTAAACACAAACGAGGTGTCATCCTTTTAAATGAAACCCAAACTACATGTCTCGCTTACCTTTTATAGCCGCCACTACATCCCTTAACTTAGCCTTAACTATTTCTTCCAACAAGGCTTTAAATGTAGAAGCACCATCATGCCTTTGGGTGCTTGTAATTCCTCCTTGATCCAACCTTTTCAGGCGGGGCTCCTGACAGCTGTCACTGACTCACAATGTCCTCAGCTTTCTTAATCAATAGGCCTAGTCTGCTAATTTATTGTTAATATGTCCATTGATTTAGTGTCCTCAGGGACCAGACAGAGAAAGGGTGCTCAATCCTATAGTTCGACAAAATCTTTAAGTAGGTTCACATCAAGTGAAATTATCCAAGTCATTAAGATGTAAATAAACAGATTATTAAAGATTAAAGGTGCCATAGAAAGTATACGACAAAATAATTACGGTAACCGTTCAACAGACACTATTGTGATAATGTTAATTTAAAATAAATATTCCAAGTTATTTACAATGAAAAAAAATAAATTATATTATAATAATTCCTATAACAGTTTTGATGACAAACTTTCATGAGCAAAAATATGTATTTTTTTTTTCATTTCCACATGCATTACACAATAACAAATCATTTATATCACATCTGAGCCAAATCTCCTGTCTCCCAAACCTCATCTGATTTTAATAAATCACATCAAAATGAAAACATGGGTTAGAAAACCATGCGCCCTTATTGAGTTAACAAGTTAAATTCCCCTCTCCCTCCCCGCTCACAGGCTGAGAAGAATTTCAGGACAAAAGAAACATTTAGTGTCTGCTTGTTTATTCCTGTGCTCGCCCTGTATTTATTCACTCCTGTCACTCATCTTTTTTTCCTCTCTCCACCTCCCTCTCCCCTGCGGCTTTTTCTCACACACAGGCAGTGTGATGGCGCTGCAGCAGCGAGAGAAAGATCTGGGTGACCATCTGAAACCAATTATGGCGGCGCTGCAGCCACCCAGAAACTCAGTGACGGATGGGGATCTTGTATTTATAGCTGGGGTAACTGGCAACACTCAGACACACACACACACACGTAATATACACACATACGCACACATGACACGGGGAAGTACAAAGAAATAGACACTTTAAATGTACACACATGAGGCACAGTTTGTGTTTACACCCAAGGATAGACATCACACACGCATGCACACACAAGCAAAAACCTCACAGGCCTCACAAGCAGCAGAAATAGGTGCACACTCCCTCAGCGCATGTCTTGCTCGCAGTCAGAGTGACGCAGCCGGTGTATGAATCAAAGACCTTTGTCATGGGAAGACAAATAAGACTCAGGGATGGCCGGAGAGGCATGTTTGTGTTTTCCACGGTCTAATCAGAGCTGATGTTTACAGCCGATACTCAAGTCAGGACGGTTGTACATCTCAGCTATCTGTCTCCGCCTGTCAGCGCGTCAAACCTGCATGTGAAAACATATACAAAACACATCTGCCTCTTGTTAGGCACCATAAATGGCTGCCATGTGGTCTGCTGATAAATAGGCCAGTCTATTTATTGGAGCACAACAAATTGGCTACAAACACTGACAAGGAATTGAAGAACTATAAATATTGCGACGTGATGAAATCTTTAAACGTGCTGCAGGTATTTTACGAGGGTCCCACTACTTTGCTTTTTATGTAGTTCAAGGCATTTCTTTTGACTGCTTTCTTCTTTCACACGCCGCCTTGTTAAATAGGTGGGGGGACAATGGCACTCTCACACTGAGCAGGTCCAACGCTGAGTGTGTGTGGAAGGCTTGGCCGCACTAAAGCTGAGCAGATCTGCCACTTGAGAACGATAAAGAGCCCTGTTACACCCGAACTCTCAGAGAGACGTAACCAGAAATTCCTGAATGAATCGGCAACAGACAAGCCCTAAACCCCGTGTAATTACATATTTGGAGTTTATCAGGGTTTATGCGAAAATGCACAAGTTTCCCTTCCCTGGTGGTCCTTAAACACATCCATA
Organism: Coranthus polyacanthus; assembly: GCA_037367275.1. Classification (NCBI taxonomy): domain Eukaryota; kingdom Metazoa; phylum Chordata; class Actinopteri; order Kurtiformes; family Apogonidae; genus Coranthus; species Coranthus polyacanthus. Next base: position 20,627,706 of record JAPQRN010000019.1, on the reverse strand, counting down.
TGTCCAGCATGTTTCCATTTCTGCTCCTCCCTTTGCTCTCTCTCTCTCTCTCTCTCTCTCTCTCTCTTTCTCTTACTCTTTCTGTTTCTCTCTCTCCCCCCCTCCTTTATCTTCCACCTCCTATTTTCCCTCCGTGAAAAATGGCTGCTGCGTACAGATGGATGATATGACCCGTTGGAGTGGTGTTTTCCTATTGTTAAGTTGTTGTTGACTCTCTAGACTCACAGTGTGACAGATCCAGTTTGGTGTTTTGGAGTGCGTCGAGGCCATCAGCACTGGGCCAGAGCTCTTGGTTGGAACTGTGTGCAAACAGAGGAAGCCGCAGCCTGTCCACATCGCACAGGCTGGAACACACACACAAATCTGGGGAGGCCTGCTATCGTGTGTGGGCCGTTTTTTTTTTTTTTTCATTTCTTTTCCTCCCTGTCTGCCTCTCTCTCCCTCTCCTTCTCCCTGCTTGAGAAAACTGATCTGTTTTAAAACACGTGCTAAATATTACCATATTTACATTTTCCTGTTTCAAAAAGGCAGCAAAGGGGGAGTGTGTTTTGTGGATTTTTCTTTCCTTTTTTTTTTTTTTTAGTGGAAAGGACTCAGTCCGGGGTTAAGCTCTGTTTGAAACTTTAAACCTTTTTCATGCTTATTTGTTTTATGATTCTGCAGGGCACTGTGTTTACACTAAGAGTGCAACATCTGGATTAGATAATTTGTTGGGAATTAACTGAGGCCTGGATGCTTATCAACCTCATCTGATTACATCTGTTTGATGTTTGGTACTTCTTTTTCAGCATTCATTATTTTCCAGCTTGCTCACTGGTCTTTAGTTCTTGTTACACATATGTTATTTGATATTTTTTCAGACAAATGCAGGATTAACATATTTACAGCATTAACCTTACTTTTAATCATCGACAGCAGCCGGCAGCTTGGTGCACTGTCGCATCTCTCTAGTAATGCTGACTTTTCCATAATCTTATTATTCCCAGTTGAATCTCATCAGAACTTTCCAGTGATGCAAGTGGTGACTCAAGCAGCTAAGTTAGAAACAAAGGCTGCTGTGGTTGTGTGTCTGGCATTAAGAGAACACATTCTTATATTAATATTTAAGAGAAGTACATAAATCGTTAGCTCATAACTCTGTTTTTTAAAGAACAGCAAAATGCATAAATATTTTAGCAACTTAAAAAAAAACTCAGTTACCCTTATATATCAGTAGTTTTGTAAATGTCAAATAGCTGTAATAAATGTCTCTCCGCGTCTGTGTTTTAGCCCAGTTCCTTATGTCTGTCCCTCTTTTCTAAAGACTAGTTACTTTCTTCATTTTATTAGGTGCTATTAGCAGCTAAATTCTTCACTCTGTCACACAGTTAGTGAGTCACTTGTCCCAACAAACTCGACATAGACATTAAGATATATAGGCCTAATATCCACATTATTTTAAGTGTATTTGGACTGACAAAGCAAAGCATCTCAAATCCTTAAAGTAAGTTTAGCACTAAACGGGCTGCATTTTATCACATACAAACTATTTTTTTGTTTTATGTGTTTTAGGATTTCTGTGACTTTTAAAAATCTTGTAAAGTCTGCAATTAGACTATTTAAGTAATAGCTCAATGAACAATTTCTCAGCAGTACGCTAATGGACACATGATCTGACATTTATTTTTGGTTCTTATCCACACTACTGACTTTATCAGACTAAAACATGTCCCCTCCCGACCTCTCTCAGGTCTTATCTTTATTCTACGATCCATTACAAAGCTCCCTGCTGTCCCCTGGGTGATCGGCCCTGTCCCCTCTAATCTGACTGAGCTGCTGCGATTCCATCACTCCTGCCGTGCCACACAGAAAGATTAGTCAGACTCTACGTACAACAGATGTGTCCAACACTTGATTTGTGTGTGTTTTATTGACTCTGGCCATCTGTTAATACAGTTGCTAGTTCCTCCTCTTGTGTTTGTTGATACACACAGACAGGGGAGCTGAGTGCCAGAAGAAACATTCAGCGATGGAGACATGAGAGATAGAGAAAAAAGGGAGACGGAGAGAGAATGGAGTTGGAGTTTAGAGGGTAATATTTCATAAGAGGCTGCTGGCTTAAGTGTTAACCTGTGACCTGCTGTAATTCTGCATGTAGAGTGAACATTTGTCCTTGTTTTTAGTTTAGTTGGAGCATTGTATCAAGATAGCATTTTAGCACACAAGCAGCATCGGTTGATGAATGAGTCTCAGATGTTCGGTGCTTTCACTAAACAGTAAGAGCTTAAATTCCTTCACTAGGAGGAAAGTGAAAGATTGCTTTAGATATCTGAAATTCCTCATGGTACCATTCCTCAGATTCCCTCTCAACACTGAAGGCACATAAGGAGCAGTTGCTGTCAGCATTCCTCAGATTGTCCATTTGTGTGAGTGTGTGTGTATCTGTGCATATATGTGTTTGTACATACTTATGTGCATCGCAGGAATTTCTGGCCATGCAAAAGGATAATAATGTGTAACAGTTGCAGTCACTTGTGTTGGGCTGTTGTCTTGTGTTTTCGTGGACATTCCTGCAGGCTCCTTGTCTTCCTCGGTTCTGTGTCACTCCTCCTCGCAGTCTTCACTCCCATGGTGTCTTTTTCCCTCTCCTCCTGTCTCACATAACACTTGTATGAATGCCTTGGAAGCCACAGAAGTTATGAAAACTTTTGCCTCACATTAATTATCCTCTGTCTTGCTAAAACGCCTAAAAGGTGAGATAGATTACATCTTAAAGCTTAACCTACTCACTCAGAAAGAATTGCATCATTTAGTTACCACAGCTCAGATAATATTTTTACTCTGATCCATTTCATCTGTCCTCTCCTCACTGGCTGCCTCTTTCGCCGCATTCCTCCCACCCGTCTCCTGTGAAGCTTTCTGTTTGCTCGCTGAATGGAAAGTTAAGAGCGGTCTGAATTTAGTTCCCTCGCTTTTTTTTTCTTTTTCTTTTTTCTTTTTTTTTCTTTTTTTTTACAACAGCAGCGATGTTGCTTCGCTCTTTTCTCGCTCTGCCGTGTCATGATGATGTGATTTCTTGACGCGGGAGTCACTCGGCCAGTTGAAACCCCAGAACTCCATGTGAACCTGCTGAAAGGGAGGTGGCGTTCAGCCTGGGTAAACACGGTGTTAGGGGGGAGCCAGGGACACAGCCTGTTGGTCCTAAATGTGCAGGAAAAACGTCCAATAACTGGGCCTGTGGGGAGTGAGCAGGGCCAAGGCTAACCCTTACACATGCTCACTGGGAGCAGACACAGCAGAGTTAGATCACAGCTGCTCTGAGGGACATATAGGTAACAGACCTACCCTTTTCAACTTGGGTCTTGAGTACAGGAAATCATTTTCCTGAGGGCACTATCCCATTTACAGTGCGGCAAAGTTTAATTCACTTTTAAGTCAATCGACCAAATAGATTTACTCGAAAATCAAAGTTGAAAATAAGCATGAAATTGCTGTGATAATCTATAAGGAAGCATTTGAGGATAATTGTATATAAGCATTTTATTAAATGCAGTTTTAAATTACATGTTAACCAGCATAAATGGGGAACAAATTGACCTCGACTCTAAAAGGGATACATTTAAGCTTTACATGATCACAGGCATGACTGCGCTGCTACTTATGTATCCGCCCTTCATCCTCTACACTCACCTCTCTCAAGAGGTATGGATATCGCCCTTCATGCTTTTACTTCATTGACTCTGTTTCCCCTTCAACTTTGACCGTTGAAGGTTTAAGCACAGTCCAGACAAACAGCAGGGGTTCATGGGAAAAAAAAAAATCGCACACAGAGAGAACACTGTATTCAGCACAGACCTAGAGGTGTTAACAGTAGTTGTGTCTATGTGAGGGGTAACGCGGCCACATCTGGGTCAGATAGTATGCTGAAATGATTCTTATTGCGTTTTTCAACCTGCGTGAAGTGCCAGGTGGTTGGGGTTTACCTAAGCAGAATAACTCAGCCGCTATCAAACGATAAGTAGACTTTCAGAGACTTATTCATGTTTGTCTGATTTTTCTGGCACTGTCTTGTGCAGCAAACTCCGTCTGCCAAGCACCTGCACAATAAAATTATACATCCATGTAGACAGATATATGAACACAATGTCGAGTTTATTTTTTAACCATCATTTTTTTAAACCTTTTTTTAAAGCAAGACTGGTTTTTGTTTACATTATTCATAAAAAAATTCTGTTTTATATAAAATTGAAATCCATTAAAAGTCACGTTTAGTGGTTGAGAAAAAAAATCTGTATTCAATTTCCTGTGTTGTTTTATCGTGCAATGACAGCATTTTAACTACACTGAAGTCATCCGTTTTTTCCGTGGTGGCCAACCTTCCTCTTTGTCATTGTGTTTTAGGAAATAAAACCCTTTTGAACTTGTTCTGGTGCAGCCCCGTGGCCACTTGCTCCGCGTCACACCCTAGTGCTACCTCACAACCTCTGGGAATGAGTTAATGCTTTAATTGGCACTTAATTAGTTAATTGACCCCGGTGTTGTCAGGAAGGGGGGGGTTCCATGGTGATAGGTGCTCGGGGGCGCAGGTGAGGGTGGAGAGGATTAGCCCAAGGTGCTTCCTGTGTCACATCACCAGTGGTGGTACCCATCAACCCCTTTGAAGTGGGACACAAACACTGGAAACACTTTCATCGGCCCGATGTGTCATCACAGCCGGGTCCCATGTATATGTATGGGACTGTCTGAAAATATACAAAGTCCAATTTGCCCTGGACAGGCCGACCTCAGGATAATGAATCACATGTGATGTGTATCTGATATGCAGCCTGAGTCATCACCAGATGTTTCAACAGGATTACTTCCAGTTATGGAGAGCAACACTGAATTTTCAAAGAGAACCCTACAACTCTCCATCAAGAAAGAAAAGAAATCAACAAACATTCACTGCCACAATAACATAAGAGTTCATAAAAATGCTGCACTGGAATGCTCTTCAGGCCTCTGGAAGGCAGACCAAAGTGTTTCTTATGCCTATAATTGGGGGTGTGCATGCCAAATGTGAGGAGTTTTGAGGTCAAGTACAGAAGAGGAAGCAACTTGGGCACCAGGCCTTTAGATAAAAGCTTACAGGTGCGTCTAAGTACAGTCTTACATATGTAAGCAAGCTGTGGCGCTTGTTTGTTCTGGTGTCTGTTTGTATGTAGAAAATGCAGCTCCCAGCACATAATGTGTTTGCCCAGTTGAAGCATTGCATGTACTCTGGATAACATTCGCTGTCTCTTTCACTTGGCAGAAACACATATGAACCTGTGTGAATTTGTGAAGCCATGTGCAAACCTCAGCTCGGTGACGTAGCCACACTAACGCTAACCTCTTACTCTTTCTCACACTGCAAACTTACGCGAAAACAAATAATTTCAATACAGCTTCTTCTTCTCTCGCTTGCTGCCGAGCTCTGCCGTTTCATGTAGAGATTAATGATAGTTTTGGGAAAGGTGGGGGGATTAATCTGTGTGTGGGTTTCTGCGTTTGCCCCTGTGTGTTTGCACCCATGAGTGTGCATCAGAGAGGGACTCGCAGCAGGCAGTGTTGTTGTAGTTGAGGGTGAGGAGCCCCCTGATGGGCAGCTGTGGCAGAGAGGCCAGCTTTGATCAAAGGCCCAAGAAGAGGAGGAGGGAGGGAGGGGAGACCAGCAGGCCGTCCAGGAGAGAGAAGAAGTGAATCGGGGCTGCAGAATAGGGGACCTGGGTTGATGGTGTCCTTAAACCCATAGTATTACAAGTAAGAACACCTGCTTCTCTGCTCTCACTACTCTGTGTTTGATAAAGTGGATTAGGCTACTTAACTGGAAGAATTGTTATACTTAAACTTGTTATAGGGAAATATTGTCAAAACCTTTATAAATATCCTTCTTCAAGTCATTTCCTTTGGAGCATCTTTGAGAGCGTGCTCTATTTCTGCATTAGGTTTCCTGGTCTCGTGAGATTTTCAGAGTTTTCCAAATAATTGAATAATGTATTTATTCAATAGGCTCTGGGCAGCATATTGATTGTCGACAGATTGAGTTACCCGGAGAATCTGTGGGAAGTCTCGCAAAAGGAGACGACCTAACCAAGGGCATGTGTGCTAGGAGCCGTGTGGCCAGACAAATGTATTCAGACGAAATTCGTGTCGCTGAGGTCATTCTGGCTTCACATTTGCCTTCAGGGAGATGTATTTAATTTAGGCCTTTAGTTCCTACAGATAGGACTCCTTGGCTGCAGCCTCGTGTGCTTTATTTTGCAACTGAGAACACATTTAACTGGACTTCCAAATCAGATGAGTGAAGTTGTAGAATATTTATAAATACCGATCATAAATTCTGTTTTAGAATTAAAAAAATAAAATAAAATAAAACACATTAAATACCAAAAACATAATATTATGTGTTGGGCCTAAATATTCACCCGAATCTTGCCACATTATGGAAATTCTGCCAAGCTCAGCAGAAGAGGAATTACATAAAAAATAAATAAAATAATGTCATAAAAGTCTTTTGATACACAAGGTCGTTTTATCTTGAAACACGCCAGCTTTCTGTGCCTCCTAAACTATAAACATCCCTCCTTTAAGCCAGACTTCATTGGCCTTGACGCACTCCCGACAGAAAATTAAATTTGACAAAATAAATTAATACCAGCAAGCCACTTTAACGGAGCTCAGCTGCACCGTCATGTAGTTCAGGATGTAAAACATTTGCAAACGTTTTTTGCTATAGAGTGCCCCCCCCCCCCTTCTTTTTTCCTCCATTTTGGTTATTGAATTATCAGAATTATTTGACAGGCTACAATAGCAACAGAGAAACATAATAATAATGATAATAATAATTCGTTTTTATCTCAGTGGTCTATTTGTGGTGAAAGATAACAAAGCTAAATTATTCGACGTAATGAAGATGATTGAATGTGAATTATGTAATGGATAATGTTATGTGGTGGCCCAGGTGCTGGTCTATAACAGCCGCGTCACTGACTGTACGGAAATGGAAAACATGTGTTTCAGCTTTAACTACATGATGCTGCCTCATGTCCATGTGCGCTTGTTGGTACAATGATGGAGAATTATTTCCTTAACCCCTTCATTCACCTGCATAATGTCATGTTTATGGTATTACCACAAACGACGTTTAAATAAGGATAAAGGCGGATTAGTGCAAGAGTAAAAATGAATTAACCCCCCCACATACACCCACACACACACACACACACACACCACCTCCGGTCTCTGCTGGACCCTGAAAATGAGTGTTAAATGTAGTCAGATCAACCTTTGTTATAGGAGGAGAAATACTGAATGTGAGACTTATGACAAATGAAGAGGGGAGGGGGGTTTGCTCTGCATGCAATTAAAGGCAGCGTGATAGCTGTAATTTACCTTACAGTTTCACATAAGTCATTAGTGCATCAGTAGCTAATGGCCGTGGCATTGCCCTGCACTGTTAGTGTGGGTTAGAAAGAGAACAGTCGGTATCGATCACTTGCTTTATGCTTGAAACTTTTAGGTTTTTGTGTCAGATCAGCATCCCGCTAAGAGTGTTTTCTTTAAAGGTGTATTTTTAATGTGATAAAATGAACACAATGTCCCCCAAAACTAAATAAGACTGTGTGAAATGAATAAAGCAAATTTTATCATCATCATCCTTCTTTTTTTTTTTTTTTTTTTCCTCTTTTCAAAATTTGGAGCATGCATGCGTGACTGAGACACTTGTTAGGACGCGGGATGTATTTTCTCTCTTCTTCACTGATGCTAAAACGGACATTGACTTCCGTTATAATTATGGCTGTGTTGATCTCCGTATAAGAATGACGCTCGCCGGGCCACAAGCCCAAGCCCGCTGATCTGCATGCAATGGGAAACGCTGGCCCTGCGCGGAGCTGTTTAGTGTGGTTTTAGAGGAGTACCGATGCCATATGCGCTGCCTGTCCTGCATGATGCATGTGCGCCTTGTGGGGCACACTAAAAAAGAAAAACAACAATTAGACATGAATGTGTGTGTCCAAACAAACGAATCAAAGGCCCGTTGTGTTTGTGGGAAGATGGCTGGTGGGGGAGAGATCTTCCCCTCCGTCTTCTCTTTCTCTCTAACCTGACCCCGCGTTTGAGTCCTGCGGTGTGAGGCCGAGACACACAGATGGGCTGCAGTCCCTCTCTTTCTGTCGCCCTCTCGCTCTCTTTCTCTCAGTTCATATGAATTCAGTTGAACGGGCCTCTCTCAAAAGCTCAATTCAGCCCAGTCTCGTCTGTTTACCTTAAACAGAGACGTGAATTACAGATCTCGCCGGAATAAAACAGAGAAGGGGGATTGAATATAGTCCATAAAAAAAATAAAAAAAAACATTTCCCCGTCTCTATCTCCCCTCCAACAACAAACAAACAGCAGTCAGTCACTCAGTCCATGACTGTCCCAGACAAGCAAAAATACAGTGTTGTTATGGTTTTCCTGTAGACACGTGAGGATGTGGTTGCGCTCCATCAAATATAATAACAGGACAAAACAACTGTCGTGCTTAGGTCATACTGTCCAAAAACAATATGACTAGTGATGATTTACTTAAGATGCGCATCGAAGCTGTAGCACGAATAAAAAAATAAACAAAAAATAATAAACAATGGACAAAGATATAACTGGAAAATATCTGTAAGAAACGTATTGCAGTGCAATCATTTTTGAAAGAACCGTAAAGGGATACCACATATGTTCGAAATAGAAAAAAATATTACCTGGACTTGACTCGGTAATTTCCGCTTCAATTACATTTTTATTTCCCCTTCATTATAATTTTATATTTTTCAAAATCATCTCTAAAGTCATGGTCGGCTTTGTGACATTGATGCTGATTTGACGTTATTCTAAAGCCATAAACATGCGTTTTCACAAACTTGCACTTGTGTAAAAGTCTCAGCGCCGCCTGTGTGGCCCCAGCAGCAGTGGAAACCTCATGTCCGTTTAAAACCCGCTGTCCCGACACTAAACGGTCTCAGCCTCAGCCACGGTTCGTGTCGTCCCTCCCAGCCTCGGAGAAAGCTCCAGAAGTACCTCAAACTCTGAATAGACCGGGGGCCAAAAATGCGCTGGAGCCGCGGGGGCCCCTATAGCTGTGCAGCATAGGGTCTGTGTTTGCAAGCCTCCGGCGGTCGAGACGAGGCGGTGCATCATGGGGCTGGGGGGTGGGTAGGGGGCTCCCACTGCATTAGGCTGTAATAGGTTTGGGATGACCTAAACGATTTGTTGACTGGGACAATAAATCTGTTGTGTGTTTCTTGGCATGCTGAGGGGAGGATTACAAGTTGTCACACAAAGGAATGCAAATTGCAAGCCAAACTCTCCGAGAGGCCTGTGGAGTAGCCAGCTATTTAGAGCATTTGTGCTGATCTATGCTTCTCTCTCTCACTATTTTATGTTTCTCTATTAGTCCTAATAACTGTGAAGGGCCTGAGAGTAGCCACTGTATTCATCTCAAATCAATGGCTTTCCCGCACCAGGCCCTATAGACCTCCACATTTGCATTCTATCGAGTGAGATGACCAGCAGGACAATTGGCGTTAAGTCTCTTTCAGGGGGCCAAATGGAAATCTTGAATCCTAAATGACATTTTCTGTCGCCCCGTCCTCTAAATTCCCTTTATTCTGATTTATTTTATGCAGTTTCAAAATTCTATAGGCTACATGTAGGCTACCCACACGTTTTCTATGTCTTTTGGAGCCTATCCGTTGCATTTTATTCTACAAATGCCTTTCTTTTTTTTTTCAATTTTATACAGGCCGACTTGGATTTTTTTATAGGCTCTATTTTTTTGTTTAATTTTACACCCTTATTGACTGAAATGAAACTCGCAGAGTGCACCGTCCTGTTTGCAGTAGAGGGGAGTGATTCTTCTTTCATACCTCCTCCTAGCGACTGCAAAATAAAGTACACGCAGCCCCACAGCAGTCTCCTTCACTAGAGCCCGTTAGATGATCAACGGCAGGTAAGTCCGACGGCAAAATGCTTCTCAGCGGGATTTAAAAAAAAAAAAAAAAAAATACTTATAACAATCAACGTTGGCACTGACAGAAAGCCTACTTGTGGTGCGTTTTGTCCCCTTTTGGTCTCAGCGTAAATCGGACTGCGGTGCGTGCGCCAACTATCTGTCAGACTGCAGATGCCTGAGGCCGGGTGGACGAAACCGCAGGACACGGATCAACACGCAGATAGCGGAATTATTCCTCTCAAATCTCAGCAGTAGTCGGTCTGACCTACCGCTACTCGAGCTGAGAAAGAATTAAAGAGTGCAGATGCTGCCGGCTCATGTTACTGCAGCCTACTGTATCACCCTGACACAAACTCCTATAGCCATGAACTGAACCTTCGTTCAACTTAGATTTGACCTTTTCGTCACTGGTATTGAAATATTTGAAAATGTACTCCAACTGCGGATAGCCCGCCATATTACAAAACGCTCAATTACAATTACAATTTGCGCACAATTTTATTCAAATATAGAAATGTATAACAAGGGGCAAACATGTGCTGTAATTAAAATATACATATATATTAAAAGTGTTTATAACAGGGTTGTGGTCTACAAGTTGTTTTGGGTCGACAGAGTGGATTTAATTGTAACTGCTTCGTAGTAACATTTTAAATAAAAGAAAGACAGTACTTATTTATAATTAGACCGTGTTTTTGTGGCACTTTTAGTGTTATTAACATACTAATAATGATCCAGTAAATTAAAGAAAATATAAAGCTTTCTGCTTCAATGCTCAATATGCTTTATATTTGCGCAGAATAGATACTGGGTTAAAAGGGTAAAAAAAACAAACATTATGCAATCTTTTTGGTTAAATGTTTGAAACTCTTTTTGTGTTATTTCTAAGTGGTGGATATTGTCCTGCTTGTCAAACAGATTTAACTTAATAGTGCACAGTCTTATTTCCCAGTATTTCCCAATCTGTTATTTCACAATGTGGCGAGTCCTAGGCCTGGTTTTTATGCATGTATAATCAGAACAACCTTCTGTTCCAGGTTTTAATCTTGTAAGCTGAAGCTGCTTCAGAGGCTTAGCGTCTGAAGGAGCTCTGATGGTCAATTCATAACTATGATTGCAAGAGTCAGTTTCATGTTTTGACTGAGAGGAGGGTTGTTTTAATTGGCGATCAGTTTGGAAAGTATACACACAGACACACACTGCTGCTAGCACACACACAAAAAAACCTCACTCCTTACTGTATAATTCATTCACAATGCAGTGTTTCAATGTATTTATGTCCATTCATTTAGCCATATCTCTGTGCCTTCTCTCCTCTGCTGCTTTACACAGCAGAGATAGTTTAATTAAAGAACAACATTATCTTAGGGCAGATGCACTCCTTGCAGTGAGGAATGCCCTGTTTTCACTGCTGTGTCAGGAGAGAAAGAAAGACAGCTTGCCAACATTAGCTTCTGCTGCTTTACTCTCTTTTGGCCTATATGGCCCAAGCTCACTCAATAGCTTTTAACGGCGCAATTGTAAAACATCTTGTCACATGAGGGAGTTACAATGGTGTTTTACAGCCCTATGCTTTCAAAGATGAGCCATAATATTGCCCCCTGTAACTTTCAAAACGGCCTCAGTGTGTGCAAAGCATTGCATAACACACGTCCATTATTTTCAAATGCACACTTAAAGAAAGAGTATGTGTGTTCTGATGTGGATTATAAAATGGGTACTTAAACACAAGGCTGCACTCATAGACAAATATATATGCTCAAGATAACTTCCAGCACAAACATATGTGCATTTTTATGTAGTGGAAAAGAGAGATAACATCTAGATTGAAGAAATATTTGGTTTATGTCAAAGCAGACAGATGCATTGAGTACAGAGAGGTATGATAGACAGACATGGTCAATGGGCTACTAAGAAAAAGAATGGAAGCGTTCCTTATCCTTTGGTTTACCTGTCATTAATTTGTCACCCATCACCTGCGTATTCCTAAGTTGTCGGCCTCATGATATCTGAGGCCAGCCGAGAGGGCGGGCCGTTTAAATAAGATTTTTTTTTCCTAATCAACATGATTGTAACCCCAGCGGAACAAAAGCGTGAATATCCATTTCCAAGGAAAAGGGTGAGTGCCCTCTCCATGCCCCCCTCACCCTCCTCACCCCTCGGTGTACTGTACTCGTTGCCCTGGTAACCCCATGGGTAGAATGCAGATCAGGGGGACCAACGAAGCGGCCCCTTGTCTCCCCTCACAATTCACCCTGATGATGACTAACACTTTTGTTCATGGAGAGGGCAGGTGGGAGTTACAATACGCTTCAAATCATTGCCCACCCGAAATCTCCCCTTTGCTCTCCTTCTCTCACCCACCATTCCTATCTTTCTCCTTTTCTATTTTTCATTAATTTCTTTCTTTTTCCAACTCAGCGTCTCTACATTTTAAAACGACCTGTATAGCTATATTCATTTCCTTTTCTCCCTTTCTTTTCCGTCCTTCCACTTAGGGATGACAGTGAGCTCCACAGAGCTCACTCTCACAGCAGACGTGGCAGTGGTTGGGAGAGGTCAGTGTTATCTAAACAGACCCATTGGGCTATTTGCTATAGCACCCTCCATCAGGCAGGGAGCTCTGAGGAATCAGCCCATCACTTCAATCAGCCACGACAGCATACAATGAATTTATAATGGCCGGCACTGGGCAAAGGATGAAATCAGATGAAAAATGTGCAAGAGAGAGAGAGAGAGGAGTGAGAGGGACAAAAGAGGAAGGAGGGTTAGGGACAACAAGAGAGCAGAAGATGGAGGGTAAGAGAGGGTGAGACGAGCTGCTAGAGGAGAGTTCAGTTCAGTGCCATCCGTGTCAATGACCACTACGTGTGGGAGTGTGTTGTTTGTTTGTGGTCTGAAACAAACAAGACATTGTTGAAAGTGAAGAGATGGACTGTGACTGTGTTTGACAGTGAAGTGTACGCTTCATGTGTGTATGGGCTTTCATACACTTGCACACATTTCTGTTTGTATATAGTGCATTAGTGTTTGTACGTGAATGAATCTTTTTTATCAATGTAAGCCTTCCTCTGAATGTTTATCGGAGTACTGTATGTACAAACAAACATACAGTAGAAGCTACGTGCAGCAGTGCACATTCATGCACTTGTGTATGAATGTGCACTGCTTGCATGTACGGGTGTGTGCACTGTGTTTATTGGCCTCTGAGCAAAGAGAAGTAGTAATCTTATCATTGCTTAGAGGGTAAGTACATGTGACAGTAGATATATACAAACTCTTGATCAATATCTTGATAGATTGTCAGATAATGACTCCTCAAGCTGATATGGACAATTGCTTCAATATGTATGTTTTCCTGGCTTGTGTGCAGACAGCTTGGCTAAGAGCCACCATCCACAATTCATGATCCAAAGCTGAGCACGGTCCAGTCTGGTGCTTGGGCTTGGACTGACTGACTGCAGCTCCTCACTCCCTGCCTCAGCCTCTGACCTTTGACCACATTAACCAGCGCAGTCAGACTCATCTCTCAGTCTTCTCTTATCACCTGGAATCAAACATTAAAAGAGGGAGGGAGCCAGAGTTACTCATAAAGTCAGAGAAATATGAGCACAGAAGGGGAGAGGGAAAGATAAAGCCAGTGAGAAACAGAGAGGAAGAAAAAAAAAATAGAATCTTAGGAACGTAAAAACACAAAGAGAGGAAGTTGAAGGAAGATACCACCTCAGGCAGAGGAAAAAGAATGAGGACTGATGTGAATTAGAATACAGTTAAAGCAGAAAGAGTGGGTGAAAAGAGAGCTATGCCACGCCATGTCACCTCATCCTATGAGCTGCTTTTCCGAGTTTGGCATCTAAAACAAGCAGGGCGGAGTTCAGCTGTAGGCAAACAGGCTGTTTTACGAGTACCATTCTGCAATTACCTGTTACCTTGACTGTTGCGGTTTTAAGAGCGGCTTGGCCTTGGAGTTACCTAGATACACCTGGAGGAGAGTTATAAAAGGAGCTGAGGGTGTTAGAAGAACAGGGTGGGAATAAGCTCCTATCTGAGTGGCCACAATCTGCCCCCAAAACTCCATCTGTCTGTCTGATGCACCACGACTGCTGGCGCCCAACACACACCGCGATTATATGTCTATATGTCTGTCTGTCTGTCTGCCAGTCAGTCTGAGTGTGTGTACTAATGAAGCCAAGTCATCTCAGCAATTTCATCAGTTTCACCTATATGTGTTGCCTAGCCTCCTTCTCCTCCATGCAAACACACGCACACAGTTCAAGATTTCAGGCGACTGGTTTGCTGATAGTGATGGGTAGGAAAATATTTGATCTCCCGAGCTTGGCCGTTTAACATTCTCACCCCATGCTCTGACCTTAAAGAGGGTGCATGCATGCATACATCGTGCATGAGTTTGTGTGTGTGTGTGTTCTGCGGTCATGTGGATCAGCACAGTGCATAGCTGTGTTTGTTCACTTAGCTTTTAGCCCCAGTTAGCCGATCAGGCCCCTCTGCACACTCTCCCCGATTCAGACTCGCACACATACACTGACCTATTAGCAGGACTTATCAGAGCCCATTTGACCTCCACCTTCTCCCTGACCTCCAGCTCCATCCCTTGGGAGAGTGGGTCAGAAAGGCGAAAGTGTGTATGTGTGTGCGTGACAGGGTGGGGGGCTGTTCTACGGTCTGATGGTGAGCAAACACTGATGGTCAAACACTTGGGCTTCTCTACCCCTTGTATTCTCATTCTGCTCCTTTCTCACTCTTCGCTGACATGCGATACGTTATATCATTCCAACTAGTTCAACAGAATACATGCAAATTTTCATGTAAAGTGGACTTTGGCCTCTGCTTCAGGAATTACGTAACACAGAGTGGCTTCAAAACATCACGCTACAGAACATTACAGAGTTTAGTTAAAGCTTTTCTTGCATCTATCTCAGCAAAATGTATTGTTTCCTCTTTTCATCAATTGATCACTGAAAAACATAGGGACAGATTTCACACCGTGTGGACCAAACAAACAGAATTGTTCTATGATATTCTAGCTATGTTATCCACTGTTCACTGCTGTAGATAACGTAGTTAACGACAAGAAACGAAGATGGAATTAACTCCCTTGCTCAGTGTTATGAGTTACAGTATTGTGTCTGAGGCCAGCATTAAGTTTGTTGTTTTAACAAGGTTACAGTGACCATACATATGTTATTCTCAATCTCTGTGTCAAGATACAACCGAACAGACCGACATTGCAAGTATTTAGTGTGACCTCCCTTTGCACTTAATATGTCTTGAACTCTTTTGGCAGAAAATAGGAAATTTACTGCACTATTACACCAGGTTTCATTCAAGACATGTAAAATGTTTCTTAGAATTTATGCTGATTTTGTCATGGGAACACATGGGAACCCTTAATACTGACTTTATCTAGTAGAGGCTACTTAGATCTATTTGTGTGTGTGTTTTGCATACTGTGCACACATTTACTATATTTTCTTGTTGTATCTTAATAGAGACTGAGAAGTAAATATGTATGTTTATTACATCCCTGTAAAAACGACAGAGCTAAAGGTGGCCTAAAACTTCTGGATGGTGCTGTAGTTCACACTAACCTGCTCCCAATTTGTTCTTTGCTTTTTCATGTTTCCCCAACACCGTGCACCCTTATGCTATATCTCTCTCAGTAACTTTGAGTCCAGGAAGACTGCTAGGAGTCCAAAACCAAACCACTGACTGACCCACATATATTTAAATCAACTTCCAACGCAATTACATAACCATTTCCATTTTCAAAACAGTAACTAATGTTATATCAAATTATCCTTGCCTTGTTTACTTTGAATTAGACACTTTGATTTCTAGCATTTTGGCTCCTTGAATCCTGATCAGAAGACGCAGGCGTATTGCTCGAATTTCCAAGTGTAAACTTTTTGAAGTGTAAACTTTAAATATAATACTTTAAATCTTTTACCTCAAACAGCCAAGTTACCAGGTTTTCCTACAGTGGAACATCTGAGTGGTTTTGATGGAGCCAAGTGTTGTTGTGGAGTTAGAGTCCAGATTGGGTGAATTTCAGGAAGAAATAATCTGCTGCCGCAAAGAAAGGGGCGAAGTTAAAGTACGAGAGCACAGCACAGAGCGCACTCTCTTCGGAGGACTTTTTTTTCCACACTCCTCCATCCTGTGTTCTTCAGTAGACAGGGTTTTGTATTGAAAGGGAACAATAGGGTTCTTAATCAGTGGACCTTTCCCCCTCGCCAGTTCCTGGGTCAACTGATGGCCCACGCTGCTTTGTAGCAACTGAACGGCATAAAATATATGTTTATGAAAAGGAGAATTAATCACAGTGGGTATCTTTGGATAAAGTCATATTTGTTTTTTATACCCTTTCTCCAGCTCTGTCTAGGAGGGCTTTCATGTGGCTGTAATTACCATATTTCATTAGTGTGTGGAGTGTCACCGCTGGAGCATCAAAGCGGTTGGCTCTTCGCATGTGCGGCAACCACTGCCAGGGAAGTACACAACTATCTGTTTTTTCCTAGAATAAATTCGCCTGCGCCTGTTTTTGAGTGCACTCTCTCCCTCAAGCTGCTGTCGATATCAAAGAGAACCCATTCCGCATGTGAAGTGCCCCTTGTGCAGAATAATAAAGCAGTGCATCATGGCAAAAAACTGTGAAACACAACACTCTCACCACCATCCTTCAATGCACACGCAAGGACACACACGCACATCCACACGGACACACATACTATATGCACAAGCACACATGGTATTCTTCTTCTTTGTACCTACTTTACTCTCTTGAGTACGCATTCGCTCCTTCTACCTCTGCACTCAAAAACAAACTATCTTCCTTACTGTATGTTTCAATACATAACCAGCAGTGTACAATATTGTATATGCATTTAGTATTCTCAGAATGAAAAGAAAATGCTCCATATACTACAAGTTGATCTCATGTTCAATATGCACGCACATTTATTAACCCAGCATTACAGTTTGAGGAATAACAATAAAACTGGCATTATTTTATCTTAGTTTATCTCAAAACCTATTATGCACACAATGACAGAGACCTTCTTTACAAACACAACAGCAAACATATAGTATTACTCATGTCTTCAAACTGCAAAGCAGCTGCTTCCTTGAGTTCTTGAGCATGCTCAGTGATGTCTGGTATGTGACGGCGCAAAGTTGCAAAGTTTATTCAGATTAAACTACATTGGCCTTCATTGGAATTAAAGAAAAAGCTACCCACTGCATCTTATTTTGGCTTTAATGCGTTTTAACAGTTCCTGGGTGACGTTAGAATTCAATGATGTGGAGTTATGAGTTTTATCAAGCTTCGTGTACACAATAGACACTATTTTTTTAAGATTAATGTATTATTGGCTTCTTAGTGTAAGATGACATTTATTTTGCAAGGATTTAATTTGTACAAGCTTTAATTTAACTAATTTAAAGAGTTATGCTATATTTTAATTATTAGTCATTAGAAGCACGCTTTGTTGTGATTTATTATTGGTGGCGTGGTAAGCCTTAAATAAAAAAGGATGTGATGTGAGAAAGAGAAATGTTTTACTTTTTTCTGTCATGGAGTCTGCTGTCTCCGTGCTGTGCTTTTACACACGACACTCCTTATTAACATCAGGTAAAACTACAACCAAGTAAAAACATTAGTGTTACATGAGGAAAGTTTGGGATGATCAAAATGATGAATACCAGTCTTATTCCTTAATTACTTTATCTTGTTTCCATTTTTATTTAGTTGAATAATCAAGAAGAGGCTCATTTACAAAGTGAATGTAAATTAGACTAAACTGAACCTACCATATGAATCTCCTCATGAACAGTGCTTTAATATAGCGTCAGTACGTGCTGTTTTGGCTCAGAGACATGCACCTGACCTGCAGTAACACACATCAAGGCCACAGAGCTCAGCCATTCTTTTCAAAGCCGCACATCTTCAAGGGGACAATGAGACAAATAATGTCTGAACCAGTACAAACACAGATGAGCTGTGAGTTTAGCAAAGCCCACCAAACAGCACCGCTATCAGCAGGATTATCTAAAGGAGGACGAGCAATCTGCTCAGGGCTAAACACACTTGTGTTTTGCCAAAGCTTTATGGGTGTCTTCAGCTAGACGGAAAATCAAAGCTTTCTGTGAAATTCACCACACAGGACATGGTCAGGGTAGACAGACGTTGCTTGTAGCTCATAATTACAGATCCATGGGTTTAAAAAATGGCTTTTTATAAACATCCTTTAGCTACAACCAGACAGAACTGCCAATTCAAGCGTGACTTTCAGTGCATACATGTGTGCTACAGTAGGCCTGATTCAATGAGACAATAATGCATTACTGTGAATGTAACAAAGTCGTGTTGTTTGGCTGCACAATAACAAACTCCTCTGTGTGTTATTGCTGTGATCAGGTTATGAGCTACAGCTCAGCAATCAAAGCACACACACTCGAAATGCTCTTAAGGCTTCAGCTGCAACGGATCGATGTTCACCTTGGCTCCGGTGACTTTCACTCTGTGAGGTATTGATCAGAGGTGAGGCTGCGGCTCTGCAATGTGAAAACACTGCAACCATCATACGTCTTCAGCTATTGTGTATGACTTCTTTTTTAGCTATTTACTGCAGCACGTGTCCAATACATTGAGGTGGCCTCCAGGTTCACAACCTTGGAGAGCAGTTTTCTAGATATATATATGTGTGATTATAGCACAAGCAATAAGTGAGGACACAAACAAAAACAGAAAAATATATAAAATGTGTTTGATCACAATAAAACATTAACAGTGATGCAGCAGAGTTGAGCAAAAATGAAAGCCGAAAAACCCCAAAACAAAATAAAAGCCAAATAAAAACAGTTTGATCCTAATATAGTAGGATGCTGATGGGTTAAAGGTTTAGTGTGTAATATCTAGTGACATCTAGTGGTGAAGTTGCAGATTGTGACCGGTTGATACCTCTCAACCCACCCTTCCATATAGTGGCTGAGAAAAAAATGTGCCAGTGTTTGGTTAGTCTGATCCTGGCTTTAAGGGGATATTAATCTGGTCCACATTCAGACATATTAGGTAAAGGTAATACATCTTAAACACTGGATGCTATTAAGGCCTTTACACACATTTTTTGGGGCATGATTTGCATTTGATTAATTCGGCCTTCATTATATATTTTTTGAACTGTTGTTTTCCTCACGAGTACTTTCACACACAACAAATAATTGTATTGGCCAGTCAGATTGTGTGAAACGGACATCACAACAACAATAACAACAACAACAGTGGGCCTGCTGATTTCATAGCCACACTGTTTTGTATGGAAAAAGGACTGGACGCTGTACATACACTAACCAAAGAAACAGAAGACACTGGAGACACACAGGCTGCATATGATGCTGAATTCATATTTCTTTCTGAAGAATGAACTGGTGCAAATCTATTCAGAACTTGTATTGAACAAGTGTCGCAACTGTTACAAATACTGGTGAGTGAGTATTTCGTTGGTGTGTAAAGGCCTGACAACCTAAAAAAGAAGAAGAGGAAGTCTGTTCTTAGCCAATGTAGAAACATGTTGATGCAGGATGGTGGACTCCGTCTGTAGATATAAACGGCTCATTCTAAGGTAATGAAAACACAATGATTCTTATTTTCATGTGATTATACGCTAATGAAAACACTACAAACTAATGAAGCCATCTCTGCAGTTATATCCCCCCAAATATTACACACGGGACCTTTAACTTGAATTAAATGCCAATTAAAATGATTAATTAATTTCTTTCTTAAAATCCCAAGGGAGTTCGCTGTTCTAAGATCCAAAGGGAGGATGTTCCACAGTCTAGAGGCCACAAGAACAGGGAGCAGCCTCCTCAACCACCTTAACATCCTCTCAGGGCAAACACAGGAGTTTGATCCTTAATCCTTTTAGAAGAAGTGATTTTTAACAACATCCTGGTTCTCTGTCAGTCAGGTCAGTGGGTCTGAAGCCTGATCCACTGCAGGCTTCCTCAGGCCTACTAAGCCTTAACCTTGGAAGCCCCCCCCCCCATCAATAAGAGGCACAGAGGCCAACAGGGAAGGGGAACGGTGGGGGGACAGGCCAGGGGGTGTCGGAGGTGTGTGGAGAAACCCAGGACCTGCCACATTATATGCTTTAACATGACTGGCAAATCCACCACGGTTAAACAAACTTAACCTTCATTTGTGAAACGGTGCAAATCAAAGGGCAAAAAACGACTTGTGCAAGTAATTACCAGCGGGGGAGAGCAACAGGGCAAAGGAAGGATGGAGGGAAGGGGAGGTGGGAGGGATC
>JAPQRN010000019.1:20597255-20607378 GCA_037367275.1 Coranthus polyacanthus | reverse complement strand
GTGCTGGAGATGTGGGGTGGGGGGGTGGGGGTGGGTGTCTCAGGGACAGCGAGGCGTTAACAGGTTGAATGGAAGGAAATGGGAATCATTTAAGGTGAGGAGCATTTTTAATGAGTTTGCTCAGAAATTGATTTTCCACTGTAATCTTTTATTTATATGCGGCTGGCAGTGTGTCCCCGGCAGAGTGAGGGTCAGCCTCAGAGCGCCCTGTCAAGGCCCCCACTCCCTCAAACAACACCCCAAAGCCCAGGGAAAATGGTATTCTAGCTAAGGCAAATATTGTCCTGTCTTGGCTTAAGGGGCAAAAAAGCTGTTTGCTCTAAAAAACTTGCTCTTCGCTCTTTTCATCCATTCGAGCGTGGATTGTTTAAGGATGGAACCTTGTCTTGAAAAACAGAGCAAAATGTGTATTTAATGCAATTAACATTACTATCCAAATAAATAAATTAAATGTGTTCAGAGGTTTTGTTAGCATTACTCTATTAGCAGTTTGATATTGTTATGTATTATCAAAAAAAAAAACAAAAGAAAAAGTTCCTTCTATTGTCTCTTTGTTATATTTATGTGGATTCATCCATTTCATTATTTCAGCGAGTATCCAATTAAATTAGATATATAATAAGTGTAACATGTTTTATTTGTTTTACATGACTGTATCTCTTGTGTTCTACATTATCAGTTGATATTTTCAACATATGTGCCTCATACAGCAGCCAATAATATAAAACTAACATCCGTATTAAATGAATAGTAATAGATAGTATTACGTATGAAATACATGGAAACAGCTCAGACAGAGAGACAGATTTTTTTAATTCTATTTTTTTAATGCAACCAGTCATAAAATGTAATTGTTCGTTACGAAAGTGCTCAGAGATATGACCTCAACTGACATAAAAAGTGATATGTATTATATTGATTTAAATCCGCTTCCTGGGTCGTTTCTTGCTTCGAGTTGAGTGATGAACGCGACAAAACTGCGACACAAATCTATTAGAATTACGCATAAATTCAGAAAAAAAATATTAGTATTTTCATGTCGGTATTTTTCATATTATGTTTGTATTTTAAACTATGTGGACTAAGTGTAAATTTAAACAGTGGATCCACATTTTATCTCCTTTTAAATGAACAATAATATTGACTTTTTCACCTGACATTTTTATAGTACATTTGTTAATATATCCGTCCCTCTAATGAGCGTCTTCTATCCATATATAGTTTCCAAAAGGCTCTGCTTGCCTCTCTTTCTGCAGCCCCTGTGGTTCTGGGGCCTTTAAACAGCTTCTCTCCAGCTTTGCTCTGTGTCTCCTTCGCTGTTGCTGAAGTTATTATGTGACTCTATCGCCACTTAGTGGTGGAAGTGTTTATTACAGCACGGCGGCGCTTTCATCGGGGGACATTTTTACTTTTTATATTGAAGTAGTTATTGAGTATAATCTGCTGTTTTTAATTCATGCTTGGGTAATATTCTATATAACCACATATGGACATTACACCTCAGTGTGAAGTGTCACAAGGTAGTGTTCCTCTTTACTCACCTTAATAATAAAGATGCAAATGCTCCTCACCCCCAAGGCTATTTAATAATATTTCAGCAGCCAAATCATTTGAATATAGATTAAAAAAAATAGATTTGGATTTTGATCTTAAATGTAGATATAATAATGTTTTCCAACACTGAAAAGTTCAAGCAGAAAAATATGCTAAATTCTCCTTATAGATCATTATAGTTTAGAAGTAGTAGTAGTAGTTTGTAAGTTTATACTGTATACTTCAGGTCAGTTTGAATATAACATTTAGTATAACTACATTATGCTTCTTCACTTGTGAAAAACATGATCATATATCATATCACAAGTGCAATGGATCTTACTATCAAATGACAATGATATTCTGATAGAACTATATAATAGAACCACTGAAGATCAGAGCGAAGCCCTGCGTCAGTGAGATGTGTTTAGATGTCATCAACCATGTCTTTCACTTTGTTGTTTAACCTGCTTTGGACATTAAGTCATTGGCCCAAAATATACTGTCATATATTGTTACAGTTGCCCATGTTGGTAGTTTGTCTGATATATCTCTATTTGGTTCAGCTTTTAAGTGATTTGTGCCGTTTCATGAACATCATAGATGTTCGTGTTTTTCAGGTTCAGATTCAGACTAACTTTATTAATCCCGAGGGGAAATTCACATGTCCTTCAGCTCAAGAAAAGAGAGAAAAATTAAATCAAACCAAGCAATCAGTGAATTATTTACAGAAGTCAGTCCATCTTCATTTGAATCCCCGGTGTATCTGAGGCGTTGTACAGGCTGATGCGGAGGGGATGAAGGATCTTCAGGCCTGCATCGTGGTGAGGTGAGTCGTCCACTGCAGCTGCTGCTCTGGTTGGTTAGAATGTGGTGAAGAGGATGATCTGAATTATCCGTGATGTTCTCCACCCTATTCAGTGTGAATCTCTCCACCACAGTCTCCAGTGAGTCATACTGAGTTTGAATCATGTGCAGCGGAAACAAAGCAACAAAGCAACCTCCAAGAGGAACCTGGAAAGGCCAGTGACAGTTCAGCGTTATAATGCAAAATTAAGCAAGTTTGACAATTTTGGTTTCACTTTGTAACTTAACACAGTGTAATCACCGTTCACATTGTCAGAATGTTCTGATATTTAAATGTATATTTTCAAAGATAACTTTATGCCACAGGTTCTTCCCTGTTAGAAGCAGACGTAGACATGAACTAAAGACCACAATGTAAGAGACAGTTTCTCCAGCCTTCCTCCCTTTGGTCTAAATGATCTGCTTCTTTAAAATGTTTATTTTCATTCGTCTAATGCAGCCATAAAGCAGTGGAGGCACAAAGCCTATGGTTTCACTTCCTTAAAAAGCTGTTTTCTCTGTTTTCTCCAGCAGATGGCAGGTTGAGATCACCTGTCTGCACAGCTTCCCTCCCTCCGAACTAATACTCCAAAATGCTGAAATGAGTGTTTTCAGTATATTGTCTGGTTCTGTCAGTATCTGTTGGCTAACACTGGATAAACTGTGGATTCATCAATCAGAATTTTACCAACTGAGCCCCAGTGGAGCTTCTTTTCATCAATATACAGTATGACTTGATCTTTAATTTCACAAATGTCTTAACACACGACACCTTTGACACCATCCTGGAAGAGGGATCCGTCCTCTGTGGCTCCTCCTGAGGTTTCCTCCATTTTTTTTTCCCCTTTAAAGGTTTTATGAGGGAAATGTTTCCTTACACTAACTGAAAGTTGAAGGACAGAGGGTATTTTGTACGGATTGTGAAGCCCTTTACGGCGAATCTGTGATTTGTGATATTGGGCTACATAAATAAAACTGAATTGAACATAAAATAATAAAGAAACGAAGCACAAAGCTGTGTTGCATTAGTCCTCCAGTTATTTTGTCTGCTGTTGAATTTTTTTTTTAATGTGTTCCATTCTATTTTTCTTGATTCATTTTTGATCTCAATGAAATGTTACCTGGAAAGAAATACATCTTCAAACACTTCATTTGTTTTCAAAGTTTATTTTTTTTTCAATTATCTTCAAAAGCAAGAAAATATACTCTTTTCTTCCAGAAATAATAAATATACAATACTTCTTTATGAACAAAATGCACAATTTACAAAACTGGCAACTTATTGCCCCACCTCCTGCACAGCACTGTGTGACTGCATCCATTGAACTCATTTATCACAGACTTAGAACAGTTATAGTTATTAGTGTGTTCTATTAGCATTATTAATGTCAATTTTATTTTTCTATACAGTATTACAGTTTTTATTTTATTGGGGAGAGGTCTCCTCCACACAAACTCTTTTAACATTACACATCTTCATTGTGCTATGTGGTTGTTATTCTATCATAATACTTTCATGAGGTTTGAAGACTCCACATGTGTCTCGACTCAGAGCTTATTTCACACATTTTTGAGACTTGGGGCTGGCTTCGGCTGAGCCCTCCCTGTAAATGAGGCCGACAGCGGGACTCTCCTGCCTCGGGACGCCGCATCCTGACCAAAATATATTCCTCCATCTCTCATCTGCATGTGCTCAAGGTCATTCATGTTCATCAGGTACATTCCACCGCTCTGGTATGGACGCAGAGTGTCCGTCTGTGTGATAACGCTGTCTTACGGTCAGGAGGTGAAGAGCGTGTGTGATAATAGCCAGGCTAAAACGCAAGACAGTGTGAGTGTGCTGTGGAGTGGAGCTGGCGGGGCTGAGCTGGGACTGGACGGAGTGGAGGAAGCTGGACTGGGGTGTCTCTCTGTAGCCTCGATCTCCAACCGCCTGCGCTGCTCTTGGTGGGTCAGAGGGGGCTCCACTGTCACGTAGCCGTTGATGATCCTAACATTAGGTGCCGGGGTGGTGCTGCAGAGAGGACAGAGGAAGGGAAAAAAAACAGGTTTTTATCAGGCAACCGTGGACAAATATGGAAACTGTAAGAGCTTTAACAGTGCAACTTAAAATCCCTGTCATTTGAGTTCTGAGGAATAGAATCTAAATGAGGTGCCAGATATATGTTTGCAATCTGTCTTATACACAATGAAAAATGTTACATAAATAAATGAACCACGTATGCTTAAGTAACGCTTAACTAATGCTAATGATTTAATGCAAGTTGTGTTATGCATTCCTGTCACTCTCCAGGAACTATTGATCAAGTCACTGTGGTTAAGTGATTAATTCACACTTATTTGAGCATCAATTAAGGAATATTAATTCGCAATTACTTTTTTAAAATTAAAAAGCAATGGAAGCTCCAGGACCGAGGCATGATTTGTCTCTAACTCAGACTGCAGAAGGCTTAAATTAGCTTTGACTGAAGTCTGGAAAACACTTTTGTACAGAGACGCTGACTGCAGACTGTCTCCCATCTTTGAGAGCAACATTGTTTTACTGAGGATCTCCTCAGCGCCAGTATGAAGAGTAAACTATTATAAAAAGCAAGTCTTAAAAAACCTCAACATGACATTGTTTGTGTGTTTCACTGGTTTTCTGCTGTGAGACATGACATGATCATCATCTTCATCATCTTCTGACCACTGGGTCGTACAGTAACATTTAAATAAGTAAAATACAGCAACAAGTAACTGTATAAATGTTGTATAAAAAAGCTTCACTACTCTTCATAGAATACACTGACCTGAAACATTTGTGGAATCCAGATAATTTGGTGACATATTAGTTGTTGCATGAATTAACAGTGAATTAATATTCCTTAACTGCTGATCAAGTAAGTGTGAATAAATCACACAAATCCACAGTGACTTGATCATCAGTTGATGGTGAGCAAAAGGAATTCATGATACATCTTGAATTAATTCATCATAAGTCACGCATTAGTTAAGCATTAATATGATTTGCAACCTTATTACGAAGTGTGACCAAAACATTACTCCAGTTACATTTTTAAAAGGGACAATATGACTGAGGTTACAATACACTGTGTATGAAAATTGTTTACAATCTAATCGGAAAGTCTCACCTGTCCCCGATGCGAACCCACAGGTCGCTGAAGAGGCGGGGTCTCCCGTGACCACGGTGAGCTTTGCGAGGCCGTTTGTGTCGGCCGAACTCCTCCAGCTGGCTCAGGCTGTCAGGAAGCAGCATGTGAGGCAGCTCCTCCTCGCCGAGGCCCGGCACGCTCTCTGGGATTTCCAGCTCCAGCTCCATGTCCGGTGGAGTGGTCATCCAGCTGGTGGGAAATACGGTGCTTGTGTCAGAGCTCTCTGGTGCAGGCTCTTCATCTGGTTTATTCCTGGAACAGGGAGCAAATATTAGAAAAACATATATTTACTTTTTTTTTAGGCAGGCTTTATGCTATTCTGACCATTTAAAAAGCAGGTACTGTTACTGTTCAAAGATATCGTAGACACTTTTGATTTATAGACTTTTGATTTCCAGCTTTTATTGACTGAAAAAACAGGGCAGTTTAAGATTTCACAACACATAACATTTCAGTGTGGCTGCCAGTGAATGTTATTGTTTGTGGTTTCTGACCACTCTATTGCTTTCCACTTACAAATGAACTTCAATCAAGGACACAAAGGCACTCTTGCCCCATAAACAGTGAACTCAGTGGCAGAAATACCCAGTGGGCAACATTATGGGAAGTTGTAACTCTTATGGCTGTACTGTTACGTCAAAACTGACATCTGCCCAAAGCAGACCACCCGGAATCACCGGCCACTCCTCAAAACTTTGCCATGCACCTCTTTCTTCCACCCATTACTCATACTTTCTCCTGTCTTGTTCTTTTCCTCTACAGTAAATGTGGCTTGTGTATGACTTTGTGTTTCAAGGTGGGACATCAAAAAGATCCTCAGGGAAACCTACTATGCATAAGGAAGTTACAGTAAAACACAGTGGTGGAAAATACTTTTACTCAAGTACTGTACTTAAGTACACATTTGAGGTACTTGATTATTTTCATTTTACTTCCACTCCGCTACATCTCAGAAGGAAATATTGTACCGAACAACTTTAGTTACTATTCACTTTTTTTTACAAAATGGATAACAAAATAACTTGTCTTTTAAAATACAACATGACGTTAAAGATTAAACCAGTGGTTTCCAAACTTTTTGGCTTCAAACATCTTACAAAAAGCAGCGTGTAGTCAGGCTGACATTTCAGATGTCTACGAATTGTTAACAGCTCCACCAAATAGTGATTTTCCCTCTAAACTTCTCTCATGTTTGATTTCAATAAATGTTCCAATCATTCAAAATCTGCCCGAAAATCAAACATTAGAGAAAATGTCCAAAAACTAAAAACAGATTTGTTTATCAAAACTTTGTTTTTCTTCTTTCCTCTCCCATTAATCATCTCAGATTCATCTGTTGTCTCTGGATGTAAATCTTGGTTATAAAGTAGTTCTTGAACTACTTTAAGGCCTGAATGTCAGGAATGGATGTATATATACAAGTGAAATGAAGTTGATCAGACAAAGCATGACATTTGTTGTGTTCATACTGTCTAAAATGAAATACAATACAATAATAAGTCAAAGTACATTTTAATGTCGCTGCATTCTTTTTTAATTTGCATTTTCCATACCATCGTAACTTTTTCTTATTTGGTGTTGTAGCGCAACCATTAATAATGTAATGATGTCACATACAATAATATATCAGTCAAAGGAACCAAACCTAATCCTAGTTAAAGGATTTGAATACGTCTTCCAGCATTAGAGAAACAGTTACAGAGTTTAGTGTTACATTATATAGGTTACTGGTGTTAAATAATATATTTTTGTATCCTAAATGCCAGAATATGATGGATGTTTGTGTCAGGATTTCCACTGGAACGACATGCAGTCATAATTATTATTAATTTGCTCTTCAGACATGAAATTGATGGTCTGCATTCAGACTTTTTACAGCTTGAAAACCCCCCATCCAGGCCATGATGACTTGGTCAGGGTGATGATAGCTCCTGGCTGTGGTCAAGCTACTGTGGAGCCAAACCCCGCTCTGGTCTGCTCTGTCTGTCAGTCATATAATCTGTCTTTCAAACCTTTTGCCAGTCGGTTCAAAACAGTCCAGGTCTGAAGCTAACAGTTTCTATAAACACCTCTTATTCAGCCATCTTGTGGTGTTTGTTCTCGCCTGTCATGTCACCTTGTATCAGGGAAAATATGTGCGTGCATGCACATTTGTAAGTGTGTGGTCATGCGGTTGTGTGTGAAGTGTTTCGCGACCACAGTAAGTCAGTCCACTTGTCAGCTTTTAAACCAGAACCACTGGCTAAAGCCCACAACTCTGCAAACAGGGCGGAGGGAGATAGGGAGGTTTACAGCTGTAATTTGCAGCGAGAAGTTTGTAAAAGCACTGGCTGGGTGGATAGAGGGGGATGTTTTTTTACTGTTGTTAAAGAGATTCCCCTTGTTGTGCCTTGTTTTTCCATTTTCAACCCGAGTCAAGTGGCTGTTGTTACCATTTTATGGGCACATGGATCAACCTCCAAGGTGAGAGGGGAGCAGCCCTGTGCCAAGGAATGAGGGTGAACACGTACATACACAGAGGTATTCGAAGGACTGTGGGTTTTTGTGCTAAAGGGCAGATGCCAAGCCCCTGTGTGAGGTGTCTATATGCTGTACACGTGTGTGTGTGTGCGCGCTCTCCGGCACAGACCTCACCCTGCGTACACGTGTTTGTGTGCGTATGTGTTTGTGTTGATCGTGGTACCAGTGGCTGCTGAGAACAGGCAGAACCAGCGCTGGCAGCTCGCCTTTGGCAGCCAGAGGAGCAAAGGGAGGTAGGAGGGAGTTGATGAGGTATCAAAGGACTCCTGCATAGCTGAGCTTTATTTGTTACAGGGCACAATTTGGACAGTATCTACATTACAGTTTAATAAATCCGATGAGGTTAAATGCCTCGACTCTCGAGAAAATAACATGGATATTGACTGGCTAAGTTGAGTGGGATTGATAGATTGTTATCTTTCTCTGTTTGATGTATGTCCACATAGATCTGTGCGCCTGCCAAGAACTAAGAGTGCACAAATGCTCTATTTCACAGTCCATTTTACCATAATCTTATCGGGACAATGCTACACATAACCACATGCTTCTCATCTTTTTCTATTCATCATCTTGTCAAGGAAGCAGACTCTCACGGTTTAGTTTTACAAAACATCCAGTACTGAGAATTACTTAGCCTCCACCAAAAAGTAATATGTGCGTACCACGCTTATGACCAGATTTCTAACTAGTAAATGAAATAATATATTTTTACAGGGTTTTGTAAAACAACATATTACACTTGTTTCTTTAGAACTTGAATCAAATGGCATACTTTGTGTATATTTTACATACTCAAGTGTTGATTCCTGTGTTTACTCACTCTGTTTCCTGGTGATCAGAAGGCGTATGGACAATCTCATAGCCCTCCTGCCTGAGGATGTCCAGCACACTGTGGTTACCCAGGAAGTGACCTATAAGTGGACAAAATGACAAAGGTCAGTATGGATAAGATAAGCAAGACAGCAGACAGTCACGGGAAGTTGAAACAGGTTTTTTCACCTCAGATTTTATGACTAAATATAACCGGGATGCTTACAATAGAACCTCAAAACTCTCCAGTATTCTCAAGTAAATGACACCTAAACTGGCTGTATTAGCCATAAAAGCATGATTGTTTTGGTGGTAATGCTGGTTCAGGTCAAAACTTCAAGACCAACCACTATTAACCACCATTATAAGTATTGCGTGTGGACATTCAACATCCCTAGAAGACGAATCCTGGAGAAGCCCCTCACACTTTTACTGGAGTGCCACCATTAAAAGTGCAATATGTAACATAGGTGAAGAAACGTACACGTATTAATCACCATTTTGTATCTGATTTGTGAACATGTCGTAAATCACCATAACCCTCTCGTTCTGAAAGGGTTTAATGTTCAAGGCTCAAATCTGCCCTGTTTTTGAATTCAGTAATCATGAAAAAAGAAAACACATTCTTATCCAGTAACTTAGGATTCACAATCAGCTAGAATAAATGAACACTTACTTTGATATTTTCGGCCACCAATTTACAATGTACAAATTGTTTTAGTAAAAATTAGGCACAATTTATCTATTTTAATCCATACATTAGTTGGCATCATACATCATTTTAAAATGCATTGTATAAGCATTTTGTGTTCAGTAGGCCATCGTTGAGGATGAGATGAAGCCTTGTTTTGATGAGAGGAATAGGTATATAGGTACGTTTCACACATCTAAACTCTAGACTCTAACACACCCGGTGGGTTAAAAACTGAGCACCTTCCCTGACTTAGATTTTTCCATGAAAATCCTGATGCTCGCTCTCACTTCCTCTACAGTGACAACAGTGTACAACGCTAGCTACCGTTATCTTAAAAGTTGAGTCTGCTAACTTAACCCTTGTATGGTATTTGGGCCAAATTGACCCGTTTCAAACTCAATGACCTTAGCATATTTTCTGTGATAAACATGTACAAAAAATGTTAATCAAAATTTGAGCACACATGCTGCTATACGTCACACATTTCCATCCTTCATATGGTCTTCACATGGTCTTCAGGTCAGTTTGACACAGGGACACACACAAACATGAACACACACACACACAC
>JAPQRN010000019.1:20561449-20574865 GCA_037367275.1 Coranthus polyacanthus | reverse complement strand
TTCAGCATTAATCATTCACCGTGGCACACTTACACAAACACACACACATGCACACACACTTACAGACACACACACACTTACACACACACACCCCAGAGGCAGTACCACCCATTTTCAGATGCACAAACACAGACACACGGTTGTACAGTAAACAGGCACATGTCACCCACATACCACCTGCTTTTGTAGGCAAACACACTCACACGTGCATGTGTGTATGTCGATACACACGCATGCGTACACACACACTTCCCTCAGGACACACTACACCATTCAGGAAACATTAGCAGCATTAGTCAGGAATGCTAATTGAAACAAACAGCTCATGGTTTCTTCATTTCTGAGGTGGGAGCTGGCTGTAATTGAGACTTCTGTGCATGATTGTGTGTGTGTGTGTGTGTGTGTGTATATATGTGCGTGTAGACACAGTTTTTACATGCCAGATATCTGGGAACCATTGTACACTATTATTGTGCTGCTTTTTCTCAAGTTTTGCTTTCAAACACAAAAGAGAGCAAATTATTCTCCATAAACAGACATTAACGCTGACAGAATCGCTGTTTCGGACCAAAGCAAACATGATCTTTCTTTTAGTTCACAACTACATACAAACACACACAACTTGCATCAGCATGTAATTGGAAAGATTTCATTTAATGTAAAATAGGGATTCAGGCAGGGTGGGGGAGTGGCTGCTATACTCACATTGTTTGGCCTGCAATTTAGGATGTAACGCTTAAACGACGGGTCAAAATTTTGATACCAATACCCATCAACATTTTTGAGCAGGGGTTCCCAAACTTTTTCAGCTCAAGACGCAAAAGAGAAATTTGGTGTTTCCTCGGGACCCAAATCTTACAAAAAAAATCACTACTTCCTGTCAACAGTCATTTCTGGGAATTTCTGGGGTATAAAGAAAATGTATATAAATGTTACCTGGGTTTAAGTATGTATGAAATATCTGTTAATCAGCTATATTAGCTAGCAAGCTAACAGTAATGAGAAAATAACATTCATTTAATTACATGCAGAACACATTTTATTTTGAAATACTAGTTTTTTCACATGCATAGAACAAACTGGATTTCCGTTAAGTAAGAAGAAGCTAACATTAGCAACCCAACAACACACTACTCACCTGCTAACGCTAATACACACAAATAAACACATGACTATCATCGCATTGTTACGTATTTTACTCTGCCAATTGTGACCTGACAAAAATAGGTCCCTGAGTTTGTGAAAGGCAATTTAAGAGGGTAAGAAAACAAAAACCCACCTCACCCAAAACATCTTACCCACAGTATCTACTATTCCCTTACCTGCACCAAAAGCAAAAAAGTATGTCTGGTTGGGATTTCTTTGCAGCAGAGCAGACACGCGGCGAGCCATTCGCTCATTACGTTTGTAGATGAGCTCCTGACGAAAGTAGCTGTCAATCTGCTGGGCTATCAGGCGATCATGAGCTGGCAGCGAGCTGTTGATGAAGTGAGGCAACTGAGAGAAAGAGAAAGATATTTTCAACTTGTGATGACTACTGATTGCAGAATAACAAGTTAATCATTAGAATTAAGAAAAGGGAATAAAATAAAACGGGAAAAATTGAATACAGGTGTTGCTGACAATGTGGGTGTAAGACCTGAAGTATTTGCGTGGTGAGCTACAGCCCCTTTTTTTTTTTAAATGAGAAAGCATCAGTGAAGTATTTGAGTGTTCTGGCTGTGCATCTTAACTGTATCCACTCGTGTATTTGTGTGCATGAGTGGGTGCACATGCACACAAATGTAAAGTACATCCATGAGTGTGTGAAAAAAAATGTGTGATTTATTACAGCAAGAGCCAGAGAGGTACAGGCAGACTACAGTGGCTGTGTTCGACTCGTGACTGCGTCAGTGAACTCAACAGGCTGTTAATCTACGAGGATGAGCGGGGTCTGCAGGGGGAGCGGATGTATGACACGGGGGTCTAAGCAACACACATCCACACTGTGTCTCTTGTTTCCTGTCAGGCCATTACTATATGACTTTTTCTGCCATTTTCACTTCATATATGCAATATAACTCAGTTTCAAAGAATATTCTCCAACCTCATTCCATCTCCATGTCCCTGCTGCTGCTCTATGGTTTAAACATGTGTGTGTGTGTGTGTGTGTGTGTCTGTGTATGTGTGTGGCAGGGTTCCACTAAAGATTTACCGATCAAGTTTCAATGTTAAAAAACAATATAATGTACACCTAATGACAATGACCTCAAATCAGCTTGACTATTTAATGGACAGAAATGATTAATTAAAACCTCAACATTATCTGCTAAAATGTACGCTGTTGTGAAACATCTGTAACTTAAAACATCTGTAGCCTGTTTAAAAAAAGGCCAGGAAAAGGCCAGGCCTGCATGACATCAAATGTAGCCTAAAGGCTACCAGGTAACATTTTATTTTCTCCTTTTTTTTCATTGCCGCAAATGTCCTCTGCTTCTGACTAACATGTACAATGTGTCTTTCCAGCTTGCAATGCACAAAAGCTACGTCACTCTCTCCTCATCCAGACCACTTCTTCTTCAGCGCTGTCTTTATTCTATAATGCAGAGAGAAGTCCCTCTGTGCTGGGTTATAGTTATAGAGAAGTTATAGTTATGTTGGCCAGGGCAGATTGTATATTAATTTTACCATTCCAAAAACTGGTAATTACTGGCTAACGGTAACCCTGATATGCTGTTGTGTTTATATGAAAATATAAAAATGTGAATGTGACTCATATATACAGTCACTGTTTAAAAGATGGTTCTAAGTAGACACAACAATGGAACAGCTGCAAGTGGTGCATAAATGTGTGTGTGTGTCAGTGTGAGGTGTCTGAATATGGAATAAATGGGGGGATTTATTGAACCACATGTGAACAAGGTGCTGCTCTCCAGGCAGCATCCATCCAAAATCTGTATCTGACACATTTTCTCTCACTCCTTTCACGGTCTGTTTCACATTAATAGAATGTTCATTTCTTTCATTTGTGATGTGCATTTCACACATTTGGAATAAATACCTCACAGTTTAAAAATGCTGATGTATAGGAAGATGATATTGTGTTACGGCGACTCTGACAATATTATCTATACCATGTCTACAAAAACAGTCCCACTGCTTTTTTTTTTTTTTTCTTCTTCTTAAACTATATAAAACCCTCAGGTTCTCTTGACCTGTGGATGATTTTTAGGGCAGGCTTGTGTCCTAAAAATGAACTGGAACAGTAGATTTTAATCACAATCAGGGCTTTAACATTTTTAGTTTTCAGTAATGTTTCGTTAGCCATAATAAATACCATAACAAATATCAGTCAAAAACACAATTGGGCTACGTCCTGAAGGAAAGGACTGCTTCATAAGTAAAAAATCATGCAGATCTGGATAAATATGAGCAAATAGAGAAGTTAAAGCATGAAAGAGAAACATGGAGATGGATTGCTTCATCACTGCTCTGATGACCGAGGATAGCGTGAGTGTTTGATGACAAAAGAAAAAAGGTGTTCGGTCGGAGAGAGGTCAAGGTGGGAGTGTAGAAGTAAACGCAGATAAGTTATCGCAGGGGAGGCTATTAGCTGCTCTCTGACCCAGCCTACGCAGGAAATGCAGAGTGACAGTGAAATAGATCCTCCCTTTCTCACTACTAGCCCTTCTATGCATTTACTTGTCTGTCCTGCCAACAACCTGCCTTGATCTGTCCTTACATTTTCTTTTTTCGCATTTTTGGCCTTTCATTTTATTCTTTGTGTGTTTCCTTTCCTTTCCTTTCCTAGGCTGTAAGCTGCACTGTATGCAAACATGTTTTTTAAGCTTTTGATCTAATTGTAATATTGATCCTTTTTATATTTTTCCTCTCCTTATGTTTTCTCTGTGTCATTGATGGATTTGGGATCAGTTGAGTGTTGAAATGCATTAAGCTGTGCTGCACCATTCTGCACCGCAGTGCTCTGGGACCCATCAACCGCTTCTTTCTAATATGATGAAGATTAAGCTCTGAGTGCACCAGGGGTGTTGGAGGCCTCTGGATCAGGTCCTATCTATCAAAAAACACCTGCTCTTTTACAGCCCTCGAGGTTCACTTTCACACACACACGCGCGCTATATGTTCACACACAAACCTGCTATAGATCACCAGGCTACTGAAGCAGGCACCAGAGTCAAGCATCTGATTGCTCTAGCATGTGCTGGGGGATGTTAATACACGTTATTATGACATGAGGAGTAGGGGCGAACCAGTATGATTTAAAGCACTCATGCAGGAGACGACTGTAACCGCGACTGCAGGTGAAAACGTGGTTAACAAGCTTTTCATGGCCGCCAGAGAGCAAAAGATGGATAGATACAGACAACGAGAGAAAGACAGAGAAAGGATAGTATGTTTGGTCAAGGTTTAACCACAGAGGCATGAGGTGAGTTTTGGTGAATGTCTGTTACATATATATATATTTTTCCTTTTTATGTCTTGAGTGTAAATGATCTGGATTCGCAGCAGTTGGGTGGTGAGTTGAGGTTACATGGTGCGTTAGATTTAATAGGACTAGGCTGACACAGCATAATTACTTATGAGGACGAATTTGAGTAAATCTGTACGTGAGGGAGGAGATGAAGTGACAAAGCTACCGCTTGCGCACCATATATTTGATTGCCTTGTGACAGCAAGCAGAGGTGAGCTCAAAGAAAGATGACGAAGACATCACTTAAGGAGAAGAGGCTATGTTAGGAGACAGAAAGTTAGAAGAGGTCAGATGGTATATTTATGGCTGAGTCCAGGGCTATTAAAGTGTCAGACTATCAAGTGACTTGAGGTTGAGGAGGATTAAGATGGTGATGTGCTGTGTGGTGGAATTGATGTGCAAGTCTAAACGTTGGAGGTGACGAAAGAGTAACGGCAGAGAAGTGGGTGTAAGGAGGTTGCCAGTTTAAATCAAGGGCCTGACAGATTTAGGTTTTTGGATAGCAAGTCAAATGGTTTTGGATTTGGTTTTTGGATTAGCAAATAATTTTTATTTTGTGCATAAATAACTGCCTCACCATTTTCTGTATTTTGGGGAGGTTTTTTTTGCAGAGTGGCCAATTCTACATTTAATACATATATTTTTTATAATTCTACATTTATGTAAAGTAATTAAAACAAATGGAATAGTAGTACATGATATCAAAAGTGGGGAGATTTTGTCATTTCTGCCTAAAATTCTTTTGATTATGGAAATAAAAGTTGAAAATAATTCATGTGCTTTAAACCTAATCATGGATAGATTTGAGACATTAAGAGACAATCAGACTATTCCAGAACATCAGATTTCACTGCAAGTTACTCACGTTATTCCCTCTGCCAAGGAGGTAAAGTAATCACCACTGTCTCTTTGTTGGTTGTTTGTTGCTGTATCCGTCAGCAGGTTTATGCAAAATCTACTGCACCGATTTGCATAAAACTTGGTGGAAGAATATGGCTTGGCCCAGGATAAACCCTTTCAAATTTTGGAGCAGATCCACAAAAAGGACAGATTCTGATTTTTCTTCCAGCTTTTTCTGACATTTTGAGATTTCAAACCCTTTGATTGATGAAGTGAGGGGTCTTGGAGGAGGTATGCTTCTAGTCGTCTTTTGATTTAAAGATTTGACATAAAGCTGCACAAGCTGCTGGATAGTGGCTGTACAATGTTCTGCCTGACTGTTTACAAAAAAGGGTACTGAGTACATTTTTTATTTCATGAGATGAATTCTTCATTTAAGCCAAAATCTCTTCATTCTACAAAGGAGACTCACCTGTGAGGTGTCATGGTTAAAAATGATGGAGCTGAGGTCTCCACAGTTGTAATGGGTAATGAGGTCCTCAGTGGTGTAGGAGCCCTGCAGACTGCCTGCTCGAACGCCTTCATGCTGCAAGAGCGTCTGGTTCAAAGCAAACAGCACCTGCAGGAGGAGAGACAGAACAGGAAGGCCGCTGTTAGTTTCTGCATCCACAAACTCAGTTTTCTCTGCTCGGTGCTCAAGAGGAATTTACCATGAAGGGAGAAAGTTGTCCGAGCGTTGCCAATGTTCCTCTTTAAAATATATATTGTGACGTTAATATACAATGAAGGCATTATGCTGAGTGTTGGTCAAATACAAGTTATTTTCAAGCATTTACATTTCATTCAGGATATTTTCAAACACTTTCCATGCAGGCTGACTACAGGTAAAAGCAGACCACAAAAGGCATGGCAAGGCTCCACTGACGGAAAGTGAGAACAGAGGGAGAAATGGAGAGCTGGAGAAAGAGAAAGAGAGACCCTTGAAAAAATAGCCCTCCTTTCTCTTTCACCAAGGCCGGAGTGCCATAAATTTACAGCACCCATTAAAATCAAAAGTAAACCCTCTTTAGAGAGAATTTATAGTGTGCAGCCGCCAGCCAGCCCAACAACTCCGCAGCTGTCCTAGACACGAGGGGTTAACCTCTCTGCTCCCGCCCTCTACAATCCCACGCCACTTCTGACTGGACCATAGGTGTGTCTGAAGGAGAATATTTCTTTCTGTCAGTGTGGAACAGCAGCAGATTTCACACAGATCTACATTGCATCCAGTAAGAGAGCTTCATCTCATGCGGTACAGTTGTTTGAAATGATTAGACCAAGTGACTCAGCTCATCATATCTTCAGACCGCACCACTCTGATCCATTCCTATGATCCTAATTACCTTCAAATAACGTCAAAGAAACCTGACTAGTGCTTCGGAAAAATTCTGCAGGGAGAACGTCAGCATCCAGGCCCGGGTGATTTGTGGAGCAGCTTAAGGCCGATACAGCTGCACAACTGATTGAGCCCGATGTCAAAAGTCTTGGTCGTAATTCATGCAATTAAGTTGTGTTTTCGCAATCATAAATGCCCATATCGTGCATATTGAATGTTTAAACTCCAGGTAACCTTTATGCCGGGATAATCACAACCAAGCTCTATAAGCTCGACCTCGTGACTCTCTCCCTCTTACTCACTGAGGTCATAGTGTTTGCTAACCGGTCTTGTGGGTTTTTTTTTTTTTCACAAGTGTGTTTTATCTCATAATGCAAGGAGACAACTGATGAGCTAATGGCATATGTAACTCTCTCATTATCCTCCTTCCTCACTCTCTACTTTACTCTTCCCCTGCTCTTGCCGCATTTCTTTGCTCCAGAAGAGTCTCCATCTTCCTCTCTTCGCTGTGCCAGCCCTTAATCTTTTCATTTCATTGAAAGGAAAAAGTTAACATTAAAATATGTTACACTGATATTGGCCTGACTCGCTTAAAATTGGTTTGCGCAGACAAAATCACATTAACAATACAAAAGGAAAAAAAAAACAAACGACAAAGACACCAAAAACATAAAAAACAAAAATGTAAACAGCTACCCATACATTAATAGAGGAGAAACCCTAAATGGAGTAAACTGGAATGTGTCAGTTTATATGCCTATAAAGTGTGTGTTACAAAGTGTGAAAAAATGAGTATATGCAAAAAAAAATGAACTCTGACCATAGTAAGAGTACTGGAATACATCATGAGAAACTGTATTGTTGTCATTGTATTGTGTCTTGGATGTAAAGTAATAAGCGTTGGAGGGGACTTATTGCCTTGGATCTGAAAATAAAATTTAAAGCTTAGGATATTTATGAGGTTATGAAAAGCCTACACAAGTCATAGACTGTATATCAGAAGTGGACGGAGCTACCGCGACGTCACCCATTGGTTTGTGAACTACCGTTTTGAGGCCAGGAATGTGTGTTTTGGCCGTCACCATGTTGGCTCTTTGGAGCCAGAAATGACCATATCTGGACAAAAGGGCGGAGTTGGGGAAGCATCACGGTCTTCTTAGTGTAACTTATTAACCGCAACTACAGTTGAGCTGTCTGTCAAGAAAAAATACACTTTATTCAATAAACAAAAGCTCCAAGAGTCCAACTTGGCAGGTTTGGCAGTTAATTTAAAGATGGACCAGATCACTTATTAGAGGGTTCAAATAAAACGAATGAGACGAATGACTCCTTGCTGTCGGTGGTATTACACTTTAAGATACTTCCACATTGGCTTCACTTTGGAGCTGTGGTACTACGCCCCTTGGGTAAGTCTTGGAGGGAAGGCTGCATGGATCTCGCGTGCTCTATTGTAGAGTCTTGGTATTGGCTCAATGATTTCCTTAGTAATGGATCAAATTGGGAAACAATAGAAAATTGTTGAAATAATAACTGCATACAGACATAGACAGTGTGTATGAGATGTGGTCTGATCTTGAGCCCCCTTCCCCTGCACGACCAACAACTGAGCCTGATCTTATTTATTCTAATTTATTCTCATTCTTTTTCAAGTATATTTTTGCTATGCTCAGCACCCTGCCACAGAAGCATAATCCAGGAATAGGTCATGATTATACACATAACCATTTCAGTCATGATAAAATATGCTTTCCGTGCTGTCTCCAGCTCATATCTCAGCACCAGACTTCCCAGATCCAGAGGCACCCCTGCTGGCTCAGTAATGACAGTATAGCCCATTTCACTTTCTATTTCCATCTAATGTCAGATACTTCTATTGCTCACATATTCCCTGCTCAACTCAATGTCATGTTAAGGTGTGACGCCAGGCACTGTGAGGATAAAATCTGCCTCATGGCCAACTAGCCGCAGTAGCTAATTCTGCTTCTGTAGATGCTGATCCTTTTCCAGTGAGTTGCCAGTGCCCTCAAGCCGTGACCCACACGGCCCTCTGCCACGTCTTGAGGAGTTTTCCAAGAGAAACACCAGAGCAGAGCAGGCCCTGGGCATAGTCAGGGGCTGGAGCTGGCAGAGAACACACCTGCCAGGTTGTTGGTAATGTTTCCAGCTCCAGAAGTCACCCGGTACAGAGAAAACGGCACCAGACATGACAGACAGCAGGGTGAGAGCATTAGAGTATGCAGAGTAAAAAGAGAGGGGGTGTGTGGTTGGTTGTGTTGTTAAGGGAGTTGTTATTTCAATATTGTCCGTCTCCTGGGGAAAGAACATCTCTGCAGCTGTAACCATGGCGCCTGAGTTTGTGCTGAGCTGAATGAGAGAGCACGTCAATCAATGTGGGAGAGCGGAGAGGGCGGGGGGGGGGAATGAAAAACATTGTGTGTTTACGTGTGTGCGCTTGCATATATAGACCTATATGTGAATATGTGTATGTGCATGCACACGTGTTGACGGACAGAGTGGGTGTTCTCATGCTGAAGTGGTCCACTCACTCTGACAGACTGGCTCCTTTACAGCCAGGCCTTCTCAAAGTAACTAACACTGACTCTCTTCACCACACAGTTTACTACCGCGGGTCTCTCTCCCCTCTCTTTTTACTTGTCTCGTCTAATACATGCGTGAGAAACTCCCATTGTAATTAAATAAAAAGCTTTATAAGAACAAAGCTGGAAAGTGCAGAGCACGCGGATGGTCTTGGAACCTGTGATCCGAGTGCAGCACTCCAAAAATTCATTAGTGAGCGTTGGAAAGAAAACAGAAGGACAGGGTCGAGCAGAAGTGGGAGCAGCATTAAAAAAGACAAAAAAAACAGATCTTTTATATTTCATGAAATGTCATTTATCAGCATGTGTGTGCATTGCAGCAATTGACCTTGAAGTGCATTAAATCCTGGCTGTTTGCTAGCAATAGTGTTAGCTTGTTTGAAGGTTTTACGTGTCTGTGGCATGTAATGAGTAGGTGCCGATGACAAGGCTCTGGAACAGAGAGCTCACTCTTGTCGGCTACATCACTTCCCCATTATACCTCCTTAAATCTGACTCAGAGAATGTGAGTGAAGGTTAGAGTGAAACAAGGGCTCCGGGCTGCGAAACAACAGAAGGAAGTATCAAACTGTGGAAGCCAAACACTGAACTCCGGCAAAGCAGGGAAAATATAATAGGCAGACTACAGGATTACTTTTTATTTGACAGTAAAAACATGACACCAAGGGCACACAATCAATAACAGCAGTTAGCACATGGGTCAAAACAACAAACAAAACACTGTCACTGCTGACTTTTTAAACAATTTCTTAACAGCAAAAGAAAAACTGATGGGTAATAAAACGAGGGAAATAGAAAGCAGAGAAGAAAAGCCAGAGAGAGCAAAAAGTGTAAAAGAACAGTTGGACAAATAAGGGCTTGTTTTCTATGAGAGGAGCATGTGTTGTGCAGATGGAGGTGATTCTTCTCCATTTGTGCAGAGGAGAGTTTGGGTTAGTGGGTATACACAGTGTATGTGTAAGGCCTGGCATGGCACAGCCACTCGGTATAAGTCAGGTGCATGAAAGTCTGGCAGCTCCTGCCAGCATCAGGCACGAGATCTGACAAGTTGGTTCTCGAAATTTCTCTCTTTCAATCCATTGTTCCTATAAGTTATTCTTTCATTTCACCCATCTATCTATAGTCATCTGTTTTGCTCTGTCTTTTGTGTCCTCTTAAGAAGTTAGCAAATAATTTACATTTTTATCCTCACTCTGACTGTGTGTGAAATTAGACGCATTGCTTTGGTGCAACCGTTTTTGAATGTGTCTGTTTATACGTTTGTACGTTTTTCATCAAATATGTCTGTGAGGCGTGAGGTGTGTGTTCACAAAAAGTCATTTACAGATTAAAAAAATATATATATATGTGGCATACATGCCCCCAAGAGTGATATTACCATATATGTCACCATTTAAGGCAATATTGTCACATGTACGTCCCCTTGATATATTAAGTATAGGGTGACCAATAGTGGATTTTTAAAGGGCAATATAATAACAGGAAAAAGGCTCACAGCCGACATCATGCACCCTGAAACGACACTGTTAGGAATGTACTATTTCTTACATTATCAGAAACTAGATAACTGTTGAACTGAACAGTCAACGTAATAAATACCTATGTGAGTACCTCAATCAATAAATACATTGGGATCACTGAACATCAAGCTCTAAATAAATCTAACCCTCAAAAATCTTGGCCATTCTAGGTGCGACTCTTATTTTTTTCAGCTGTGATTTTCCATCAAAGTCAGCAATTCCAGCTGAGAGGCCAAATATTATCCATCGGCCGCTATCGGAGCCAAGTTCTGCTGACACCGACAGTTTGTAAAAAATCAGCACTGATTAATCTGTCTATTTCTAACATGAAGATATACATATCACATATAACATACATAAAATACACTGTTAAATGTATATATGTACATATAAAGGGTTTCAAATATCGTTAAGTTTTCACTTCATGTAGAATATATTTCATATATTGAAATTCAATATATATATATACATATATCACATCACGTTTGGTCACAGGTGTTTGTGTTTAATGCTAATGAGAAAATGCTAACATGCCAGGCCAAGATGAAGGACATGGTAAAAAGTGCACAAACTACACATCAGTGTAAGTATAATTAGATTTTAAAAAAAGTGAAGATGAACCTATCAAGTCACATCCAAAATGGTGCTGTGTTCGTGTAGTTACACCAAAACACGGAAATGATCCAGTGTCATTCAAATTTGCGCTCTGTAGTGCCTTTAAACACAGAGCATTCAAACAGACGTAGAAGTCGACTCTTTCATTCTGTCTGTCTTTATCTATGGCTATTTAATCAGCCCCTGATAAAGAAAACAGTACAAACAGTTTCAGGGTGGTGCGTTCCCCTCGACCGCTCTCGTCTCCCCGAGAGCAGCTTATGTTTCATCTCCCGAGAAAGAGAAGAGCTGGACCCCTGACCCAGGACATGCACTGCTGGGCTCCTCTGGGCAGAGCCGCTTTCTCTCATGGGCTCCGGCTATAGATGACAAGAGGGGATTGGGTTCACAGCACCCTGGGGTGACTGAAGGGAAGGAGGTAAGGAGTTGAAATAACATCCAGGGCAGCCCAAGAATAGGAGAAGTGCAATATCTCATCCCTGGTCCCCACAGAGCAGCCCCCCAAAAAGGGTGGATAGCAATTTGAGTTTATTTTCTCCTTCGTGTTCACTGTGGAGAACCATAAAAGAAATCAGTAAAACACCTTGGTGTTCACTTTCGTTAAACCTATGACTACATGACTGCATTTAGCTGTGGCAGGAGTATTTTAAAAGCCTGCTGTTGTCTGATCTTTAAGTGTACGCCAGTGCTGCAAAGCACCTTGAAAACATTAGGGTGGAAGAGACGGTGTCACACAAGACCACATCAAAGTCGTCTGGACAGTCTCACATGATAGCTTCACTGCTGTCTCCTACAGTTTTATCAACAAGGTTCTCGAGAGTTGCTCTGCTTGCGTTTTCTGAGGGGAATCATGTAACCTGTCAGGAACTTTAAAGGAAAGATTCAATCCGAGCAGTGTCTCAAGTGCGACCTACAGTGTCAGAGCATTGCCAAAAGAAAGGTTTTAAGGCCCCTTGGCACCTTTCTGTGTGTATCATTTACTTATTTGAAGGCAAGCAGCACTTTCGACTGATCACATCTGGAACGAGCTACACCATAACAAGAGCCTTGCTTTATTCCAAGTCTTTATCCATGCTAATACCCGTGATACACACATATGCATGCACGTTCCCAAAAACATATACAACCACCCGTAAGCACACACGCTAATAATTATACACGCACACACCACATTCTTCTGTGAGCAATACCTGTATACAACCCACATGCCAGAAAAATTAAAATGAAGACATTTTTTTCAGTCAAACAGAGTCAACCATTTGAGTGAAGTTTCTTCTTTGTCTGCAGCTCTCTTTCTTTTCCCCTCTTCCTTTCTCTCTCTCTCTCTGTCTAAGCATCTCAGCCTGCCTGGTCTACCTCCTGTCTCAGCCTAGGAAATCCAGGGATTACCAGAGGGACAATCCCAGTGGCAAAGGCCTGCTGCTCCCAGCTTCCACAGAAAGCCTCCCATTCTTTCTCCGACTTCTTCCTTCCTTCCGTCCCATCTTATTTCCTTTCTGAGGCAGGGAGCGAGGCACTAAAGATGGGAGATAGCCCTCCCTTAGCTTAGAATGGTAAAACCTCCTAAACATCCACTCCATCTTTTTCTTTTGTGGTCTCTCTCTGCTTTCTCTTTCTATTTCGCATCTTTTCTCTAATATGTCTAATGGCTCACATTACTTGACAAGCCCTTATGGGTTTTTTTGGCTCTTCCTGTACATTTTTCTTTCTGAAGATATTTGTTTTACTTGCATTTATTCTGTTTCTCTTTACAGCTCTGTTATGTATTATATATGTTTTTTTTCTCTCTTACGTGCAATAAAAAAATCTAAAAGTCAAAATCTAATAAAACTCAACATAGACACCCTTACTCTGTCCCACACAACATGCACCCCTTCAGTCCCCAGTGCATCCTGTTTCTCCTCTTATTAAGAGTGTCTAGGTAAAAGCTATTGGATGACAGATTAGATGGTTAAAGACAGTACAGTCTCCAGTCCTTAACAGCTGTGGGAGTGTGGA
>JAPQRN010000019.1:20529475-20553147 GCA_037367275.1 Coranthus polyacanthus | reverse complement strand
CCTCTCCTCTCCTCTCCTCTCCTCTCCTCTCCTCTCCTCTCCTCTCCTCTCCTCTCCTCTGTGCTCCCTTCAGTCACGGCTAGACGCTGAAACTAACACAGTGTAATCCCACACAAGCACACCATTTCACGGCAAATCAGCAGAAGAAATGTCCAA
This sequence comes from Coranthus polyacanthus, assembly GCA_037367275.1. NCBI lineage: Eukaryota > Metazoa > Chordata > Actinopteri > Kurtiformes > Apogonidae > Coranthus > Coranthus polyacanthus. The sequence goes on along the minus strand of JAPQRN010000019.1, from coordinate 20,552,991 downwards.
TTTCATGCAAACATATTCAGCCGGCAGGAAAACAGAGCGAGACAGAGCAAGTAAGTGAGACTGTAATACCCTTTAGGCACAACACAGATACACAGTGTGGACAAGTAATGGTTGTGTTAAAGTGTTAAACAAGGTCTTTTTTAATGGGAAGACACATGGAAGCTCGGTCACTAGGTACGTTTCCATAAATGTCTTTTATGCGCATTTTGAAGTTTTGCATGTTACGGAAATGTCAACATTTTGGGAAAAAAAAGGTCAATTTAGTTTTTTTTTATGTTCGCCTGAGGTGTCAAAGTGATACATTTGACGTTTGGGACATCAGGGTTCCCAAATGTCATGGTCAATATCTCCGCAATGCCAGAAGCTACAATGCTCAAATTTGAACAGCGTGACCCTCTCAACCTAAGTATTAAACAGTGTCAATGTGAAGGGGGGTTGAAGAGGTTTTAATTGTTTAATTGTGGTTAATTGTCACTTTGCAAAAAGAAATAAATCTGACATTTGAGTATAACTTTGTATTGGACGTCAGGTGCTCAGGCCCTAATTAAAGCTGTCAATCACATGTTTTAGAACAATCATTTTAGCTGTTAGTTATTTTATCACATACTCAGAGGCTCAAAGGTTTACAGTTCTGGATGGAAAGTGTAAATTTGGTTGTGAACACGGTCCTACACAGTGATATTCTCTGTGCATGCATGCTCAAGACAACATTGCACCCCGTAACATATACTCTGAGAACTTACATGCATACAGAGAAATGCTGTGCTGCCCTGGTTTGATCACAGATATCATGCAAACTTCTCTCTCTTTCTATATGAATGAAAAGCAGATGAAATCAAGACTAACAGTCTATCTACAATTCTACAACAAGCTACTCTCGATTAATGTGGTTCAGAGGTTTTGGCTTTCTGTACTTCAGTGTATTACAGTTTTTCCCGATTGCTGAAATCCATTTTTCCTTTTTTTTTTCAAAGCTACACCACCATTCACAATGCCGCACACGTTCTCAAATGTAATTTCATCTATACAACCAGCTAACTTTCCAGTCAAACCTAAGCGAACACTCACAAGCAATCGAAAGCACAGACATGACTTCCTCTTAAACAACAGGAGGTTTAACTCAGATCACTTTTGTAAAAATGTCATTTTTCTTCTGAAATCAATATTAAATCTGCATTATTAAACTTTCCTGACTTACAGAATACCCATAAAGGATGACAATATCAGAAGACGCTGAAGACAACACTATACTACAATAACTTTGAAAAACTTACTTAAAATACTGTATGAAAAGGCCAGAAATTTTCCATTCAATTATTTCCAGTTAAACTTATGGAATGAACAGTTGTATAAAGGATAGGTGGAACAATTTACAATTTGGGGAAAAAAATGAAAAAAATTGAAACACTTCCAAAAAATATTTTATATACGTAGATAAACAAATGTAACCCCACACTGTAAATCTAATTACACATACTCTGCGTCATCATCGCTTCTCTCGTCTGGATCCGGCCACAAAACATCACAAAGGATGTTTTCCCTGGCCCGGCGATGCAGGAAATATGCCCTGGAACTATATGTCTAATCCAGCCTTGGATGGCTATGGAAATCAAGAGGTTTCTCTCGTGTAGGGGGTTTCTGTCATAAACCTTTCACTGCGGAAAAAAACTATTGAAAAATGGGAAATATGCAGGTAAAAAAAAAAAAAAACGGTTCGTTAGTGAACCAGAGCAGCCTGATGGAAACTTATTCCAGATGATAACATGCCGGTTTCCCTTCTTGTTGAAGCAGCTGGTAAAGGTGACCAACTAATTCAAGCAGATGTACTGTTTTATATGGAGACAAAGCGCTAGGTGGAATTAAAATGCCTCCTCTCTGGCCAGGAACCTCCACAATGGAACAGTTTCCTCTTCCTCTTCTTCTGCTCTTCCACTGGTCCAGACCACATGCAGTCAAATGACCCTGTTTTGGGGGATCTTAGGATTCTGTGTTTACACCTGGAGAAAGGTGTGCTCTTCGAGTTTTGATGATAATGATTGGAGTCTATCGTATTGGTTACATGATTTGGAACATATAATGGTAAATGATCCATTTACTGCACAAACTATTTTTGAAATAGTTTTGCAAAAAGCAATTTGCAAAGAAATCTTTATGAAAACATCTGAATTGTGTTTATAGTTTTGTGAAAAGTGTATATCTTTTGAGAAATGAGGCAAGACTATATGTTTTTTTTCACTCAGGAAACCAGTTACAATTGTACAAGTTACAAGTGTGTAACAATTGGAAAAAAAGTGTCTCTTTATATTGACAGCAAAAGCAGACATCGGGACTGTGCTAAAAGTTGGACTGCGGAGGAATTAATCATGTTTATGAGCAACCCATAAATAAGTCCGCCTGCATCATCAGAGCAACTGATCAGTGTTGCAGGAAAAAGACTTGGAGAAAACATGCATTTGTCCCTGTGCGTAAGTGTTGTTGCTTGTGTTTGCGTGTTTAACAAAAAGAAAACAGAGACAGAGGAAAATAATATTTGTGTCTGTGTGTGAGGAGGAGGAGGAGGAGGAGGAGGAGATCGGGCCAACAAAAAAAATCGTTGAAGCCAACATAGAGACAGAGCAAAACAGACAAACAAACAGACAGAAAAACTCACAGAAGCACCGAGTGGGAGGCGGCGGAGGGAGAGGACGCAGCGATAGGACATGGGAAATAACTCCTCCATGCTGCCAGTGGTTTGGAGGTGGAAGGCAGAGTCTTGACGGCATGTGGTGGAGGGGTTAACCCTGGCCGTAGATTAGTAGATCTTCCTCTAGCTGGCCTTGAGTGGGAGCGGCGCTGGCTATCACATCAGAGATTGGGCATTTAACTGCCCTCATAAGACTCTCATTATTTCATAAATCTGCAGTTTAGGCGCACAGCTCTGTTGATTTGAGCCTACGCCAAGGCTTAGAGAATGTTTTTACAATCTCCCTAATTTATTTACAACCTTCGTTTTGTGTGTGTGCGTGTGTGTGCGTGCGTGTATGCTCGCGGGTGTGAGAGAGAGAAAGAAAGTGAGGGATGATGGATGTATAGAGATTTTAGTGAAAGCAAATGAGCTCATTCTCTGTTTGCTTGTTGTTTTGGTTTCTGAATTTGTGCGTGTATGTGTACGTACCATCCAACAGGAGCTAATGTGATAATTCCAGCACAGCGCCATCAGGGAATCCAATTTCACCACGTCTGGTGTGCACATGAATTTATTCCTTCATCAATCTGTGACAGATTTTTCTATTACCAGTCTTATTTTTGCTCTGTCACATTCTTGGCTGTTTATTTATCTTGCTACTGTCTTTGTTAGACAGATACTGACTGCTGTTACAGTTTACTTATTGAACCACAGTTAGCTAATATCCCGCAGGCAAAGGATGTATAAACGCAAATACAGATGTTTAGATATTCTCAAGTGCCATTACAGTTTTTGCCAATTGCCTATACATGATGAAAGCGAATGCTTAGACAAAAGCATTGAACCCTTAACTTTTGTAACCATGCCTTACAGCAAACAAAGTTGCCAAAAGTAAAAAGACAGTTTCTGCTTTGCACATTTCTTGCAAAGCACTGCTCACATTATAGACACTTCAAAATACAACACATACCTGCAAAAGGCTCGTGCAGAGACATTGAGGTGGGATGACTCCACGGCCGATTATGGCAAGAAAGGTGATATTTTCCACACTGCCAGCCAGCGATTACATTGCTGCTTATGACGTATATGAGGTGATGTGGCCAGACCATAACATAAGAAAAAAAAACAACGAAAACCGTCCACCTCTTCCCTTACAATCCCTTACAGTATTTTTATTTACCATCACGCTCTAATTTGAATGAAATTATCTGTATTTCCATGACTTTACAGTAACATATTGAATTGATTACCATAATTCTACTTTTCTTTGTGTTCTTTTGTGTTCTAAAAACCCGCAACAGCATAAAATAAGCTGCTTCTTCCATTTTGGTGTTCACTGAAATGTGAGACATTGAACAATCTTTCACGTGAGAAAAGCTATACAAAGAACTAAAGACATCAGTGTGTTGCTGCAGCTTTGAAAGAATCGTCCAAATGGTGCCTGTGTGTATCGTTTTGTTGCGAAAATGCCAAAAGGATTGTTAGGTTTTGATTGCGGAGTTTCGTGTTGACATAGAAGTCAGATGTTTATCTCTAAGTGTTGTGTCTTATTTGGCTTGTGTGTGTAGAGCTTTGACACAATGAGCCAAATTCCACAACAAGTGTGTAAGCAATCTAAACAAAAAAAACAAAAAAAACATTGTATATATTGTCCATTTTTCCATCTTTTTGCATAAGGCTCAGAAAACACTGACACGTGCATACACTTCCCTATTCATTCAAGCTCTAACCACCCAGAGCTGAGAGCCTTGTAGCCTCCCAGGGAAAGTGCTTGGTATGAAGAAATCCAATATGATTAAGACTATGATTGCTGCCTTTAATAGTTTTAGCACCCATACCCTCTATTAAGGAAAACATTGGGTTTGGACGACAGCTCAGCGCAGGCCTCTGACAGAGGAGATCAGCCTGTGGGAAAGACCCATAATTCAGAGTTTGGGAGTGTGTGTAAAGAAGGTGTGAGCTGAATGCATGTGGATATGTACATTTGTCTACGTATGTCTGTGCTTTTTATTATTTCTGTCTCTAACTGTGTAAGTGAGACCGTGTGTGTGTGTGTGTGTGTGTGTGTTTGAGCCCCAAAGAGACTCAAGGGCAGACTCGGTCGGCCATGCTGAGGGTTTGTGGTCACCCCAACCAGCAGATCACAGGATTGTGGCTTTAAATGGGCCACAAATCATCAAACAGGCCACACCGATAGAGAGGAATGCTGGAGCAGACTGGAGGAGTACTGGATAAACAAGATTACAACTTCTGCAGTTTGTCTTCACTCAAAAGACAAATCAAGAATAAACCCTTGGAATAAAGTAGAAGCAGCAGAATGCAACAGTGTGTGTACTGTGCAGAATACTCGAAACACCGCCTGATGAAATATTTCTGTTTTGTTTCCTGTGACTGTGTCTTTTGTCTTACTGTATTGTCTTGAAGTTTTCTTTAACTTGCACTAAGTTCTCCCTTTTTGAAGGGTTTAAAGATACATTATTGTGTGTAATACGTAGTAGGGATGGTAAGATTCACCGATTCCCGTCGATGCCTCAACATAAAAGCTCAATGTATGAGTTATGTGAGTTCCCTGACTGAACACTGTCTTTGTATCAGTAAAACCCAATTTATTTATGTATAATTATTAGCAGAGGCCCTATGCCTTTATTACTTAGAAATGCAATCAATAATTTGTGACTAGTAATTTATTATTTACCAGCCGATTGATCCCTTCTGTCTAAACTGTTTCTTCAGCGTGTCATCATCTCCACTGCTGTCAGTGAACTATTCTTGTCAAGTCTCAAGCGAGTAAGCAAAACTTCAGGCTGCTACCGAGGCTTAGGCGTGTTACAAACGCGCAACTGGAGACAGAAGAGATAAGAAGAAGTGGTTTAAGGCGAGGTCCAAGCCTAGTTTTATGTTTTGTGAGAGAGTTCTTTGTAGAGAACATTTGTGAAAGGGCCAAATGTTCTTCAGAAGTCAGAACGAAAAAGCACAAATGAGATACTGAACTGCAACACTAGATGAACTAATATGGGAAGTCAAAATGAAGCTTTTTTAGTTAATTTATTATTGCTCTTTTCTTAAGAAGTACATATAGAATTACACAGCATTCTATTCTTTGTTCTATTCACTGTGTTGAATCAAATCATACCTCTTCACAATAGGGATGAATCGTGTCTATCTATGTATCTTTAATGTATCGGATCGTTGGCAATGCATCAAGATGCTTCGTATTACATTGACCTCATTGATATGAGATGCACATCCCAAGTCACTTCTAATTTAGATACTGAAAAATAACTTTCATTTAACTTCTTTTGCTGTTGTTGTTGTTATGTGTCACATGGGACACACTTCTAAATGTTAGGGTGCGCACAAACAGACCTGAGAGCGCAGGACTGAACGCTCCCGCAGATCTTCTACAGAACGATCAAATTCTAAAAATACCGTTGCAGGAAAACACTGAAGGTGCATTGGAAAAGTTTTTTTTTCAGAATCCTATTTGATTATGAACAGATACATTAGGGTTGTGTGGATGGAAAAAAAAAAACTGAACAAGTGCAGCTACAACACACTTACCCACATGCACTTACATATCCAAACACGCATACACACACTACTTCCTTGTGACCCTGGTCTAACCTTTGTGTTATCTCTTTCCCGATCGCTGCCTGTGACTGCAGACCAACTGTTGACTCCCTGGACTGCCTTTGGAGACACACTAACAGACACAAACAAACTCTCAAAGTCTTACATCCACATGCGCACATACACAAATGGGCACACACCTCAGCTAAATGGGCGAAGTCTCACCACACAGGAAACAATTTCCTATCAAAGCCGCTGTGAGTTTCCAGGGTTGTTTTTTTTTTTTTTTAAGAGAAGATACACGTTCTCTGTTCTGAAGTACAAAAAAGACCAGTGTTTCACCAACCTTTTGGTCTGAACTTATGCATAAACATGGCTGTGAAACATAATTGCTTCGCTACACCCTTGTGTATTTCCATGTAAACGTGTGTCACTGAAGGCTTTTTTCGCACCGAGCTCTCAGTTTCCATCTCACCACACTCCCCCGCTGGGACAAAGCCTATCTTAATTAACACTGGGATTTTACTAGATCACTGTTGGTTTAGTACCAGCATTGGCTTTGACACTAATGAAGTGTTGAATTTAAAGCTGAGGCTAATATAAGAATGGCATATCTCACTCACGCAAACACACACGCACACACACACGCACAAAAGCTCCACACAAACATTATGTGATATACTTGAAGGTCACTGAAAACAATATCTGTCAATGTCAGTTGAGTTGAAATGGAGCCACATCAAGGAGCGCTGCCACAGCCAATGCGTCTGTGTGTGTTTATGTGTTCTCCTGCATGCATGAGTGTGTGCCAGTGACCCAATCATAAGAGTGTGGTCACGGGTGAGTAGACGTGGTTTCAATGGCTCAACACACACACACACACACACACAGGAGCCTGCTGACAGAGGCTTTACACAGTTCAGAGTTACAGGAGAAGACAAATGGATAGGAATGATTGTACTCTGCAGCTCCCACAAATAAATACTCTATCCACCACAGCTATTGTTATGAAAATACCATAAAGGAAGTAACACACAATTAAACCCACACTGGTGTAAACATACATACACGCAAACACATGCTAAACCTGAAAGATAAAAAAAAAGAAAAAAAAACACTGATGTTTGCAGACCAGGGATGTTATCTTCTGAACAACAGGAACAAACTGTTTACCAAACCTCTTCCTGTTCCTCCTGTTTCTTCCATTTTCCTCAGGTCACCATCCTTTTCTCTCCACCTCATTTCCTCTCTCTTCTTTCACCGACTCGCTGCTTTCTCCCCCCCCCACCCTCACCCACCCACCCGATTACCAGCATCCCCACTTAGTTCATTTCAGGCCAGGCTTGCAGTGGCCATGGCAACGCTCCAAGAAGGTGGGTGAGTCAACAGAGAACCACAGAGGCCCTTCTCTTAACCCCCAGCCTCCAGGGGCGAGAGACTGAAGTGTGGGGGGACGTCAACGTTTCACTGAATCTGACGTTTACTGTGACTTTGAGGGGAGATACGACCAGACATGACCAATATATGACCATGCGAATTTGAATAACAATAACTTTGGAGACTAGTAACAATGATGGGTAATCCAAACATGATGTTACTCGGTCGTTTGCCTCTGTTGCATAAAACTTCCAGAGCAACAGTGTTAAAGAGCATGACTAAAGGAACAGGGCGCCAGAGTTAATATCCCTTGAATAAAAAGCCCAGAATGGGCAACGTTGAACGAGAACGTTGCGTTTTTTGTGGCCACCGTAGTGGAGGGTTGGGTATTCAAATGTTTGCAATCTGCAATAATTACCTTTAAAGGGTCTTTTCAACCTTTCCAACCATCAATTTTGTGTTATTTATTTATTTGCTTGGCTGTAATATTTTTTGCACAAATATCCTTAATCGATGCGTTCGCGACAGCTTTTGCTGTCCGAAAAAGTGGCGTTATATATTATGCACCAAAGTTGGATTTTTCCAACTTTTCTCCTTTCCAATCACGACACAGAAACAAGATCACACAAAAACATTCGATTTGACTGTCTGACATGAAAACTACAATATGGAAGATCTGAACAGCATATGGGGATGGATAGCTGAATCAGATTGTGACTTTGAAGCTCACTGTGTTGTTTTTAAATTATGAATCAGCTGCACTGACTCCATTTTTCTCATCCAGTGAGGCTTTAGATGCTATACTTGCATTATCGCATCACGTTTGACATAAATATTTCCAGTGTGTTTATTTCACCTCCAAAAAATGTGCTATATCACGACTCTTGTGCGACTCTTTGCACCTAAAAGTGCAAGTCGCTAGCAAGTAAGACGGCAGGTGAGGACAAAGTCAGAGGAGGAAAAAAAAGAAGAAGACTGGATGTTTGCTGCCTGTATGTTGTGTCGTGTCGTAGGTGACATGGCTCGTGTCGGTTAACACCATGCGGTAACTTTTCCCGTGTGTTGCCAAAATGGTGGACAAGGTGTCACTGTGTGTGTGTGTGAGACAGAGAGACACTATCATTATTGGCAGTGTCAGTGTCAGGAGTCAGAGTGTCTGTACCGACGAACGACACACACACACAGACACGCACAAATAGACGTGAGTCCCTGGATGGGTGACACAGACACATGTTTATCATTGAGGGGATTGGCTAGATTCCTTTCATCTGCAAATGGCTGACTGTTCCCTCGCTCCCAGCCTGACCCCTCGGCAGCCTTTATCTCACTCTCGCTCTCTTGTCGCTCTCACTTTCTCCCCAGTTCTCTTCGTCTCTCTCTCTCTCCCCATCTCCTCCAGCACCTCTTTGCCTTCTTTACCTCTCTTTCTCCCTGGACAATTTCTCTTACGCTTTCTCGTCTCCCCATTCTGTATGTGTGACCCCTCAACCTTCCTTTTGACGTTTATTCCTCCTCCTTACTTTCCTTCTGTCTCTCTTTCCCTACCCTCTTACCCATCTGCTTTTCATCTGACAAGCAGAAGAGTATGGCGGTTATGGCCATGATGGGGTTCGATGGGGAGGGGGGAGACACTTAGCCCTCAGTTTTCCAATCAGATTCCTGAGGATTATTAGTGCTGACTGATTGATGCGTGTGAACAGTGTGTCTGCATGTGTGCTTGCATATGTTTATGTGACTGTTTGCATGTAAGTTCACATTCATCTTTGCATCTGTTTACTGCATGTGTATGCGTGCACATTCCTGCATGTGTGAAAAAATAAGTCAGTTATTAAGCTCTGCCAGGGATGCTTGCCTTCTTATAATAAATGCACACAGATATTTGGCACGCTCCCACACCAACCCCCAGCCCTCTAAACACACATACACACAGCACTTCTCAGTGCGATGGGCTGTCAGTCCCTGTTAGGCTTGGCATTCTCGTTAGCACGCGGTTTGGATCCCCTTTCAGAGAAGCTGAACTCGGGACCTTTTCCCCTCAGCACTTCCAGAGAGCGACAGAAGCCAGTGCAGCGAACACGGAGAAAAAAGACAGGACAGGAAGCGAGAGCCAAGGGCTTCTCGTGATATCACAGTGTTTGTATTTAATCATTTGTTGAAAAATTTTCCATCGTACGTGAGTTTTAGAGCGCACAGAGCTTTTTCAAGACAGTTTCAAAGCCTACCTTCATACCGTCTCAAATAAATGTGTCTTCATATAAACCCACTTTGAGATTACCCATGGGTATATCAAAGACAGAAATCAAGCTTACTGAAGCACATTTACCTTATGAATAATGTTACCTTAAGTTTCAATTACATTCCTTCCAAATGAGCCCCCAAAGAATCCACGGCTGATTAAAAGGTATTTATTTGTGTTTCTATGGGAGGAAAAATGGAATAGAGTTGCTTTTTACAAGAGCCAGATCAGCAGGTCCTCCTGGGTGGGCAAGGCTACCCGAGAAATGCTGAAACCAAAGCAGACATCCTTCAAAAATGATTTCATCCACAATCATGGGTGTGCTGATGACTGCAACCAATCCAAGATAAGCTTCTTTAAAAAAAGGAAAAGCAAAATAATTGCTTTTTTGGTAGGGAGCGTCCACCATTTCAACAGACACGCCTGATAAAATTTCTCCAAAACTTGGCAACCAACTGACCAAAAAATAAAAAGAGAAACTCCCTTCTCCACAGTCTGCTCCATCCCAGGTTAGCCCCAATGATAGAATTCCTGGAACATCTTGCAGACTTAAACCAGACTTCACACTTGCTGAATTATTTATTTTTTCCCCTTGTAGAAACTGCTGATGGTTTTGACAAATAATCCATCAGTCCCGTGGGATTTTGGTGGTGATCTAGGTGAGGTGTGAGGACGAGCAACACTCTATTTGGTGCCACTGGGTTCAGTGGGTTGGGTGTTGTGGGGGTTTAGAGATTCAGGATTTAGTCTCTCTGTGCGGACATCAGACCACCGCACAGCTATGAAGGAAAGGAATGAATGCTGAAAGGATCTCTTGTATAGAGTGTATGTATGTAATGTCACACAGTTACTCCCACTATGTGGCAGAAAGACAATGTACAAGTGTCAGTGTTAAGCTTGATGGCAATGAAAATACCAAAAAATGGAAAAGATCTAATTGTCTATATAACACTTAGTTGTTTAGCTTAAGGGTAGCTGTTAGCTTACTACTGTTGAGCTAACTGCTAACAGGAGAATACTTCAGAGTCGGACACGTTTTTGGATAGCAATCCATTAAATTTTTAATTAACTACTGAAAAAAATGGTGCATTGTTACTACCAGAGCTGGACACTTTAGCTAACATTAAATTTTTAGTTTTCTGATAAAAAAGATTATGCAATGTTAGCTGCTAGCTCACAACTGGTAAGCTAACACAGTTGGACACTTTTTAGCTAATATTTTGTTATTTTATTTCTTAACTATCGACTGAAAGATTGATCGTGTAACGTTTCCACTTAATGAAGCGGCTTAATAGTAAAGAGAAACTCATTACATTTCTGTGTATTGTTTGAAACATGTACTTTATGTTTGTCCTTACCAGGGTTGGGGAAAGAGTGCTATCACCAATTTAGCCGTTTTGTCTTGGCGTGTTCCGGTGGGAAAGTGATGTAAATACATACCTTCTAAATATTCCAGGAGTATTCAGTAGTATTTAGAAGCAGTACTCCAGTATAATTATAGTTCAGTTAAGTTTTATGGTTGCTGTCAATGAAAAATTCCACATATTAATGAATTACCTGTTTTGGTGTGGTCCTGGAAAAATTCAAGATAAAGGGACGATGCTCTCTTGCCAAGCTGTGGGGATGGTTCATATCAAGTCAGTATCAACATCCAGACGACTGCTTAAGTAAATGCCAAATAGCGCTCACTTCATTTAACAAGTTAGAGAGGGAGCGAGTGCAGCGAGTCCTTGAGAAATAGAAATAAAATGGACATGAAGCAGTACTTTACTGACAAAGAGAAGAGAAGCTACAGGAGTCTGCTTTAAATGAAGAAACGCTTTTTAATTTCCTGGTTTATTTTCTGTCTCTTCTTTCACCACCTTCTGTAATTTCTTTTCCTCTTCACTTTACTCTCTCCCCTCCTCATCATTCTCATCTTCTCTTCCCATGGTTTCCAGGGAGCCTTCCAAGCTTTTGTTTGAGTCAGGGGCCGTTTTGTGTAAACAGCGGCCGGGTTGAGGTAAGATAGTGAAGTTTATGTGGTTTATATGACCTGACCAATTTCTTACATCAGTGTTCCTCTTTTTTTTTTGATAAACACAGTAAAAAATGGATTTTGGCTCTCTGTGGGTTTTCTTGTATTTTTGGAAATTTGGACTAAAACGGTACACAGCTATTGATTACATATGCTGAGTTTTATGACACCAAGGCCAATGAAACTATTTACAAAACCCTTTGTTGTTCTTTCAAAAGTAAGCGTTCATTTATTGAAAGTTTTTGGACACAAACTCTTCAACAGCTGCTAGTCTCCTTTTATTTGGCGTTACTCGCTTCCTTGGCAATGTAGGACAAAACTAAGCCATAACACGCAGCGGGTGACAGAAAACAGAAATTACGCACAGTCCTATTTGTAGATATAGTACTACATGTAAATTGGAAAAACGTTTTGTGGTCAATATATTTTTAGAAATGTGTTTCTGATAGGAAGACAATTTTATACTTTACTTTCAGAAGGAAAAAGAGCCAAATGCACACAGTCCTTCATGTGGGTCTTTCCCATCGCCGATGTTCAAAGCAAACAGATTTATATTATTCAGCCTTAATTCACCAGAATGGGTTGACCAAACGAGACAAAACAAAGGAAGTAATTCTGTGATCGATTCACTCCAACATTTTAACTCTTGTGGTGTATTTCTTTTCTCTTGAGGCATCTGAATCCGTACTGGAGTCAGGTTCAGTTTTGCCAAGGTCAAGACAAGACCAAATACAAGTAAAGTCTAAGTCAATACAAGCCAATGCCCTCTGGCCATTGCCACAATAGGGCACAAATTTGTCAAAACTGTTCCTGAGATTTTTTGGGCTTTGTATTATACTTGTATTGGACGGCATTTCTCAACAGCATATAAATCCAAATATGACGAAGTGTGTAATCGGTAGCCAGCTGGACATTCATCTTTAGATAGTAAAGCAATAAAGGCAATTACCCCTGTGATTTCCACATAATTGAGACTTCATTTGTGTCAGTCTCAGGCAAAATAACCAGACCTCAAGAAAAACACAGAGACACGACCAAGATAAATGAGGCTGGAGTCAGAAAGAAGACCACAGCTTTAAAAATGTGATCCCTAACAGCATGAGACCCAGTCAGCGCTGGAGTCCTGTAGCCGTTAGCAAGACCCATGGTGTTGTAGTAGTGGTCAGCTGGGACCTCATGTCCAAACACTGTCGTCACTCTCATCTCTTCTCCATCCCTCCCATCTCTTTACTGTATCCCTTCATCTGCCCCCCCATCCCACTAAATACTCGGCCTGTTAGCAGGCATTAAAAAGCCATTCACACTGCTCTCAAGTGCTTGGGTTGGCCGTCACCAGAGCTGACTACAGAGGCTTTGAGGGGGCCTGGCCTCTCTCTCCGTCTCTCTCTTTCTCTGTGTCTCTCATGCACTCACCCCTTTGCGTTTTGGCAAGCTGATAAAATAGACTTGTGTTTCCATTCCAATACTCACTCGCTCGCTGTAAGCTTTTCACAAAGATCTAGCTTTTGGCTGTCAACAATGGCACGCACGTCTGCACTGTCTGTCTGTCAAGCTTCTGTCAGCAACCTGAGGCGCTGACACTATTACCTGAGAGAATCAACAGCAGAAAAATCTATCAAAAACATGGGATTTGTTCGTGTCGATCCAGAACATGGTTTGGCCTTCACCGAGCCCAGTACATATTTTTCATATTATCAGATTCTCCTAAAGTTGCAGCGTGACATAAGACAGCCACATTGTCTGAGACCCCGTGGCAAGAGGAACATCTCTGTGGAGTTCTAACACATGATCGCATTAAACTCCAGATCAACAGGGACAGACTCATTTATGCCAAATTCCACTGTGAGCTATGAGGACAGCAAAGACAGAAACAGAGAAAAAGTGCCCTGTTAAAAAGTCATTTGCAACCTACTCAGTCTGGGACCACACATAGTTACTTGACATTCAAACCGTTTCCTTCTGTTTATTGTTTGAATATTTCTAACAGAGGGCAGCCAGACTGGACACTATAATTTGGGAGGTGTATATATGCTGTATGTAAATACTCAGTCAACAAATGCAGTAACAGAGTAAACCGTGAAGCTGCCAAAACTGTAATTAAATGTCTTATAAAAACAAAAACAGCCCCACTTTACAATAAGTGTACCCATATAAAAGATGTATATAGCTATTAGTCGCTAATTAGGTGCGAGCGCTTTATAAGTCATTCATAAACAATTAGAAAGAAGTTATAACCAGGGATGGGCAATAAAATAATAATGAAAATTATTGCTAATTATCATTATTGCAATACACAATTTAGGAGGTTTGCTTTGCTTATACAGTCAGCTAAACATTTACAAAATGTTTGATTGTTTTGTTGCTTTCCTTAATTTTACTCAGGCATATTTTGATGCTGAAAAAAAGATTTGATCATTATAATTGTTTTGAATGTTCTAGCTGCACACTTTTGAAATGTTGAGCTGCTTGGCAATTGTTTGTCATGTTCTTCTGACAATAAAGAGTTACAGAGAATTAAAAACCACAAATAACCGTCTGGTTTCCTTCACTCAGAACCAAGAAACAGCCTTTAAAAATTGAAAGGATTTGACAAGATCTAGTTCCTGATGCATGTTTATCTGTTTGTTTTATTAAATCTCAGATCTTGCTAGTTGCTCTGCTTGCTTTATCTTGTCCCTTTATTAGCCATCACATTAAATCATTGATTAATTAGTTACTACCATTCTAATTAATTAGCAAAAAGGAGCCTTATTGCAAAGTCAGATCGTTTGTAGTGATGGCAAGTTAAAGTATTGAGAATATTCTGAATATAGTGTACAATTAAACTGAAGTGGGCCTTTTTTAAGTGGCTAAAATACGTTGCTTTTGTTCCTTACCAGTTCTGTGTCCAAAACAAGGCTGTGGTGACCGTGACCTACCGCAGATAATCCAAAAAAAAAATCCAAACTATACTAAAATATGCTGATGGTGGTTAAATTGTAGATAAAATAAACCTGAGATGAAGCTGATGGCGACAAAGGAAGCTGAGTAAACAGTGAGATGAGGTTTAACAGTAAAGGTCTCACTCTCTGGCAAGCAGGTAACCGTGGCCCCCCTTTTTAAAATGTGTTATAATAGTTTATTCATATTTGTTTTTACAATCTAATTCTAAACCATGTACAAATCCTTTATAAAAGTAGTCTTATTGTGCAGTGGTACCCAAACAACTATATAAATATTTAAATGTGATTCAATTAAATTTAAAAAATGTCCAGTGTTTGCAAACAACAAAAAGTATTCAAACTAGACACCTGCAACAAATAAAAGGCCTCTCCTAACGGTGACGTATGAATTTTACACAGAGTGTTTTTGAGCAAAATATGGTGTGCCATCCACACTGGGTAGTATATTATGGGATGCTGTTACCACCCGAGGCAGGTGGTCTGGCAAGGACTTGACAGGGGCATCAGAAACCAATAACGGTGTCTGCTTACATACCAACTTTCTCCAGCCAAGTTAAACTCACGTATCTGAATGGGCTCGCACAGTATGTTCGTGAGATTCCTTTTTTGTTCTCATTCTCTCCAACACTTTGTGATTCTCTGTCTCCTCAGCTCGGCTCCAGGAATGCCAACTTGAGCAGCATCTGTCTGGGGCTGACAAAAAGTACTTCTTGTATCTTAATGAGACATTTTACTTTCTCTCTCTCTCTCTCTCTTTCTTTTCACTGATTTTTGCAACAAAGATGTGTATGGCTATATGTTATGTGTCCATCATAGTATTAAAATGCAATATGTTTTTGGCAAAAATCCCTTTAAAGTTTCTAAATATCTAGAAATGCCTCCCGGGCATCATAAAGCCCATAAAAACTCAGTTAATACCCATATAAGCAGCGGAAGAATCAAAAACAAAAAGAGGTTTAGAGGTTTTAGCAACACCCGGCTGATTACACAATGCGCTTCTATTCAGTGCTTGCAGTGCATTATGGTGCAGCTTTATGGAAGAAACCAACATTTGTTGCCTTAAATGTCCTTAAACCACACTGAATCTGTGGAAAATATGAGTGGAGCAGTGCAAGCATAATTTAATTTGCTTAAATGCCAATGAAGCATTGAAAATCTGTGCATGAATTTATGTGTCTGTCTCTGATATCCGTGTAAATTTGCATAAAGGCATGAGTTCTAGACAGTCCCTGTGCGTTGGCGACAGCAAATTTGTCTGCGACAAAGTCAACTGCCCCACCTGTTCACCATTAATATGGGTTTTACTCCATCAAACCATTTCCCACACAATCCCACATCTGTGATTCACACAACACACACATTCACCTCCACAGCCCCTCAGGCTGACATGTTTCCCCGCTAATCTGTTTGCACAACTCTGGTGTGACCACAGGCCAATTACACATCGTCACATGATGCACGCCCATACGAGAAAACGAGACAGAGAGACAGGCGAAGAAAAATGAGAAAAGAGCCACCCACTGAGCGCCCGTCTTTCTCAACCTCTCCCCCTCTCACCCGTCTTCTCTCCACACCAGACCTTCTCCCACATCGTGCCTGTTCTCCTGGCTCTGTCATTCATCTCCTCGCCTCCATCTCCACTTCTCCCGCTACAGTTTGTGGCTGCAATCAGCTGCCCATCAATTTAGGCTCTCCCCAAACAACGGCACCCCTCAGAGACCACCGTCCCGCTACGACTCTCTAAGTAAATTTGATTTCTCATCTCATTTACGTTCTATAAACTCTGCCATATGTTTGATATTATATTTAAGCTGCTCCAGTGGACGCCAAGAGAGTGTATGCCTTGGGAAAGGTAGAAGGACTGTGTTGGAAAAACTGCGCTGGTGAATGACAGGTGAAATTGACCATGATGTGAGAGAGCAGGAGGGAAAAAGAACCTCAAAACCCCAAAAAAAGAGAAAGGAGAGAAACTTCACAGCAGCATCCTATGTGTTTTTTTCATTGTTGTCTTTTTTATTTTGGCACAAAGGAAACTGTTGAGTGGAGAAAGTGAAAGGTTTCCTCTGTTATTGTTGTTTTTGCACTTTCCACTACCACCAAATTGAACAATTTTATTTTCCTCTCCTCTCTTCCCCATTTTGCCTGAGCGGCATGGGGGCTGTTCTGCTTCTCCCTGCTCCCTATTTGTCCTTTTTCTTCCACTTCTTTTTCTCATAATCCCTTTGTTTCTTTTTTTTTCTGTTTCTCTCGTGGTAAGGATTGACCAGGTCACACGTCAACAGCAGGGCAGCCAATTTTATCTTTTTCCTTTTTTTTTTATCCCCTTTTTTTAATCCCTTTTACATGCCAGATTGATAAGCATTTTCCCAAAATCAGATACAAAGAGCCTTAGGAAATACAGATAAGGATTTGGACTTAAACTTAATGTGCGTTTCAGTATCTGGCAATTGATCTGAAACTAACTGTCTTGATGTGATAAACTCATTGTTGAAGCAGAAATCATTTTAAATAATCTCCATTGATTCCTCTATTCTCTAATCTGCTTATCCTGTTAAAATTAATTTGCAAAGATCAATCTTCTTAGGCCTGCATCATTACATGAACTGAAAAAGTCATGTTCAACAACATACCGGGGGAAGAGGAGGGAGGGCTACTGGGGTCTTAGCCTGAGACAGGGTCATCCAGAGGGCAAGGACGAGAGCAACCTGCTCCCTCAGTCAATCCGGCTCAGAGAAAGTTCTGGGAACTCAAATTTGAAAGGTGAAACAGAGGCCTGAAAACACAAATGCCTTAAATCCCCAAGGTATCGAGGGCACGCTGGGGTAAAACAAATTTATTGACAAGGGACTTTGATGGAGGCCGCAGTAAGACGAGGTTGTCAACTGTTTTGGGAACAGATCCAGCGCTCGTAGCCACACTAAACCTGGTGTGGTGATTAAAAAAAAACTGCCAAGTACGCATGAAATGAAATGAGGGAGTTGACCGAGGACAGGCTCGTTGTAAAGGGAGGATGAGAGTTTGGACAGAAGGTAACGTCTTTCAAAATGTGTGTTTGCGCTTTCACTCATCACTGAAGTAAACGATCCCTGCAGCACTATGTTAGTAATAAAGCATCTGCAAAGTAAAGTGATGTTCACGATAATGGAGCCTGTCTCCTGCTTCCCTGCCTCACTAGGCAGGTTTCCATCCAAATGAATCACAAATTTTAACCAAATGTTCAGATGCAGTAGAAGGAGACAGATAGCAGTAGTTACCCTCTTGCCCGGAGATGGTATTGCAATCTGTTCTGTCTGTCTGTCTTGAACATTTTACACAAGGTAGGTCTCTGCGATATCTCAGTCCTCCTCGAAGATGGTCTGGATCAAGGTCTGGATACAGATTCTATACTTCTAGAAGGATTCTTCACCACTGGGAGATCAGGCCCTTTTTGTCATTTTTGTCATTTTCTCAGAAATGAAGGCAGCTACTGCTCTGAAAAAAAACATACACATATGTCTATCAACATGATCAATTTATGTGATTCCGCAGTTAACACTTATTTTTAATGCCCCCTGAAGTACACAAACCATGAAGACATCTGATGCTTCTCACTCACAGTGAATGGTTTCAAACTCCTCCACTTGCTTCTCAGAATTCGCCACTGTTTGTCTAACATTGTTTCTTCATACATGGTGATGTTTCATTATTGTATATGTTTCTTGTGTTAATTCAAGTCTCCTCCACGCATGCACATTTCATTACATGTAGTCATCATTTATTCCCTGAATCTGTTTCCTTTGCACTTATTCACATTCAACTTTCATCGATACCTCAACTTTTCTCCCCAAGTATAAAAACTTTTTGGAAATATTTTACTTACTTTTTCCAAATTTTCAGTGTTTCCTCACAGGTTTTTTTAACACACAAAATGAAAAGGCACATAAAACAGCTGGACGGAAATGCACTTATTATCTCTCGCTACATGAAGTCTTCTGGTTGCCCATTGTCTTGTTATCCACCTCCTCAATTGCCTGTTCATTTACCTCATAAGAATATTTGCTGGTACACTTCTCTGTCTTTATATCTCTCTGTCTGTGCTTCTGCCTCCGCCCCTGCCAGTGTTCCCTGCTTCAGCCAAGAGCTACTTTTAGATGGAGAGGTGTGTTATGGGTGTCACTTCACATGAATCGTGCCGTGGGAGATAGGACGAATGACAGGATTTATGTGCTCCCTAATAAAGTTTACAAGTGGAGCCTTGTTTCAAGAGCTCCAACTAGTAGTTTTCATCTCGGTCTAGGACCAGAGGGCTGACTCATGCACACGCAGTGGCAGCAAAAAAAAAAAAAAATTCTTTCTGATGAAGCATGAAATCATTGGTTTACAAGACAAATTATCAACTGTCTCCTGGCAATGAAGTATGTGAAACTCTGGTTCATTCTCTTTACACCTCATTTTAACTGAGACCAGCAGAGCTACTTTGTTTTGTACCGCAGCTCTTTTCAGATATTTTATTTAATTAAGCCAATAGCCAAAGCCTTTGTGAAGCTTGAAAAAACCTGTCACCTCCCCTGCGTGTTACTACAATATTCCACTTCTCAGCTGCCCCCTTTGATGAGTGCCAATTAAAAAAAAAAAAAACTAATTCCGACAAGTTCTTCTACTCAGCGGCAGATCATTAAAAAAATGAAAATGCCACTTTTCATGACACCAGTAGTATTATGAAAGTGTTTCTACAGTAAACTGGGCAGCTCGAAGTGTGAATAAACATGAATGTGTGACGCATATTATCGCCAAAAAAAATGACGTGACATGTTCCCCTCGAGTTTGGCTGGATACATAAATATAAAAGCTAGAAGTAAAACATTATAATTTGGCTTGCAGGATAATGCAAATAAATAGTGTGAGAGAGCAAATGATGGTGTATGCACAGGGATTTGGAAAAGGGGGAATGTGGATAGGTGGGAGGTGCAGGGGCAGAGTGTAAGCAGAGCCCAGTGCTCCTCTGGGTTGTGTATAATGGAGGAGGGAGGGAGGGGGGGGGCAGGGCAGAGGGGGCAGATAGGACGCATGGGTCATATTAAGACCGGGTTCAGTGAGAGGACTTCACTAATGCTGCCTTAATCCCTGACAAGCCTGGTTCACACAACACACACATACATAAATGCAGTTGTTCTCTCCTGGCACCTATTTATGACTGTTGGCTAGTTGTGTCTGAGAGGTGTGGTGTTGTATGTGTGGCTGATGTCACACGCAGGCGCTGAGTTCATCTCAGACCACTGAGCGTTCAACATGGAAAGTTGCATGCCAGGGTGTACTATGTTTTTTTTGTTTTTTTTCCATGTTCACTCACGCTCCACGGTATTGATATGTCCATTGTTTGGCTACTTGTCCAGGGCTGATACCCCCTGCTCGACGGAACAAGTCACTTAAAGCTTCACTGTGCAATACGTTTTGCCATCATCGGGCAAAAATTCCATAATAACCTTTCAGTATATTGTAATTCAAGCGGTCTGGGAGGAAACAAGACTTCTGCACCTCCTCTTGGCTCTGTTTACAGGCTTTAGAAAATCTACAAGGTCACAAGGTTTGGTGTTTTCACAAGCAACACGACAGCTCCCCTAACCGTGATATTTTGGCTTCACACTTTTCCACAGTGGCATGAAACAGTGTCATATAGTTTATCTTTATATTCAGTCTTCTGATTTAGACAGAGAGGAAAGAACTGCAGAATGAAGGTGTGTATTATCAAACTCTGAGGTTCTTTTCCTCTGATTTCCGCTCCCGCTGCATTAAATGTTGACTACAGCAATAAGCCATTTTTTATGGTTAATGTGCAATGGTTAGGTTTGCTGATTTTAGACGGATAGTTATGATATGATACTATCAGCTGTGTTTATTTGTCCCATTTAGCCCCAGTCGTCTGTGTGTGCTTATGTTTAAAATTCTTGCTACTGCCTCTTGAGAAAACACAAAAAGAGACAAATCACTGAATGTCTGAAAGTTTTCATTAATCCTCACAGTGTGTGATACTATTGAGTACAGATAAAAAAAACGAGGACATTTTACAAAATATCTACATCAGCAGAACCTGACTTCTCAACTAGAATTACTGACTTTGAGAGAAAAATAATTACTCAATAATAGTTTTTATACTTAGTACAGGAATTATTGATTTATTACTTTGAGTTTGGTGTTCAGTGATCCAGATTTGTTAATTTAAGCATTTGTTACTTTGATTTAGATGTAGAGAAAAGAGAAATGTTTGGACAGTAGCGTTTTCCTTCTCCGAACTATCGTGATTATATGAGCCTTTAAAAATCCAGTATCGGTCAACTATTGATAAAACTTTTCTTCAGTTCCAGTGCTCTGGAGGGCTGTGCCGTATCTCACCTACGAACATAAACAACACAAAGGTACACGTATCACATGGCAGATACAATGACCCTTAGCTTGAGCAAGGCTAACCTGGTCAAACAAAGGTTATAAAACAACAATGTCCCAAAAGACAACAACATTCCAGAGGGGCCGAGTGGGTCTCTGAGGAAATCAGTCAGTCACATTCCTGACTGTGATCAATCAGCCTCCGGCCCAGACAACCTAAGATTAACCTCAGCCTCGCTGGAAACTACCTGAAAACAACCTCCAGCCCTGTACAATTTACCGCAGTTTCCTTTGTTGTGATGAGCAAATATGTATTATAAAAACCTAATGTGTGTGTGTCTTTAAGACTACCTGCCTGGAGGAAAACACACTCAATCACTATTCACTTTACTGCACTTTCCACTGGTAGGATGACAAAATAATTATACAGAAACCGACTACAGTGAAAATGTGTAACAAGTGGGGTTTTTTCTCTTTTTTTGCTTGTCTGCTTAGCAGTTTTGGTTCTCGTTTGAAGCAAAGGAACAGTTTGAAGATGGTATACTCCGTGTGACAAGAGACCGTTTAAGCAGAAAGGAACGCTCATTTTCCTCCACCAAAGGGAGAATGTGGGCGAAGAAACGAGGGAAGGTTTTGGCACATTGAACAGTAAAGTATGGAAGAGCACTCCTGACCTGCCACGCTTAACTCACTACTACCTCAGCGGCTCTCAGCTCAATGACAATGTGGTGGAGTCATTACCTCAGGTCTCTCAGGTACTCATGCGGAGCGAGGAGGGATGTGGATTCGCAAAGTGGAGGAGAAAAAATGTCAAATTTATAGAGGAACACAGAGGCTATGGGTTTCTTGGAAATTAATAGCTCACTGTTAATTTTGTTTCAATGAGTGTGTAAAGAGAAGTATCATGAAAGTGGACTTGACTGGAGTTTTTCCAGTTTAAAAAAACACTCAAATTGTGGCAATTACTTTAAATGGAACATTTCTTGTAGCACTGGGCCGCAGTCAGCTTTTTTTCTGCTGCCTCCTATCAAGGTTCAGTGTGGCTTTTAAAAAAAAAAAATACTAAATATGAATCAAGTAAAAGAAATTGTGATTTACCCAGCTGTCAAGTGTACAGTGCCCCTGTTTTCTCAGCGTCCGTATCCAGGCTTTCTAGCTCCCCATCTCAGCATCAGCTAGCTAGCAGTGTTCTGGCCAGCACATAATTGTCTAAGTGCTTCTGGATGGCAGCAGGCTATTTGGTCATTAAGGGGCCTATTAAGTCATTAGAGCAACAGTGGGACTGCCGTCTGCCTGCCGACAGGACCAGATGATCGACCTGATACATGTTGCCTCGCAGTTTTCCACATATTTGCGCAGGTAATTATAGCTTAGATGTGAAACACCCTCAGATGTCACGCTTAAAGAGGGGATACACGTCGCCAGCACACTTTAAAGGTAATCTCCTCCTCCCACTCTCCTCCACCTCTTTTTCCACTCTGTGTTTGTGTGTGTGTGCATGGATGCATTAAGAGAGCTGGATACGGCACCGTCATTCAAACGTGCTGCCAATTCCTCCAGTGGCCACTCATAGTACTGCAACAAAAAAAAAAAATCCCCTGTGGCCCAAAAGCCATTCTCTCCAATGAGACGTCTGTAAGACTGAGGTTGGATGTTACTCTTTTTATTATCAATATTTAAAACATGGAGATTTTATATTTGCAAAACCTTCCAGTAAAACCATTTTAAAATATTCAAATTTAAAGGCCAAGTATGTAACATTTTCCTCAAAAAAGACTATATGGATTCTTACAATAATCTTCTCAATCATCACTTCCGACCCTCTGTCAGTATATAAACGAAGTGACTCCAGTTACACGGCTCTCTCCACTTTCTTCTCTTCTCACTTAATGCACAGTCTGTCTGAGAGACAAAACTCTGGGCAAAGCACACACACCTACACACAGACCTTTCAGCCTATCACCTCTAACAGACCTGTTGGTGACACACACAGCAGAAATGAGGAACTGTGTACTTATATTGCTTTATATTGCCTCTAGAACATTCCCCTAGAGCTTTGTGAAGATATGGCTGCGTTTATTTGTTTGTAGAACATAACCGCTGTGACAGAATGAATTTGACAGAATCTGAACAGTTCATTTTACAAACACAAGCGAGAAACATTGCATACTTTGCCTTAAAAAGTCGACGGGCTGAATGGGAAATGCGTGGGGTTAGCTCATGAAACACCAGAATGCAAGAACAAATAATAAACAAACTAAAAAAAAGATTACAGAGACATACCATACTATGGTCCATGGTGCATTGTCAACCGCCCTTCATTAGTAATACATTCATGATTACAATGGT
>JAPQRN010000019.1:20509172-20521282 GCA_037367275.1 Coranthus polyacanthus | reverse complement strand
CTGCTGCTGCTGCTGCTGCTGCTGCTGCTGCGCTTCTTCCTCACGGTGGGAATTCTAACCTTTTTTCTTTTCTTTTTTGTTTTTTTTTTAACCAATATGCCCGATATGTGCTTTAATAATAAGCCGCTGAAACACGATCACTTCTCAAAAGTCAGTGAAACCTTTCCAAATGAAGTCAAGTCATCCGTGGGTGTTCACCACTTCTGCATTTGTCACATAAACAGCCATAAAGTTGGCGAGCGACATAGATTTAGTCTTGGCAACTCTTTAAATTCTATGGGCCGGATCTTCAGGGAAGTTACAGCTTCAGATTTTCTCCAGCAGTTTAAACATAGTCTGCATTGAGGATAAGACTTATGCCTATATTATTATCATTATTATTATTATTATTATTACTGTAATAATAGACTCCTGCGGGCTTAATAATTGACAGTCCACAATCCTGCCAGATGTTATTTCCCGGCTATGGAACATCTTTCTTTTTTTTTTTAATCATTCATTTAGATTTATAATTTAGATGATTATAGCTCAGTACATCAGTATAATAAAAGCTCTTAACCTTTGACCTTATAACAGACATATTTATAATACACTGTCATGATAAATGACCCCTGCCGTCGAGCTCCTATCAAAAAAATGTACGAATATGCAACTCTATTTTATTTCTAACTTAGCAAAAAAAAAAGTTTGACACTACTTTGACAACAAGTGTCACCGTCCTATGTGTCATTTCATTCTGTGGGCTTAAAATGGTATTGAAAATCAAACCTCAAATGCGATTTTATGGCCAAATGTGAGTATTTACAGTATAGGTTATGAAGCGTGAAGTCGACTTGATAAATTGCCCACATTATGACTCACCGACTTCGGTGCGTCGCACTGCCTCGGTCTGTCCGGTCGGTCTGCGCCCCAGGGTGCCACAGTGTGCAGGAGAGCGCTCAGGAAGACCCAGCTGAATCCCGGCAGACAGACCATCGTATCGAGGTGACAGGAGACAGTCAGCTCTCAGAACACTTGTACTCTCTCTTTTCCCCTCTGCTTTCTCTTTTCACAGCCTCTTTCTCTCCCCGTTGCCTTTGAAGTAAAAGACGTTACCGGTGGCCTCTGGGCTCACATGTGCCGCTCGGCTGGAGGACCATTCCGCCCCTTCGCCATTCCCGACAGCTCTCCGCGGCTGAGTTTTGTGTTGTTTGTATGTGAAACTTTTCCTTGTCTCGATGCACTCGATGCAGTCTCAGAGCTGGAGCCGGAGTTGTAACTCTTTTGAGAGTTTCGGCGATGCGCTCCGCAAGTTTGGAGCGTCTTGACTGGAAAAGAGGGAGGTGGGACAACTTCAGCACCCCCCACCCCAACACACACAACAGCACGTATATACACACACACACCCCTGCTTCTTTTAAGAGGAGGGAGTGCAGGTTCAGAGAGGGATGACAGGTTTGCGTGAGCAAAGCCCCTCAAGAGAAAGCCAAGAGGAGCGTGGGGTGGCTGGATATTTGTTTGAATAAGTGTTTTATATTGTCCCGTAGTGTGAGTCTGAAAGTTTTCCTCTTACTATGGTAGTTTTTCAACCTATAGACCAACATTAGCCTGGATGTCTCTCAGTACCTCAGTATATATGGTGCATTTTTTATCCTGTGCACCTTTTTCTTAGTAAGTACAGGCTACTTATTCAGCGATGGAAGTAATGTACTGAACTTAAGATTACACGTATGTAACTGAATATTTCTGTGGTGTAACATGTTGGTCTCTTACAGCTTCATCTTGTTAAAACTGTACCTCTATATAGTCATATTTTTTTTAATCAGAGGCACCAGATTTGTGCTGTCTTGTTGTAGCCTTATCTTATTTGATCAATAACGCGGCGCCCTTTTTGTATGTCCATTATCACTGGATTTTTGCTCTTTATTGCATAGAAACTCCAAAATGTGGAGCGGGGAAGGCAGGTGGCATACACGGTGCAGTTTTGTTTGGTTTGGTTTTCAACAGAGTCATTTTAAAGATGTAAATGAACAATATTTCAAATGTTGTCATGTGCTTCCTCCTCAGGAGAATTACATTTATCTCTGTTCCTTTCTGTTTGACAGCCCTGCAGCAATGCATTTATATGAGGTCTGTGCTGCAGTAGAGAGTGTAAGACCTTTTGTGCATGATTAATGGACACAAATAAACAGGACCAAGTAAAGACAACTGCGAGAAGTGTTTTATTTATTTTCAGTCCAGGGCTTCTCTTAAGATGTATTAGTCACGTTGTGGAGCGGGCTCATCTGAATGAAATGCTCGTGCTGAGAGAAAGTGGCCTCTACTCTGCGCAGGCCACGATGTCAACACTCTACTACTCCGCTATGACCTCAGTTATTGTCCAAGTGGCAGACGGTGTGACAGAGTCAAGTAGTGGGAAATTTATCATGGAGACCCCTCAAACAAGTGGCACCAGGCCCCTCCCCGCGGGCCAATGGCAGACAGACCTTGGACAAGCAACTCTTTGTCCTCGGCCATGTTCTCCCCTCCTCTCCAGTCCTCTTCTCACCACTCCATGCTCACTTCTGTTACTGGCCAGCTCTGTTAGTGACTGACAGTCCCTGTACGCTCATTGTGTTTTCCCTTCAGATGGGGGGGGGGGCCGAATTCCTGCTGACTGTCTTTGATCAGATTGTCTTTTAACACAGTTTCACTTTATAAAACTGTGACACTTGTACCCTTTGAACCTGGACTCGTATTTATGTATTTTATTGGGCACCATTCATCAAATTTGAAACCCAGAAAAGTTCAGTTTTCAATGTTTCATACATCTGTGTATAGCTTTGATGAATGCTCCTTCAGATTGTGAATAAGTAAATCACACAATAGAACCATATTGATCTAATCTAACATTTTTATGCTTGATACTTTGTTTCTCCCCTTTGTGTACTCCGAGACAGGTGTGGGATTTCAGTTAGGCAGTTCAGTTTCATCTGCTCTAATATGGCCACCTGTGGACTCAGGTACCTGCTTTAACCACACCTTGCAGAAGGCTTTCTTTGAAGGAGCTTTTCACATTCTTGGCTGGTTAGAAGAGGGCTTATGAGCGGCTAGCTGCAGGAGATTCCTGGACGGCATCCAGCACTTACAGCATAGTGCACATATAGCCGGGGACGAAAGAAGACTTTAAAGTTAATGTTCTGCTATAGCAGACCACAGAAACGCTCACTTACGGAACGCACATCTGGGTAGGCGTTAGAGAGACAGGGAGACTGGGAGAGGGGGCTGAGAAAAAGAGAGGCCAGTCCCATATATAGGTATTTTTGAATGGTTTAACCACGAATATGATGATGTTAATAACGTCTATGTAAATTGCATATTGTCCTAGATTGTGTGCATTATACATGTAATTGCTGCACCTCACAAAGACAAATAGAGAAAAGGGTTCACACACTTTCTCAGCTCGAGACCCAAAGGAGAAATTTGGCATCTCCTCAAGGTGCAAACTTGCCATAACATCTACATGTTTACCGATTTTCCACTGTCAAAACAATGTTGAAAAAAAACAAAAAAACGTAACGTATCGCAAAAACATTTTTACGCTTGGGATATGTGGAAAAGTTAATTTACTGATAAATGGTGAATTTGAATAAGTACTATGGAACCAGATTTAGCAAATAATAGTTTAACCAGTGTAGCAACAAGAGCACTCTTACTTTAATTTAGAAAATTAATTCATGCATGATAGCACTGTGATGTATTCTGTCTATTGGCGACCTGATAAAAACGGGTCCATGTTCCATTTTGAGTCCAGACCCTAAGTTTGGGAAACACTAGAATAATGTATAGAAAAAAAGTGAAGAGACCTTGTTAATGTCTGTGGCCCTGCAGCTCTGAGGATCCTGTGTCTACTTGTCCTTGTGGCTCCCCGGCTGCCTGTCTGTCTGATGTTGTGCAGAAGTCCTGCCACAAAACCCCAACATTAAATCAGTGCCTCTGCTTCGGCAGCATTACTTGTCTATTGGTATGTAATGAAAGAGGTGCTATTACTATTACAACTACTGCTGCTGCTGCTGCTACACCACATGAAAAGGAAATATCAATATACTGTACATCCACCGACAGAGAAACTGTGTGTGAGGCTTTGAATGTGCACTCATCATTCGGTTTATTATGCACACAGGGACCCCTAGTGGTGTAAAGGAGAACTATGCACAGTGTGGACAAAGGCAGGATGGAGAGGGATGGTTGACCCGGGGGCAGAGATGGTGCTTCAAAGAAAATTGAGCATGATGGATATGAAGGAGTGGCTCATGGCTTTAGGCAGCCATACTTCAGAGAAAAGATCATGACTGTCTGTCAGACCGACTGCGAAGGCCACACCGAACAGTTTTTCTCTCTGTCTCTCTTGCTGTCTCTGGCTGTTGTCTCTGCTCTCAGCTGGACTACACACACACTCCCTGTCTATCTCCGCCCGTCTCTTGCTCGGGCTCCAATATCCTCTGTCCTTCTTTGAAGATGTCGAGGAATAATATTGACCAAGTCTCTGGTGAAATGTTTTTTGTGGTTTCCCTTTCCGGACGTCTTGGGAGAACAGGGGTAGAAGGAAAGGATAGTAGGCGGTAGAGCAGGAGGGAGGGGTGATGTTACAGGGTGGAAGGCTGTAAAAAGAGGATCTAAAATGAACCCAGCTCATCAACACAAGTAGAGAGATAAGTGGGTGTATAATCCAAATGATCTGCAGTCTCACTTCTCCAGTTACACTTTACCTCTTTAAGTCGTTATTGTCTCTGAGAATTTTGTTTTTGGGGGAAGCACACACTGATTTAGACGGTGTTTAGTGACAACAGATCCGTTTTCAGTTGTTTACTCCACTCTTTCTGCAGTGACATCCCCTGTGGCATGTCTACACATGCAGCGGATGGCTATCTGTCTATCTTCATCATTCAGAGTTCAGAATGAGAAAAAGCAGAAGGGGAAAGATGTGAGGAAGAGATAAAGTCAGGGTTGTTTTTCTGGAAGCCTGGTGTTTTTGTTCTTCTTTTTTTGTCCTTGTTATGTGGTAAGGAAAGGAAAGAACAACATGAATTTTGATCAGAGTTTAATTGACTATAATATATTATTCTCTGTTGACTATAAATGTCAAGACTAATATTCCTCCCACCTTACTGGTGGGAGGAATACTGAGATACTGATCTGAAGCTCCCTTGGCTACATTCAGACTGCAGGCAAAAGTGGGCTAGGCCTGATTTTTTTTGCTCATACGTGACTCAGATTTGTTGGGGGGTTTTTTATGACAGAGTGAACTGCACAAATCAACATGGAGTTTTTATCTTTTCAATTCAGATTTGGGCCATTTCCATACGTGATCCTGAATCAGATACAGGTCTGATTTTTTTGCAACACAACCTCTATCTTAACAGTCATATCAAAATTCACCCAACTTTTGCATCACTCTAGATCAGCATTCGCCAATTCTACAATGTATTTAGCGCTTTATTTAAAATTAGCCATTGACAATCTGAAATTTTGGATGAAATCTGTTTCAGTAAAGCCATTCATGTCACCACTCCTGGCTCTGACTCCACTGCTTTCACATCGGCTCCTAAATGAAACAGTAAACACTGACTTCTGCGGTCTCAGTATTTACTTGAGTAGAACAGCGAGCTGCATGTGACGTGTTTGTTATTGTTCTTTTGCTCATGTGGGTCAGTTCAGCGCCATGACCGGTTCGCACTCTAATCTGATATTGGTCACATTTTAAAAAAAAACAACGTGAACAGCCAAACAAAAAAATCAGATCTGAGAAATAAATCTGAATGGCTGGCAGTGTGAACAAAGCCATTGTGACACACTTCATGTTTCCGTTAATTTATCTGAATCTGTACAGCTTCCTATTTGAAGATAATGGATGCCTGTCTTCATCACAGACGTACACATACTGTTGAGGTGGCTCCCGAGTGAACTGACCCGTCCTAATATTTTTGTGAAGCATCATTTTTTGACCATGTTTATTTTACTCATTTTTGCAGATACTCACTGATTATCCTCACAGAAACACATATCTCTTATTTGTTTTGTAAGGACCGTAATGTGCTCACATCAAAGGCTTGCCTGGCAAAGTCACCCCATGATGCATTGTATTATCTATATCTGGAAACACCACCCCACCCCACCCCCCACCCCCGCTATCTTCTCTCTTTTTCTGCCCCATTTACCCCTGAGAGCCAAAGCAGGAGAGGTGGATGACTGAAAAGGCTCCTCCTGCTGTTAAGCAGATCTACCTTTTGGCTAATAGAATGGTAAAAGAATAAGATATGGAGGTATACTGATGGTTTCCCTCTTGTCATTTCAACAACCACAGTGGCACTGCTGCAAGTCTGAGCACTGAACAATAGATGTCATTGAAATCATAATATTATGGAAATGCATTATATATAGCTTATGTCCATCAGTATAATACCGTTAGTGTTCATTGTGAATGTCCTTTTTGTGGTTAATTCAAACAGGAGTTCAATAGAGGATGCCAGTGCCAAATAAGGCCATTTGCTTTTCCTGGGGAACATAGTATAAAAAGCACACATTATGATACCATTAACGCAAAGCCGATGAGCTCTTCTTTAAGTTGAAAAAATTCAGGATTTGGACTTGACCCTCTTTTGAAGACAGTCATCTGCACTAATAAGGTTCTTTGAAGATTATTGTATTGTTCAAAGGTGGTTTTATGCCACATGTAGGAGGAGACTGGTTATGGCTGTAAGACTTTTTGCTCCAGCACCTGTAACTCACTTCATTATTGAGCTGCAGCTCTCAGACGTCTATACAACGTACTCACATTTGTATACTACAAATGGCACCAATTAAAACCTCTGCACTTAATGTCAAATCCTTGTGGGTGTTCCTCTGTTATGACTTACTACTGGGGTAAAGTGAAATAGTTACATAAAAGAGGCAAAAATAGCCACACCATGCGAAATGCCTCAAAAAGAGGTTTATTACGTCAAAAGAACTACTGCAACTACTCATATTGTGATTGCGATATGAGTCACAGTTTTAGGATTGGTACTGTGGTATTTTTGCTGGAGTCTGTGCAAAAAAGTATGTTTCCCTTATGTCTGGAGAATATGATTTTTTGGGGCATCTCTGTAGCGCCACAGTCCCTTATTTATAATAGGATGTGTTAATGCATTTAACCTAAATCAGAAAACATATCGATACTATATTTGACTTTTCACAGCAATTAAAACACCATAAATTACTGTTTGTAATCATTTATGTTATTTGTAGTCTGACATTAAATGACCTTTCCTAGAGTGACACAAAAGGTGCAAAAAGGAAGCTAAAAAAACGCTCTCATTAATTAAGCATCAATCAATCATCTATTTATGTCAGATAGGCTGTTTATACATTTTAAATAGATTTGTGGTTCAAAATTTGGAGAAACTACAATTTCATCTCACAAGTCTGATATGATTGTATGTGCAATCGTGTAAGTTCTAAATAAAATATGATGTTGAGCAGAAAACCTCAAAATCAGTTGTCTCTCTATAGAATCTGCATGTTTCTGATCATAGCTGTGATATTCACCATGTGGGATCAGGGACAAAGTGGGTAAACACTAAAATGATCATACGACTCCTATCTTAATCCAAATTGTAGGAATTGGGGGCGTTACACCTCTCCCCGTGTTACAACCATACCCAGTCTCCCCTACAGTAAGTTCGTGGCATCAAAGCTTAAAAAAAAGATACCATGCTTAAGAATCAACAGAGATGAGGAAGCGATGCTTGAACCACTGTCTGACCACATTGTTTTCATACTCCATGCTCTTCCTTGCGTCTGTAATATGAGATTACAGGACTGAATGCAAAGCCTGGCCTTGTGTCTGACAGACCAGACTCTGTCAGACTGGATGCATAGAGTTCAGTTCGGTGGCACTGAAACTCTAACTACATTTAGTCTACATTTATCCCGGTTTATTTGATGTACGTCTAGTAAGATCTCTGTCAGCTCCGTGGTGGTATTATGTATTGGCTGCTGCGGCCTTTGTTGGATCTAATTGTGTTTGAGGGGGCGGACTTAGTCATAGGCTGTCCTGGGTTTTGGTTTCCCCACATCTGTATAGCCAGGTGTTCAAAATACCACACAGCGTGTACAGTACCTGCATTTTGGGAGATTTAGCGGAACAAAATGGGCACTGTCTCTGGATGAAAATCAGCGACTAATTTAAGAGATGTGGTTTGAGCACATGTCTATATTTGTAAATATAAAAACGCTTCAAATACCTGACCTGGGACTGGCTTTCTTTAGATCAGTGTGGACCTGTGGTTTTAAAACTCATGGACTTAGAAAGGGAGGGCCAACATCTTGACTTGGCTGTCCCACGAAAAAAAGAACCATATGATCTCTCTACAGATAAAAAGCTCTTCAATCTGTGATTAATAATACCGGACTTCGGCAGCGAGGTCAGAAACTGCACACAAGGCTGCGAGAGACATACTGAATAATGCACAAGCCCCT
The DNA here is from genome assembly GCA_037367275.1 of Coranthus polyacanthus. Classification (NCBI taxonomy): domain Eukaryota; kingdom Metazoa; phylum Chordata; class Actinopteri; order Kurtiformes; family Apogonidae; genus Coranthus; species Coranthus polyacanthus. The sequence goes on along the minus strand of JAPQRN010000019.1, from coordinate 20,512,804 downwards.
TTTTTTTTTCCAGTGTGCATGCAGTGTTGTTTTGGTAATACAATATGACATTTCATGCTTGCTTTCAATCATCTGCTCTTTTCCGAGTCTCTGTGTCTCTTTCCCCACATCTCCTTTGGTTTTCATCTGTTTATTTTCAAGATCAGTGAGTGGTTCTGTAACACTTGGCTGGTCTGTTCTTAAAAAAACCCAAAGACTCAAGCTCATGTGGTAACGTGGATATGCAGTACATTCATCTAAGTGTGAGACAAGACGGGAGGAAGGGAAAGATAGGGAGCGAGGGAGTGATGGAAGAGGAAAATGAAAGGAAAAGGTGGAGATGGAAAGCAATTGTCGTGAAGAGACACAGAAGGAGATGATTAGGTGTGATTGATGACTCTGTATTGATATAACACAGGCATAATTTATAGCTTTAAAGGGGATTTTTCAAGTGTCTACAATTAATGGTTGAGAGAGAGAGATCAGAGGTATGGGAGGTAGAAAAAGGAGCTGTCTCCATAATAACCTGGCTGTAGCGCTTAATAAACACAGAGACACACAGACATTGCCAAACGCACACACACTCAACGCTCCAGACCTCTTCCTGCTCTCTGGGCGTCGTTCCTACCACTAGTCTTCACTCACACATAGAGCTGTTCTCGTGCTTGACAGGGAGCAGAGGGGCTGTCAACAGGCCCGGCGCCTGTCAAGAAGCAGGCTGCGCTACCATGCTACACTACTGCGCACACACTACGGCACACACACACACACAGATACAAACACACAGATATAAACACACATCCATACACGCGCGCCTACTTGAAACATGTCAAACGGCACGGGATCTACGACAGAATACACACAAACACGGACACAGTGAAGGTCGAGGGAAACGCGTTAAGAGCGTGGCTTTGTACGGCCACACAGGGAACAGAAACACATCAAACAGCATGACCTTTATGATCGAATATGCAAACACAGACGCTGAGACAAATACACAAGCAGTCCTCCCATGGAAAGGTCTAGAGAGGCAATTTTCTGCTCCTTCAGTTGATCCTGAACATGTGTCAAGGTTTATACTGTAATCTACTGTAAGAGACTGAGAAAAGAAAATACACCAACTTCGCCTCTCCTTTCATTTCTACATTTATTTATGGTCTTGCCTGAAGCTGCGTTTGAGCTGCTACAGGACGTGTATATTATGCTGCCATGTGTTCGTGCACGACCACTCTTTTGGTAGAAATGACCTCAGTATATCAGACAGACAATATTGTACTAAATTGATTCCCAAAACAACTTGGATATTTTTTGTATTATCTTATGAAGTACCAAATAATCCTTAACAGTGTAACGATGATTACTTTAAGCAAACCAAAGTCCGAGAATAGCTCTGCTGGAGCTCAGTGACTCAAGTACAAGTACCCATCGTTTACATCATGATGACGGTCTCACAAGATGTTTTACAACCTGATTCTGGCCATGATCTTAGTGTTATACTGGGAGCCTTAACTCCAAAACTTAGCAAGGATTTGCCTTTATTCTGTACTTAAACATTTGCAGAGGTGGGAGGAAACTAAGAACAAATACTGTACTTTGTTACTGCACTTACAGCTGCAGTGTTCAATAGTTTTTGGTGTCACTGGCCAAATAATCCATAATTACCTTTCAGCATATTGTAATTCGAGTGGTCTGAGAGGAAACGAGAACTCTACCACACTTTTCCGGACTCTGTTTTCGGGCTGTAGAAAATCTACCCCGTGACGGGAGGTTTTCAGTCAGATGTGACTCTACTGCTTTAATCCGTGGCTCGACCCATAAGTGACCTCACTCTTCCACAGTGGTGTTAAATGGCATCAGATCATCTATTTTGGACCAAGACGAGAGAGCTGCAGAAGGAGGAAGGTGTGTATTTTAAAATTCTGGCATTTTTTCCCCCTGAATTCAGCTCCTGCAGCATCACATAAAATGTTCAGGTATCTGTATTTTATTTTATTTACTTTTATGGAAGATATATAGAAATATATGTACTTTCTAGTCCTTACATTTTCAAAACAGGCTTGTTTCTTATTCTATATGCATTTGCATTTGTATATTTTTCCATTTTTACCTTAGCTACAACTTGTTACGTAATTTTTATTGAAAAGGTGTCACCATTCATTATAAATGGCAACTTGCTTTTAGGAATTGAGTGGAATAGCAGGTGCTCTTTTATGACTGATTCATTTTAATTATTTCTAAATATAGGATCTTCATAGGTATTTGAAGTAGGTTGAAGTAGTTTTCCCTCATTTTAAATTGGATGAACCGACCTGTAAATAAAACTCAATTCAAGATCTAGTTTCTATATTAAAAATGACTCAAATACATGCATTTTTGAGTTGAATTATTCAGATGTGTTTCATCCTTTACCCGCCGACAAACGCAAAGGGAGACTCTAATGCTGACCTTTCGGGCCTCCGTAGATGTACAGAAACTCTGATGAGAGCAGCCTGGTCCAACTTCAGAGGGTTCAAATGTACATTACATTCTGAGGAGTTCAGAACCCTGCAGCTGACTAAAGCCGATTGATTTATGAGCCGTAGCTGAGCTCACAGTTTTGCTGGGTCGAGGCACACCACCACGATTGAAAGTCCCATCTGAGCCAGTGCACTGCCCACTCACTCACCACGCTGCACACATCCATAAATGACCACGCTCTGTTTTGATATTGAAGGATTTTAAATCAAGCTGGCAGGACAGCATTTACACAGTAATTTGAGCGCACGGGATAAAAAAAAAATCCCCCGTTCTCCTGAAGTGGCATTTGGATTTTGTCCCTCTTTCCCCATTTCTGCTACTTTCTCTTTGTCTTCATTTTCCACAAGACAAGCAGACCCAGCGTGCAGTCGCACAATACTGTTGCTTATCCATCATCTCTTTAGTGAGCTTGCATTTATTGTGATCAGATGTGGCGAGTGGCAGGCTCCAACCGGAGTCAGCGAGCTGTGTCTTCACTAGCTGTCCTGCAGCACACAGATATAACGTAGAAGATGGTATAAATGTGGCACTGCAGGCTGCCAACATGTGGTTTTTCCCACTAGAGAGGGAGATAACAAACCTCTCATGTCGTCTAAAATTAACCTTGTGACTGTGTTGCATAAATATTTTAAGTAGTACTGTAGTATTCAAGATCGACAAAGAGGACGCAGGATTTTATTTCAAGACCAGTAGAGACCACAACTACAAGGAAATTGCTTGTGCACTGTCAGATTTGTGATTAGATGTAAAACCCCCAGCTTCAAATGCAACCAATAACTTGACTCATTTCTAGTTTTAAGCGTTTGTTGGTGGGGGCAGTATGTAAATTGTGCAATGCAGCGTTTCCTGAGACGTCAGCACTTATGAATCATAAAGAAAAGTAGTGAAACGAGCTAGCTAACATTAGCAATCTTCCTCTACCAAAACTCTTCAGGAATTTTGTGAATATTAGCTGTATATTAGCCACCTACGCATATACTGTATGTCATATGTATATAGTTTCAGCTATCTGTCGCCTAGCCAGGTGTGCAAGCTAATTAATACTGCATTTATTGAGGGATGTAACAGCTGATGAAGTGTTAGCTTTGTGAGAGACTGAGGTGACAAATTGTTAGTCATGAATGACATTTTTGCCT
>JAPQRN010000019.1:20481092-20505431 GCA_037367275.1 Coranthus polyacanthus | reverse complement strand
TATTAGGATCCAGATAAACCGTGCTCTCCCTCTTTCGCCTTGTTTTTTCCATGTTGAGCATGGCGGTCTGACTGAGAGACTTGGCAGGAGATGTGAGGGAGATGAGACAAAGACATGCAGCAGGGGGAATTGGAGATGAAGTGTTTTGAAGTTGCCTTGAGAATCTCACACAGCGTCCCTGGACTCCATTTAACCCATAAAACTGGAGACCTCAAGTTCACAGGCACACAGAGAAGCCAATGATGCTCAACCAAACCCAAGACGAACTTCTTTGTCTGTGTACGTGTATCAGAGTGAAACAGCATCAGTAGCATTTATATGTTTTTGTGTGTGTGTGTGTGTTCTGCATCTGCTTAAATGCATCATCACTTTCATTGAACCCATAGAAAGTCTGCGTACTGTATGTTTGAAGTGTTTTTCTTACTTGAATAGAAAGCCCACAAATAGCATTTACATGTTTGTGAATACGCAGTATGTGTTTGTGTGTGGTTTTGTGTGTGCACATCCATGTGCCTGCTTCTGTGTGAGAGAGTGTGAGATTGTCAGTGTTCAGCCAAGGACAACAAGAAGTTCCTCTAGGACAGAGGAGCTAGTCATGAATCAGGTGTGATACCTGCACCCTGCATCCGAGGAGCGCCAAAACAAACACACCCAAAGAGGAGCTGCTCTACAGCGCTCAACTTCTCTCTGCATGGAAGTAATTACTGAGGTGTTGAAGTTGTCACTTTTTCTTTTGCTGTTTTGAACACATTCGTGTGAAGTCCCGCTCAGAAACACTTGTATTTCACACAGGTATTCCACCATAAGTAGGGACTTTATGCTTACCAGCTAACCTTTGCGGTGCACCGACTGATTTAATGTTCGCTTCTTCTATGATCAGTAAGAATGGGCATCACATCCAGAGTGCTTAGCAGAAGGCAAAGGCTGTGTAGATCACACTTCTGAGCTTGTGCTTGCATGTTTTATCCGTATGGTGGACCAGCTTCATGGATGTATTTAGAGAACTAAATACTGTGCTACAACTCAGAACTGTCACCATTTCACCTTATTAAAGAGGTACTTCAACAAAAAAAATCCCCTGCAGCCAAAAAAGCATTCCCCCCATAGACCACAACGATAAAAAAAGATGCCTGTAAAACAGCTACAACAGGAAAAACTCTGTTTATTATCAGTTTTAATCACATCATCTGAACACCCAAAAAATACACTGTAAAGTCATGGAAGACACAGAAGTGTACAGTCTGAGCGTCCCTTGGGTCCCAGGTGGTGATAAGTGGGTGAAGTGCTAGTCTGCGTCTCAGCTGTCCCAGTCCGCGTGTGCAACGGGCCACACAACACAGGCAACAGTCAACACGGAAGCCAGAAGCGTTTTAGGCTTTTGCAACAATGAGCAGCTTTCCAAAGAACAGGCGCCATTTTGGGGCCCAGAATCCAGGTCCAATAATACATCCATGGTGGACTGTATGAACAGTGACCCGCTGCCTCTGTAGATATGAACGGCTCTCAGCGGTTCTCATTTTCATGTGATTATACACTAATTTAAACATAATTATGAATATGACATTCAATCCTTCTCTTAAATTCCCTTACATACTGGTATATATGTATAACATACATGTTACATACTGTACTTTTAATGAGAAAATCTGCTTATTTTGCTGGTGAAAATGTGATCATGACAGTATTTAGTCCTACATTTTAAAATTCTGTTACTGAATAATGAATCTGCATCTCGATATATTCCTAAAAGACGCAGTAACCTGTTCGTCACTACATGCCTTTAATGACGTTACAGTAATCGGATCCATCCGTGTTTTATTGCACCTACGGGAGCTGTGATTTCACATTGTCAGGACCAGTTTTCTTTTTCAGCTGCATGTGTGTCAGTGTATCTGAAAGCAAATGTATGCTGATTAACGAGTGAGCCTGTGCCTCAGAACTATTTGACACTTATTGGTTTAATACTGATGCGAACTGCTGCGTTTACAGGCTAGGGCCGGGCCAGTGGGTTGTGACCCACAGTGGAGCTGTATGGGTCTGGACACCCAGCCCTACAGTCCCCATCGGGGGTGGCCCAGCAGACACAGCCATTTTACAGGATAGGAGGTAAGTGTTAGGTTTCAGTGTCACGCAGGGGTAACTCTTGCAACTACACTCCTCAACCCATGCCCTCCTCACCCTGCCTCCCTCAGCACCAGTATCCATTATGTCCCAATATACTCTTCGCTCCGTAAACTCCTCTTCCCTCCCCTTCCCTCCCCTATTGAGCTCGAGCTGCCATCTCATGGCCCAGTGCGCGCCGAGACTGTTTGTACTCTGTTTCACTGCTGTAAATGTCACCTGAGTTACACTCTCTCTGCTTTTCACAGACGGCCCTTTATTTGCCACCCTTTTAAAAAGACCCCCGCTCACATTTCATGTTTTCTCATTTTTACTACGTGCCAAAGAACCCTTTTCCTCCCTATTCATTGGGCCATACGATAACACACATATATCTCCTGTGAAGGCAGGAATTTCTCTCCCTGCATCATATTTTGGTTTTCCACTTTTCTACTACTGACTTTGCCAGCTCTAGTGTTGTCCATACCTCACTGTACAGCCTCTCTAAGGCCTGCATTAAAAATCCTACTACTATTACCAGCAAAATGTAGTTTAAGTAAAAGCACTGGTTTGGTATCATCATCATTAGATTATTAGTACTGGAGCATCAGTGTTGTCGCTGCATGTTACCGTTGTTTCTGCTGGAGCTACTTTGAACTACTTTATAGCCCATTTTGTAAACAGGGACACCATATAAAACTGAGGGCTCATCACATGATTAATGGGAGAAGAAAAAAGAAAAAAACTAAGATTTTATGCACAAATCTGTTTTTAGTATTTGGTCTTTTTCTTTGGATGATTTGAACATTTTTTGAAATGAAGCCATGTGAGAAGTTTAGAGGGAAAAATCAATATTTGGAGCAGTTTATATATGAAATGTGAGTCTGACTACACAACACAATGGGCCTCATGTAAAAACCACTTGTAACAAATTTGTTCTGAAATGCCACAATCGAGTGATTTAGGAGAACTTGCTGAATTCACCATTTTTTTGTTTTTTGAATATTGTTGTTGACATTTGGTTTGACACAGCTTGTGGCACAGATGGAATTCATCATGTTTATATGCATCATTTACACAGTTTTCTGAAGTTATGAGTATCTGCTGAATCAGACATAGCACGCTCGAACGAGCCCATCGTACTAAAAAAAAGTACGAGAAGGTTCAGCTACAAACAGGAAAATGTTCTTGCTCGAAAAAAAAAAAAAGTTGTTATTACCCACCTTGTAAAATCTTCATCTGAAAAGCAACTAGCAACTAAAGCTGTCAAATAAATGTAGAGGAGTAGAAAGTACAATACAGTTTTCCCTCTGAAATGGAGGTACAGTATAAAGTAGCAAATACAATGGAAGTACCTCAAATGTAAGTCTTGTACTTGACTAAAAGTACTTGGTACTTTCTATCACTGACTCTATGTTTTCAAATGTGTATCTGAGCTTCATGTCTTATCTAAATTCTGGTTACAACTCTTTGAAGCCACACGTAGAAAGGAAGTTTACTCATACTAACATGTAGTTATGACTGGGATTGACTGACTGAACATTCAGTTACCCTGAAGTTATGTGATGGTGACAAAACATCTATTAACACGTCTGTCTCTGTGCAAAGAATTCATCAGCTGAAAATATCAGTTTTCAGAATATGTATTTTTTTATGTATAGGTGTTTTTACTTTCCTTGGAATCTACATTTTCCTGATGTTTTTCTATGTAGGATTAGTGCTCGAAAAATGTGCTTCCTCTCATAATACAAACTGCAAATTAAATAAGTCTGTTTAAACATATCTAACACTTAAATTACACTACGTCTTTATGCCCAATAGGAATCTGGGCAAAAAGCTGTTAGATCATTAAACGCTGCAAGTGTGGGATTTTGACTGAGCAACATTCACACTTCTTCCATGATGCAAGGTCCATATTCTACAGAGGCCATAAGAGGCCTGGTCTGACAGTGATGACAGCATGATTAATGCTCACCTCCGTTCCCACTCACACTCATGCTTTACACAGCAAGTCTAAGTAGCCTGAGGCAAAAGCTGAAGAAAGCTGCCTACAGGGCCAACAAAGAGCAACCAGTGTTCATCTAAAGATAAGATGCTGTTTACAGTCTGACATGGGTACTTAATTTACAGCAGTAAATATTAAGAACATACAAAAAAACAGCAAGGTTTGGCTACGATTTAACTTCAAGGGAGTCATCTTTCAGATATTCCCTATCCTTAAATGAAGTTTCACTATATACAGTAGTGTTTTTGTAACCAATATCCCATAGGCTGCCTCTTCTATAGAAAAAGTAAAGTCTTTCTATTTTGCAGGTGACCTGGTATACAATAAAATACAATAAAAACTCAAATCTGTGATTTGTTCATTTGCGTGAACATTTCTTTAACTGTTAACTGTCTGTTTTCACTGACCAAATTAACTGTATATTCTAAATATAAACACATTTCCATTTTGATTCCTGGAACACACTCGAAAAAAGTTGGGACAGAGACATGTTTACCACTGTGTTACATCACCTTTTTAATCTTTTTCATCATTTGTGAACAGAGGACACTAATTGTTGAAGTGTTTTTTTTGTCCATCTTGTCTGTTTACAAGACTTGAGCTGCTCAACAGTCCGTGGTGGTCGTTGTCTGCTTCTCTTCTTCATGATGTCCATACATGTTCAATAGGAGACAGATGTGGACTCTGCAGACGGGACAGTCCAGCACACGCACTCTGTGACTATGAAGCCACGCTGTTGGAACTGGTGCAGAAAGAGGTTTGGCATCGTCCTGATGAAATAACCACAGACTTCAGGGAAAAGATGTGGACCTGATGTGAGCATATGTCTCTAAACTTTAATCTATGACTTCACATCGATGGTTCCTTCATACATATGCAGGTCAGACCATCACAGATGCTGCTTTTGCACCTTTCAGTCCATAACAGTCTGGATGTAAATGTAGTACTGATTTTTCCCAAAAACAAGCTGAAACATGGACTTGTTTGCATGATGGTTTCGCATGCAGAGCCTCCTGAGGGCTTGAGGGTCACACACATCCAACAGTGGTTTCTGCCCTTGGCCTTTACACAAGACACCAAATCTCCCTGGACTCCCTGATCCTCTTACAAAAGAACTACATGAATTTTCCATGTTTTTGCACATGGGAAATTCATGTGGTTTTTCTGTAAGGATCTTGTTCTGTAGCAGCAAAAGAGCAAAAAAAATCTTTGCAATTTTGCATAGAGAAAAATAGGTTTTAAACTTACTGACAATTCTTTCATGAAGTGTTGAGACACGACCCATCCTTGTAAACACCTTTGGTTGATGCTCATTTTATGTCCAATCATGATCCTCTCACCTGTTACCAATGAACCCGATAATTGTGGAAACTGACAGAACAGTGTTACTTATATATTTTATGAACTTTTCTCTTTTGTCTCTGTCCCATATTTTTGAGTGTATTGCAGACATCAAAATCTAAATTTGTTTACAGAATTATCAAATTAAAGACTTTAGTTTTTATTGCACTTTAGAAATTGTCCAACATCTCTGGAAATGAGGATTGGCTTATTTGAAAATATATCACCTTGACAGATCATACATTATCAGTGGAAGAGAACAAAAAAAAACTGAAGCTAAAACAACATGGGCAAAGACACGTTAGGTAGATCGCTGAAAATGATTTTTCTTTAAAGCATTTAAAACACTTTGTGGTTTATTCATCTCTCCACAGTCAAAGTGAGTTGCTGAAGAGGTGCAGTGATGTGAAGGAGCTCCTACTGAAACCACCTTTGTTAACTTCACCACCTCCATTAATCTTCCATACGCTGCTATAAAGGGCCCTGTGTGGAGAATGAAGAGGTTGTCTAAACCCAGTGCACGCCACGGGCCAAATGGTCAGTCAGAGTAAGAGGAAACTCCGGTTGGCACGTCGATACTGTGCCAGTCACTGCCAATACAAGCTATCAGGCCACATAGACAAGCCCCTTGACAAACTACTCCATCCTGCCAGAGAGTATCTCTGGACTGCCAAGTCTTACGGCAAACTGAGGATAGCTTAATGGAAAGCATGGATTAAAACTGCCCTTCTCTGTTATTCTTTCTCCATTTATACATTTTATGTGATCATGATGTATGAAATCCTGTAAAATTCAACCCAAATGTCAGCACCAAAACCTTGCAGAACCGATCCAAAGTTCAACATTTGTAAAAAGGTTCTTTAATATTTTATCATGGGAAACGAGTATTTCCCTTTTTTTTTTTTACAGACATGTCATTAATTATTTTACAATGTTGGCTTTTTCCCTTGATATTTGTACATAGTCTATTAATAATTTACATCACACCTGCTTTTACACACACCCAATTTTGCATATATGTCCGAACTCACTTAACATGTTAACCTCTGGTTCTAAAAAGAGCAAGCATACCAGTCTTGATAACAAAATGTTTTTTGAGGGGGTTTTTTGCCTCAGTTTAATTTATCATTCATTCATACTGTGAGGAAATTATAACGTTCACAATAAAACAGTGCAGTCAATTGGTTTATGTTGCATTATTTTTGCGCTGAATGTTTCAAACAAAGAGCTTGTTGAAGCAAGTTAAGCAGTACGGCTTCCCCGCCTGCTCCTTGAAGATGCCTTGGCTGAGTTGTCGCAGACAGAAGGCGCACACAAAGTGCTCGGGATGAAACTTGCGCTCCAGAGCTGAGATGCAACGGCCCATGATGGGCTCGCTACAGCCGCCACACAAAGTGCCCTGCCGCGAGTGGAAGTGCAGTGAGCAGAGCGGTCGACCATCCAGCTCCATGAAACAGCCATCAGTGAACGGCTTCAGACAGTCCTGGAAATAAGAACAGAAGACAGAGTTCACCGTGATGGTTTCATTCCATCATGTGCAGGTGTAATGTAATGTAAGTTGAGAATCTGCTGAAAAAGGTCAAAATTTGTGTGTGAAAACAACGAATAAACCTGTGGCGTGCTTTACTGAACTGTGTATTTGTGTGGTTATTTCATGAAGAGAACGCCACTTCTCAAGCCCATGGATGTTTTTTTGGCAATTCTCGTTCACATTCCATTATAAAAATCAAATCATATATTGTATTTATTTCCAAATTGTTTTGCATGTGTAACAAACACCAAACCAAACAAACATAAAGCAGCAACATCAGTGGAAAAAGCACATAAGTCATTGTTAAAGGTCTAGTGTGTCTGGGATTTTTAGTTAAGGGGATATGAACTCTGGTCCAAACTCAAACATAGTAGGTGAAAGTAATGCACCTTAATGCTGGAAATAGGAAGTCCGTTTGGAGCTACTGTGGAAACATGGCAGCGCAACATGGACAACTCCATAAACATCAACCTGCTCCCTCTGTAGATATAAACAGCTCATTCTAAGGTTACAAAAACTCACTGGTTTTTATTGTTTGTGATTATACACTAATGAAAACATAATTATGAAAATTATATTCCATGCCTGCAATTAGATTTTCCTAAATCCCCCCCTGAATCTGACACACTGGACCTTTCAATATGTCACTAAATTAGACTCTGGATGGAACAGAAAACTAAAAGCATGTTGTGTTTCTGTCGACAATCAATGGGTATAAGATCTAGAACCTCACTAAACTACACTGGACTGATATCCTTATGCACGATGCTACAGGACTGATGCACGTGGTTCTGCATTACCAGATATTTCTCTTGGCAGACATTTTTTTGACTTGTCATGGCAATAAAAGCACAAGTGAAACTCTTAAAATTAGCAATGGTTTTGCTCCATCTCAATGCGCCAGTGAGCCATGACAGTAAGCCAGTATGTACAACCCAGGAGACCACGAACAGGAACACCTGGATGGAGGACAGCCATCAATACTGACTTTAGTAACACCTGTACCTGGCAGGTTCAAATGTCCAGGGCGATGACGGTGTTCTTTTCAATGATGTAGGGGGGAAAAAAATATTTCAAGCTGGACACGTAACATCAGATTTAACATTTATACAGGATGACGTGCATTTGAGTTTGGCGGTGACTCTACTCGAGTCATGCTCTGGAAAAATCAGAGCGGGCATGACGCAGACAGCCCCTGAGATCATAACCCCGGCCCCCTCCAAAAAAAAGAGCCTGAATGAATGAACATGCATTAAGAAAGAAAACCGTTTTGCTAATGCAGGAGGAGGCTTGGCAGATGGAAGAGATGATTTTCAGATCTGTAGAAGGCTGATGAGCAGGAGCTATGTGGTGAGGACAGAGGAAGACGAATGAATGATGGCTGGCTCAGTTGTAAAGCACGGTAACAGGGGCGGGGCAGAGTGAAGACCGAAAGGGGCCTGTGACGAAATCTGACTTCATGCCAGTAGATATGGAGATAAAGCTAAATGTTTCTCTAAAAATAACAATAATAACACTGCAGCTGTGCTTTTAATGGAACACCAATACATTTGGCTTCTTTTAGAGGACAGTTGAAGTTGTGTTACTGATGATGCCACTGACCACATTTTCTAGCGTCACGTATCACTCCACTCTTGACAAAACAGGCCATAGCACAGTATAGTGCCCAGAAAGGTCAAAGGTAAGTAAGTGTATGAACAGTCTTGTTTATTTTTAGCAGGAGGCTGATTAAAAAAGGCCTGAGCTACTTAATGAACTGTTTGACCCCCTTCCCACAGGAGTTAGATTTATTTTATTTCTTCCAAAGGTCAGGTAGAATTTTAATCTATCTGAGAGGACTGCTCCAAATAAAACAAGTTTTATAAAACATGGAATAACCATACCTAATGGTATCTATTCCACAATGTATTTGATGTTAGTCTTAGGCCTGTTTAGACCTGGCGTTAACATGCATCCAGAGTGATCCAATCCCAAGTGGACAGCTCTAAGCCTAAGGTGTCTGTTCACACCTTGCATTACAATGCATCTCCAAATGCATCTCAGAAGATCTCTTATGATCAGATCTCACTTCCCCACTCTACAGTACATACAAATAAAAAAGCTCTCTCTAGCCTAAAACACGGTGCAAACGTTAATGTCAAGTTTAACAGGCTGAATTTGTAATGTTCTGTTCCAGTGCGCTCCGGCATCACTTCACATATAAAGAACTCTAATACATCTTTCGGGGCTTTTTGAAATGTTCAGACATCTTGAAAACTTTAATATGGCACCATTGGCCCTACACAGAGGGCATCACCCGAGTAGGCAGTCCTTCCTGTTCAGACTGCTAAAAGAGTGTGGACATATGCATCCCAGACCAAACTCTGAATGCACCGTGAGTGATTGGATTTGAATGTGTCCTCGATGTGTCCTGAGTGTGTTCACACGTCGCATAAGAGCAGTCCACATGGGGCTGGATCACTCAGGACATATGTTAATGCCAGGTACCGGCCCTTAGTTGTATCCACGTAGCTTTGAGTTTTATATGCAACCTATTACATGTTTGGTTTTATGCACATTTTATTAGCAATTTAGGATCATTTTGGGCCTATGAAATATTCATAATTAAGTTGCAGGTTCTATCTGTTTTAGAATATCTCTACGAGGAACTTATCATGAAACAATTGCTCCTGGCTCCAAAAAGCAGAAGCAGAGCTACACACTGAACCATTTTTGAACAGATGCTGCATACAAAAGTAGACTGGAAGAGAATGTAAAAGATACCCGCACTAAGGAATACAGTTTCCTTGATTTATTTGCAACATTTCAACCGCAACATATTCATCAGGCATAAGGTTTTCATTAGCCTTGTGGTCAGAATGTTGCAAATAAAGCAAATGTGTGGGTATCTTTCTCATTTATTCCCAGGCCTGTATGCGAGCCACAGCCATGTGTGTGGTCTGAGGTAAGAGGCTCACTGCGCAGACGAAGCACTCTGAATGCCAGGTGCCATTGGCTGCAGTCAGGTAGTTCTCCCTCATGGACTCCCCACAGCCTGTGCACTTTGGAGCAAAGAGGTAGTAGAAGTCCTTGCAACAATATGGCTTCCCCTCCTTCTCAAGGAAACCTGTGACAGGTATAGAACACATGATATTTATTACATTATACATTAAATCATTTCCAGTGGAGGAAAAATGAATTTGCAGGTTTTTCACCTTCAGGTCCAAACCGGTCTCCACAATGTGTGCAGAAGAAGTGCTCTGGGTGCCAGGTCTGGTCCAGGGCTGTCAGGATTTTCTGGTAAAACCACCAGACATAAAATTATTACATTATGTTATTATACTTCCTTTGCAGATTAGTCAAGTTTGTCTCATCTCACATGTTCAGATGTCAGGAAGCACAAGAACGTGGATTGTGAACCGCATAAAGTGAATCAATGGAAAAGCTGCATTAGCTTTGATTAATGAGTCTGGTCTGCAGCATAAGCCCCATCTGCAGAATCCCAATATGGTTTTGTGTTTTGACATGTAGGATAAGTCCTGAAAAATTAACTACATACTTCAGTATGTCATCGTGCAATCGTCTGTGGATTATTGTGTAAATAAATGGCTGTAATAAATGACAAAACAAATTAGTGCAATACTGAGACAATAAAGACAGCTGGATTTTCTGTCAATTTAATCTAATTAACAGTACATTTTTAGCAATACAGATGTAATGATAGAAAATGTATTTATTCACAATTTATTTTTTTACGTTTTGCCTCACTTTCTCTTATTTTATCTTAGTTTGCCATAACTGTGATTTAAATGTAAATTAGAAAGAAGTCAGAGAGCACAAACTTCCACCAAGGCAGCCACTCGCACCTATTGATCCTGATGATGCAAAGTTAAGCAAAATCCCTCAAGATTTTATTTGCATTCAGGAAGACAATTGTCCAAAGATACCTGTACAACCTGTGCAGAGTACAAAACCTTGAGATATAGTGATTTTCAGGAAATCGTCTACTGTAACCTTGACCTTTGACCTTTCAAGGCCAAATTTTCTGTGGCACAAGATCTTGACCTTATACATGTATGTGGTGCATTAGAAACAAATCAGACAAGTTTGATCGAGAGATGATTTTTTTTTTATTTCACCCAATGTTAACAAATGGGATTTTTGGGAATTTGCTGAATTTTTCCTGACCTTTGACCTGGAACGGCCAAAATGCTGTGGTCGCGGTCATCAGGGACTCAAGCACACAAAATATCAGCTCAATTTGTCTAAAACTATGAACGCTGGATTGCTAGCAGACAGACAAACAGACAATCAAATGCACATCAGTGACATAACCTCAGTTGGCAAAAGTAATGAATATTCTCACCTGCAAAATGGGTCCTTTGCAATAGGCACAGCGAGGGGAGAAGAGCTCATGGTAGTCTTTGTCACAGTACGGTCGCCCCTCTCTCTCAAAGAAGCCTGTGGTGCTCAGCTCGTTTTTACACGCCACACACACAAAGTGTTCAGGATGCCACACTTGACCCAGCGCTGTGATCATCTGACAACAGAAGAAGAAGGTAATCGAGTTGTTCGTTACTTTTTTAAATCTAGCTCATATGCTAAGCGTCCTGCAGTTCCAGAAACATTAGACATTATGCAGATTTTTAAATCTCCATTACACTGCCCATTTGTAAATGACTTAATTTACCTTTCCCACGATGCATTTGTTGCAGGAAGCACAGTGGCCTTTAGCTATGGTGCGTACACCAATCTTCTCCAAGTCCGAGCTCAGGCCTCCTAACAGGTCATCTATAGTATCTGTTTTCTTGCTCAGAGCTGAGGCTGAATCTGTTGTTGTGCTGCTGTTTTCCTGTCGTCTGCCTTCTGTTTTCTTTTTCACGGACTGCTTTTGTGTAAGTGGTGGAGGGTTCACTTGAGACCCTGGATCCTAAACAAGGATACAAAT
Organism: Coranthus polyacanthus; assembly: GCA_037367275.1. Taxonomy (NCBI): domain Eukaryota; kingdom Metazoa; phylum Chordata; class Actinopteri; order Kurtiformes; family Apogonidae; genus Coranthus; species Coranthus polyacanthus. Next base: position 20,493,527 of record JAPQRN010000019.1, on the reverse strand, counting down.
AAGCAAAGAAAATTGTTGTTTAACAACAGTCAAAAGTAATCAAAATTCTGTCAAATTCTAAACAGCACTGCTAGAGCGTAATTCTTTCACGGAGGCTGTGCAGCAGCAGCTTTAGTACAATGCTGCCCTCTGTTGTTAAAGGTGGGTAATTGCTTTCTTTTGTAACACATCTGCACTGTTATCTTTTGTTCATAACAAGTTTACACAGAGGGCCAGTGCAGTAATTTCTATTTTCATACATATTTACACATGCAGATACTGTACTGACCTCTTGTGCCAGACCCATCAGATCTTGCAAGACAGAGTCCAGCTCCTTAGTAGGTGAGATATCTCTGGAGGTAGCTGCTACAGGAGCTGGCAGCTCACTAAGACGCAGAGAAACAAATCATCAAAACAAATCATCTCAAATTTTCAAATCTCTAAGGACTTTAACTACCCCATCCTTACTATAGAGATTTGCATTGAGGTAAGTTTTGAGCTGTTTTGGCTAACTGAACTGTGAGGCCACAGATTATATTTTAACAGTGTTTAACAGAGTTAGAAATTGTAAAATCTATTTGTCTTGTAGTGAAGGATGTCAAATATACTCTTAAAAATTAATAGCATCAAAGCAAAGTTCGGAGTAGACAATAATATCTTTGAACTTATTTCCAGTTTCCTCTACATAGCAATGTGAATCAGAGATCAAAAAGAGCCACAAGCTTGTGGTTCACCTGTAAACGTTTGAGCAGCTTGTGCCATTTCCCCTCTTGGTAAGTCCATCACAAAGTGCACCTGACACCTGTGAACACACATCCACAACATTCTGTGAGTTTCTGTGATTCAAGTACGATGAGAAACATTTAATGCGTTCCTCTGAATAATTTCAGCACAATGACTTGAAAAAAATATAACGCAGATGATGATCAAATGGCAGATTGGACAATTATAAACCCTGGGGTCATTTTCTAAAACACACTTTTACTTGAACTTTATTTAGCAAAAGTTCACAGGAAAAAAAAAGAATATTTTCATTGATGAACTTAGTTGCATTTTGATGCCTGCAACACACTCCAAAAACACTGTTCTGTCAGATTCCACATATATCAGCTTCATTGGTAACAGGTGAGAGGATCGTGACTGGACATAAAAGGAGCATCAACCAAAGGCTTAGTCTTTTAAGGATGGGTCATGACAAAACACTTTGTGCCAATGAGAATTGTCAGTCATTTGAAAAAGAACATTTCTCAACGCTCAATTGCAAAAAATGTCAGTCTTTCACTGGAAAGACACAAATTTCTGTTGAATGTGTGATGTTCGAGCCCTCAGACTGCACTGCATCATGTTACTGTGATGAATGTAGAGACATGGGCTTGGGAGTCCTTTGGAAAACCATTGTGCTGGACTGTCCCGTCTGCAGAGTCCACATCTGTCTCCTATTGAACATGTATGGACGTCATGAAGAGGAGAATCAGACAACGGCCACCACGGACTGTTGAGCAGCTCAAGTCTTGTAAACAGACAAGATGGGCAAAAAAATCCACTTGTAAAACAACAATTAGTGTCCTCAGTTCACAAATGATTAAAAAGTGTAATATCAAGGAGAGGTGATGTAACACAGTGGTAAATATGTCTCTGTCCCACCTCGTATTGAGTGTGTTGCAGGCATCAAAATCTAAATTACTTTATATTAACAAAATACAATTATGTTTGTCAGTGAAAACATTGAAAATCTTTTCTTTGTACCGCTGTGAGTTAAATAAAGGTCCAAACAAATGAACAAATCACAGATTTTAGATTTTAATTGTATTTTAGAAAATGTCCCAACTTTTCTGGAAATGAGGTTTGTAAATGAAACACTACTGGGGATAATCCAGACAGTGTAAAGCTTATATATTTTGTGGCCTTCACCTCACGAGATGGATCATTAATTTTGTTGCCGTCCGTGTTCTCTGAACCAGCTGGATTCAGGGCCAGTTCTTGTAACAGCAAATCTGAGGCAAGACAGGTGATAAATCTTCAAACCACATTTAAACATACTGTACATGCACGTGCAGACATACATACTGTATACACACATCTATATCACTACAACACATTGGTTCTACTTTGCATATGTAGACTGTTAAACCAAAGGATGTGTATCATTTGCACACAGGAAAATGTCTCCTGTGAAGTGAGATGCGTGCACCTCCGCGCATACCAGGCCAAGGTGTTGGTGGATCAGTATGAGGTTACTTAATGCGAGTCAGCTTCCTCAGGAAATGACACGTTGCAGAACTGAAACTTATAATCATGTTGCAAGAGTCTGGTGACATATTACCCCAACTTCAAATCTTTCCATCACAATTTGATAACTCGCAAATCAAAGAAAATGACATAAAATAAGTACAGATTTTGGCATTTTGACTTGAACAGTCAGAGCCAACGTCTTTCCATGTCTTCAAATCGATCTTTCTATTATTTTTTTCTACGTTTACCAAGGATGTCTCTTTTACTGATCGTCGCTAAAATGACACCATAGATTACGAACCAAAAAGCACATCAAACATACGTTAAAAAAAGAAAAACTAACAAACAACGCCCAGCAATTCATGGTGTGACTCACAGAATACTCGTGTACTCTTATTCCATGATCAGGTCGAAATGTAACTTTTTTTCAGTTGCAAAGTTTTCAATCAGTTGTAAAATATAGCACTTTGAAGTGAGAATTTTAGAATAAAAGAATGATTCCATTTCTAACAATCCGTCCACTCATCATTTTAAAGATGATCAGTATAGTCTGTATAAAACATGAAAAAATGTTCTCTCACCAAGTTCATCCATGTTTGCGCCTCGCTGTCAGTATGAACCGACTTCAGTGTCAGCGTGTCTTTTTTGTGGCTGGATAGTTACCAAGGCAACCAGCCCAATTTTTCATCTGGTCAAAACTGTCACTTCCTCTGACAATGGTTTGTTTTTCGTTTGTTACAGAATCGGTACTCAGTGTGAGATGTTTCTGCTTCCTGGTGAAGAGGAAACTGAGACGTTTTAGTGTCAGCTGTGTAGATGTGTGCGATAAATGCTGCAAGTTGAGATGTGTGTGTCCCACATCTCTGACACTCGCTGTATGGGTTTGTTGATTGTGGTTTTATATGTGTATTTGACATACAATGCAATCAGCATATATGGTATAGTGTTTATATTTATGGGGAGACAGGGTATGGTTGTAACATGGGGAGAATGGTAACACCACCAATCTTAGATAAAACAGGAATCATTTGATCATTTTCAGTGTCAGTCCGCTTCCTTCCTGATCTCACATGGTGATTACCAATGCTGTAAACTCAGGACTATATTTTGTTCTGTAGCCTACTTAAATGGTTACAGGTAAAATCAGATGACTTTACATTACATGAAACTCTCAGAGGTGGGGTCGTTTGTAGCACAACTTTAAAAAGTTTCTCAACCATCCCTTTACATACAACGAAGAACACTTTCTTGACTTGAATAATTTTACACAATGCCCACACTACTGTATGACATTGTTTTTCTTAGACCCATATGTTCTCACTGTAGGGCTGAAATATCAAAATATATTATTAAAATCGCAATATGGCCATGTTTTCTGATAAAGGTAAAATGTGTCAAAACATATCATTCTAAAAGCCTTGCAGTGCTACAGAGATGCCCCGGCCTACAAATCATTTTAATATTCTCCAGATGTTACGGAACATGCTTGTTTTGTAGACGTTCCTGCAAAAATCATAGAACCTTTTTTTATATTTTCTCAGTGAAAATGAAATCCAAAAATTGTGGGGACTCATATTGCAATTGTAATATGTTTGGGGTTTTTTTTGTATATCTTTTTGCCCTAGTTGTTGTAGTTCTTTAATCGCAATAAACCCCTTTTTGAGGCATATTACATGGTGTGACATCTGTTTTTGCTTGTTTTATCAAACTGTTACCACTTACCCCAGCATATGTTACAACCTAAGGCAGCAGTGGGTTGTGTTGTAACAAAGAAACGCCATGTTTTTGACATTAACCCTCAAGGTAGGTGATGTTCGCGTAGAAGTCAGAATTGGTGGGTACTTTGTATAACAATTTGAGAGCTCTGGCTCAAAAAATAAGTAAAACCACCTTGAGAAAAACTTTAACTCAGCATCAACATGAGCAGGGAGAGAAGTTGTGAACACGGAGCCCAGAGTATAATAGAGTATAAATAAAGAATAAAGTAGATAAAACAAAAATGAAGCTGTCAGTGTGTATTTAAATTGTATACACTTCTGTAGCCACCATATGGCAGTCACTTCACCTCTCATACCTGCGTTATCTCACACCACTCCAGTTTCAACCATTACCGTAATAAGCAGGGGCGACTCTGGGTTTGTATTAATGGGAAATGCGTAATTATGTGCACTATAGTTGCAACGTATGGTTACATGAAATAAAAAAGCGCGTATTCGATGAATTTAAAAAAAAAATTGACTAACTTCGCATAATTGGCTGGTTTCTACCATTTGTAAAGTACTTCACCCCCCCCCACACACACACACCTTATGGTTTCGTCTTAACCCGGAAAGGTCCGTGTTTACAGCGCAGCTTTCGCTCCACGTTAGCGTTGCTTATTTGACAGTGTACAGAAATTTAGATCGGACTTTTGCAACTAACCATTTGATAATTCCGCGAAACATCGTGATATTTGTATGCGACACCGCGGGTAACATGCTTATTTGGAAAAGAAAGGGGTGCGGACAAGCATAGCAATGACAAGCTGGCTAACGTAGCTTCGAGGTTAGCCAGCAACTAACAACACAAGCTAACTTGTTTTACAGCCACGTACAGTGAAACAGGTACGAGATGACCGGTGTAATGTACTCGTACATTTGTATGTTTAATGACTGACAACCTCGTGTTGTAACGTGTCGTATTGTACGTCCGTCCGTTCCCCTGGTTGTCTTCCCAGGTCCGGGGGAAGAAGCGCGGCCATGGGTGCGGAGAGCAGTGCGGTGCGAAGCTGTACTCTGGAGGAGCCGCTCCTGACTCTTCCCTCCGGACTCATCATGTACTCCGCGGTGCTTCAGGACAGAAAGCCTGCCTCGGTGTTTGTCCACAAGCGGGGTAATGAAGACAAAGTCAACAAAGCTGCCAAGGTGTGTATGTAGGGCAAAACCTCGTCCGGTCACGATGTTGTAGGACACCATAACAAGTTACAAAACAAGTGAAAAGTGTCGGTGGTGAAAAAACGTTTTTCCAGACAGAGCGAATGACATGTAATAATGCATAACACTCAAATAACTTCTCCCGAAAGGCAGAAAAGATTCTCTTATTTTTTTTAAATGCAGCCCTAAACCACACAAATAATGTAGCTCTCATAAGATGAGGAATATAATGATCCAGGGAAGGATTGGATTGCTGGACCTGAGCAGCCTCTCTAGATATATGCTGTCTATTCTATAGGACACTAATGAACTAAAATAAAACTACTTATATATCTATATATTGTGTTAATGAACGCTAAGCTACTTTAAAAGCACACTTTAAGTTGTATTGATTGCTAAATAGCTAATAATTTTGGCATGATCTTTTTTTTTTAAGGTATCACGATTCAGCTCCATGATATTTGCGCTTTTTAGGAAATATGTAAATCTGGGCTATATGCAGGAAACATCTCCATAATTCCTTAATTTCCTGCAGCACCTGAAGACCTTGAGGCACCCGTGCCTGCTGCGATTTCTGTCCTGCTCTGTGCAGGATGGAGGCATCCACCTGGTCACTGAGCATGTACAGCCGCTGGAGTTGCTGCTGGACAGCCTCACCCCAGAGGAAATCTGTGCAGGAATCTACGATCTCCTGCAGGCGCTCGTCTTTCTGCATGAGAGGGTGATGAAAATACATAGAGAAATGCATGTGACCCGTACAGTATTATCTTGTGTAGTGGATCAGAATCGCTGCTACGTTTGATACATTAGTTCCATCACAAGTTGTTAATGTTTCTGTCTTTTAATAACAGGGCAAATCGAGCCACAACAATGTCTGCATGTCATCTGTGTTTGTCAGTGAGGATGGTCACTGGAAGCTGGGAGGAATGGAGACAGTGTGCAAGTTTTCTGAAGCAACTCCTGAGGTAAGAGTTGATTACCACGTTAAAGCTTGAGTGTGTAGTTTCTGACGCTTTCCTGACTGTCTCAGTAATTAGAAGATTTACTCTTTATATTTGCTCACTGTGCACTTTATAATTGTGTATTTTCTTCAACTCATCAGTTTCTTTCAAGCATTAAGAATGTGAGGGAGGCCAGCTGTGTTCCTCCAGAAGAGCAGGTAAACAGATTAAAGGCTTTTATGGAGCATTTAAAATGTAAATTTTTCGTTCAGTTTGTCATCATATGTATTGTTCACAGGTTGAAGGCTTTAACATGCTTCCAGAAAAACATGCTCACTCTCGGGACTGTTATTCTTTTGGGATGATGGTGGAGACTCTTATCCCTCTGCTGAATGGCTATGGTAAGTGTGCAGTGCAATGTTCACAGCATTCATCTCTAACCTTCTCATACACTTCATGATGTCGTCCTTTCGTTCGTCTCAGTGTCACAGGAGCTGACTGACAGTCTGAAGAAGACCTTGCAGACCAGCCTGCTGAATCCTGACCCCTCATCTCGATCTGCGCTCACCTCTTTGTTGACTCATGACTTTTTTAGGTTTGTGTGATCATGTTTACTTCAGCTCTTATTATCAGTATGCACTGAAAAAGGGATTTGCTTTCCAATATCTGTGTTTTTATTTTTCTATGACTAGGAATGACTTTCTGGAAGTGATGAACTTTCTGAAGAGTCTGACCCTAAAGACTGAAGAAGAAAAGAATGAATTCTTTAAGTGAGAAACAATGTGGACTTTTTTTGTTTTGCATGTTCAGTGTCCTATTTTGTTGTTAGTGCATTGTGTTAATGTGTAAATTATGGCTTTTTTCATTGTCATTAAATAAAATGAAATGGAACTTTGTGATTTTCCCCAAGGATCCTGTTAACTTGCGGCTTTTCTGTTTGTAGGTTTCTACTAGACCGGGTCCAGAGCCTTCCTGAAGAGCTGATAGCTGCACGTCTTGTCCCCAAACTCCTTAACTCGCTCGTTTTTGCCGAACCCATGGCTGTCAAAAGCTTCCTGCCTCATCTTCTAAGGCCAAAGAAGGGTAATCAGACATTTTATACGACAGTCGCTAGAATTAAGAGTTTATGATCGCTTCTGAAACTACACTGTCTGTAATCTGTAAGTAGTTCCTGCTATTTGTGTTTTTAGCTCTTCTCTTCTTCATGTTCATTTCATCTGTGTGTACAGATTGCAGTGGTGGTGGCAGCAGTGAGGAATGCCTGCTGTCTGTGTCCCTTTACCGTAAGCATGTGATCCCTCAGCTTCTCAAGCTCTTTAAAGTCAACGAGGAACACATCAGGATTGTGTTGCTGGCTCACATCCACATCTACGCTGAGTTCTTCTCCCACGATGAACTCAAAAACCAGATACTACCTCAGGTGTGGGATTCACTTAGTATCAGAATTTGTGACCTTGATATTATTAGTGAAAGCTGAGCTAAACCAAATGTCTAAAAATGACATCATCCAATAAGTAAGACCTGAGGGCTGTAAGAGGAGTCTCTGCCGCTCTCGGTTACATAATGTCTTATTTGCTGCCTGTTCTTAATTAACTGCAGGTTTTGCTGGGAATGAGAGACACCAATGATTCTCTGGTTGCCATGACGCTGCAGAGTCTGGCAGTGTTGGTGCCTTTGCTGGGAGCTCAAGTGGTTGTTGGAGGAGAGAGAACCAAGGTCTTTAAACGCACCACACCCAACTTCACCAAGTCTACAGAGGTCACTCCTGAAAGTAAGGAACATCAGTGAAGTGTTTTATGTTGTGAAGGCTACTATATCAGTAATGTTTAAAAAAGCACAAATGCATAGAACTGGTGCATAACTGGTGCATAGATGCATTCAGTTGTGTTTAGCATTGAATTCATGTACTTGTTTCAATTATATAACTTAACAGGATTTTGTAATTGTTGTATTCAGTACTCTGACCTTTGATCATCCAAACAAGATGCGCACAAGAACAGTTTGCAGTATTCAATGAAAAAGTCTAGACTAGAAATGGTTAAATGGTTTAAGACTGAAGTAATTAGCCTGTTAATCTCCTGATGTGGGTTCTTGTGCTGCATAGGAGTCCTAACAGAAAATGTTTGGTCACCCATTATTTCAGATCTGATCAGTTATCAAGCATGGGATTGGTCAGCTACTATAAGACTGACTCCATGAAGAACCCTAGCAGCAGCTTTTTAAAAAACACAAAATGGATGAGATGGAGATCTTAACAGGGCAGTAGTATAAGGAATTCGTTTGTCTGTCAAATTATCTTGACAGAAATGGCCTCAATGTTCAAGAAACAAGTTTTTAGACTTTAGACATTAAAAACAAGAAATTCTGGAAAACTTGTGTCACCCTTCACAACAAAGACAGTCTCTTAGTTGAGTTTGAGGGCGTTTTCACATCTGAAAGTACAAACCAAGGGTTTTTTTTACGTTGTGTACGTTGTGCATCTGTCGTCGGCTCATTTTTTACTTCTTCTGTATTAAGTTTGTTTTTCTTCTTTCATTTTTTGGCGATGGTAACGTGTAAGTTCCTGTAACTGGTTTGTAAGTCTGAACCATACAAAAAGTGTTTTCAGACAGTAAATGAACCGAACCATGGTTCAGTTTGATCCAGACCAAGGCCTCTTTTGGTCGGACCAAATACTGTTGGTTCCACATCGTGGTCCAGAGGAGGTTTCACACCTACACATGGTTTGGATTAAACTGAAAAGTCTACAGGTTTGTAAGCAGCCTAACCTTAACAGCATAGAAGACCAAGAAGAATCCTTAAAGCAGCTATTAAAAAAGGATAGCCGGGAGGTCTTAGCAGGGCAGTAGTATAAAGAATTTAGATTGTCTGTCAAATTATCTTGACAGCAATGGCTTCAAGGTTCAAGAAACAGGTTTTCTGAGTTTGATTAAGAACTAGAAGGAGGAGCCATGAGTTCAAAACTGTATCAAAATGATGAATGTGTTGCCAAGATGGCTATACTGGTGAATGTTTCTGTTCAACACTAATGTTACTGCAACTCTTTTTTAGATTCACCTGTGCACATAGTTGGAGGCTCCCACCCTCAGATAGCTCAGCCTTCAAAAGTCTTGAATTTGTTCCCCAGACCTTCAGGAAATGAAGACTTGGTCCTGGGCAACATGGGTAGCTTAGCAGGTAGTAAAGAGACATCAATAAATTATTCCCTGGCGCCAAAATCAGGTATGAAACCTTGTTCATATTGTCAATTTGAATTCACAAGTTAATTTTCATTATGGCTGAAACTCCAGTCTGTCTTTTCTGTCATGTTTCAGATGTCAGTAGACAGATGTCTCTGCCTTTGAATGGCTTTCATCAGGACAGTGAGGTAGAGCCGCTGTCTTACAGCCCAGAGCAAGCAGACAGACCACAAGGACCAGTGGAAGACTGGCCTGACTGGAGCGACCCAGAGGAATGTGAGACCAGAGACGGACAGCCAGTCCAGATCCACATTCAGGCCTCAGAGGGAGTCGCTTCGGTCAGCAGCAGACTGCCCCTTTCGCACCAGAACATGGAGGAGGAGGAGCCATGGGATGACTTTGAGGACACTGAGCCTACTTCAGATTTGTCCCCTACTGCTCCTGTATCAGACCCAGTAATACTGACACCACCCAGAGGGGGCGCTACTACACCTGTAAAACATGTTCCTCAAGCACTGAGATTAGGAGCCTCTAAACCCCTCAAACTGAGCTCAACACTGCAACAATCCACACATAGCAAAATAATGTCCACGTGGGACAGTAGCTGGGCTCAGGAAGAAAGGGACTCTGAGAAATCGATCAACCCTTCACACCCGAAACCCAAGCCTACAGCACCCCAAAGGAGTGGTGGGACGGGAGGTTTGGGCGATGAGTTCACAATTAAGGTGAAAAAAAAGGCAGAGCAAGACCCAGAGCTGGATTTGTTTGCAGATATGGTGCCGGACATCAAGCTGTCCTCTCCAGCTTTGCTGCCAGTGGAGGAGAGCAGCGTGAGTGCTGCTGGACTGTCTTCCTCAGAAAACCCTGAATCACTGCACGTTGACTTATCAGTAGATACTCTAACACTCACTGCCAAGTTTGCAGCTGCCAACCTGAACGAGGTGAGTGTATGTGCTGGTGCTGAGATTTTGAGAGGATCAGATTTACAGTGTGAAAATAAGGCAAGTCCGTATGGGTGAAAAGACCACTTGAACTAGACCTGCAAAGACAGACTATTATTTATTTACATGTTTATCCCTCATTTTCGTGAGGAAACGGCACCTCTGTACCTCATGTGTTGCAAGGAAACCAAGCTGGGGAATATGGAAGCTGTTGAGGATGCAAGCCATTGAATGCAGTAAATACTGGGAGAAAAATGAATCGATCCCTGGTCAGAACAGTGCAGAACCGCCTTGCAGTCATTAAAGAAAAATATTTTTAGACCCCTTACCAAAATTTCTACGAGATCAGGTATGGCTTTGGCTTTCGTGGAACATGAAATATATTGAAAGAAGTCATATTTTCTATTCAAATTTTAATATAAAACAGTCTATTAGAAGCACTAAAATACCATGAAAAGAGATGTCTTGTTTGCCCAGTTTTGTAATTATATCTGGTGGATTTGGAGTCAGCGGGCCACATGACATGGAAGCTGTTTGAAAAACTGCAGTCGTCTGTTCAGCTAGACAAAAGTAAATCGATAATCATCAAAAATGTAGATTGTTTGTTTGTGTGGAATTAATTGTACCAGGTATTATTACACTAGACAAATCGCATCTCTTTTTATGTGATTTTAATGTTTCTTCTATTTGTGCTTTTAATATTTAAAAAAAATAATAATAATAACCAGCTTTTTATATTCAAAAGCTTCATGTCATGTGATCCAGTGACTCCAAACTAATGAACTGTAGTTCGACTCCGGAAAAATAAGAGACACTTCATTTCACTTCACTTGGTTTGAATATTTTTATGTATAAATCTGCATTTTTTTTCCCAAGAGATTCTGTGGTCTGTGACGATGATTGATTACTAGACTTAACTTTTCTCACAAGATCCTGATCTTGATTATGAGATAAGGGTCTACAAATGTTTTCTTTAATGAATGCAATGTGCTTCCATAGAAGAGGGCTTTTCTTCCTCTGGTTTATCCCACCATCATCTAAAACATGTATGCGAGGTTACTTTTTATCTGCCCTTGACCCATGTACTAGTTTAGATCTGGAGTTGGCGTCCCATTAGAGTGATGGGACGCCAACTCCTACGCCAACGCATGAGTACTTCTGAGGGAAGACACAAGTTTGGACTTGGCTAAACAATCCTTATTTAAAAAGTTGGCATGAATTTTTAGACCTAATTTTATTCGTAGAAGATGATTTTGTCTATTCACAAACTTCTTATGAGGGTTTAATCAAATCGTCAAATGACTTCATAATCTCAGTCTAGTTTTATTTCACATCCACTTTTACTGCTTGATTTTTTTTTTTTAATGCATTTCCAACACCTCAATTTTCATCACTTAATTTGTGTTACTTCCACGTCTCATACCTTCTTCATTATGTTTTTTTTTCTCTTAACTTTTTTTCTTCAGAGTGAAACAGACGGCTGGGGAGATGGAGATGACCTGAACTGGGAGGATGAAAATGCCTGGTGATGATACCGGATCATCTGGAGTAGCAAGTTGAAAACTTGACCACTGGAAAACTGAAATCCTCAACATGTACCACCTCTGGAAGCCTCATTAACAAACAGATGCAGTATGAATGACAATGAGAGGGACACTCTGAGACTGAGACTTTGAAATCATATTCTGTTGGGTTTCCAGACACTTATTATCAGTCTGTATTCATTGAGGTATAACTTGAAATGGAAGGATTTGAAGTTTATTAGTTGATGCAGGACCTGGACAAATAAAGCCATTCTTTATTGTTTGCCAACTGATAACTACAGTAGTCACCTCAAGATGAGTGATCTTAATCACGGGTGAATTTCAACCTGTTTTAATCTGCTTCTTTAAATGTTTATGTGCCATATTCACAACTGGCATGAAGATCAAGATACTTTTGGCAAAACACCACTATGTCCAAAATGTGTCAGGTTTGATTTACCGAAGGCTTGCACTTTGAATGAATGTGAAACAGAAATTACATAATTTATTAGTAGTTTGGTTGCTGGTGAAATAAAGATTTTATGGTATCATAAAAGAATGTGCTCTGCTTCCTGGGTCTGTCTTGTAACTTTTTATCAACTTACTCAGTAGTTGCTAAGGCAACTGACAGGAGATACTGAATTAAACTTTAACCAAAGGAACTATTCCCAGCTAGTGAAGAACTTTGGAATTGACATTGCTTTATATGCAACAAAGTTTAATAAACA
>JAPQRN010000019.1:20454372-20472355 GCA_037367275.1 Coranthus polyacanthus | reverse complement strand
CAGATGTTCTTTAGCAGTCAAAAAGAAACAGCATAAATGAGATACTGGGCTGCAGCACTAGAGAAACAAATATGTGACGTAAAAATTAAGCATTTTAGTTAGTACAGTAATATTTGCTGTCTGGATTATATTCTTTTGCATCGAATCGCATTGTGTTGAATCAAATCATTTCAAATCAGGGTGAATCGTATCACATCTCTAATGTATCAGATCATTGGCAATGCATCGAGATGTGCATCGCATCCGCCTCATTAATGGAGATGCACATCCCTAACATATATACACACACCTGTAACAATGTCAGAGACCTCCTCCTCTGAGGCACTGCTGTCCAGGGAGATCCTGTCCAGCAGCTCCAACAGGCCCTTCTGGAGGGAGTAGGCCCCCTTAAAAAGTGCCTGCAGTAGGTCAGCCACTAGGGACAGACGTCCACAATACACCACCTCACTTTCCTAAGAGGACATGGAGACCATGGTTAAGGTGACTGTTTGTTGACATAATGTGGTAAGAACAAGAGAAAAAAAATACAAAGGTCAAATTTAAGAGACTGACTTTACAATGTTGAAATGTATCCCTCAGGACTTTCAGGACACAGGTTGGTAATGAGCGGATAGCATCCAGATGCGGGGCCTCCTCAAATGAGCCAACGTGACGCACACAAGCGGAGAGTGAATCAATTATCTGCGACATTGCCTAAAACAGACAGCAAGTCATTATGTTTAAGTGAAGTTGAACGATGTCATTCCATTGTATACATTTGTAAAATAAAGGTGCAATTAAAGAAATCGGTACTAATAAGGGTACCTGCAGAATATTCCTCAGTAAAGCACACAGCTCTGTGTTTTGACTGGACAGCCCTCCAACCTGCTCAGAGATTTCTTTCATCATGCTGTCAAATACTGTAACTGCCTGCAGACGTTTGTACAAAAAAAAAAGAAAAAATTCAAAAAAACATATCAAACAATAGATGAGGTGAAGATTTAACCCTGAAACTGTAGCCACTCTGTTATTTAGCAAATGCTAGTGAAGGAATTTTGATGAAATGGACAGCAAGTTGTTCACCTTTGGTAAGATCTTGGAGAAGCACTCATCTTCCAGCTCTGACAAACCAATATGAGGCAGGAACATGTCTGTGATTATCTTCAATATACCTGTGAGGAGGTTAGGTTTTTGTCACAGATTAAACTTGCATCACAACTTGCTCTTAAGGAACGAAATAAGCAGTTCATAATCAACACGTGAGCAATAAACAAAAACTTACGTATGTGGTCATCCCAACTCTCTGACTTATGATGCAATGAGTGCCAACAGTTAAGGAAATTATAGCATTACAGCTCATTCACTTCAACTGAATTGAGAAATCGTTTGATAACCTGACACAAATCTCAGGAATCAGGATAAGCAACAGAAATGTAGAAAATCTGATAAATCATCAGGAGGAAACAGAGGTTCACCCAGCTTTACTACACACTGTCCTCAAGTTTACTATGGGCTCTGTCATGGCCATTTATTTGACACTTAATGAAATAAATACAGAATCCACCAGTCATCTTTAATGACACACCACCAGAAATAATTCTGACAAAAATGTGTTGCCGCTGCATTTTAACATTCAATACAACAGACCTCGGCAATGTCCAAGAAGTGAAATTTCCTTTCTATTTCCTAAAATAAACCGTGTGCATGAGTGTACATTATGGAATTGCAAAAAAGAATGACAGTGGGGGCACAAAGTCAAAGAAAGGATATGGTGAGTTTGGGTAGGACAGCCTTGAGTTCCTGACGGCAGGTTTCCTGACTCCACTGCACCACCTCGTCCAGGAGAGAAGTGTTGGTTTGGGACATGATCACAGCAGCCACCGGCGGAGATCAGGACAGCTAAGCAAAAGAACATGAAGTTCAGACTCAGCCGAAGTGACTCACCCGAAGTCATTCAATTTGGCACATCACGTTGGCGTTAAGATTTTCCATCAACAAACTGGTTACTTGTTTCGTTATGAGGTTGCAGTAAACGAGACACAAGTTTGCTAAGAAAAACACACGGTAGCAAACATATAACGCTGGGGGGTACGATACGTTAGCATGGTAGTCGACGCTAAAGTTAAGTCCGATAATACTCGTGGCTTCTTACCATAAATACGAGTAGTTCAGTGGGATACAATCACAACACGACCACTCGCAGCATGACACATAGTGTCGGCACCTGCGATACCGTTAACGACAAAAATGTCGGACAAAGCACAGACAAGAACATCAGATTTCACTTTCTTCACTCATAACAGAAATACGGACCGCGCGCCGCTTGTTTTGGTCGGATATGACGTTGAAACCACAAGGGCTCATCTGTCTTAACTCTGATTGGTTGAAATTTGAAAAGCTAGAGCGAACAACCAATCAGATTTCTAAATTACCACACAGCGCTGAGAATAAAAACTTCAACTACAGCGCTAACTTGTAGCCTACCTGTTAACATCAATGAGGTCAACGTTTTTGCTTTGTATTAAATGGAGCCTGAATTGTAAACTCAATTACCAAGTCATGTACATTTTCTTTCAAATGATATTGCTAAACTGTAAATACTTATTGATGCTTAATGAATGAGCTCAGTTAAAATTAGGTGAGTGGAAATATCTTTTTTCAGAGTCACTGTTAAATTTTACCATCAGATATTTGACAAGATGCTGTCCTGTGTCATTTAACAGTAATAAGTCAACTTTGAGTTGTTGAATCCGTGTTGATGTAAATGTAACTGTCACTACACTACAAATGTGGATTTCTATAGTTTAGAAACACCCAAGTCTAATCATCACTATGTTATCTCCACACAACAATTGATATGATATGTGCTACGTAAAGTATTAGACCAGGGTTATGTACAAATGTCATATAACTATGTGTATTTTCTTGGTTTAAACAATCCACGTATTCCAGAAAAAAGACTACACTGAAAGGGGATTAATATGACTTTATCAACATCAAAATTATAATGAAATCACTCGCTTATGGTTAAACAACCAAATGATGGTGTAACAGTAAACACACCAAACCATTTATTTGCACTGATTAACAATACTGTGTCAAGCTTACATGGCTACCTGCAGGTACAAGGTCTTTACACAGCTCACAAGATGGTTCCCACTGAAATGAGCTCATATTTTCTTTATTTGAAAACCACTGCCTATCTGTTGTGACATAGTGACAAACTGTCACAGTGATAAACTGAGGAGTCATAATGGGAAAATACGTACAGGGAGTAAAGCAAATTCCTACAGTTTGTCATTAAATGTGTTCTTTGCGGCTTAGTTAAATGACTGATGCACTTATGCTTCTGGTTATTTAAGAGTCCCCACATAACTATGGCACCACACAGAAAATGACTGAGAAATAAATTCATTTTTAAACTGTATTTAAATTAGTTTTGAAAAAAAAAAAAGATTTAAATACAATAAAATAATGATACGGGTCTTTTGAGAGTCTGGCCTTTCTCTACACAATGACCTAACAACTCCATAAAATCTGTGACTTAAGAGACTATTGTTTGGCTGATAAGATCTCGAGTGCTGAAGTAATCCACTGGACTTGTGCTGTACCTTTGTTTCCCAGCAGCCTGAGGTGTTAGCTGCCGTCGCCCCAGGAAGGGGCTCACTTCTTTTATCGTGTGGAAAACAGGACTCCACATTGATGGTTATCTCTCTTTAGATATATTACATCTCTGCTTGCAGTGTAAGTGCATTTGGAATTTGCAGGATCAAAATATGTGGTTAACAGTGGTAGAGTTTCTCTCACTTTATCTGAGGTCTGATCACAGCCTTTTTAGAGCTGATAACAGCAGAATCCTTCTACACAAAGACGTAAGAAACGGAGGATCAGGTGGACTATAAGACCTATGAACCCACTTAGAGGAAAATGTTATTCTAAGAGTCATGATGTGGTAAAATTAGGACAAGAAATTCAAGCTGATTAAAGATTTTTTAACCATTACATGACAACTCACTTGACTGCAATGTATGAAATTAATGTATCATGCCATACACTGACTCTTGGATTTACAAGAAGGGTGAGCTTGATTTCTCCCTCCCGTGCTGACCTCCCTTTCTGCAGATAATAGAAAGGTTATCAGTTTACAGGAAACTGGCCCCAGATCTAGGAGGAAACAAGAAGGAAGATACCTTTTTCTTTTTTTTTTTTGAGGTCACACAGTAATTTAAGGGCTATGTTAGGCTAGCTGATGTTCAAGGGAAAGGGAGGTCTCTTTGGCAGAGCCAGTTGGAGCTAATTCTGTTCACCAAGTCCAGTTACACGCCACTCTTCCTCTTATTTTCAGCAGGCAGACGGTGAATCACAGGGGAAAGTGTGCCGCTTCTGGAATTCAACATGTTTCTTGTAAAGGCACCTTTGTAGGAGAAAGTCTGAGTGAATGGGTGTTGAGCAATACTGAATGAATAGTGGGAATCACTGTTGTAAGGTGAATTTTTCATCATTCTACACAAGGCACCAAATCCAGACAGCCCAGATATCATATCATATCATAGACACAGCAATATCTGAAAGCAATACAGGATACTTGAGAGCCTTGTTGCATTTTGTTCCATTATATTTGGAATTGTCACCTGGTGTCTGAGTTTTGTGTTTTCCTTTAAATAAATCCATACATTTCCACCATAAACTAATGCAGAAAAGACAAATATGTACATAAAAATTCAACGTCGCTCATGTGGGAATTACTGTAGTTTGAAGTTTATTATCATTTTAGCATTACACACAAATGAAATCATACTGTGAGGATGAGTGAAAGCACCCTCTTATCTGTTTATGAATGTTTAAACAATATACTTTCCCCACAGGATATGCTAGTGATTCCAAGTGACTCACCCCTTCCTCTATGGACTTTACGCTTGGCACATGGCCTCCCAATTCCAATGAAATCACACAAACCTGAGGTTAAAGTAAAAATGGACTCTATTGTGCAGGGTTTTTTTTCCCCTCCCTTTTCATGTTTGGAGTTTAAATAATAAAACTGGAACTAAAAAAAAAGATATTTTCGTAGAATCAAACTTAAGTGGTACAGAAAGGTGGTACAAATGGGTCAAATGCTTAAGGTGCGCATATTTAAATAATAGGTGGACATCAAAGACGCTGGTTTACACTATTTTTTGTCATCAGACCAGGTGATCTCATAGTCACCGAAGGCACTCTTCAACTTGTCTGCAGACACAGAATGGTCTGCTTTGCCAAAGGCCTGAAAATGGAAAAAAGAAAACACCGATATCAGGACGTGAAATACTGGTGCGTGTATGTCCAGCACGATACAAAACACCTGATCAATTAACTCACAGTTGATTCTCCAAACACCCTGAGTTTTTTGTCTGCGCTGTTGTGCTCTATCTTCCCTCCTCCCAGACATTTACACTCCATCCCCAAGGCCTCCATAGCTGGGTTGACCTTCTCAAAGATGTGATCTGTAAAGAAATGCTTTAATCAATTCAGCTGTTCAACCTAGTAAACTACAGGACTGGCACACTATCAACAAACAGTTGCTATTAATAAGTGGTAACGTTAGGTTTCTACTAAAGCTGCCTACATGTTTTCTAATAAGCCTATTTATAAATACTGGCATTGCACCGCTCTGGTCAGTACAGTAGTCTATTTATGCACATTGCACATGTCTACAGGGTGAAGTAAAAGCCTTCTTAGGGTCAATTCAGCCCAAGCTGTTGCAGCAATACAGGTCATATGTCGAGCCAAGGCCAATGAACTTACTGTGATACTCTGCACTTTTTGTGCCTCGGACTATGTCTTTGTGCACATCGCCATCTTTGACTTTCACTCTGACCAGTATGTACTTAAAGGTTCCCTCTGGATCGATCTCTACATCGGGGATTTTAGCCAGAGCGTCTGCCATTGCGAACCGTAGCTTTACGCAGACCCTCAAAGTGTTCAGAGGTCTGCTGAGACGAGACAACAACATGGTGCCGCCACACACACGCACGCACACACACACACGTGCCATATATGGACCAGGAAGTGTGTCCTTAAAGGGACAGACTCTTTGCTACCGTCGGACACGCTAGCGACCCCACACGGCTGTAAGAGGAACTGTCTGAAATACAAAGCTTCCGGAAGTAGCCAATAGTCATTACTGTAGGTTGGCACCAGTAATAGAATTTATTGCAAAGGGAAGACATTAATAAGGCTGCCAAGTCTAATAATATCTTAAGACATTTGTTCTCAAACTTGTTGCACCATGTCTCAAGCTTCATGCCACCGCCATCTTGACACCTACCCTATTTAGCTACACCGTTTGTTTTTTGTAGCTGAATTCGTAAATAGTCTGATATTTATTTCATATATATTATTTGATAAATGTATAACTTTCAGGGTTTAAGTATTTTCATCCATATAAGTATTTTGATACTTTTTTTTTCATTCAGATATTCATTCCTCTGTGTACCACTAGAAGAGCACGGGTACCACCAGTGGTACTTGAGAACCTTAAGGTAGCTTTTCTGTTGTCTAACTATTTCATTCGTCTCTTGTCCTGTAGCCAGAGAAGATTTTCCGTTGGCGTCCATCAGAGAGCTCATTGGGGCTGGAGCTGGTGTAGTTTTTGGTTCAAGAATCCTTCAGTGGGATGGATGATTTTGCTGTAGACGCTTGAACCTGTGATCACTTCATTCTTAATTTATCAGTAATCCATCCTGCAGCCTTTCATTGTGAGCCAAAAAAACTCAAAGATCCATGAGACAGTTAAATGAGTCTCACAGGAAGGCCTAATTGCACCGAACACGACAGTGAAGTGATTTATGGTTAAACTCACGACTTCTTTGAACTGAAATAATATATCCTAATGACAGGACGTAGAATTTTTTCGTCACGTTTTTGTTTAGTTTGCAGCCTACAAACATCAACAAATGGTACAATAGATAAATCTGCATACAATATAGAAGGAAAAGTCAGTCAAAATTCAGCAGTGCGTGTGTTATTTATCATTCCATACCCACGCAGTATGGCTAATCTGAATCATGAATGGGAAGATTACATGTGGTAGTGGCAATGAATGAGACCTCGAAACCCCAAACCACCTCACTGTGATTAGGGCACAAAACTGAACATCTTTTTAGGATGTTCGTGGAAATATAACGGGTAGTGATGTACATGAGTTAATTAGGGAGTTTATATTGTTTTTACCGTGGAAGAGGTCGAGGTTAAGAGGTGTCGGACAACAATGGCTACTGTCCAGAGCCTTGTGTCAGAAAGGAAGGATGTGAACTGTCACTTCGAGAAACACAGGCAGTCAACAGGCGCCTCTGCTCCTGCAACACACTTCCTGTCTCTAAAAAAAAAAAAAAAAAACAGTGAAGTGTCTGTTTGCTGCTCTTGCACTATTATTCTTTTCTTCTTTTAATGATCGCATCCTTTGACAGGACGTGTTATTCTTTCTTTTTTTTTACCTGTTGACAGCAGTCTGTGCATTTACTGTCGCCATCCTTTGAACTAACATATGCATCGTCAAGAAAGAAATACAGCCAACTCACACGCATGAAGCTTAGGCGGAGGCTGGTCGAAGTTGTTTTACAAACACGTCAAGGTCCCATTAGTGCTGCCGACGCTCGAGCTTTCATTTGGTGGATATTAGCTTATCTGCAGGGTCCAAATCAAAGTAAGAGGAAACAGCGGGAATAGCTTTGGAATTCTAAAAAGCTTTCACACACCGTATCTTATCAGTTCGCAGGGTTCTCACATTTTCCAAGATTTTTCACATACGTAGATGCATTTGCGTGTCTGCTGTGTGATATCAAGCCATCTTTCCTTCCTGCTATTTAAGAATAACAGACTATTACTAAGTTCTGGAGTACCCTTTTGAATCAATAACATAATTTTAGACATATGATTCATTTCTTCAGTAAGTAGCCCTGTAGTGGGATTCAGGGTGACCCCCTCCACGTCCTGCATCAGCCTGTCGTCGTTTATTTCACTACAATGACCAATACAACCGACATTTTCCCATAGATATTATTTAATCTATGGATAGAGTTACATTTTTATGTTCGACCATCTTCAAATACAACTTCATGTGTTTATATAGTTTACTACTTTCAATACATCACATAGTTTTGGGTAATAAATTCCATTACGATATATTTATTTTTAGATCAACATTTAAATCTGGAAAATAATTACATACTTTTAATGAAGCGCAGGCACGTAAGGCAGAGTTTTCCCTCCCTCCTAAATATTATAAGGCTTAGGTGCCACACCCAAGGGCGTCACTGAAGCCAAATTCATGCGAAAAGTGTCTTTTCCTAGATCTAACCTCTTTACCAAGTTTACCAAGAGCTTTTTTATTGTTTTTATCTTTTCCAATTCTTTCCAGTTTTTTTTGCACACTGATCTGGTAATAATAAAGGTTGAAAATGATGTGAAATGACATAGTTTTTTGAAAAAAACGTAACATTTTTGCCTCTTTTTGTGCCCAAGTCTTCAACAAACATAGTGGAGACGCTGGGACCCAGACAGCTCCTCTGAAAACCCTGTGTAAGTATGTGAGATATATAAAGTATGTGTGTACCTCACATAGGATACCTTACTTTTTATTTATTTACTTTCCACCCCGATAGTGATATTAGCACAAACGATTGATACAATAATAATAACAAGCAATTTGACGTAAATTGTGATTGTGATTTTTTAAAAATTTTTTCACATCAGTACCATAAAATGAAAGGGAAAGTTTCCATGGCCCCCGGTGGGATGGAGCTGTAGTTGGAAGGGGTGTGGGGATTTCCACTGAATGATGATGGCAGTTCCGGGAAAACAGGACCAGGCTGCTGAAGTGTGGGCTATAAAAGCAGGCAACACAACACATGAAATCCAGAATCATCTAATACTTAGATGCACTGAGGCTGAAGAAAGACATAAGAATCTTCTGCAGGTTATCACACATACTGACAAAATGGTAAGTGGGGAGACATTGAATGAAGTAGAGTGCTGTAAATGTATTCATTTATTGCTTGTGGTATAATTTTAATGAAATGTATCATTTTACTGCAGTTCTGCTTTGGATTACTTCAGACCCATGGATCTAAGGTCTCTGCCTCATGGATCAGTTTGACCTTTCTTTGCTCAAGTATGTACATCTCAAGATAAATTGATTTTAAAAAACCTTTTCATCTCATCTTGATTTTTGGATTTGTTTAATTCTAAATCTAATATGTGGCTTTCTCCATCTTCAGTGGTGTGCATGTGGACTAGTGTTGACTGCTGGTCTTACCACTACTCTGAAAACACCATGAATTGGTATCAAGCTAGAGCCTGGTGCAAGACGTATCACACAGACATGGTGGCCATCCAGAACCAGGAGGAGATCGCGCATCTCAACAGCTGGCTGCCCAAGAAACCCACCTACTACTGGATTGGCATTCGGAAGATCAATGATGTCTGGACCTGGGTTGGGACCAACAAGTCTCTGACAGAAGAAGCGACCAACTGGGCAAAGGGCGAGCCAAACAATGGCGAAAATGGACAGATGCTGGGGGAGAATGAGGACTGTGTGGAGATGTACATTAAGAGGCTTGAGCAGGCAGGCAAGTGGAACGACGAGAGATGTGGGAAGCCGAAGACCGCTCTATGCTATGCAGGTGAGCAAGCGTCAAGGATGATGATTTTTTTTTTTACAACAAATTGTTATGTTTTACTGATACATACTGAAAAACCAAAGTGGTATGAAATTATATTTGAACACAAACCATATGAATTTTTTCTTGTTTTTTCCAGCTGCATGCAAGAATGATTCATGCCTCTATGGAGACTGTGTGGAGACCATTAACAGCCACAGGTGTGAGTGCTTTGAAGGCTTTTACGGAGAAAAGTGTGACCAAGGTAAGAAAGTACAATGATGTTGCACTAAATTACTTCATTTCTTTATATGTATTATAAAATCTAATTGCGTGTTATTGTCTTTGTCTGCAGTTGTTAAATGTAACAAAGACGAGGTGACAGTCCCTGATTATGGAAGCGTAAACTGCACTCATAAGTATGGAGACTTCTTCTATGATTCCCTGTGCCAGTATTCCTGTGAGGAAGGATACAAGCTGAGTATGCCGAGACCGCTGAGATGCACTGGTTCTGAAACCTGGTCAGATCAGCCTCCAACTTGTGAATGTGAGTTATATAAAATATATATATAATATTTCACACAAAAAATAAATAAAGAGAATGTTCTTTTAGTCTGTCTATGGAACATGTTGCAATGTGTTTTTGATGGTCCTTTCGTCCACAGTGGTTCAGTGTCCGGACCTGTCACATCCAGACAGGGGTTCCATGAAATGCTCCGATCCCCTGGGCCCTTCCAGTTACCAGTCCACTTGTGTGTTTACTTGTGATGAAGGCTATGTACTCTCCAGTTCCCACGCTGACACTTTGCAGTGTGAAGCAACAGGAAACTGGAATGCCTCACAGCCGTCTTGTGATGGTAAGTTCCCATATTCTACATGTTACCTTGAGACTGAAGTTTTATAAGGCCGGTCTCTTGACCTCTCCTGTCCTTCCTCTTTTTGTTTTTCAGTTGTCCGATGTCCTGCTCTCGAGGACCTAGAGAACGGCGTTGTCAGCTGTGGAGACGATGTCAGCACAAAGTTTATCTATGAGAACACCTGCAGCTTCAGCTGTGCTCCTGGCTATAAGCTGGTGGGATCAAAAACAGTGACGTGCACGTCATCAGCTGAGTGGAGCGACAGAATGCCTCGCTGTGAAGGTGAGAGCACACACTTAAAAGTCTCAATCTAATATTTAGAATTAAGTCAAGCGTTCTTGTTTTGTGTCTTGGTGACAAGTCCTCTAAATATGTATTTGTCCTGCTTTAGCCATCACTTGCCAGATTCCAGAGGAAGGAGCTCACCTGATCATTCAGTGCAGCGGCCTTTTGTCTGATCTGCGGCTGGACTCCACTTGCAGCTTTAGCTGTGAGGCAGGCTTTGAACTACAAGGAGAGCAAACTATTCAGTGTTCTGAAAATGGAGAGTGGAATAAAGACGCGCCTACCTGCAAAGGTAAGATAGCACTTTGTGACATAAATCGTTGCTGACAACACATACAACAACAGTTATTGTAGTTATTGTTAAGTATTTTTCTCTTGGAATATGTCTTAACATTTCATTATTCTTTCTTTTAGCAATTCGTTGTCCTGCACTTGAGACTTTAACAAGAGGCACGATCAGCTGCACTCCGCCTTCCTCTTCACTTACTTCTGCCGACACCCAGTATCCTCTTGGTACAGTCTGCGCTTTCAGCTGTGATGAAGGTCATGAGCTACAAGGAGAACTCAGCACAGAGTGTGCCCATCCTGGCCAATGGACCTCCACATCACCAAACTGCACAGGTATACAGGTGTAACCATGTTACCTACACTATTTGTAGTAGCTCAAAGGTTTTGAGACAGTGGGGTAACGAGAATTTAAATGAGACCTTCTTTAAACATATGTGATGTTTAACGGTCACTGTTTCTTCTCACAGCAGTAAGATGCCCTTTTCTTAAGGCTCCTGAAAATGGTCATATCAACTGTTCAGCCGCTCAGTCAGAGTACAACTCTCAGTGCTCCTTCACGTGTATTCAAGGCTACTCATTAGAGGGACATGAGCTGCTGACTTGTGATCGTCACGGCAACTGGACGGCAGAGAAACCTTCTTGTCAAGGTAAAACAAATGACAAACAAGGAATAAATATTAAAGTAAATATATAAATATAAGTAAATAAAATGTAATGCAAGACTAAAACACAGTCTTGACCCTCAACATTTGGTAATGTTTTCACAGCACCACCATCTCAGACTACAGCCATTGCGTCTGGATTGACAGCAGGGGGTGCTGCGTCATTATCTGGTCTGTCTCTGGCCATGTGGATCCTGAAACGAATGAGGCAGAAAGCATCCAAGTTCGAGCTCAACAGGTTAGATGCAGATCACCTCTGTCAGATCATGTATATGTATATATTTTTTTCAATCAAGAATAATTCCATGGATTGTAATGCTCATCGTCTTCTATTCTCTTTTCTTACAGCAGCTCTGACCTAGAGGCCCCTCAGCAGTTCTACAAGAACAGCACTGACAGCCTCATATAGAGACACAAAGAGACACAGTTGTAAACACAGTATATTTTTGCATTGTTTTATCTAACTGTATTTTTGGCTCACGTTTCAGTGTAATGTGGATAATACTAACAAGTGTACATTAATATGAAACAATGTAAGGACTATGTGCTATCGGGTTATTTTTTTCTGACAGATTGTGACTGATTGTGTTTGATTTGTTGTAATATGTTCTGCTGAGTTTCACAAGAGCCACGTATTCTCTGTAATGTGATTCACACATGTATTTCCTCCCAAGGGGAGTTCATCCTTGAACATATTGTTCTACCACTTCATGCAACATGCTGGAGATGTGGCTTTGTTAGATGTTACTGTAAATGTCATTGTGGGTTGCCATATCATTGAAAAACTGTGAATAAGTTCATTATATGGATATAATATTTATGTACTATTTATTTAATAGATGCTTGTTTGTTCTGTCTCATCCCTGTTTGTACAATGCAGTATTGCTGAATTATCTTGATAATAAAACTTCAGACCAACATCCTTGTTATTGTTCTAATTTATATTATAATTCATTTATATGAATTTCTGTGTATAATCTAGTACCTTGTGTGAATTCAAAAACATACAGTACAGCATGCACATACTTAAGTACTGACGTGAAAGCAGTTTGAAATTGTCAGTATTTGTATTTAATGCATGAAGCCAGAAGGGCCAAGAATATACAAACTCCATTTCCAGAAAGGTGGGGACATTTTGTAAAATACAATAAAAACTACAATAAAAACAAATTCAATAATAAAAAATAAAATAATTCATTTCAACCTCTATTTAACTGAAAAGGTACAAAGAAAAGATTGGGAGAAGTTGGGGCAGAAACACGTTTACCAGTGTGTCACATGGCCTTTCCTTTTTATTACACTTTTTTAATCATTTGAGAATTGAGGACGCTAATTGTTGCACTGTTGCAAATGGATGTTCTGTAGACAGATGTGGACTGTGCAGACACGACGGTCCAGGACGCGCACTCTGTGACTATGAAGACACGCTGTTGGAACTGGTGCAGAAAGAGGCCTGGCTTCGTCCTGATGAAATAACCACAGACTTCAGCGAAAAGATGTCGACTTGATGTGAGCATATGTTTGAGGGCAACCCTGATCCTGCACTTTTTTGTAACATTGGCGTGCAGCTGTTTTTTAGGTTTAATATGTTTAATTCTAGGGAAGTCTGAGTGCTGCAGCATGTAATGACGACAGTGTGCCCCTGACAGTGCATCTGTGCATGAAGCCCAGTCAATATAGAAATGGTTTTCCCAGTGTGGTGAAAAACTGAACTGGTCTGCACAGCTCCCTGTCCCCAGCCCCATCCAACGCCTTTGGGATGAACACGAATGCAGACTGAGGGCCAGGCCGTATCACCCCGATTTGTGGCTGAATGGGAGCAAATCCCTGTAACCAGGTTCCAAAATCTATGCTGCCTGAAGGTTTGAAGGTCAATCACATTCATCAGTGGTTTCCACCCTTGGCCCTGAATGTTTTTACAATATTACACACTGCAGCTGGTGAAAGTTCTCGGTTCTTTACAATTTTGCATTGAGAAATATTCCTTTTGACCTGATTGACTCGATTGGAAGTGTGACCCATCCTTGTACAGACTAAGTCTTTGGTTGATGCTCCTTTTATGTCCAGTCATGATCCTCTCACCTGTCACCAATGAACCTGATAACTGTGGAATCTGACAGAACACTGTTACTGGTAGATTCTATAAAATGTTCAGTCGTTTTTTTGTCTCTGTCTCATTTTTTTTTTAGTATGTTGCTGGCATCAAAATCATCTAAATCTTTTCTATGTACCTTTGTCAGTGAGGGTGACTGAACTAAAAGTTCCAAAATGTTCCTGCACTTTATCCTGACAGTGCAGAATATATACAGCCACCGAAACAATTAAGAGGCCGCTGATTTTACTATTTGTAGATGTGTGTTTGAGTAAAATTAACAGTTTTACTTATTCTAGAAACTACTGATAACATTTTTCCCAAATTCAAAACACAAATATTGCCATTTAGAGCATTTATTTGCAGAAAATACAACTGGTCAAATTTTTTTTTTTTATTTTCAGTCCCCAAATGCACAGTGTTTTTGTTTTAAACATCATGATACAAATGTTTTAAGAGGTCAGAATTCATTATTATTATAATATAATAATATTATTCATAATATTCAATATAACCCTGATTTTTGATCACAGCTTTCCTGTGTGATGCCATGCTCTCCATCAGTCTTTCACATTATTGTTGGATGCTTTATGTCACTCCTGGTGTCAAAATACAAGCAGCACGGCATTGTTTGATTGTTTGGTGGCTTGTGACCATGCATCGTCTTCTCGATCACATTCCAGAGGTTTTCAAACAGGTTAAGGTTTTCGATATTTGAAGCGGTCTCTTCATTTTTTTTCTGCAGCTGCATATTTCAAAAATCCAGGAATAACCCTTTCTAAGTACAATGCGGACCTCTTGTCTGGCATTAACCTCCATTGGAAGGGTCAGAACAAGTTGAGTAACTGTGAAAGGCAGGAAAGGATACTGCAGCGTTAATGTGTTTTTCAGATCATCACTAGTGTTTGCTTCAACAAATCCAGTGTCCCGTGTCAGCATTTTAAAGGAAGCAGAAATAGATCAGACATTTTACAGTACATCAGCCTAAAGGCGTCTCTTTGTCTGTAATCTGTTGAATAATCTTGGATTCACATTATGTCAGGGTGTCTCTAAAACTGTCAATTAAGATCCTGTGTGCAGTCTTCTGTATTTTAGTGCAATGGCCAGCAAGAAAACAATTCTGAACGTTTTACTATTCCCCAGGTAACGGTTGCCAAAACATAGTTCATCTAAAAGGTATTGGTTGATGTGTTTGTTTGACATCATACAATTTTGTATTCATTTTTCTATTAATGTAATGTTTTTGTAATTTTTTGTATCCACACCATACTGAGCAAAAAGGTATCATTTCCCTTAAGTCCAGTTCCAGCGTAACTATTCATTAAGTCAATGATTCATTCACTCTGCACAATACACTTCCAGGTATTCTATGATAATGTTGAACTGCACAGCCTGAAAGTCATATAAAAGCCCGCTGTGGACACCTACGTGCAGCAAATGAAGAGAGTTTAACTCTACTCCTGTAGTGTAATGTTTTACTTTTATTATAAGAAATATTAAGATTTACTTTTAACGACAAGCTTGCGTCAAACATTTAAATCATTTACAAAATCTTCAAAAGTATCTATGTTCTGGTATAGTTATTTTTTCTTGATGACAGACAAATATTTTTGCTTGTGATTATTTTTCTTTGGACAGACAAGAAGCATTTTTCGGTTGCTGTTTGAAGAAGTTATGAAGTGGACACTAATTCTTCTCCTCAGTGAGTATTTGTTCCAACACAAATACAGTATATAGATCTACTCACATAACACTATGCATACATTCACAACATGATTGCCACATGTCATGATTCATTCCGATTATAAAAATGACAACAGGTGGCTGCTTGGCTGAGATTACCTCGGGCTGGACGTATCACTACTCCAGCAAGACCATGAACTGGACCGAGGCCAGGCAGTTTTGCCAGATCAATTACTCAGATATGGTGGTCATCCAAAACCAGGAGGAGAACGATTACCTGATCAAACTGCTGCCAGACAGAAATAGGAGTCCATATTTCTGGATTGGAATCACAAAAAAACACAAGAATGAGACTTGGACGTGGGTTGGGAATAACAGCACATGGATCGGGAACGGGTCATGGGCAGAAAATGAGCCCAACAACAACCACAGCACAGAGTTTTGTGTAGAAATCTACACCAACCAAGGGAAAAAGCGAGGCAAGTGGAATGACGAGAAATGTGCCAATAAAAAATACGCTGCTTGTTATAAAGGTATGTAAAGCTTGTAAAGTTTTTTCAATTCTGTTTTGATCTGAAGATTCGAAACACTTTCAGAAATCATAGGTGTTTAAGCAGTGCGTTTTCATTTGACAGCGCAATGTAATGCAACAGTATGTGGCGGAGGAAGATGTCATGAGACTATTGAGAACATAACCTGCGTCTGTGAACCTGGCTTTGTGGGAGACAGATGTCAAACAGGTAAGAAAGGAGCCACCACTTTTACGCTGGTGCTGATTTGAAATCAACAGGAGTAGCTGAAGTCTTCGTTCTAGAAACCGTGAATCACCAGTAAAACCTTAGAATGAGTCGGAGGCTCTCTTGTCCTCCTACAAATTTTTTTTTCCTGCCCCAGATAATCTGCATATTATACCTGAAAACTACCACGGCCAGCAATGTCTTTTGAATGACGAGTATTAATAGCAAGTTACTGCTCAAATTTTTCATTATCTCCTTCTACAGAATTTCCTCTGTCGTGCACTTCTTCAGAATGTAATTTTTTTTTTGACTGAACTTTTAACATTACGCCTGGCATCTGTTTCCTGTGTTTCCTGAAAGCAGCCTGAGAATCCCTGATTGAAACACCGATCAAAAACACTGACATCAGCACGAGCGTGTTATGTATTTTCATAATAGGAAGCTACTCTATGATGTTCCCTGGTAAACCTTCACCTGCCTGTGTCTCTCCAGCTGTGAATTGCCCCCCTTTGTCTCAGCCTGAAAACGGGCAACTTCTCTGCCCCGGAGGAAACCACACGTTCAACTCAACATGTCAATTTAAATGCTCCTTTGGCTTCCTGATGATAGGATCAGCAGATATTACCTGTGGGATTAATGGGGTCTGGATCGGACCAAGACCTGCTTGTGCAAGTAATTGTTATCTCAAATTCCGGCTTTAACCTACAAAAGAAAAAAAGTATCTTTCTTCAACTTAAATTATTAGTGTTATAATGCACTGCAGCCATTGCAGTTGTGTTAAATGATTATTCATATCAGACTGTGAAGTACTGGGAGACTCAGATGCCTGTGTTTTATTTTCTCAGACTATAAGCACGCTCTCTTGGCTGTAGCTGGGTGTGGAGCCATCTCAACACTCTGCTGTCTGTGTTTTTGCTGGATGAAGCGCAGAAATAGTAAGTGTTTTTCAGTTCATTACTTAGAAATAGAGATGCAACGCAGTCTCATTGCAACAGACCTCAACGGGGATCTGTTTGTTTCATTTCTCATAGGAA
Organism: Coranthus polyacanthus; assembly: GCA_037367275.1. Lineage (NCBI taxonomy): Eukaryota > Metazoa > Chordata > Actinopteri > Kurtiformes > Apogonidae > Coranthus > Coranthus polyacanthus. The sequence continues at coordinate 20,455,103 of JAPQRN010000019.1, read as the reverse complement.
AGAAACTTGCCCAAGTAAGGTCAGTGTTGAAATTGGACCTTGTCCAAAAGCTGCTCCACCCATATGCACCCTATAATATGTTCAGCCTTTAAAGTGCTGCAGTATATTGCAAATACAAAACATGCTTTCTGATTCATAAAATGGGAATTATTATGAGTGTACACACATAATGTCATTTTGCTTGTACTTTATAGGCAGCCTGAAGAAGTGACAAGTTCCAATGGGGCTCAAGGATGAAGGGCGACTGTAAACTCATCTACGACTTGACATAGTTTAACAATCAATCACAGGCAGTTGTTGTTGTGCACCTAAACTGCACAGGATTTGTCAGTTAGTGTAATATTATGTCCAATAAACTACATGTCTAAGCTGTTCTGCATGGTTATATGTGTTTATGTTTGCTTGTGTGATCAAATGTATTTTCTGTATTTTCTGTTCATGCCTCTGTTTGCTTTTGTTGCAATACTGTGGTATATATATATTCATGCAAGATCAAATTTTATTGAATAAAATTCAAGTGTTTAACTTAAGTAGTGAGCACATCTCTCTGTTTGTGTGCGTGGGCCTGTTTTTCTATATTTGTGGGAGTCTAGTCACCATAATGTAAATCATTACATTTTAGGGTGAAGACTGGGGTTATGGTTAGAGTGAGTAGTGTGTGTGTGTGTGTGTGTGTGTGTGTGTGTGTGTGTGTGTGTGTGTGTGTGTGTGTGTGTGTGTGTGAGTGTGTG
>JAPQRN010000019.1:20398773-20410787 GCA_037367275.1 Coranthus polyacanthus | reverse complement strand
CAGTTACTGATATGCCATTCACACCACAGCCCTAAGAAAATAAAGCAGGATGATGCTACATTAAAACAGACATTCAACCATCGTGTTTTAACTCTCACTCTTTAAAATGTCCAAATCTGCCCATGTCTAAATCTTTCAGGTTTTGCTCTCTTTTCTTTTGCCATTTTATTTAAATTTCGTGACTTTTCCATGACTCTTTGAGGTTTTTCATGACCCTGGGAACCCTGTTGCATGTATAAAATTCACAGTATAGACTGAATGGATGAAATTACCTCACATTTTGGGTTCATTTTTTGATCTCAGCTACACAAGGAAATACGGTACCAAATGTAAACGTGTTCACAACAACAACAAAAATGATTTTTTAGCAACATTGAAATACACTAACAAACCTGACAAAATGTTTGACAGGTAACCGTGAAGTCTTTCTCTGTTGTCCGTTATCTCTCCTTCAGTCATGAGGGTGTTTGCAGTGAGTGGGAGTGTATGTGGACTTGTTTGTCCTTCCCTCATCCCGTCCATCCTTGCCCTCTAACATTACCTGAGGAGCGGTCCCCGCAAATGGCGCAGATGTGCTTTGACATTCCCCCGGGGCTCGTACACTGGTAGTTGATGTTTCCTAGATTCTGGAGGCCCGGTGGAGGCTTGATGTCCTCTGAGCTGCTAACACTGTTCATAGAGTTCATCTGAGGATGACAGGAAGAGAGAACAGAGGGGAAAAAATGTGATGAAGCTGAGGTAGTTGAAGAAAACAAAACCAAAGAGGAAGCAGAGGGGTAGTAAGAGTCAAAAGTGTCACACTGTCTCATGACACTCTCTCTTCCTCTATTTTCTCATTTTGTCTTCCGCCCACCCTGTTTTTTTTTTTTTCCCCTCCCCACCCACACGTTTCACTGTGAAAGTGTCTTAGGGTGCAGTCACGTGCCTGGTATAGTGGGCGGGGCTGAGTGTTCTGTTAGAAGCTTGTCACACAGGTTTTTAATGTTTGTTGTCAGGGAGAGGTTTATGAGAGGAGTCACGTGTACACTACGTGTAGTTCTCAAAGACCGACAGCAGAGGGCGCTCACGTGTAGGATCTCCCAAATTTCCGAGGGAGAAGGACATTTTAAGAAAGTTGCTCAAATCCCCCCCCAAAAAAACGCACAGCTTGTTTGATGAGCTCGAGACGTAACAGAAACTTAGAAGTCGCGAGAATTTCCACTTCATAAAAATCTGACAGCCATGTGACTCTACAACATTAAACTCAAATGAGACCCTTCAAGGATCCCCCTTGAGACGTTGAGGTGTGAATGACCCTCTGAGGTTAAAACAACTGGGACTGGGACCACCACTTAGTATAATTAATGAATCGTCTAGTAGGAGAGGTGAAATGTGTCAAAACCGAGCAACAAGTGAAATGTCTTTTGACGGAGCACTTCTACATATCTGTCTATCTTTCTCTTATCATCTTTGTGCCCTTTGACCCTATCCCGCCAACGAAAGCCAGACGTGTGCATTTATGTTTGTTTAGTTGTTTGTGGACAAACATCTGCACTCCAGCTGGAAACAACAGGGGTGACCTACATATGCCCCGATGTCCTATATATTTGATGCACTGTGACATATATGGCGGCGCTCTCACAGTCACCTCAGGCTCTTCCTATCACTTATTTACAACATGCACTCTCTTTTGAGAATCCTCGGAAGGCTGCCTGAACTGAGGCCTCAATGGGCACCAGAACACCCCCCCCACCCCCACCCCCTTCTTTCGGTTGTTCCTGAACACGCCGCCGTTACCCTCTCCTACTGTGCGTGTAGACGCCTCAAGGGCAGGCAGCCACACTTAAATGAGCATTCAGCCCCCCCAACCCCCGTTTATTCACTTATTGGTGAGTCAGTCGAGAGCAGCTACGTAATCCTCTTCAGTGCACTGGTGAACACAGTTTTCACAAATAATTCATTTTACACATGTATGGTTTGGAGAAAAAAACCAGACTCAGAGCTTTAAGACAGTTGTTTGAATACATGTCTGTTCAGAGAGATAACCCACGGCTGTAATAGAAGGCTGCAAGCACTGCATATGGATAATTTATGCATCATCCATTCTTTATACAACACATGGTATGCATGAAACACTGTATCACACATGTAAGGTTTATGGGGTACTTAGTGGACACGCTAAAGGTTTTAGAGATCATATCAGTATCAGTCTTATTGTCTTAGAAATATAGGGGAGACCGGGTATGGTTGTGAAATGGGGACAATCCGGGACGATCGTTTCAGTGTTTACCCACTTCTTCCCTGATCCCACACGGTGAATGTCAAGACAGATTCTGTAGAGAAAAAAACCATACTGAGACAAGAAAGTACATTTTCAGCCCAAGACTATACTTTGTTTAGAATTTAAACAATTGTAGATCAAATCGTATGACTTCTATTAGATGAAACTGTAGTGTGACGTATGTTTCCACTGCTAATTTCAAACCGCTCTGCTAATACGGCAGCTTAACAACGGTTGACACTGTTAAAAACCATCATCTCGCATACAACTAAGAACACGTTATTGCTTTTAATCATTTCACAGAATGTCTACACACACTGCAGGTTTTTGATAAAGGTAAAATGTGTCACGACGTGCGATTATAAATGAATCATTGTGGTTCTACAGGGATGCCCCGACCTATAAGTAATATTCTCCAGATGTGGGAGAACATGCAGTAAAAACAACACCATCATTTTTATCTTTTTTCATTGAAAGTGAAAGCACTATTTCCGCTAAAATTGTGACTCATACAGCATCTCTCAAAATAATCGCAATGTGATTTTTTTTTTTTGCACATCATTCAACCCTCAGATTTAGATTCACTATATTAATCACTATGGGAAATTGAGTTGTAGTAAAGTATTCATTAATAATAAAAATAATAATAACAGACAGAAAAGCGCTATATAAATCCTAAGCACTCAAAGATACAAAAATGCGAAAACAAGGTGCTCAAAGACGTCGAAGAGAAACAGAAATACAAAATTTAGAAGGTTATGGCAGTTCATTTGGTGAGGCAATAGGAGTCAGGAATCGTAGGCTTTCTTCAAAAGATGGGTTTTGAGTTGGTCCAAACATCTGCAACTCAGCCTCACTTAAAAAAAAAAGTGTGGCTGAGTCGCAGATGTTTGGAGGGAGGGAGTTCCAGAGGGTTAGGGAACCAGAAAAGGTGTTAAGGAAGTTTGTAGCTTTTATTTGAATTATAACATATAAGGATATAACGTGGTGTGGCCTCTGTTTTGGCTTCTTTTATCTAACTGTTACGACTTACCCCTGCATGCGTTACAACCTACCCCGGTAGTATGGAACGAAGGAGCACCATGTATTTAATATTAACTTGCAACGTCTGTGATATTCTTGCAGAAGTCTGAATTGGTGAGACACAGGTGCTGGAGCAAAAAAGCCCGGTCTCCCCTACCTTTAGAACGACAGCAGAATGTGAACATCACCAGAATGGATGCAAAGGGGTAAGACTGACCCAAGACGGTTCATGAACTCCATTTCACCCATGGAAGAACTATGAGATGAGATATTACACAATGACCAGACAGGACACTGGCTGTTTGTGAGCACTGGTTACACCATGCAGAATCCTGACTGACCCTAAAGGCACAAATCCATACCATGATTGAAGCAATATATATTGTTGTACGCTTTGCCCTGTGGCATTGGCCTCAATCCAGCCTTTGAAGCACGTGTGTGTGCATGCATGTTCATCACAGCACTGATCCCTGGGGTTTGTAGGATTTTTAACAGCCCACTTAAAGAAAGCAGACCACTTAAAGAAAGCATCTCCATTAGCTCTCTTCCTCGTGTAGTCCACTATGTTAGACTGTAAAAAGTCCAGTCCCGTTTGTTTTGCTGTTTATTTTTTTTATCCAATCTGAAAACGCAGACTCCCCGTGAACTCTACGACCTCATGCTCGTGGTATAAAAATCAAGAGAGGACTGTAAAAGAAGAAACTGACATGAGAGATAAGGTGAAGAAATGCCACAAAAAAAGTCAGCGGGATAAAAGAAAACCAGGGAAAACTGGGTCTTATCGTTATCCCTTTTCTTCCTCTCAGTAACCCATTAAAGGGCTGATAGCTGGACAGTGTCTTAAGTCCCCTCGCATGGCAGCGGTTAGACACAAGTCAGTGACGACCTTTATGCTGAGAAGTTTAAAGGTCAGTGGAAGGGTAGGGGAGAGTGGGGGAAAGCCAAAGCATGTCAGTCAAACACATTGGATATGGCTAACCTTCAACCTCCTGTCCGCAGTCGGAGATTCCAAAATGAGAGGCGCATGATCTACATCAGAACATGATAGTTTAGCACATACTGGCCAAGCCGAAAGTAGTAGTAGAAGAAAAAAAAAAACATGAACCTGCGTTAATGAGAGAGTGGGGCTGTCTGGAGTTTCTAAATGCCTTCCTGGGTTCTGCAGAGTTTCACGGAGCTCATTTAGACAACACTCGGAGAGGAAAACGGGTAAAACAACATTATATGACAGGAAGTCATCAAATGTCATATCATCAGTGTTGCGCAAGTTAGTAATTAGTTACAGTTGCTGGTTTTGTCTCTCAAAAGCAACTGGATTACTTTACTAATAGTTCATTAGTCATTAGTTATTAGGAAAAGTAACTTGCAGGTTACTTTTAAATGTCTGCTTCAATTCTCTTATTAATGCAAGTTGAATTATTATAGCGTTGCTGTGGGACAAGATTAGGGGTGGGCAAAAAGTTATCATGATAAGAACTGTTATGTCAGGTGATATCGATTATTTCGCTCAAGTTTAACGGCTGATATTTGGTCATTTTTGGTTTTAAACTTGGTCAGAACATGACAAACACATTTCAGACATCTAGAGGTCGAACATTTAAAATAAACATAATGATAAAAATCTTTTTTTTCAGCATCAGAACATGTACATTTCAGATTAAAAAGTGAAATGAAGTAAAACAGCAAAACAGTGAAGCAGTTTGTGTTTTGACAACTTAAATAAAATCATTATCGTTCCCCAACCCATTATCACTATGTTGAAAAGTAATCTGCAGTACAATAAAACGCTAGATATTCAACAATAAACACATTAGATATCTCTGACAGACGTTGTTATTGTAGACTCAACAGGCCTTCATGTCAAGTCATTTCTAATACTTATAATAATAAAACAAAATGACAGTTATTTATATATTTATCAGATGATATTTCCAGCTCAAAAAGCTCACGAGTGCCTGAGCTGTCTGTCACTGTGCGGGTTAGTCTAACGCTACCTGATTCACTCCTTCATTACGCCACTGTAAGGTTCAGCAATGTTAGATCTGAACCTCGCCAGCGACCCCTTTGAGGGTTAGGGTTACGTTTGAGCCACGTTTAAACTGATGTAGTTTAGGTTGTGTTTCAGTCACATGTTAAACATAGAAACTAGAAGGTGTTCCCTTTCAAATGGAATCGAATCCATACTTCCTCTGTTCCACTGCTATAAATCTAATTCTAGTTTAGGATTAGGCTGCCATGAAAAGGGAGGATGTTAAAAGGATAAACAGATTTGTCTGCAGTTTCCATTAGCCTCCTATGTTCACACAAAATAAAGTAACGGCAATTGGCATTTAATTTTCTGCAATTATAACTGTGTTATTAATTTGAAAAGGCGATTAGTTACAATACTTACCACCAGAACGAGTGGAATTACACTAATACATTACTTTTTAAATGCGTACTTCCAACATTGTACATAAAAACTAAAAAACGCATTTAATATGTTCAATTTCAATGACAAAGACTTAACTAATTCAAGTCTAATTAGCTGCCCGTGGACGGCTTCTCACCTGTGGACTGCTGAGTGGTCCAAAGTTCATGTTGGGCGTGGACGGCAGCGATACAGAGGGCGAGCCCAGGGACGAGGTGATCACAGGGTACGGGGAGGCCAAGCCGTTCATTGGCGAGCCCAAGGTGGACATGGGGGACGGCAAGGGCCTGGATGTGCTGATGACTGACGGGTGGCCCACCATGCCGCCCATGGGAGGTGGGTGGGTGTGGACTGTGCTCATCGGCCCTGTAGAATCTGGGGAGGGATGGGGAGCGATTTGTTAGAGACAGACGAGTAGAGTTCTCAATCTAGTAGATTAAGGATGCACCGATTGTGACATCCAGGCCCGATACCGATAAAAAATGACAAAATTAACAGATACCGATGTTATTTTCTGATTGTTTATTTTGGTTTTGTTGCTGTTTTTCCCCTTTTCTGCCAAAAAACCCCAAAATCTAAAAAAAAAACTGAATTAAAGTGAACTTTAAGGCTCACAACATCTCTGAATGAGAACAAATTCAATAATACAAATTTATGAAGCCATGAATATAACCCACAATACTGATACCGATATGCATGTGTTTGTCTTGTAAAACAAAGGGGTGAAATGGTGTGATTGTGGAACCGCCTTGTGCAGTTGCCAGAGGAAAGACTCACCAAAAAGATCTTTAACTTGGATCGTGCACACAATTACCCTTGGTCGCGAGAGGTGGCTGCTATTTGTTCGCTATCCAATTTGAATTTTACTTTTAGGAATAATTTGCAGTGTGATATAAATACTGTCAACCCAAAATTGTTAAAGATCCACGGAACAGTGGAAAGAAGAAATTTGTCTCAAGGCAAAGCTGGGAAGTTCCATTCAAATTAAAGATGATTATTGTCCAGAACAATATATAAAACGAAATCTACAGAGAACGCAAAAACCTGGCTCTCTACCACCGGAAACTGAGGTTCCTGAAGAGCAACGTTTATGTATTCTTTGTGATCTTGGTGCTGTTGAAGTTGAATTTCATTTTGTGTTCTATTGTCCTTTGTACAGTGACTTGAGGACTAATCTTTTTTAAAAGATTCAATTGAAGAATCCTGATTGGTTTCGGTTGTCCGATGCTGATATGTTGAGTCGGCTTTTTAATGTGGAGACTTTTGTTTTGGCAAGATTTATAGAGGATGCCTGCCAGCTGAGACAGAGGACACTGCGTCCAACATAGCAAGACATTTTCGTTTGTAAATTGAATGTTATGAAATGCATTTATTTGGAATTGACTCTAAATTCTGAGTTGTCTTGCGGTCATCCAAGTTGAAGTGTCTTTTAAGCCCATATGAGTCTGACACCAGAAAAGGTCAAGGACGCTTAAATAAATATTAAAATAAAGAAAGAAATATGAAATCTAACACAGCATATAATAATAATTTTAATACGTTTTTGATGATGAGAGGTTGAAAAGTCTTAACCCCCTCACATCCACCAGGTGCGGGGCGACCAGTTTTAGGGTTAGGTTGTTTCAGTCACATGTTAAACACAGAAACTAGGAGATGTTCCCTTTCAGCTGAAGTCTAATACATGCACATTGGCCTCACACTTCCTCTGTTATAAGCCTAAACCTAGGGTCAGTTTAGGGTTGGGGTTAAGAGTACATCTTCAAAGGTTAAAAAAAAATCGGCGCTCAACAATCGAAAGGTTACATAACATTAAACTAAAGAGTTAAAGAACTGCCGACGTCACGTAACGGTCTATAAGTAAGATGTCAAAAGGAGATGACACCACAGCTGCTAAACACATGTAAAAATGTAAAGAGCTCAAACAAGCCTGAGCATCTGAGAATGCACAGTAGTGTTGGCCAACACTGCAATATGTCTTTATGCAGCAAGTGTTGTGTAAATATGGCTGCACGGAGTGAAAGCCCGTCTGATTTTGGTCACAGGGTACTGACTGTGTTTTGCATCTATTGATGTAAACTGACAGGCTGGCATTTACATAGATGACCTACTTAGAAAAGCTGTCAGTCAACTGGGTAACAGGGCGTGGTGTGTAATTTCATGCATGTGCTGTAGCTTCGAGGACATTCATTCATCATCAAAAAAATGACAACAAACACATGCAGTACAGTATGTACAGGAACCGATAGATACATTTATATATATACTCTGTGACAGTAATTAATGCATATAAACAAGCCACAGGCTGTCACGGATGATCCTGATACAAACAAAGGAAATAAACAGTGTTATCTCGGCTAATGTCAGTGACTCAAATTAGGATTTTTGTCTGATTGAGAGAGGCATACAACCGCATGCCTGTGAACATTCAGATTAGTCTGAACACCCAGAAAATGCAGAGGCTTCTACTTGTGTGTCAGTGCACCATCCCCCCATCCACCTTTACACACACACACACACACACATACATACACAGTGTGATACTGGGCCCAGTGCCACCCTTCTTAGTTAAATGTCACATTCCTGTATTTGTGTGTGTAAAGGTGGATGATGGCATGGTGCACAGACATGCACGGAGAAGCATGCAACGTTTTCGTTTCTAAAATCAGAGGTAACATTTGTCTTTTTTTTTTTTTAAATCAACAGTAAGTTCAACAGGGCCAACTGCAGCACCCATGTCAACGGATAATCAGAAGTTTCCACACAACATCAGAGGTACTTCAGCGCTCACTCGAAGGTGTACATGTATGCAATGATATGCGTATATTTAAGATACGCTCTGTTTTCCAAATATTACTATGTATAACCGTGACATATGTGAATTATAGGGAGATGGCTTCATTAGCAAACTCATAAGAAATCTGATAAATGATTTGTTGCATTGAGGAGCTGATGAATTTAAATTTTTTAAAAGATAAAAGTGGCAATAACCGAGATTTTATTGATCTCTTTCAGAGTCTGGCCCCAAGCTGTATCTCAGTTTGCTTAACCTCACATGAGCTGCAAACTGCAGATTCAGCTCTGTATTTCTGCTTTTTTATGACAGCTACAAATTGAAGAGCACATTATTGAAGGACCGCAGACCGAGTCATTCTTTAAAACTTGTCCAAAGACTATTCATCACAGGCTTGTTATGTAATAATCTTTGATCGCAGCTCCATTTTTTTTTTTTACAAATGATTAAACTTTCAGCTTTATACATTTTCATAATGGCACAACATTAATTTGTGCCATAATTAATTTGTTACTTGTTATAGCAATATATCTTGTACAACTCTATTTAACACTCCAAATATTACTCTTGATGATGTAGTAATGGGATGAGCATTGGCAAGAAAACTAGCTTTCCTAGTTAAATAGAATTTAACTAATTCAACTAAGAATTTATTTTTGTCAGGCTCCAGGTTCCCTGTGTCAACATTTTTGCTATGTATAGAAAATCATTTAGGCCTTTTCAAAATACTCGCTCCTCCTACAACTTACTTTTATCATCAGGTGTGTGAGTTTAACAAGGTGTTCATAATGATTATCAGTAAGATAGACACTACCGACAACTATAATAGTAGTCTATGGACAAAATCTTATATCACAGTAATGGTATCACGATACAGTAATCGTTCTGTAAATGCAATCAATAAATGGTTTAAAATAACCATACCATACTTCATCACATTGGATTATTTTCTTCTTTCCATACAAACAATTCCTGTTCAGAATGAGCCCGTTCTGTGTCACGTTCTTACTCCTCCATGTTTTTATGTTGCCTTGGAGTAAATTGCCTGTATTCGTGCCATGTGGAGGAACGCAAAGTGTCCATATGGCAAAAAATCTTCTTCTGCATCTTTTCACTGTCGTTTAACAATTTGCTTGAAGTTCTTTGTTTTAAAATGTCATGAACCTTGTTGCCATCTTTTTTCTACCACTGTTTCTATGCTTAATTTGTAATCGGCTTGAATCGGAAACCACAAAACGGAGTAACACTGCAAATGTTGTCATTTGATCAAACACACTTTGTATTTGGTGTACAGATCTGAGAGAAAAAACACTTGTTTTCGTGCTTTGACATTTGACATTTTTAGTAATACAAGACAGTCACAGGTCTTAAAACATCGCTTTCTGATTGCAAGGAATTGAGAAAGAGAGAGGAATGTTGTCACATTGTCTGCTCTGGATGCAGCATTTTTACATGAAGACACACTAAAGCACACAGCTGGCCATTCGCTCCCTCTCAGTATGCCAAGGAACAGATGTTGTGCAACTTCCTGTTTAGCACTGAGACTACAGCCTCCACCCCCTTTCTCACTCACCCACTTTCTCCAGCCCTCTATGGCTGATCTGTGGCAGGCAAAAATGTATCGGGGGGCCTCCCTCTCTCCCAAAGAGTCGACTAGATACAAGAGATTTACTGAGGGATATACTTTGAAAGCGTCGCCTTTATGTATACCACTGAGTGTGATGCAACAACGCCGGCACTGTAAGCTAGATTTACAGTCTACAACAGGGCAAGAATGTATTCCGAAATTTTCGGAGAACAGATTCATCTAATCAACAAGCTTATGTAATGGATGAGCACTGTACAGCATGTACTGTGTCGGATTTTGTGCGCTGACCCCTCTCTTTATGTGCATGTCAAATTCCCTTCGGGGTTTGTATTCTATTCTCGAAGTGCTGGGCAGGAGATATAATAACAGGGCTATCGCCACTTCAGCCAACAACCTGCCAAAAGTCCCTCGTAGACATCAAAGCTCAAAATACAGATGTAAAAAAAAAAAAAAGACAAGGTAGTTAAAGGGAACGGGCGACCTTGTCTTACAAATTTAAGTGTAAGTTTCAGACAAATCATCTTTTTCTTATTCAAGCACTGCAGGTCAGTCTAAAGGTAAGTAGCATATACAGTGTGTGAGGTAGGTTTTATGTTGGAATATGATTATTTTGTACATTTTGCCAATAGGTAAGCACAAGTATAAAGTTTGAAAGACAGTATTCAGTGGTAGGTTCAGTGGTAGTTTGAGAAAATATGGACTTTCACACAGAAGAGCTCAACTCACATTGACAAATACACCATAAATAAATACATTAAAAGACGGATAAATAGAATTTGATTAAACATTTGCTGCATTTGGGACCTCACTAACTCAAATTTAAGATTATTTAATGACTTCAACATTTTCACTTTCTCGTTAGATTAGATTAAATCAAGCAATGCAGCCAAAACTCAAAATCCCTGCTCATGATCTGAAATGGACAAAAAGCATTCAGTCGCTGATTTTAGAGGTGATCCAAAAGCAAGAATCTGTTCTGTATTTTATTTAACACAAGCAACTACAGCAGCAATGTAAAACCTATTCACTTTTAAATGTAGTACGTTCTGAATCTAAGTAAATGTAGGCAGTTTCTTCAGGTCTTGTAGGACTCGGTGGCTGCGGTACGGAGAGGAGCATGTGGACAGTCAGCTGGTGGGATGCCTAAAAGGGAATGGCCGGCGAGGTGAGCATGCTTTGTTAAGGGAGTGTGTATCTGTGTGTGTGTGTGTGTGGAAGCACGCCAACATGTTCAACAGAGGAAGCATAAATCGTCCCAGAGCGACTCGAAGGGGCCTATCCTTGTATGACCCGCCTCAACCGGCTGTTGCGTTTCCATTCTATGTAAATTACCTCCATACAAAGAAACCTCTGGAATGTACAGTGCTATCACACGTCACGCAGGAGAGGAAAGTACATTAACATACACTAAGACATGCACTAAATCTACAAGCTTCACTCACATTTGATTTTATTTTTGTATTTTTTTTCTCATCTGTCAGAGCTATAACATTGCCGCAGGAACGCAAGCATCTATTTCAGAGCAAACAAAGAGGCAGCGAAGGGCACCTTTGACCGCTGGCGTCGCGAATCAAAGGTCGCCTGTTGCCAAACTCCTGAACCAAGTTCAAAAGAGTTCCTATCTGCAGCCCGCAGTAACACTGATCATTCCCAGAAAACGCTGCAAAGTACATCCCACAACGTGACATGGAAGTGGCTAACACGATGACATTAACACAGGATCCATCACGGTTTGAAGTGAACAGAGATGAGGCTGTGATAAAGACATCTGACAATGAGCATTTCTCAATTCAGTAAAATGCATTGCTGGATATCATTTCCTTTCTTGTCTTAATTTCTGGTATATTTCCCCTGATTGGACAGCTAAGATGGTAGACGGCTGGAGTGAACAGAGAGCTGACTGGATGTTGGTCTGTTAATGCTGTAGCTTCACTTTAACCCT
>JAPQRN010000019.1:20380973-20395498 GCA_037367275.1 Coranthus polyacanthus | reverse complement strand
TGTGACAGGGGGGTGGGGGTGGGGGGTAAAATGACAGGGGTGGGGAGCAGCAGAGCGACTCCTCAACGACACAAGCCACAATATCTACCAGATTAGCCCAGATAAAGAAGGATCTAAAATATGAACACCGATCTGCTTAATACCTGTTTAGTATGTCTGCATGCAACTTTTTTTTTGCACGTGTGTTGGTGCAATGACTGCATGGCGTGGTATGAAGCAGACAATGACCAAATGACAGAGAGCAGAACTGCACCCTAAAGTAATCAGACAGGCAGCCTGCAGAGTTCACTAGATACAGTGAACATGTAATTAAGAAATCTCTTCACTGTCAATAGAGCTCACTAGCGCTGGCCAAGAACCCCGATCAGACGCGCAGGCCACATTTCAAACCCGCACAATGAGGAAAACGCTCACACATCTCACATGCACTATAATGCCAAATCGCCACCCTTTAAAGATTCATTTCTTTGGTAAATGAGGTTGATGTCTGATCAATTGTGTCAGTAAATCCTCTTATCTCCGGGTAAGTATCTGCAGCTCAGCAGGCCAGCTGTCAAGAAGGTGGGAGGCCGAGGAGGAGGAGGAGGAGGAGGGGACACAGAGAGCGATGGAGCCAGAGAGGAAGGACAGGAGGAAAAGGATGGAGTGATGGATAGAAGGATGGATGGATGGATGGATGGATGGCACCATCCTGCTCCGAAACAGGTAACAATCACATTATCCCACTAACACATGAGCCTAATCTGTCTGCCTGGCTGAAAACATTAGATCACCAATTGAGAAAAAGCCGTTGATTTTTTTTTTTTTTTCAGATTTGTGATTCAGAAGATGGTTGTTTGTGGGAGAGAATTACTTTATTGTTTACTGTTACATAAACATCACACTGTCCAAAACTGCTTTAAAGACACTTGCCCTGACCATAATGTAATTTCTTCAGGTGAAATTTCAACACTTTTCCGTGACTTTTCAAAGATAATTCAATTTACATGTAAGCAAATAACTAACATTCAACCATTGTGATTAGAACACCAGGTCCAGGGTTTTCTTCCTTATAAGACTGAGGTGCAGCAACAGAACAACTGGTGAGATTTCTCTTCTTCTGGAGATAAAAGGGTCTGTACAGTATTTTATTTTCTGGAAATAAACTTTTCAAAAGGGGGGGGTTATTTATTATTTGTGAAATTGGAAATGTGTGTTGTCTTCATCAATGAGCAGATTTGTTCTGCAGTATTTTAATAATGTAGATCCAAAATTATGAAAAAAATACATAGTTTGTAGCCAAATAGAAAGAACAAAAACGGCATTTCAGCACCTAAACCCAGAGGTTTACTCCTTCATTTCTTCACGAAACATGACAAGCTTGTACTCTTGTTTTGGGAATTTCATTACAGGCAAAATAATTCCATGACTTTTCCAGGGCTGGAAAATGGAACTTTAAAATTCAATGACTTTTCAAATTCTTCCATTCTCTTTTTGGATAAAAGCATAAAACAACATGTGCACTTGAGTAAGTGAACTTCTCGGACTCTGAATCCTGCCCTGTAGTGAACTCTTTAGTGAACTAACACACACACTTTCCCTAAAAAAACAAAAAGAGGAATTCACTCTGCTCCACTTCTTTCCGCACCCAATCCTCTGTATTGTAAGTAATTACCAGTGGAGCTAATGAGGATACATAATATTTTCCATATGTACGTAGGACTTCACTCCGTCACATCCACAAGCACAAACTTGCCAGAGGGATTTTTTTTTCTTTTTTTCTTTACAGAGGATCGATGAGGAGGCCAGGGCTGAGACTGGGATGAGATAAAGATTGTTTTGCAAGTGATAAAAAAAAAAAAAAAAAGTTTGGAACTTGAACAACAAGAACTAACACTAAGTCCTATTGCACAGACAGAACAGACTGACCAAACAATCCTGGAAAACAAACAAACAGGTAGACCCAAAGGCCCCTGTGCAAACCAACAAGCATCCACTCGTGTGGCTTCATCTGATGAAGTAACTCCTATTAGTTCCTAGAAATACTTTGTTCTCATCTGCAGAAGGGCACATGGAGACGGGTGCTGTCAACACACACACACGTAAAGACATTAACATACCAATCCAATAGTATAGTGACCGTGTGAGAGTGACCCATCGTCTGACCGGGTGACCTGACCTCTGAACACATCTTAGAAAGACCAGACAAGATTACACAGCCAGCTTACAATAAAGTTTAGAGCTGGAGTAATTCAGCATGCAAAGAAAACAGAAAACTAAACTGACCCTGGCAAAGAATAAAATACAATTTAAGACAACCCAAACT
The DNA here is from genome assembly GCA_037367275.1 of Coranthus polyacanthus. Lineage (NCBI taxonomy): Eukaryota > Metazoa > Chordata > Actinopteri > Kurtiformes > Apogonidae > Coranthus > Coranthus polyacanthus. Next base: position 20,393,193 of record JAPQRN010000019.1, on the reverse strand, counting down.
GAGAAAGTGGGCATAATTAAAGTAGTAGTAACCCATGTCTGAATGAATGATTTACATCTTTTACCCGTGAAACTAATTACTACTGATGATTATCACTCGCTAAAGAATATCACAGTATGAAATCAACCTAACTCATTATTCTGTACAGAATGTTGTTTATCTTCCAGTTTTCTTTATCGAAAGTACTACCTTTTGACATCGATCTCAAGTTTGTCGAGTTTTAGGTCTCAGGAAAGTAACTTTTCACATCTTGCTGGTTTTTATTGAAATATGAAAAATATGTTAGTGATTCAAAAAAAGGGATCACTTTCAAAAAAAAAAGTAAAAAAGTCCAAAGTACTTTGTTGTCATTGTCATACGACAACTTAAGAGCATAGCATCTCTAGTACAAAAAAAAAAACTTAAAACAACTAAAAACTACTGGTATTGGCAGAACTTGGCTCAAATAGTGGCTGAAATTACGCTTCTTAACTGGAATAACTTGGAACTTTGGGGGAAAACAACAGCTCAAAAAATAAAAATCACACCTAGAATCGTCTACATTTTTTCCAGTTAGTTTGATGTTCAGTTCCAGATATATTAATTTATTCATTAAGTTATTTATTACTTTGACTTAGCTGTCCTATTCAACAGTTATCCAGTTTCTAATAAAGTAAGTAAAAGGTCATTCCCAATGCTCTAGGTTTGGCTTTTTTCTGTTAGAAACTGTCGTTATTATATGGGCCTTTATAAATTCACTATCGGTCGATCTCTAATTCACAATGATATTTATCATGTTCATATACACTATATTATCAAAAGTTTGAGGACAATTTAAGTTGCTGAACATGTCATTCTAAACCTCAGGAATGCTGTTGCTGCTGTTTAAGTCCCATCATTCCTGGTTCTTGCTTTTAAGTAGATTTGGGAACCTGGCTACAAGAATTTTTTTCCCTTTCAGCCACAAAATCAGGGTGATGCAGCCTTGGCCCCCAGTCTGCATTCATGTCATTCAGGTCAGGGAGCTGTGCAGACCAGTTCAGTTTGTCACCACACTGGGAAAACCATTTCTTTATTGACTGGGCTTCATGCGCAGAGGCACGGCCATGTTGAAACAGATTCTTTCTCTGTTTTTTTTTTTTTTTTTTTTAAACCAAGCCGGGCACACTGTTGTCATTACATGCTACAGCACTCAGACTTCCCTAGAATTAAACATATTAAACCTGAAAAACAGCTGCACACCAATGCTGCAAAAAAGCGCATGATCAGTGTTTGATCCTCAAACTTTTGGTCATATAGTGTATTTTCTGAATTAGCACAACATAGCAAAGACTGATGGGAATCTAAAGAGGTATTTGGTTTCAGTGTAATTTCATTTTAACCAGTATCATTCTTCACCAGAGGATCATAACACCAGTATAATTATCTAGCATTTCATTGTCCAAATTGTTATTGTACGTGGTTTTGAGGCTGGAATATGTTTTGTAAAGATTCCCCATAACTCAACCCATGCACATCGAGAAGATTTAAATGACATTTAATGGTTTTCATGCTAATGTTATAAACAGAATGATCAAGAGTCATTACAGTCTGCACATCACACACAAACACACAGTGAATCACACATCAGTGAAGCCACTTAATGTGCTAACTATTGTATGTGTGTAAATGGAGCTCTCCTTGACACCTCTCACACCTCTTCAAACACAGGAAAGAAAGAGGTAAAAAAGCCTCAATGAGAATGTGTTGATGAGGGGATGTGGGGCGACAGAAAACAGGGAGAGAAAGCAGGACAGAGTGGGCTAATAGGAAGGGACAAGTGTTGAGAGATAAATAGATAGTGAAAGACAAGGCAATGAGAGCTGGAAGCGTCCGTATTGCTGAGTGGCATCACCACTGACCGTATCTGAAATCACAAGTGAGTCACAGGCTTTCGATTGTAGCATGCAACAGCAAAGCCTTGTACCTGTCACACTTTGTTACGCTGGTCCAGTGGTTTTGAAGACAGCAACTGAGCTGTTAGTGTCGATCTTGAAATCTAAATTTAAAATTGTACACTGCTAACATAATACGGTCCTCCAAACACAGTATGAAGTCACAGAAAAACCATCTCTAAGCATCTGTGTATAGATGTATTTCAGATGAGAAACTGCACATGCATAGAAGCTCCACAGATGAATTCCCACCGCAAGATTCAGCTTTCTCCACCCAAAGAAAAGAAATAAAGAGTGCACAGGGATTAGAGGTCTTACTATAATGCATCTGTGCAGCGCTAGTTTTTAGTGCTCAAGCTTCTCTCCTGTGAAAAATGACAGATGAGGCATCCACCATATACACACAACCCCAGAACTGACTGTGATCTGTGTCCAAAAGAAACAGACACACTCATGCACAGGCAAAGACAAAACCTGGTTACTCACAGTGGCCGTAACCTATCTCCCTCCCAGGGCTGCCTCCAGTTGCAGGTGATGCCACAGGATGCCACATGTCTCAAGATGTAAGTGGCGCTGGCAGGATGCCAGTCACTCAGGATCAGGAGTCAGACTCGATCGTTGGCAAAGTGACAAACTAAAAATGAAACAGATACTCCGTACCTCAATTACTTTTCTCATCTGCGCAAGACAGGACGGAACAGAACGGAAGAACGTGGAGATGGGGGGGGGGGTCAACAAAGAGCCAAAGAGGCGGAGTTCACCAGCACCGGTTATAGGATTACCCAGATTATCCCTCGGCAGAGATCAATCCCACAGGAACTGTTTGCTGCCCGACTGCCACACAAATCAGCTCTTCCACCGCCCACTCGTCTCGTGTCTCTATCTCTCTCTGAGTGCGGGTAAAACTATCTGCACAGAGACACCTGTTGTAGCAGCAGAACACGGAGTACGGCATGGGGAGGGTTTGGGGGAGGCATGGTGTGCTGGGTTGGGGGTCACACTTAAGTTTCCATTGACTCTCTTTTATGAGGCTATCAAGACTGGATAAGTTGACCAGGAACAGAATGACAAGGATGTTCCTGGTCATCTACAAAGGTTATTCTGTGTCAGTGACACTTATCGAGTGTCCTTTATTTGTTCTCTTTCTGAGTATTAGTCACAGACTCTCCATCTTATATGTAGGTACTAAAAATGGGATGTGAGTGTAAATATAGGAAGTGAAAAAGTGGCTTAAGGCTAAAAGATGTTTCCCCCAAAACACTTTTTGAATTTGCCATCTATAGGCCTGGGCGATATGGCCAAAAATGTTATAATGATGAAAATTTTCCTATCAGTCCATATTGATAATGAATAATTGTGATAAATATCAAATCACTATGTATTTCAAGTTTAAAGGTTGCATTTTGGTCTTGAGTGAAAATTTAAGTTAATTTAAACTATTTTGTACATTGAACAACATTCAAAACAAATGATAATGATAAAATGTTTGTGCAACATTAAAATAAAATGAAGTAAAACAACAAAACATATGGAGGTGTTTTACCTGACAATGTTGAAAAAGTATTAACGCGATATAAAAATAGATCATGATACAGATAATTATCGTTTCATCACCCAGCCCTAGCCCTCAACACCGTTAAATAAATAAGTCTGCATGCATGCTCCCTGGTACTGGTCGTAGCCTGTGCGAACACCGTATGCCATGTTTGTGTTTTTAAGGGTTTAAAACATATAGCATTCCAGGAAGAGAGGAACTGTCTTTATCAGTGGTCTAGAATGGTCAAGCAAACACACACAGCAAAGCAAAAAAAAACAAAAACGTCCAAACACAGGCCAAAAATATACCTTAAAGGCATGAAGAACAATGCATGACAAACCGACAGGGAACCCAAATAAACCACAGAACTCAGGGATACATTCAATCTTTAGTTGCACCCTTTTATACTGTGACAATCAGACCAGGCTTTGAAAATTACAAACGAGACACTAAAATTTTAAATGACTGTAAACAATAACCGAGCCAGTGCGCATTCTTGGTCATGCTTATCATGTCATATCATTATCACCAGAAATAGCCTGAGTGAATAAATGCCAAATTGGCACTGATTTTAAGTGTGCAGCTGCTCCTTTTTAATTTATCCTGCCATCCTATCAAATGCTCATCCTGTTTTTACCCTTTTCAAAGCGACAGCACTAAAACTTGAGAAGCCTCCCCGAGCATGTGTGCATCTATTTTACTTACATGACTCAACAGAGTTTCTTGTGCAGTGCACCTGCACGTCGTGGGATCAAATGTCTATACAGCCCTTGAAGGGTAGCCACCAGAAACCAGATCCCCTCAGTGACAGTAAGTTGGCAATAAGCTCAGCCAGAGCTACACAAGACGAAGAAGAAGATGAAGAAGACGAAGAAGAAGAAGAAGAAGAAGAAGGGGAGGAGGGAAGCGAAGGAAAAGACACTTGCCAGGCTTTCAGAACTTTAACAAATCCCACAGGGAGAAGCTATAATAATGCAATCCTTTTTAAACGTTTGCTGTGTGGTAATAGCAAGTCGTGTCCCACTTAAAACATGCCAAATTAAGCCTGAGAGCCATAATTAGCATTCAGAAATGTATCATGGACTGTGAAGAATGAGAAATATGCCTGGAGCAAAAGGTGGGAGGAGAATTATTGGCCTTAAATTTCATGGACATCCTTAAATGCTGAATCCAAATTTCAATTACTCTAATGGCCATTTTGTTATCAGTGTCACAAAGCGACAAATCAGCTAGTATTAGTAAGTGGGCATTTTTGTTTGGGCAGTGATGTTTTTCCCAACTTCCTGCTAGCAGTTATTTTTGACAGAATATGCTATTTTGACAAGAGGGAACACATGATCGATACTTGCTTAAGTGAACATTTCATTGTAAAAGGCAGAAAACAAAAACAGAATATGAGAATAGCAGAAAACAGCTTTTTTTTTTTTTTTTTTCAAATCCGAGATGTGTGCTTCTTTTTCTGTGTGTTAACTTAATGGATTAATGCTTATATCTGTCAGTGTGACGTAGGACTAACACAACAAATTTTGCACTCAGGGCACTGAAAATAGCCAAGCGAGGTTTACAGCATGTTCTTCATGTCTCTGAAAGGAGAGGGTTAATGAGATCTAATGTACTAAGCTGTTACCTGTTACTGCCATTTCTGCCCCTGTGGGGAACACAGATCCATGAAGAGCTCTGCCCGCTCAGTAAAACCAACTTCAACAAAGACATAAATCTTCATTTACCCTCAATCCTGTTATTGGTGTTAATGAGATTCGTGGTGCTCAAACTAATCTGTCCAATATTCAGACTGCATGTTTTTTTTCCCAGCTAACAGTCTAACCATGAAGCTGTATGTAAAAGTGGACGAAGCCTCCGCGACGTCACCCATTGGTATGTGGACTGCAGTTCGGAAGCCTTGAGATGCCGTCACCATGTTGGCTTTTTGGAAACACGTGCCGATGTTTGGGTAACAGGGTGGAGGTGTGGAAGAGCAAGGGGTGAAACTCACCAGGCTAACGCTAACTTACTGAAAACACATGGACTAACAGTGTCGTGTTAAAGGCCACTAAGTCATTTTCAGGTACTTACTAAATGTTAACACATACAGTGTAAACTTGTGTCAACTTCGCATGCTGTATAAATACACAAATCAGCACTAGCAGGTCTGATTAGCAGGCTAGCCGATAGACCATATAATCCAATATGAACTAATGTGAACATTAGCTAACGTAGCTACATTACATCAGTCTCACATAGCCAGACTTATCTCCACATTTCACTAGCACTGTGCCAGTGCTGTAGATAGGTTGACACCCTCCGATATCGTTCTGGAATAGGGGTTATCTGGGTTGTTTGGCTCGTTCTTGGACGGCGCTGGGCACAGGATGCTGCGACAGAGCACTTGCAAAATAGTTCCAGCGAGCCAGACTAACGTTACATTAACAGGCCGGGTATTGTAATTACATACCAGTAAACTTGTGTTGTGAGTGTAACTCTGTAAACTCAACCACAGCAGAGCTAAGGAAAAAAAAAAAAAAGATTTATTCAATAAACAGGAGCTTTGAATGTCCGACTTAGCAGCCGAGCTAGCTGTCAATCAAACCCAAAATGACAGACACGGACTCGACTGTCACTCAAAGTGGCCACACCCTAAATTTAGCATAACTTAGTGTAGCTTTAATATCATATATGAGTCGCATAAAAATTCACCCCGACGCTGGACATTTGAAAATGGGGGCCAGCATCAAGTGGCCATTAGAGGAACTGCAGAGTCCAACAAATATTGAATGTAAATTTAAACATAAAAAAGCAGCAAACCCTCACATGTGATTAGCTGGTAGCGTAGTGTTTTATTGACAAATTACTTAAATGGTTAATTCATTATAATAATTGTTGGTCTATGCCTGTCTATCAATCAATCTGTTAATCATGTCCGCTCTGTCTGGGTTTATCACAGACACTTTATGTTATATACTTATATTATTACTAATCAGCTAATTATGATTCATCCTAAAAACTTGCAGTGATAACTTGAAATAACTTGGCAATTGTAACAACTGTTCCATTTATCTGAAAGTGCAAGCTCTCGAAAGAGGGGATAATTTATTCAACAAGTAACGTAAAATATACTCGTAAATCTTAATGGGAAATTCTAAATAATGCTTTTTATTCTCATGCCTTCGGGTTAATTAATTAAAAGCAAATGGACACAGATAGATTGCTAAGATCAGAGGAATGTGAAATACATAAATAAACATTTAATGCATGGAAAATAAGATTTAATGTGTTTCAATCTGTGACATGTATGTTGTTATTGCAGAATTACGATTGATTTCACCGTATACATTTCATAACCAAACATTGTAGCAGCCTGAGGACCTTTCAAGGTTCTCTGCTTGATTAAAGCTGGAATTAAATCAAGGCTTTGACCTTCTTCACTAATGACTAATTACTGGCAATTAGCCCAGAGAATGGCCTCCTTACGCCCCTTCTTTTCCCTCATCCTGTTCTCACAATTAGCACATACACACACTCAAAGCCAATCAGACAAGCATTCTTTTAAACGCTGACACACACTCCATCAAAGGCGGCGGAGTAGGTACGTATTGTGTGTTAATTCATGTGGCAGCGCTGAAGCAATGCAGGTCTCAAGCTATAGAATCCCTGAGCAAATACCTGCCGAGAGACACACCCCTCCTACCTGTGTGGTTTATTTAACTCTGCGAGAGTGGGTGGGGAACGCTCTGAGCAAGGAGCGGGCAGTAAGAGAGCAGGTTTAATACAGCCGGGATTTCACAGTCAAATAGTTCCACCCACATTCTTTAAGTCACATGATATCACAGCTATAGGAAGAAAGCAAATTTGCAAATGTGAGAGCGAGTGTGTGACTGGGTGTGTGCATCCTCCTCAGCTTCTGTGTTGCGTTGCGTTGCGTTGTGTTGTGTTGTGTTGCCTGTGAGGACTGGAAGGTGAATCATTGACCCCTGGCAAGCGCTGAGTTCACTTCAACTACTGTGACCTCTTTCTTCGCTTCACCCTCCCTTCTCCTCCTCCCCCTTTATTTTGCTCCCTTCACTCTCCATCCCCGTTCTCCTTTTCCGCTATGACTTCCCTCATCAGCGAGCAAAATAAGTTCTTACTGTCAAAAGTAGCGGGTGGGCGCTCGTCAGCGTGTCTAGAATCACTTCCACTGACGGAAAATAAAAAATGCTGAAGCGCTGAGAGAGGAAAAAATGCTGATTCTACTTAAAGCCCGGAGCCATCCTGCATCAAACCTGCTGAAACACAACATGTCTGGGAAAGGCTGAAACAATCTGCACATAATCACCAGACTGTTGTTGACTTGACAGTGCTTTGCCGTAGCCACACACTCGCGACAACTTCCAAAGGGAGCAAATTCATTTTAGAGTGATTATGTGCCGTTTAAAAATGACAAGCGTTAATGGCTCTGTGTTCATACATGTTTTATGTGTGGGCTGTTAAGTCTTTCCTGCCTAATAAATCATAGTCAACACATCAGCAAAACAAGAACTGCTCTTCATCAGAGGGATATTTCAGTTGTTGAGTGTTTCACTGAAAAACACATTTTTTATGATTTAAATGCTTTAAAAGGCAAGAACTGGCCCTTATCCAGTGTTCAGCAGATAAAGATATACGACCACTACTTGGACTGCCGATATTTTCTTTGCAATGTATGACAAAAAATTACAAATATTCTGTTTAAACCAGATTGTTAGCCTTTGTGGGATGGGAAAGCCTCTGCTATAGAAGTACTGTGAGGCCATAATGAGACGACAAAATTCCGCTGAAACCAAGAATAATAACATTTCTAAGATGACAGTTTTAAACCGATGACTCTCCATACTTACTGCAGAGTAGGAAAAACTCACTGAAATGACAAATGTGTCACAACCAATGCGAACATTAACATTAATAAGCATACCTGTTTGTAGATTTGCCCTAAATGGCCTCATTCATGCAGAAATCTTAGCACAAGTGACACGTAAATTAAAAAAACTAGAAAAAAATGACATTAAGGTTTACTGACTCAGCCCAAGAAGCAATGTAAATGACTGATAATGCCTGTAAGATCCATAACAGCTGAACGTATCTGTACTGTATATCAAGATACTGGCCTCAATCTGCATAAATCTTAGGATGCCACACTGCCTTATCAGAGAAAGTCTTTAAAGACAAACAAGAAAGCCTCTGTAGCCCAGGGGGAACCACTCTGTTACTTGTATACACTCAAGGCTTCCCTCTACTTGCTCTCCCATCCAGATGTCTCTCTCATCCCCCTGGGAGCTACATTCATTATGGAAACAATTTTCAGCCCCCCTCCGAACGGTGCCGAGATATCTGCGATAATATAAATGGGCTGCACAATTTTGTCTTCAAAGACTCGTTTCATTTGTTTCCTCCCAATACCACACGATTATCTTTCATTCTCTCTCTCCCCCCCCCACCCCCCACCCCCCCACAAAAGACAGTGGTTTAGAAGCACATGCCATATTTTACTGCAGTGGTTTGACAATGAGTGTCTTTCAGGAGGAGAAAAAAAAACATCACATGATAAATGATGCATATAGTGTGTGACTCAGTGAGGCTCTGGAAGTCTAGACTCTCACTCCACACTGTCTAAATTATGAAAGTATATAGCCTATATGTATAAAAGTATGCCAGCTCCAGAATCACAGGCCTAACATTTATCTGCCATAGTGAGCCAGAGATGTATTTATTCCACATGTTGCAAACTCCACGGCAGACACAGAAGCGCGTCCCGTTTGCTTTCTCTGTTGATTTGGATTGAGGCTGTCAAACAGAACTTTAAATGGTTAAGAGCAAAGTCGCCGAGTCAGACCAGAGTTCATCTTTACGGAGCAAAATCCCATCTCGCTGTCCCTCACACATATACACGGCTACAGGCTGACCAGGGTGCGTCTCGGCTGCTCCTGCTCCTGTTTTGTCACCACTAAGTGTAAGTTTGTTTATCAGTAAGGAGAAGAAGAAAAAAAAAAAAAAAAAAAAGAAAGAAAAAAAAAAAAAAAAAAGAACCGCCATTCCTCTGGGCTGTTGCTTGCACTTCACTCTAGATCTGACGACGATTCCAGACCAATAAATTGTGTTTCTGTCTCAAACAGTTTAGCAAGAGACGCGCGACAAGCCCCATAAATTACATAAGCGCAATTAAAGTGCCAACCTCTGACCTTGCCTGACCGGCACAACCAGGATCACCTGACTTTTTTTTCTTCCTTTTTTTTTTGGGAGGGGGGGGGGGGAAATTGGCCGCAGCTTTCATTTCAACTGGCACGGCTGCAAAATCAAAAATTGCCGAACGAGACAGTACGGTACCGATTCCCAGGCAGGAGTCGGTTGGTTAAAGTCCGCGGTCGCTTTCGCGCACGGCTCGCAGACCGGAGAGAGGAGACGCCATGAAACGAATGCACTCTTCTTCTAGTCAAAACAAAACGGCAGCGGCTCCGCGAGACGCGCGGCGACGAGACCGGACTGTGAATAAATCGCTCAGGTGTACTTACTTAGATGTATATACGGATCATTACTGTCCATACTGTGCGAGTTGTTGCGTCGATTTCCTACAGTCGGTGCCGCTCCGCATCCCAGTGCATTCCTCTCCCAGCCCGACTGAACTCTGCAAGGCGGCTCTACACGGGGGCCCAGCGAGGGGGGGGGGGGAGCGGCAAAACAGGGCTTCTCCCAATGACAACAGTGGTCGATATCAAGCTTCAACGCGATTGTGACGAAACATCTCGCCTTCGCTCTGTTGCAATTTTCTTTTTTTCATTTCTTTTTTTTTTTTTTTTTTTATTTTCCAGGTCGGGTATGATGTTACTTTTTCTGCGATCGTGACAGAATGGCGGTGCTTTTGAGTCTTTTACAGTCGCTTGCCTAAATAGTCTGGGAATCTTCCTGTAGCTACTGGAAAAAAACAAAACAAAACAAAAAAAAAAAAAAAAAAAAAAAAAACCTCAGCCGTAGTAACGAGTAATGATGCCTGGAGATAACATTATATATTTGCTGTGATAAGGATGAATGCGAGAAACAAGGACGCTATTTCTGTTATAGGCTGTGTGATTGTTTTGAGCAGTCAACAGATTACTCCAGTAACCAACATCAACATGACCTACTTTCAAGAAGGTCTATTTTTAAAAATGCCCTTTATTTTTAACTTATCGCAAATAAGTAAATAACAAAAACGTAAGTCTAAACCCTAGATTTGAGTCGTTTATAACGTAGGCTGTTGCTTAAAGCCCGCGTTTAAACGTGTGTTTGCGTGTAAAACTGTCAGCTTTTAAATGTAAAATATTCATTTTCAGACTTATCTCCACTATCTCCTGACGTCTTTCAGTGAGGATTCCCTTCAGTGTTTACCTATTGCTGGTGTGAGTCCTGGTCTGGGTACCCCCCGGAGTCCCCCCACACCCCTCTTCAGAGTGCGGGGTCATGTAGGGGTGAAGCTCCCGGTACCTCAGAAGGTTATTCAGGAGTCAAGCCGCACTGAAGTATTCGCAGTCTTGAACTGGCGGAGCGGGCAGACGCTCCGTCAACGCCGGGGTCCTCCGCTGCTGACCGCTCACTCAGCTGGGCCCTTTGGACAAGCCCCGCTAATGGGACGAGCACCCCCCCGGCTCCACCGTCCTTGTAACAGCGTCCCATAAAAGAGCACAGGAGGATGCTAACCAAGATGAATGGCGTTTTTTCTCAGCTCATTCTACACTAATCAGAGCTTTTCATTTGTTATGGCCTTGCGCCAGCCCCTCCACCGCAGCCTCCATTAGGCCCAGATAACGTATAAATTCATTAAAGTCAAAGAGGGACATTAAAACGGTCATTTGTCAGATCTCTCTTTGTGTGTCCCTAATGGTGGCACATGGTTCAAGGCATTGAGATGATTTTGGTAGGGCCTTTTTTTCCTCTCCAGTGCATTAGGAGAGGAACGTGGGAAATAGCAAAAAACGTGTTTTTTTTCTTGCGTGAATGGAGACAATTTAAAAATCCTAAATCATAACTTGCATATTTTTAGTTTAGTCTGTAAAATATGTAATATGCTTTTCAAAAAATAAAGTCAGATTATCAAGAATCACCGCAAAACTTTGTTTGGTAGCGTTTGCGCGTTTTATTTTATTTGCATACTATAACAGTTGATTTCTTTGGTGTAATTAGAGTAAATGTTTTATTTCGGTGGCCATCCAATCCATCCATCAACTTCGGATTCCTACTCCCCTCCTCCCCACTCACAAACTCGCAGTCAATGAAGCAACCCTTTGCACTAATCCCTTTGTATTCCCAGCACCATTCCCACCAAACAATGTCCTAAAGCTTAATCCTAAACCGAGCTCAACAAACCTGGGCCACCTGCTAGCAACGCACACTGTGGCTAAAAGGCCAACCAACGCAAACCTGAGCACACTGTGTTTTCAGTCCCTTTGGGGAAGAAAAAAAAAAAACAAACAGCGCTTGAAATGCACTGAAGGCAGCATCTAGCCGATACGAAAACAACAATCACGCATGGATTGAAACTCACAAGCATCCAAATATACCCATGCATGAAAACACACATTAGTTCTTTTTCCAGGCTTTGTGTCTTTTTGGCCCCCTTCCACTGTTTCTCTCGCTTTCCCCCTCTGTATCCGTCCTTCTCTGGCTTCAGGATGGAGGTTCTGGCTGCGTCGTCATGGGAGATGGGCTCTCTCCATCTGCCTCTCCTGTCATTAACCCATCTTCATCACGCTTTATCGGAGGGGGACCCCCGCTTACCCCCCCCCCA
>JAPQRN010000019.1:20365063-20378567 GCA_037367275.1 Coranthus polyacanthus | reverse complement strand
ATTATTACTGTTTAATTTTACTACCTTTTGGAGGTACTACAAGTTGTTTGCGAGGTTGCAAGATCCTGTTGCATTATAAATATTGAGGCATATCATTAAAAGTAATTTTACAGTATCAACTCATGACTCTACCAAGTCAGGAAGAGACTTTTCAATTCAAACAACACGGTTATGAGAAGTTGAACTCTGACATAATGAAAATTGTTTAAATAATGCACAGAGACAAACAGAGAAATAGTGCAAAGAGACATATTGTAGCAGCTTCTACCACAAAGCCTCTAATCCATTTTGCACAAATGTTCGCTCTGCCAGCATATCAGGTTAACCTGTTAATCTGCTGTTCGTGTCTGGCTCTGAGGGGCTTTACACACAATCAATATGATGAGCCCTGAACTGACCATAGACTAAAGCACCTTCTATGCCATTACCACACCACTCCAATCAGGCAAGCTTACATTATCATTACTATCAGTACACGTGATACAGGCAGACACATGGCTTATGTTTTCTGAAGAATGATACTTTGACTTTCAGTGAGGTAATCTTGACGTCCACGTTCATCTTAGTGACAAAAATTAGCGGCGGCAAACGAAATACACTGGTTTTAAAATATACAAAGCATGGACTACAAATTCCTAGCAGATGGTTGACCTCAAAGTTGGTCTTCGTCTTGCTGTAATAAGTTAAGGTAGACTGGGGGTTTTTGTCTTTGAGAACAGAGCGGAACCAATCCAGCAGGGAATCAACCAGACCACCTGAGGTTAATCTCACCGCGACCTGAAATGCCCATGAAGGATTAGGCACCGAGTACACCTGCTACTGATTTTTAGCACACAATGTCACCTACTACTCTGCCAGTGTACCTTTTAAGATCCACAAACGCTGTCTAAGAACATGCCATTTAAGAGTTTTCTTACTTTGTTTCTACTTTGTGTCTGTATTTGATGGGATGAGAGTCTATTTACAGACTAACTGGAGAAGAGAAAGGGAAAGCAAGCGTGACTGTGTTTTCCCTGCGTCCCATGCAGACACGACACAACATGTACTAAAAGACCTTTATGTGTGACAGTCACGGTAAGTCAATACATTTGCTCTATAAACAATAACGCTCATTGATTTATCTGTTGCTGACAATTGCACGCACTGATCATTAAAGCACAGACTCATAATTCAGCACATGAATAAGTTTTCTGCAACATATCAGGCTTTTATGGTCACTGTAACATGCAACTATCAATTTAGCTCCACTACACTTCACTGCGCACTGAACAAAAGTGTAATTCTGATAGTCGAGCTAAAAGTACAAGGGCAGGAAATTCTACCCACGTTATCTTTTCAACTAAAGCACTGTGTGCACTTCAGAAACCCGGGTTATTATTATTATTGATGCCAATCTTAACTGCCAGCATCATATCACAGCTATTACAAAGACAGGATTTCCAAACTTAGGAGCTTTCTGTCCCAGTCTGACTCCAAAAAAAGTGGCCCATGCATTCATCTCTAGGATATTAGATGACTGCAGCCCTTTTTGCAGCACATGCTGTAGCCAGAGTGCTAACTGGCACTAGGAAAATGCAACACATTAAACCTGTACTGAAAACACTTTACTGGCTGCTGGCAAAGTGCTGGTATTTAGGCCCTGTGTTTCCTAAATACATGTCTGACCTGCTCGCTGGCTCTAGTCAAGCTCTCCTGAATGTAGCTAGAATTAAAACTAAATCAGGTGAAGGTGTATTTGGTCACTACGGTGCTGTTATCTGGGGGGAAAAAAAGTCTGCCTGATGAGCTGAGATCTGCTGCAACCGTGTCTTCTTAAGGTAAGTTTCAAACATTTCTTTTCTGTGTGAGTGTGCAGGGGTCATAGAAAAAACTGTACGCCTGTGTGTTGTATGGGTGGCAGAAAGGTTATTTTATCTATGTGGCGTATTTATATGTGTTCTTTTCCATCTCGTTTGTTTAATGTTTTCTATGTTTTTTTTTCTATGTTTTAATTTTTAAAAAATCAACTGACTTGAATACAGAAAGCTTCAGTGCGTCATCCCTAAGGACTAGCGACAGTCCCAAAAGACATTTGCTGCATGACACCCGTCTTGATCTCTCGCAACATTTCCTGTCTCATATCTCCACAGTACACTGCAATCCAAGGCACAATGACAAAAAATATCTTTAAGAAGGGACTGTGAATATGGGGTCGTCCAAGAGTGAGAAAGAACAAGTCCAAAAATGATACACGTGACAACGGGAAGTTGAATGACCCAAAGAGGTTTAAATGATAATTACTGCAGCTGATGGCACATACAGTCTAAGCAGTTTGGGCAAGTGTTGATGGTGTGTAACAATAGTCCTGCGAATAGTCTGACCAACCCCGAATAAATAAGATCAATTCACATTTCTCTGTATTACAAAGAAAACAGTGTATTCATTGTAACTAGCATGCATTGGTTTGATTTCAGTAGTAAACGCACATATTTGTGCAAAGCACTTGCTCTTTTTCTTACTCTTAAATCATTATGACAGCAAAGGTGGACAGTCAGGAGAGGACACATGCTATACATTTTAACATAATGTTGAGTAGAAGGTATATTATATGCACACTACAATTTTGATTTCACCCGTAGTGTCGTGATTATTCAAAACAATGCGACAAAGCTATTTTTTTCCCCCCCATCTGTTTTGTCATGAACTTGTATTTTCTCAACATGCTGCGGACCCTGCTGTACTATCCTGCCGCCCTGTGGCCTCATCAGTCATCACCAGCTATAGGGTAACCTATTTTTCACATACTAGACCCTCGGCGGCACCCGTAGATTTACGGTAAAGTCCGACGTGTATTTCTGCGTCTTACCAGGAAGTTCGGAACAAAACACCGTACCAGCCGATGAACGACAGTAAGTGACAGCCCTGTCCACAATCGTCCGACCACCGCTGGTTACATTTGAATGAGCTACTAATGAATTCAAAAGAGGATGTCGTCCAATTCGGCGTTAGACGTGGAAAATCAACATCGTTATCCTGCGATGGATAGTCAGACAGGCATCGTCTCTATCGACGAGGGAGGCGAGTGGGGTAAGAGCCGCTCACATTTTCTAGAAAGACCCAAGTACATGTGCTCACTGATATATAAACAACAAAAAAAAAGGTGAAAAGTTACCCAGAAAGTGCTGTTTCTAAGTGGTTTACGAAGGCGTACGTACCTATGTGTGTGCTACTCATACACTTTAGCCACTTAGCATCTGTTAGCTTTGGAGGATGTGATGATGTAACCTGCCGAGCCTGGATGTAAGGAAAATTATGTCCCCAAAGTACTAAAAAAAAGTAAAAAATGTAATTAAAAATATTAGTTGGCGTAAAGCGTTTTCCTTTTAGATTCTGCAGAACATTTTTTAGATGTTGACGATACATGTACCTAGTGCAAAAGAGAAGAAGAAAATGTCATTCATTTGATTTATTACGGTTGTCCTTTTTGTAAGTTTTGGAAAAAAAAAAACCTTGAGAATTATAACTTAAGTAAAACAAAGCATCTAATTGTCATTGAATGCAAAAAATATACATGTATCAATATTAACACGAGTATTTTTTTTGGTTGAAAACTTCATAGTCACATATGTAAATTACTTAAAATAACCCCATCTTGGTATTTTTAATTGTAATTATTTTGAATCCCCAAAGAAAATTTCTCATAATTAAGCAATACATGGCAGTAGTCTGTCACATAATAATCCTAATATTATTAATTTTATTTGTTTGTTTGTATAGTCTGTTATGTGAATGGAACTGGTTCAACTGATTGTTGATGTTTGTATGTAAGTAAAAGTTTTTTGAAAAGTAAAAAAAATATATATATATGGCATATGTACTAGTGTTACTACTACTACCAATAACAGTAATTCCTTTTAATATTTAACTCATTTTTACTACTAAAGTTTTGCATATATTTTCTGTTGGGAGAGGTAAAAAAAACTTTGATGTAATAAACTTGTTTGAGGTTTAAAAGTTAATGTCATGATTTGAATGAGCTGCATTGAACCTTGAGTCCTCTCATATTTTGTACCGTCTGCTTGTTGTTGCACAGACATCAGCCTGTTCGATGAGTTGGACAACCTGGGAGATGCAGATGAGCTGCTTGAAGCGCTGGAGCATGCAGGATATGTGAGTAACTCACTCCCTTAATATGCAAATGGTATGAAACTGAAGAAGGAGCAGTAGTCAACAGGAGAAAAACATGAATTGTCCCCGTTAACACCGGTGCAGAGAGGTGTATGATTGATGCGTTATTTGTGTCTGGTACAGAAAGTTCCTTAACCTTCATGGATTTACAAGATGCCATAAAACACAGTTACAGTGCTCACTACATTTCATTACAATTCATTACAAAAATCACGTTTTCTTTTACAGCTCGGCCTTGAACAAAGTATTCTGTCTTTTCTCCCAAACTTGGCAGTTGCCTTTCTAAAACACAATTCAGCTTTTCATAATTATCCAACCAAGAGCAATAAACTTAAACTGAGGAAATTTAACTAAAGAGTACATTCCTTATGTTCTCACAAACAGGACACTAACACAAAAAATGAACCTCACTTTACTCCAAAGTATGTTTGTCCCCCCCAAGTTTTATGTCTTGACTCTTGCATACTTGAACACAGTTTTCAAGACATGAACCCTCCACACTTGCTTAGATGCTTAAAAACAACACAGTAATTGTTATACTTTTTCTGATCAGCCACTGCTTTTTTTTTGCCTGTGTTTGGTTTCCCAGGCCAGTGAAGGTCCAGACCTGGACTTTGATTTTGACATACCCTCATGGAATCAAGTGGACACAAGCAGCACCTGCACAGGTACAGCAACACAAACGCTGACATCTTTGTTAAGGCTGGCTATTACATTTCAGCATAAAACGAGAAAGACTGGCTTCCAGTAGTTTAGGGCTGCAACTAACAATGGCTTTCATTACCAGTCACAGTAGGGCCGTTGAAAGTCAGAATGAAAGGATCATGTTTTTGTCACATTTGATCCAGTTGGTTTTGGTTTCGTCGCACTAAAGAACTTTGCATGACATACCGCCAGCTGTGTCTCACTATACTGCTCTGTGGATATTTTACAGACGGGTGTGTGCCTGGTGTCAGCATGTTGTGAATTCGTTGAGTAGTCTTTTTTTGAATGGAGAAAAATTAACAGACAGACAGCATCACACGCCTTTACTGCTCTTTATACTGCAGGTTATTTTCACGTGGCTTTACTCTCTCATGCTCTCAGAAAATACATGAAAGTTTCAGCATTTTCAGGTGTGTGTTTCAACACTAGTTGCTGAACCGTATTTCAATTAAAACTTCTGCGCCTGCTCTCCCCATGTGCTGTGGCAGCTTACTGTCACTTCTCGTTCTTTTTCCTCTTCTTTTGTTTAATGTCTAATGGTAGCCTTGCATGACTTCCTGTACTTGGTCTGAAAGTCTGAACCTTCCAAACAAGTCTTTTCACACTGGAATTGAACTGACTCAGTTTGATTGGGACCGAGACCACCTCTTTTCATTGGACTGAGGTCCGGCTGTTTGGTTCAGAACATGGTCCGGGACAGCTCTCACACCAAGTTTGGTTCGGATCAAGCTGAAAACTCCCTCAAGTCTGGACGAAACAAGGTGGTGTGAAAGCGACCCCTAGTGTTTTTTTTTCTGTATATAAAATGTCTAAAAAAGTTATGAATATTGATCTGCTTAAGTCTGTAGTGACAAATTCAGATGACTTGTCCAGATCCAAAACCAAATACATGTTTTAACTTAGTGACATAGACAAGTATGAAACCAGCAATTTTATATAAACAGTTTATAAAAGATGTGAGGTTAATTTTAAAGGTCCAGTGTGTAAGATGTGTGGGGCTCTAATGTAATATAATATTCAGAAAGTAAACGATTATTTATATAGCGCCTTTCAAAACCTGAGTCACAAAGTGCTCTCATAAAGCACTCAGTCATTAGTGTATAATCACACAAAAATGAGAATTTTTTATATATACTAATGAGGGACGTTTGTGTTTTTGGCGGCCACCTTAGGGGAGGAAGACAGAAGATTGTTCCAGCAATGTGCAACTTCACCACTAGATGCCACTAAAGGTTCATTGTGAAGTGAAAACATGATTCTCATTTTTGCAGGTTTATACAGTAATAAAATAATTAGGAATGTTATTTTATTTATATTATAGATCCTCCTAAATCTCCCTAAATGTTTCACACTGGCTCTTTAAGGTAAAGTCTGGAAAATCACAGGAATAATAAACAACAGACTATGCATGTGTGTGTGCATATGTACATATGTAACTGTTCTGCATCTTTGTCCTTGTGTGTCCAGATGGTGAGTTGAGTGTGGACTCTCTGTCTCCTGCTCACACTCTGAGCTCTGTCCCCTCTCCTGCCTCTGTGGAAGCCCTGTCCCCGTGCTCCTTACAAGTGAGTCACACCCTTCAACACATCATCCTTCTCGGTTTTTAGCATTCGATCTGCATTTCCCATGCAGATATTGCCTTTGTCATTGGTTGCGAGTATTTACATATGTAGTGGAACAATTAAGAGCCTCTTCCAGATGGTGTCCAAACATCGACAGCTGCTCTTTGCCTTTGGATGGAAACACACACACACTCGAGACACTTAATAACAAAAGCCTTAAACACCTTGTCAAACTGATATTTCGCTGTCCATCTGAGATGTGTCCCGCCCCCCTCGTTAAAAAAAGGTGCTGACAACTTCAGCCACATTAGCATAATTTAGCAGGCAGATGTTTTCACAGTGTGTCAAAACAAGGACAGGGGTTACATCTTTGTCTGGCCTCAATACAGGATGCATACATTTGTCTGCTAACTGAATCACCCTGACTGAATCCAAGGACACATTTTCATGCTCGAGTCTTTGAATACTGGCAAGGACATTTGATGCATATTCCAAATGAAATATGCATAAATTATCTGAGCTAGTGCATTACTGTATATTTGTACAAGTCAGTTGTAACTGACAGCTTTACTCTGGAAGTCACAATCTTATTTCATTTGACATAGACTTTACACCAGTCAAAGCAAACAAGTATCGTCCTGCTGTTGTAACTGGCTCTAACTGTAGCTGTTTAATGTAGACCTGGTTTTTCCTGCATGGAGAATTATGAGGTGGCTACCTCCAGCTCCTGATCGGCGTCATCATAGAAAATAGTATTGTCAGAGCCATCAGAAGCCCTCAGTGGATTTCTGTCATTTCTAACTGCATTATACTGGTCTGGTGTCCCTGCAATGTTTTACCAAATAGAAATATTTTACTGGTGTAGAAAGGAGGTTTTCAAACATTCTTGTGCTGCACTTAAGGGTTTCCAGGCTGCCAAAAAGATAATCAGTAAACCCCCAGGTTGTCCAAAGTCTAGTTGCTTAGTAATTACTATTGTTGGCCTAAAAACCCGTCTTTACTGCGTTTTTTGGAAAGGAGGATCCACTAGATACAGAACCTGAAACTTAATCATCTTCTTCTTCTACATCCAGGATGAGGCCCTGTCTCCACAGTCGCAGCTCTCCCCTGTGTCAGTTTGCTCTGAGTCCAGTGGTTTTTCCGAAGCGACTACCTCGACTAAGAAAACTCCCGCCCGAGGTGAGGCAGCTTCCCCTGCCATACGTCTGCTCATTTAGCTGTCATCTATGTTTCTTCTCTGTTCAGAACCAAAGGGGAAATTCTGCTGGTTTTGTAGAAACGGGCAAGAAAACAAAGATAAGAGTAGTCTCTCATTAGAAAAGACTCAATACTCATTTTACATACCTAAAAACAATAGCTGGTTAATTTGGGTTTAAAGTCTCCTTGTATTTAACATAAATCCTATTTTCTTATCTCATCTCTTCCATCCCTCTCCCCTGACACACTAACCAGCCAAACCATCTCAGCCAATCAAAAGGCCAATCCAGTTTGGACCAAAGGTTTCCATCCAGCCCAAACCGGTGATTACAGCTGTGCCCTTGGCTCACGCAACATCTCCGCTGCAGGCCAAGACAATCATCATCCAGCCCCTGCAGACCACCGTGCTGCCTGTGGTCAAACCAGCTCCAGTCAACATCCAACCAGCACCTCCTACAGGTCAGAGCTCACACTGCAACACTTAGAGACACGTTGCCTTACATCATACCGTATTGCATCAGACTAGACCTATAAGACATATGACATATTCAGTGTAAGGGTATTTACTCAGAGCAGTTTGATATTCATTTAAATTCAGAACATGACATGATATTAGTAATGGATGATATTTTTAGATGGATGGATTATGTGAATGTTTTTGTTGAGCTTATAGTTTCCTTTGGGACTTGGCCAGCAGAGGGTGCTTTAAGTTCACTTTTTGCTCACGAGTGCGCTTCATTCTGTTTCAGTCTAATCTGCTTCATGGTCAAGAAACACAAGTTAATCAAATTACCTTTTTCTTTTTTTTTCTTTTTTTTTATAAATTATGCCAGAAATAAAGCTTACATTTTGGGACTCATCAACCACGTATATATAATAAAGAAGGAATAATAATCATAAAGGTTTATTTTATAACACACATGTTTATGTAAGATTATTCAGGGCATGTGGTTTGTGTGCGTTTCCTGCGTTTAAGTCATTATTTCAGTTGTTTTGCGGGTAAGCCTGCCTGGTTTACCAATCTGGTCCTCTTTGTGTGTGTGTGACATCAGCAGCACCCAGGCCAATGTAAATACTTATGTCATTGCCTGGGACCCAAGTGGGTGGAGTATCTGACCTCTCTCAACTTGAATTTGAACTTGGCTCTCCTGTCTTCCTGGTAATAGCCAAGATGGCAGATGGTCATGACCAAGTCATCCAACTTTAGCGACCCCAGATGGAAGTCGAGTCAGGCCTGCTCAGTGTTACGAGTCCCCGGGTTAAGGATGCTCCCCTGAATATTCCCATCTGAGGAGTGAACACAACACGTCAGGCATATGTTAGAAAGACAAACTCCAGATATGTTCTGACTAGCACACATTTTTGACGAGGGCAGTCATTTCTTTCAAAAGAACCAACAAGCTGACAGGTGTGCCTGATGCTTTTAATTTCTTTTGACTTTCACCCCTATTAATTCTTGTTACAGATGGTAAGCTTGGGTACAAGACAGAGCGTTGGCATTCATTAGCAGAACAGGCTAACACTTCTGCACGATCAGCACTGACAGGTTGTTTAGAATTAGAGGTGAAGGTTGCTGGGTCGCTTTGAGGAATGGCTCCTGGCACTGTTGAACTGGAAAGGGTGGGCTAAACTCTGGGAGACTCCTACATGAAGAGGCCATTTATAAACTTTGACAATATTGCATGTGTTGTTTTTTTTTTTTTTAAGCTTGTCCTAGTTTCTTTCTTTCAGGTTATATCATTGTAAATGTGGACACATGTGTAAGCTTATGTGTGTTTATGGACATAAAACTAACACACCTCTCAGTTTGGAATGTGGAAGTTTAAGAGCACAAGTCAAGAGTGTAAACATCTTTTGCACCTGTACTTTAAACTCAGAGAGTCCTGTTAAAGTCGAGGGGTTAATGTAGGTCATCAGAGGTGAGGTCGGGCCAAGGAGCTGGACTCTGCTATCTGCAGCAGGAGGCTCTTCAAACAGCATGCTGATGAGGTTTTTTTCTAGTACAATACAATAGTAGTTCAAATGTTTTTGATATAAATAGCAAGACAAATGACAGATAAGAGCATGCACACAAACACAGGCGCAGAAACAAACCGATGCAGTCGCATAATAACAGTCAACGTAAATCAATGTTAATCACACAGCAAAAATATGATTATAGTCCAGGTAAGCCCTGTAATATGAGTGTTTCTGCCCTGTCTCTCTCTAACAGGTCATCCCATAGTGCTGTCTCAGTCGAGCCAGGTGCTGCAGATCCAGACACCACAGGCCCTCACCGGCAATGTGGTTGCCATGTCAACGCATCGCCAGGACAGGCCCATCCCCGTTGCAGCTCCACCAGTGGTCTCTGTTACACTTCGTACCCCTTCATCAGACGATGATGTGAGTCCTGTCCACACTCTTATAACTTAGATCTTGTCGTGTAAGAGTTGCTACACAGTCAATGAGGATAGTTTCTCATGTTACTGAGGAGTGTAGGAGTTAAGGTCAGCCGCACCCATGGTTTGGGGAAACTTGTGCAAAAGGATGAACATTTAAGAAAAGAAAAGACAGTTTGCATTGGCAAGACTCTTTTATAAAGTGTATTTTGACCTGGGATAGGGCTGGACAATATATCAGATTCATCTTTCTTGAGATCTTTCTTGCTCAACAGAAATTCAACATGAAGCCTGCTTATTTGTTGTAATAAATCCATTGTGCCAGTGGTGGGAATGACTAATTGACACCAATTATTCTAATTCAATTAAAATAATTGAATTTAATTAAAAAAAAAATATTGCACATATATGGTGTATAGTTTTAGTAAATAACTGCTTTTGAATAATGTTCTGTCTTGAGTTCATGTAGACAGAAAACAAATTAAAACAATGCTGGAAAAAAAAAAACTTGATTTGATTTTTTTTGGCCTAACCCGGGGTCTGGAAATCTTTTCAGGCCACTCAATGATCTGTAATTCTGTTGACCCAGTAATGCTTTCTATTTGTCTGGTCATCTGTTCAGAGACATGTTATGAAAATGATCGTTCAGAATGAAATCAAAGAGATACATGAGGTTAATTAGCACAGAGTTCCCAAGCTCCACAGGCCTGATGGACATTTGACTGCATAAAACAAACTATCAACCACAAAATGTTTGACATCCCTTTCAAACATTTTGTGCTGTGTGTTTTACATACTGAACTCTGAATAATACCTCAACAATAGGTCTGCTCTCAGTGGAAGAGTCTCTTTCTCTCTCTCTCTCTCTAAGCTGTAGGATTTCTGGCTCAAAGTGTTTTGAAGTCAATACTCTTTAATTTTCCACCTAACTTAGAATGTGTCCAAGCAGTTTATTAGTTGAAGCCTCTCTATAAGAATAAATACAGTAGTACCTTCAAGAGTCGTGTTTGTTTGTGGACATGTGCCAACTTGCTTTTGTGTGATTGCGTGCAGCTGCATGCTTATGAGCGTAGACATGGGCGTGTACGCGCTTGCCCGCTACGTTACCATGAGTTTGTGGTTTCCATGTTCATAGTCGGACTGGATCCTGTCCAACGTAAACTCTCTCATTTTACCCAATATTGTTGTTATTTAATTTAATTGCATAAGCCATTAACTTTAATTTTTGAAAATAAAGTGTTGAAGTAAAAAAAAAAAAGTTAATAACTATGTTTATGATGGTGGGTGTAGTTTTCCACACTGAAGGAACAACGACTACACCTCAGTCTGTAAAGATGCCAGTCACTCCTTTCTTTTAAAGTGAATAAACAGCAGGCACATTTCAAAGTCTGTGACAGTGAAGTTCATGATTTTTGTCAAAGGGCCCGGTGGTAAAACGATCATGATAATTATCGTGATATCATTTTCTTTTTTCCAATATAATTTATATCACAATGAGTTTTATCTTCAGGGTTTATTTTGTTTACACTGTCAAATAAAACACAAGCGTTTCAGCGTTTGTTGTTTTAATTCATTTGACTTTTTTCTAATTGTCATTTTACGTATTCTGATAATGAGAAAAGATTTTATTACAACTGTTTTGAATGCTCTGCCTCTAGATTTCTCAAATGTTCTCAAGTGTTTGTCATGTTCTGACCGTAAAGAAGAGGATAAAACCACAAATCGGGACCAACAATCAGCCTTTAAACCAGTGTGAATTGATTTGACATTAATCGTGATAACTATCGATATCGACTGATGTGACAGTTCTTATCATGATCACATTTTTTGCCCATATTGCCCAGCCCTAATATTTACTCAATAATCCAAAAATAAAATGTGATATTAAGTATAGCAAATGCAAAGCAATAGAGGCTTTTTGTATATATATATATATATTCTCAACACAACATAATTGAACATTTAACTTGGCGAACTTATTTTTCATTGCAACTTTTATTACACTGGCGATTTGCCTTACGCATTTCTCGTAAATCATGTAACCGGTCAACATAATGTGTCCCGAGGATCTCTACAGCGGAGTCTCTAAAGCGTTCATAGGACAACAATACGGACAGATGCTCATTATTGGCCGCTTTTTTTGTACCTGTGGGACTTTATTTGAAAGACAGACGAGTTATGTAAGTGCAGTTCAGACAGTGTGAACAGTGTCACAGGAGGACATTATTCTCCGTGTGGATGAGAGAGGGTGGGTCCCTCCGTGCGTTGCATTTAAGGGTGAAGTCAGGACAGCTGCGGTGAACACACAAACGTGCAAAGTGAACGCAAAGTCTCCTGACCTTTGCTTTTTCTCCTTCTCTCACACACTAATTCATCTTAGGCCTGTGTAATGACGGCTCGGGACAGAACGCGCACACAACAGCGATTTTCAGGAAACTCACAGGGTGCTATTAAGTGAAGCTTGGGTGTCCATTTAATAGTCAAAAAAGAAAACTCAATTATATGTTACATGTGGTTATGATGGAAGCTTGCGGTCTCTCAGTAATACCTGCCATCTTTTGCGAATGCGTGTCTTCTTTTGGGTGGGAGAGTCTGTGATGTTCCTTTGAAGACCAGGCTATGGCTAGTTTGTTGGCCTGTCTGTGTGTCTTTCTGTTTCAGATTTAGATAAACTGCGAATGTTCTGTCAGCCTCCACTGCACAGCGAGGGAGATGCCGTGACTATTAGCAACTTCAGTGTTGTTTTAGGCTTCGGTTGTCAGTTCCTAATGGCTTGCTCATGTCTGACCTTTGGTGGGCTGAGAAAAACGCTCTCACAGTCTTCCCTTGTGTTTGTATTGGTCTGATCTATGTATCTGTGCGGGATTTCTTCATTCAGAGTGTTTTTATTTAGCTTACACTGAAAGTGTGTCATTGGACATAGTGGTAGGTTTTTTTTAATGAGGATATGGAGAGTCATAAGCATCACATTAGTGGTATGTCACCTAAATCATCTGCAGTGATTTCTGTGGGACAACTACAGACGGTGGATCAAATTCTATATTTTAATCCCACAATAATCACTGCACAGTCGTGATACATTACCTGTGAAGGCGAAAAACGTTAGTCAGAACCTTAACTTCAGAATGTTCTGCTTTACCAGTCTGCTCAATTTATCTTGACATTAATGATGTTTTCCATCAGGATTTTTATTTCACAAGTGGTTGTTGTGTTATGAATGGTAACAGTTGACCTCTAGCTATAAAAATACTCAGCCCCTAAAAGGCCCTAGAGGAACTTGTCCAATTATCACGGGCATAATTGAGTCCTGGAGAAGCACTTTTCATGCCAGAGCTCGAGAACCGTGTCAAGGAATTCAAAACCCCAGAGGCCAAAACAAATATGCCTCTCAGGCTTTTGTAAAGCTAACCAAGTCAATAAAGTTTACAATTTGCGATTAAAGGGTAGGGATAGGGACAAATTAATTGTGAAAAATATAAAAAAGACTCCACAAGT
>JAPQRN010000019.1:20349406-20364963 GCA_037367275.1 Coranthus polyacanthus | reverse complement strand
TGTAGGTCACTCAATGAACAGGGTGGGTGTGGCATTGCAGCATCTTTAACGTGAAATGAAGACAGGACAAAACCCAGGTTTTTATCATATCAGCTATTGTTTAAGTAGAATATAATGTTTTTTGTGCCAATTGAGAAGCTCTTTAGCTGCATCATGCTGTGTTTGGACCCACTGCAGCTGTGTTCACTTCACAGCCTTACTGTATTTTGGCTACAGCACAGTGGTAACTCGGTGGGCTTGGGGATGTGTAAAATGCCTGTTAAAGATGGCATGCTTGTACCAGGTGGACGTAGTACAGTGTGTCTCTCTGTGCGTACACGCTGTTTACAGTACTGTGTTCTGGCCGTAAGTTAGGCTACATAAGCCCTGGTGTTAAATGGCTGCTAACGATTACATGCTTCAGACAGGTGTTGTGCAGGATGAAGCCTTTGCGACAGCTGTAAACAGCCATCAGGGATCGGGTCACCGAAATGCAATGGGGTCCCACAGAGGCGGGGATTTAGCTGTGTGTGTTCTAGACTGAAAAACAGTCGCGAAATTGCAGGTCTCAACAAATCCTCCCATTAGTAGGATTGGAGGATTTACGGCAGAGAACCCTAAGAACCATAGTGTCATTGTGGATGGAAAGGGTTCCTAAAGTGATGCTTTTAACCTTTAGTTTTACTTTGGCAAAGTTGTGTCTAAGGAAAAGAAAATCACCTCGAGATTATTGCCAGGGCGCTACAGGAGCTGAACATTTAGGTTTCTAAAACATTACATTAGATTCTTTAGATTCTTTTTTCCCCCAATGCTCTCACAGGGAGAAATCTGTCACTAATAAAATTCCCTATCCCGATGTTTATAGAAGGGTGCTTAATTAAATACGGTCAGTAATGTGAATAATTCACCATATGATGTGATGAAAATCTGTTTAACATTTACATGCCTTGGGCTGCTTTTGTTACCACATCTGGTGTCATCACATCTGCTGATTTTGTGTGATTTGATGCTGAGAAACTATTGATTCACCATGAAATAGCTCAGTGTTACATTTTTTTTTTTAAGTTGACTGTTAATTAAAAATATGAGGCAAGCAAGCAGCCCTTTTTTGGTGTGTTGAATGATAGATCAGTTAAATAATGTATGTCTACTTGATCTCTTAGTCTATATGTAATCACTTCTAGCAATTTTCACTTAACTTAGTGGCTAAGAATTGAAATCTAACACATTTGAATTAATGGGTCGTCCCAGGTTGCCAGTCATTTCACCTGCGGAGCACATGCCACAGGTAAAAGTGTTAACAACCTCCAGTAAATTCAGGGTGTGTTTTCACCCTGACTTGTTAAACGAAGGCCCTCCCTTATAGTTAAGTTAATTGTTCATCATACACTTCCTCCTGGAGTAACCCTTCAGATGCCAGTGCACTGCAGCGGAGAAGCAGTTCTTTATTAGCAGCGGGACTCTCATGACAACATGTTGGGATGTGTTGGCCTCTCAGCTCTGGTTTTTTTTTTCTCCTGTCTTCACTTGTCATTTTTGTACTGAAAAGATACAGAGCAGACCTTCTCACTATCAGTAGCACACACACACAGCCTATTCATACAGTTACACACACTGACACAATTACAACAGATGTCCGCAGCTGACCGCTGGGCACCCGAGCATAGTCATTACTCATTGACTTTTCTCACCAACGCATAGTTTCTGAGTGTTAGCCTCTCACCCATTCATGTTAGCCTCATTGTGAAATGCCACTCTTTGCCACATTTTTATCCCTGTGCCCCACATTTTGCTCCTCAGCCTTTTCGTGGCGGTGATGTCGACGTTCCCCCTGATCTCCACTCCCTGGTAACTGCTTACTTGCAGCGTTCCCAGGCTCGGGCTGGTGGCACGGCTCCCAGATCTGGGCTTGGAGACAGAGGGGGTTTCTCAGGAGACAGAACACAAATACAGGGATCCAAATAACTTAATCACCAGCGGAGCTATTAGGCCCAAGATCTTAAAGACTTACCCTGGGGAGGGTGTTTGTGTTTGGGGAAGGGCAGTGAAGGGGTAGCTGGGGACTGGATGGACAAAGAAGGTGTTTGGTTAATCACCACAGTGGGTTTGTTTTCATTTGTGATGTGTTACATTAAAATATGTGCTATTTGGTTCAGTATTTTCATGTTTCATGATTTCAGTTTCCAGATTTCCTTGAGGGTTGGGAATCCCACTAATTGTTCTTCCTGGAAACAAACCGTAAACAGCTCTTATTTATTTATGTATTCATTAATTTGTTTTATTTTTACACAAACTCTTGAATAAATAAATCTGACGAATCCAAACAGAAAAAAAACACTGAATATCAGTTTATTTATAGATTAAGTCAAGTATGTTTGCCTCTAATTACAGCAATTAAAACCAACCATGGCTAAACATGTGTTGTTAACATCAGAGCCCATAGCATATATAATGCCCGAGTGTTTATGTGTGTCTGGTTTGAACCCATTTCTCAAAGAGTGACACACTCCGTAAACACGTCCTACTTCACATATAGAACAGAGGCATTGCAAGTGACCTCTTGACCTCCCACAGGATGTCGGTGTAAATATTTTTCAGCACAAGCTTAAACGTGTACATTCAGGGGCTCTTTTGGGTGATGCTAGAGCCATGATTTGTTGCAGAGGTGTCATTAAGGTGCCGTAACACATCTTGAACATGTCTATTTACTCTTCTCTGACCCTGTATCAGTGTAGTAAAGTGGACCATGGAGAGCTGACAATAAAAGTCCAACATTTTTTTTGGTCTGGTTCCCCCTTTTTTCTTTTTTTTTAACCATTTACCTTCATAGTTTTCATAGTCTCCAACCAGGTGTCTCTCTTATACCACAATCCCATTCTCAAACTCCTTTCTTCTTACATTTCTTGTTGTAAGGAGAACTCAGTATTCAGCGTACCATATGCATACATCACATGCACATGAGTATTAACAGGTGGGTTTCCATCCAAATGTATCACAAATTTTAACCACATTTTCAGAAAATCAACAGAAGAAAGTGTGAATTTATTATGCAAATTTTAATAGTTGGTTGTTCGTCATCATGGTTTAAAAGTTTGCCAGGTACGTGTAGTATTTCAAACGGTAACGCACGACGTCCACTAGCTGTGCATTGAGGAGCTGATGGACATAAGAGGTATTTTGTCAAAAAACCTGAAGCTGGCTTTCGCTTTTGCTCCTGAACCGAACCACTGATCTGGATCCTATAACTAACGTTGTTTCAAACTCCACCAGGGTTTGTCAAAGCCTTTGTCCATCACTTGTTTCTGCAGCTCTTCATACATGGTGGCGTTTCATTGCTGTGTCCATCTAAGCTTTTGTGCTTGTTTCTTGTATTAAATTAGTGAAAGTTGCAGTCTGCTTACTGATCCACACAATTATTCACGTTTCCATTGCACTTAGCATAAAACAATTGTATAATATATATATTTTTTTTTTCAGTGTGTCCTCTCAGGTTTTTAAACGCACAAATTGAAAATGCAAATTAAAAACAGCTGGATGGAAACACGCCTATGGCACAGCTGTAAGAGCACTATTGTGGAAAACAGCAATACATATATACACTTACAGTGTCCTTATCTAAGATTGATTAACTATACAATGTTGTTTTTCATGCCTAGTTGAAGTATTTCTTCCTCTCTGGCACCTGGTTTGGTGCTTCACTGACAGTTGATTAATCATATGAATAAAAAGCCATTTTCAAGCCAAATACCCTTGAGGACATGGATAAACATGATGTCACACTAATGAGAGGAACGTATGATCTTCAGCCCAACAGGTGGCTCATTCAGACATTTCATTGCATGTTCACAATAATTGCCCCCTCTTTTCCTCAGCCATCTTGTTTGGATAGGTGTTAAGTGGATGCATAGATATGAGTAATAACCTATGTCTAATGTGTTTGTTTTTGTCTCGCTTTTTCCACCTCAGTCAAAGTTATCCCAGAGGCAGCAGCGCATGATAAAGAACCGCGAGTCGGCATCCCTGTCTCGGAAAAAGAAGAAAGAGTACCTGCTCTCACTGGAAGCTCGGCTGAAGATGGCGTTGACTGAGAACGAGGCACTGAAGAATGAGAACGGCAACCTGAAGAGGCAGCTGGAGGGTCTGCTGAGTCAGGTGAGAGAGTCCACCTCCAACATAGCAAAAGCAACCTCTGGATGTTTGTGCGATGTTGCTGTGAGAGCAGCAAGACTTAAACTATATGACCAAAAGTTTGAGGACGACCCTGATCATGCACTTTTTTGTAGTATGCAGCTGTTTTTTTTTTTAGGTTTAATATGTTTAATTATATGGGAGTCTGAATGCTGCGGCATGTAATGACAACAGTGTGCCCCCAACAGCTTGTTTTTTTTGTTTGTTTTTTTTTTTTTTTAAAAAAAGATCCTGTTTCAACATGGCAGTGCCTCTGTACATGAAGCTCAATCAATAAAGAAATGGTTTTCCCAGTGTGGTGAAAAACTGAACTGGTCCACACAGCTCTCTGACCTCAACCCCATCCCAAACCTTTGGGATGAACATGAATGCAGACTGGAGGCCAGGCGGCATCACCCTGATTTTGTGGCTGAATGGGAGCAAATTCTTGTAGCCAGGTTCCAAAATCTTCTTAAAAGCAAGAACCAGGAATGACGGGACTTAAACAGCAGCAACAGCATTCCTGAGGCTTGGAATGACATGTTCAGCAATTACATATGGGGTGTTTTTTAAATTGTCCTCAAACGTTTGGTCATAGAGTGTATTTTTAAGAGGCTATTGCTGCAAAAGATAACACATCCTGCATAATTCAACTGAAAATCTCAAGTCGTATATTGTTCTTTTTCCATTCAGCATACAGTCCTAAAGGCAACGGCCCCCAAGAGGAGAGCTGTGTGCCTCATGGTGGTCTTGGTGTTCCTTGTGCTTAATGTTGGACCGATGAGGTAAGTATGTTACTCTGAACATCTCTCTGTTTCTCTTTCAATGTCCTACACACAGATTTGATTAACTGTCAAAGAGCTGAAATTGAGTTTAAACAAAATAACGGTGGCGCTGCCAGATAATGTAGTTGAAGACACATGAATAAAACTGCAAAAAAAAAAAAACTGTAAAATGTCGTCGATGCATGAGAATTCAATTACTGGAGTTAAACAAATGGGAAGCCCCATGAGTCACTGTGGGAATCACGCTTCTCATGTAAGACACACAAAAAAGGTTTATTGAAAACACAGCAGAACATATCCCATTAAAGCAATATGTTCCTATTTTTTTCCAAAACCTGTTTACCCAGTTTTTACTTGTCAAAGTCAATTTAAAAACATATCACAGTTTCTTTCTGAACGATATATTTTTTTGTCAGAAGATCTACTTAGTAAAGGAAATAATGATCATGAAGTTCGTCCTTGCCATGGTGTTGCCTTTGTTGTTGGACTCTGAATAACTAATAACTGCCCGCTGGCGTAAACAGAACTAACAAACACTAAAACCATTTTACTGTAGATTATATGAGCAGTATAAAACATTGGTGGCAGATCTTATAATAGTGCACAAAATTGTGACAAACTTAGGAAGCGTTCGGTAAAACTGAACTGGAGAAAAAGAGCTGATTTCACCCAGCGAATGGAAGGATTGTGTAATTCCGCAACAGCCAGCTCGCAGTCCTCCTCCAAATGCAACTTTTCTCTGTTCTCATGTTGTAAAAATGTTTGTTTTCTTCTGGGAGTAGCTTTCTCCACAAGGATACAAGCGTTCGTCGAGGGCTTGTTGGCTTTGATAACCTGCGTCTGCTCCGTGCTGAGAATGTGCTCTTTCACTCGATTTGTTCTCTGGAGCTTAAACATGAATACATTTCTAGGGATGTGTGAATGAGTTTGCTTTTGTGACTTGAGTGGTATTCACAGTAGTTAAGGACTTGTGTGTGTCTGTACCTGTGCTCACATCTGTGTGTTTTGTGTTTGGGCTCTCCTTTGGAATGTAAAATATGCCCGCTTTTGAGGTCAGATCCCTTTGAAATGAAAATGCCACCCAGTGCATTAATACCGTTGAAAGAGGTTGTGTGTATTTTTGCTTGTGTGTGTGCCCCAGAGTGCTTTGAGTTATGCAGTCTAGATCAGAGTTGAGATTCTGCTTGTGGCTGAAAAACGAAAAAACCCTCCTGTGCACAGGATGTGAGCCACGTGGAATTCAGCGGTCATTTCAGTCCAGTCTCTTCAGTTTTGTGTCCTGACTTTGTCCAACCTGTCTCTTTAGCTCACCTCACCTGACTTCTGTCTCTTCAGTGTCTTTCAGGGTGGCCCAGGCTCCAAGCTTGAGGTTGTTTCTACACAGCACACCGGCAGACACCTGTTGGATTTCTACCCAGAGGCTGAAACTGAAGCTTTCATGGGCTCAGAGTCTCTCAGCAGTGGCCCCAGTGAGATGGCAGACAGGTAATCAGTTCAAACCCCCCCAACACCTTTCACAACACAGTATGCACCCACCATGTCAGCAGACCAGGATGCACCTGTGCTTGGGCTGGTATAGCTCATTACAGCACTGTAAACATGTGCTCCAGCCTTTTACCAACCCTATACGAATGTCTCCCTTTCAAAGGCCTCCAGTCCCCCAGATAGTTGGCCGGCAGTTGTGCTTTGAGTAACAAGGTAGGAAATTGGGGTCAGGCCTCGTTTGACATCTAGCTTTACATCGCTAGTAACAGTTTATTTTTCTAAAGGGTTATATGTTTTCCTTTCTATTTTTAAATATAGTAGAAGCCCGACAGTCACATTTGTAAATTGCACAAATAACATACTTGTTTGGTACATTACCTGCGCCTCAATGGAAATGATGTTTTGCAAGGTGGTCAGCACGTCTCCATGGCATTGCCAGCCTGTGTTGTGTCAGATCTATGTGTAGGGTGCGTCGCATGTTAATGCAAACCATTCATCTGCAGTCTCAGGTTTCTCAGCAGCATTTTAAGCAGCACAGACAGGAAGGAACACATTAGCCTTTACAAAAGGGGTGACAGCCCCAAATGCAGCACGGATGACGGTGGAGAAATGCAACCTAATCTTGGGGTCCCCACTGAAAACGAAGGCGTGTGTGTGTGTGGTGGAAGGTTAATATGGCCTCTCAGTTAGACTTATGATCAGGCCTCTCTGGTCTGACATGTTGTCTCGCGGAACCATTTCCAGAGCATTAGAGACTGGAACGCGAGGCATAGCCGATGTGTTGTCTCAGATCAGGGAGGCCCAGGGGAGGGATTACGTCAGGTGGCAGACGTTTTGGTAAGAAGCCGATGCAGGTGGGCACGAACTGTGGATAGCCTACATCAGCACCTCATGCAACATAATCATTCAGTCTCAGAGACGTATAACTGTGTTATTTAAGTCACTGTAACATCTGAGGAGGGAAGTCATGCAGTGCAGCGTGGTTATAATCCATAATGCATGTCAGCTCTCTTTCTGGTAACAACACAGACTTTTGGGCTGGTGTTTTCATCTCTTCTTGTCCCTAATCAGACTTGATGTAACCTACTGGGTGGTGTGCTCAGTTCCCTGCACTGTATTTATGATAATTCTGTGCAGGATTAATAGCGGCAGGAGGACTATGCACCCTTACCCCAAGTCAGCATTTTCGTTGATACATTCAGTGACTAAAGCTCTGCTGTTTTGCACATGTCAAGTATCAATAAAATTCAATAGTAACCAATAAATTTCAACATGTTATGCATTCCCTCACTGAAGCTATGCTTGTTTCTTCTAGTTCTTCAATACAATTTGCCCTCCTGTTACTCAGTTCGCTTTGAGTGTTTCAAAAACCTACAGAGGGCAAACCGCCACATTGGCTCCTTTTTGCATTCAAAGCATTTTCTCACCATGTGGAAAACATTTTGATTTCTAACATAGATTTTAGAGCATCAGAACAGCCTTGTAAAGTGTTTTTTGTTATATAAACCCCTGTGTCTTTTTATTTTTTTGTCTTATGTATTGTAGCTCTGAAGATAAGGCCTTGATGGTGGTGAAGGATCATGTCATTCTCCGTCCACCTCCCCCCTGCCAGCCTCCTGTTAACAGGACCAAGTGCATAGAGTAAGTAATACACTGTTGGCTTATTGGCTCTATAGAGCAAAAATCACTCATAAAATCACTCAAATTATATCTAAAATGTGAAAAAACAGTCTTAATAAGCACCACCACTGATTGGCAGGTTGGCCCATGAGTTGAGGGGTTGGGTCCACCGTCATGAAGTGCAGCAGACCAAATCCAGGCGCATGAGTAACAGTAATCACAAACCCACCAGGACCATTCTGGTAAGTCCCAGCACTCTGTTTTGGAAAACATCTAACTGGGCCGTGCGAAAATGTATACAATATTCAGGGTTGGCAATAACAATGAAACAATTTTCATTTGTATTTTAGGTCATTACAGAAACCTGTCAGACATAAAGTTTAAAAAAAAAAAAAAAAAAAAAAAGGCTTTTGGCAAACCCCAGCCTCTCTTTCACCACTGTTTCACCTCTCCTCACACCTTCCCCTTCTCTGCCTCTCGTTTCTCTTTATTGGGCTGAGTTTAATCCGGCAGCCCTGAGAAAGTAAACAGTTGGAGGGGAGCTGTAGGATTAGTGCCCCTTGCTCTTTTTTTCCATAGTTTTTTTCACAATCTGTCACATTAAGTCCAGTCCTCAAAGAGCCATGCAGTTGGTATATGCTCATTCCTCTTATTACTATAAATAGAGATGTACATGTGTTTATTCTATACCTGTGTTAAGCTTTTTTGCACTGCACACACCCACTATGCAGTATTATAACATATACTGTATATTAGCAAAATAAAAGGTTTTATCGTATGTCTTTTGAGCAGGTTTTGACAGTCAGCCGTTTACACAGACTGTGAACAGGATAAATCCAACAGTTTGTGTTTTTAGATGACTAAATTATTAATGAATTCTCTGGACAATACCATGGGACTGAAATATATGTGCTGATCAGTTATAATGTATTAAATAAAGCCTGTATTTATCTGTTAATACAGTGTTGCCAACTCGTAATTGTACACTCTCTAAAGCTTGGTTGGGGTGAATATAAACACAGAGAAGCAAACAATTTTTCCTTTATTTCTAACAGAAAACGGCAAATAAAGAGGCTGAGAGTGCCCAGATTGTGACGGTCCATTACACAAAAACTACTGAGGAAAAGTAAGTAAATATACTGTAACTGTATCAGATTTAAAACAACTATGTTTTACCATGTTAACTATGAATTTATTTTCCCACTTGGTATCTATATGTGACATCAACACAGTTTTAAATTGTTTGCTTCCCGCATTAAAGGCTCTGATATCATGTATGTATTTTTACAATTTCAAGAAATATCCAAGGTTGAATGCGTCATTAAACATCCATGAAAATGTTAGTGGAAATGAACATTCATGACTGTTACATAACCTAGTCCAAAAACAGCTCCTCGTTCTGCTGTTTACACCATTTGTTAGACTGTTTTGATTGACATCTTGTTAGCTAGCAACAGTAGTTACACCATCACTGGGGTGAAACATGGTAGTAAAGCTTGTGTTAGCTTGTTAGATA
The DNA here is from genome assembly GCA_037367275.1 of Coranthus polyacanthus. NCBI lineage: Eukaryota > Metazoa > Chordata > Actinopteri > Kurtiformes > Apogonidae > Coranthus > Coranthus polyacanthus. The sequence continues at coordinate 20,355,411 of JAPQRN010000019.1, read as the reverse complement.
ACCTTGAATATAGTTTCCTAACACTTTAATAAGTCAGTTACTTATAGCATGTAGCTGAACATTTGTCTATATTAGCAGATGGATAGCTAGTTCCATAGTTAGCTAGCAGCCAGTAGCTAACGGTAGCTGGTTAATTTGGGTGGGACAACGGACTGGGATCTTTTTTATGATTGATTCACGGGATTATTGCGTAATAAATCTCCAACAAAACCACATCCAATCAATACCAAATATCACAAAGTTCACAAAAAAAAAAATTAAATGACAATATTTCTAATTTGGAAGGAAACTAATTTGTAAAACTTTTTGATGTGTACTATTATGTTCATAAGACCCAAAATTGCATAGTTAGAAGCCTAGTGTGTATTTAGAGACTTTAACTTACCCTTCCTAGATATTACCTAGCACATCCTGCACAAAGAGAGTACTAAAGACATTGCTGTTTGCATTGCTTTGTGTTAAATATGGTAAACCTCAACAGTGTGCTGCAGACTGTTGAAGTTTTGTTTGACAGATGGATCTGATCTTCAGAAACGACAGATTATTTCAGTTCTATTACTGCATAGTTGCAACTCCATTACATAAAGCAGCTGTTGACATAACAAGGGTTTGTTGTATTGTTTTAGAGCTGTATGGCCTGAAGCGAGTCTTTAAATAGAACTGTTATCGAGGTAACGTTTTTGCATATTTTTCCCCTTGTGCTCTTTTTTTAACTTTTATAATGTGATTTATTTATGACACAATTTTAAAGCATGACCTGGTAATAAATAAGGACCTTTTTTTCCGCTGGACTGAACTGTGTAGCTTAGATCAGACAGATGGAGTCAATAGCTTTTTGGCCACCTACAAAGTTTTCCCAGTTGCTAGTCTGGTTATAAAAGCTCCAAAGCAACAGAACAAAAGAAGAAATATCCATTTTCACCAGTTAACCTCTGCAGGACCACAGGTTGGCTAAAATCGAAATGGAAAACACACAGACAATTCCAATATGAAGGGTGACATTTTGTAACTACGTCCCAGAGGGGTTGTCTGTTGCCCATGACGAAATTGTATTTTGGTTGTGTCTTGTTTCTTGACCACATTGGCCTCCCAATATACATTATGTTTAGAAACATTTCATGCAGACGTTGCCACAGCCGTCAAGCAAACCTTTGAGCCTCTATTGTGTCTGACAGCACTGAGCTGTGACGATGAGCTGGGAGACAACTGAGATACAACTTAAAGTTCATTTTCATCAATTGTGTAATGAGTTGTATGGTATTCTGATGATTTGATGATCTAATTTTAACACCAGGTTTGTTATTGTGTCTCTACTGAGGTTGAATTAAATTTTTTATTGAATAATATCAGTGTTTTAGTGAAAATCTGGACAAATAACAGTAGCAAAACACTGGCTCAAAACCGCTTTTAACTGTTTTCTTATCTTTCGACAGGAATCCAGGCAGCGAGCTGCAGGTGTACTACGCACCTCATCATACCTACAGTGACTTCTTTGATGAGATCAATCGTCGTGGTGACACTTTCTACGTAGTGTCTTTCCGCAGGGTAAGAATGAACCCGTCTGGTGCATGACACTGATTAGCCGGGACCGCTAGCTCGCATAAAAATTCTGACACAGCACTGACAAAAATAAAGTTAGAGGATTTTTTACGGGAAGTTTTTACAGCTCAGCACTAATCATATCATATCTGCCATTTCCTTTTCCCAAACTGCCCACAAAGAATGAATTACAGAAAGAGTAACTTCTGATTCATAAATAATATGTAATAGTTTCACAGCAGGGAGGTTTGGTTAGAATGGAAACTGGAAGGGTGGGGGCAGGGATGACATGCACATGCCTAAGGGTGTAGCCCCCAACTTTCCAGTCCAGTTTTCTTGGTCCATTTGTAATCATCAAGACCCTGTTTAAAATTTTTAGGCATGACCATATGTCACTGTTAATCTTCTTGGGCTTTATTCATTTAACGTTGGGCTTTTGGAGACACCAGGCCTGTTTTTAATTTGCTTTCTTGATAGAAGTCATCCTGGACATCAGTTTTTTTTTTAATTTAAGTTTGGGATCATTTCTCTGACCTTTCTTTCCAAAAAAGATATTGGTAGAGCCCCACTTTCCATCCTCTCATCTGCCGAAGGAAAAGTTCTAATCTCTTGAGTTCTACACATTGTAGTATGTGTTTAATTATTAGAAAAGCCTACTGTATTACATACTGTATTTTCCAGGAAAGCAACATTGAAAATAACCAACTTAGTCAGCTAACAAATTACCAAAATCTATTATTGCTGTCCGCTGACATGATAACATGTTCCTCCAAAAGAAGAAGTTAGAGAGTATTTCATATCACCCTCAGCACCTCTAGATACTCCTGGTGGTGTTAAGCTCTTAAATCCTCAGGATTAGTTAGCAGGGCGGGAGGTTGTGATGCATGTGGTCAAAGAGCAAGACCCCTTGTCACCAAGCGAGTGACAAAGGACCTGCTCAGAGTTGGCATGGTGACAGCAGGGACAATAGTAACAATGGTGCATGAGACTTTAAGGTCTGCACAGGTCAAGTAGCTGTCCTTCAGATTTGTGTGTGTGCAGGAAAGCGTTGAGGGTCTTTAGAGAAGAAATGGCAAAATGTGGAAAAACACAGGGTTCCCATGCTCATGAAAATCATGAAATTAAGGAAAATCATCTAAAGTTCTGAAAAAGTCATGGAATTAATTTGTCTGTAATGAAATTTACAAAACAAGAGTGCAAGCCTGTCAGATTTAGACAAAGATAGATACATTTTTAAAAAATGGAGTAGACCTCAGGGTTTTCCTAGGTTTCTGATGCCTTAGGTGCTGTTATCGATTTTGTTGTTGGTATTTGACTAAAATAATGCATTTTTGCATAATTTTCAATCAATATTATTTCCATATTTATTTCTGTTTCTTCAGCTCAGGTGCTGCACCTCAGTCTTATAAGTGGGCAAAACCCTGGACCTGGTGATCAAACAATGACGGTTGAATGTTAGCATCACACTCTGCCTGCAGTGTGCACCGTTCAGTTGTGTTCATAGTGACTTCGAAGGAAAGCTGTGCTAGTGCAGTAAATAACTAAACTACACCGTCTCATGTTGGAGCAGTTATATCACATCTCGAGGAGCAAGAAGCTCTTTTGTTAAAGCCCTTTTTTGAGTTTATAACACAATTTAAATTGCGTATTAGCAGTCCGTTCAGTTTTCCCTGAAGCAAAAGCCAGTGCCTGACTTTGGTCTCCTCAGTACTTGTAACAATATTTCTGTAGCAAAAGTAAAAGTGACTGTAATTCTGAGTATATTAAGTGAAAATATAAATAACCAGCAATTAGAGAATGAAAAAGGTTTTGTTCAGGCTCTTAAAGGTTGTGAATGGTCATGCTGCAGAAGAATCCTCCTGAGTGAAAGAGTAGTGTAATTCAAGATGCATTATTGGATGCGTCAAGACAGCCAACATTGTAAGAGCTGAGCACACATAGACTGCACGTCTGTTATTCAGTGTGGCTTTTTTAATTCTTACAGACCCTTATTAGTTTTTTCTCCGTCAGTTTATTTGCCTGTATTTTGTTTCCTGGGTTTCAGGGTGTTCACAAAAGTGTCTGTGTTTTTTTTTTATATTCCAGTATGATGTTATTACAAGACGTCCAAAGCTCTGGATTAAATTTGGAATTTGTTTGTATTTTAAAGCCAACCACTACCAAATCTGACTGTTGTCCCCTTAGGCTGAATACTTTAAAGTTAATCATGGCCTGTTTTTGCCCTCTCCAACTGTTGAGGTCATTCTGTTACGCGCTCCGAGATGGTCATGCTCAGGTCAAGGTTTAAGGCCTCGACAGATACATCACCACCCAAGGTTTTGTTAAAGCATGAAATGTGGTGAGGTGATGGAAAACATAAATCTCAACACGACCAAAATCGGCACTGTTCTTACTCTAATGTCACATAGTGGTCATTGCTTGACTTCTTTTGATTTTTGTAGCACCTGCGGCTTTCTGTGTGTGCATTAAGGTGAGGTGGTGGAAACGCTGGCTGCTTTCAGCATGCACCATATCCAGTAATGTTCAAGGAAATTTCACCTGTTGTCATGGCAGCTGCAGATGTTATGTCCGTTTCACAAGCTCGCCGGTCCCCTGATGATGAGCAGTAATGCAGTTGGTGTTTTTCTGCCACTCTCCAAACACAGTCAAGACCAGGCACTCTCAATTCTTCAGAATTTAATACTCCCTTTGGTGGCTCACAGCTTACCCTTAATGCCTTACAATGCCTGTAATCATACATTACAAAAAGCACTTTATGTCATATTTTGACAAGCAGCACTGCTGATGAAGGCAAGCAAGCTGCAGCAATGTATTATTATATTATCCAGCCATGGCCTTTACTTCAATGTAACTTAGGTTAGCAAGTAGTAGTAAAGTAGCAGCAGTAGTGATCTCTCGTGGTTCTCGTGAAAATTGTATAACTTCTTTAAGTGTTAATAACAAACCGTTTAGAAATCCTTTATAAGGATACGCTCGTCGTAAAGTGGTACCCGCTTTTATGTAAAGTCATGACATGGGAGAGTGTGATACAAAGCCTCCAATATGTTCTTTTTGTTTCTATACATCCTTTTAATTCTTATTCTCACACATCATTTCTGCAGGTCAGGATGTCCCCATGTCCCATAAGGTTTCTACAGTACATTTCTCTTCCTGTCTTCTTTTTTTTTTCTCTAATCCCTTTCCTCAGACCTCCCATCTGTCATCACTTTAACACTCCTCATTTTTCATTTTACCCCGGCTGTGTGTGTGAAAGAGTTAAACAAGTTTTCAGCTGGTCTCTTGGTAGTCAGTATCCCACAGCTTTGTGTTTATTTACAATTTGTAGATGCTGAATTCATGAATCATGTTAATTAGAGATGTAGATTGTGAGAGTGGGAATGGAGTCTTAACATCGCCATTATCGCACGTGTGGGTCACATGTGTTTTTGTACATTAGCATTCCTCTCCACCACATCTTCTGAGAGGATGTGTTCAAATCAAAACCTTTCCACTCATTTTTTGCTGAGTCGCTCAAGAACTGTTTCTAATTACTACGATGACAGTTGTATTTTGCTGGTCATTTTTATCTGACTAATGCGTATTATATTGTAATATAAAATAAGACTCTTTTAAAATGTTTAGATGAAGGGCTGAGACATGAAAAAGCTCTGAAATTTGAAGAATTGAAGAGAGGCTTGCATGGAAATGATTGCCTCATACTGGGATGTTTTAACCACCCAAGATGACTCCTGCATCATTGATAAACTTAAGTTGCCCCTCAGTACGTCTCGTTGTCAGTCTTTCAACCTCAAATGCAAATCTTGATAAACAACGAGCAAATTCACAAAGCCTCCTTAATGAGTTGTATTTTCCACATGATGGCCTTCTCCTCTTTGTTCTCAGGACCATCTCCTGCTTCCTGCCACCAACCACAACAAAGGAAGTCGACCCAAGATGTCTGTGGTGCTGCCAGCTATGAACATAAATGGTAAGAACTGCAGCACAGACACAACAGTTGGCGAGTTTGGTCACTCAACACATTGAAACAGATGAAGGAGCTGGGAGCAGATTCAGAAACACGTCTCCCTGCAAGAATGCATTACATGAGGTTTAAGACACTTCCACACAAATTAGAGAACATTTGACTTTTTACTGAGGTAACCTTTCTTCACGATTGGTGGTATTTTAGCTTTTTAAAAATACAACTTCTTGGAACTGGAGTTGGTGCTGCTGGTTTTAAGTTCCTTTTTGGCTCACCTTTACCAATAAGTTTCCCTGCTGTTTCATACATAGATGTTTGCGCTTTTCCTTCAGATCCCTGTGGTTCAACCGCTGAGGGAATCACATACAGACACAAATCTAAAAGAATAGCTTAGATTCAGTAACAAAAACCTAGACTGGGATTGATTTGTGTATTTACTTCTTGGTGGAAGAAGTATTCAGATCTTCACCTAAGTAAAAGTACTCCACTACAAGTAAACGTTTTG
>JAPQRN010000019.1:20321164-20349306 GCA_037367275.1 Coranthus polyacanthus | reverse complement strand
GTCCTGAAGTAGAAGTATGGAAGTATTATCAGCAAAATGTACTTAAAGTGTGAAAAGTAAAAGAACAAATTGTGAAGTAAAATATCAGTGTTTTACTATTATATGTGGTGTTTAATTTTACTGCTGCTTTAATGTGTATGTTGTATTTTACTGCTGCACATGTTTAAGGTTGAGCTCATTTGAACTACTTTATATACTGTTGCTAATATAATCCACAGCAATGCATCATATTCTATAAGATCATCATGTGTTTGTAGCGTCGCTGTCCTGTGAGAACCACATATCTCTAAAAAGTCAACTTTTTATGAGATCAAAAAACAGGCCTGTTTTCAGCTTTGTGGCAATGCATTTTCCAGCAGTCCAGGGTTGTAAAGTATTTATTTAGTTTAACAAGGAGGAGAATTTTCAACCCGTAAAGGATCACTTAATCCTTCAGTTTGTCACAACACATTTGTAGATATGTGGTTTTCACTGGACAGGAAGGGGATGAAAAACTGTAAATCTGAAAAGGAACTAAAAGCTTTCAGACCAATGTAGTGGAGTAAAAAGTACAATATTTACCTCTGTCATGACTGAAGTAGAAAGTTGCATTAAATGGAAATAGTCAAGTAAAGCACATGTACCTCAAATTTGTACTTAAGTACAACTGTTAGAGTAAAAGTGCATAGTTACAGACCAATGTTGGTATTTTTTTCAATGTAATACAGTAAAACAACACATACCTTGCACTGAAATGTAAGTGAAAGACTTCTGTATTTGTACCATGTCTTCAGTAAGACTGATTTGACTAGTAAAACGAATCTTCGTAAGAGGAGAGACTGGGCAGGGAGTGGGACATTTTACATAACCGGATTCCTTTCGTCCACTTTAGTTGGCGTCCACACCTCCTCAATGTGGGTGACCATCAGATTGGTTGTTGGTTATGGTGTGGGGGGTGGTGGTTTTCACCATCCCATTTGAGAAGCAATCACCCATTTATTTGACCAATTGGCCTTGAAAACACAGCACTTTACCCCGGTTATACATGAAGTATATCTGAACACCAAGAACCTTCCATTGGCGCACTTGTTGCCAAATTGTTTTCTGTGAATCATTGAAGTGTGCACATGTTCTTGATTTCCATGAGCTCACTGAAACTTTTCTCCATAGTGATTAGATCTTCTGGATTATCAGTACAGTATTTTAGTGTCAGGCCATCAGAGATTTGAGTGGAAATAAGTCTTTTATAGCCAAACACTGCAGAGTCAAAGCAGGTATCAGATGGCTCGATTTTCATTGTTAACTGAAATAAAACCTACGTAGGAGGGGCTGCTTATGCAGGGTGTGAGCAATTAGGAAGACAGCCTGTTGTTGTTGGCTGTTTAACTGGCATTTTTGATCAGGAATCCTCTTGTTCTCCCTTTATCTCCATGTCTGTGGCAAAGAACCAGCTGCAAATTTGATTAGAGAGCTAAAACTAAGAGGAGTGAGTCAGAGGAATATGAGCCTCTTACTCAGCAGGGAAGACATGGCAATAGGGAAATAAGGGGTTTTTCTTTTTTTCCACATTTCTTTTCTTTCTTTTTTTTGGAGGGGGGGTGATGAAGATTGATGAAGGTAAACATTGTTCTTGGTTGGTGTCACGGAGGAATTTTAAGGGCTGTGCCGGTCAGATGGCCCATTGAAATAGCAGTAAATAGAGAAATCCAAGACCTCCTTTTTGAGCCGATTGTTGAAACGGCCAAACAAAGGTGGTATTCAGGGAGAGATATCAGGTCTGGAAAGATTCTTGTTAGCTCAAGAAAAAGGTCTTCCATGTGCTTGATCTGTCACGGATGCCTGCAATTCGTCGCAAAATAAAAATGCGGTGTTCTTCAGTAGTTGTACCCAAGGTCCAAGGTCCGGCTTGTTTCAGATGTCAGTGCAGTATGTTTTTCGAGAGAGGACTCACAGACAGGTTTGTGTTAGCACAGATGCATGAGATGTATGCACAGTAGCGTCAGATTCAGATGATACAACTGCTCCTCTGGGAATTTGTCTTTAACCTGTCAGCAAGAACCATAGTTAAAAACAAAGCCAACAGGGACTGACAGAGAAAATCGATTCCCTTCTCAGCAAATGATGGCAATGATTCTCTAGTAGCAAGACACCCACATAGCCCTCGCTTCTTTTTTCATTTAAAGCCCCATGTGTCGCACAGATGACGGTGTTCATGTTTAGATTTATGTTGTCTTTGCTTGAATCTTTAAAGTGATTAAGTGCAAACGCACACATTAATCTCAGCAGGACCCTCAGTAAAGCCGAAAGGCTGTCCTCTGCCTGGAGCATGATGATTGCTCCACAGCAGAGAATAATTTTTTCCAGCTCTCTGTTGCTCTTCTAGAGGAATGCCTTCCTTCTCCACTCACTAAATGGTTTTCATCTGGGGGAGATGGATAGACTCTGCTAATCTGGAGTGATCATTCGGTCTGTCTTGGTCAATAACCAAACGTTGAGGATAGAGACTTTGATGTAAGCCGTCATCTGTTCTGTCTCACTGCATGTCCACGGTTCAGGGGTTCTGTTAAAGCTACTCGACCTTGACCCTATTCATCCTCCCCCGAAAAGCAGTGGCTCCTTATAAGGGCTGCAGGGTGTGTTTATTTAATGATCCTCTGAGTTTGAAAGTAGCTCAATCAAGTGGAAGCGACATGTTTTGGAAGAGAGGAATGTTTTAGAAATGACATCACTTACAGGTGGAATATGCGTGAAGGACACACTGCAGTCTATTTTTACTAAATGCACACTGCAGCTACAGTAAGCGGCAGCTTTCACTGGGGGTTCAAGGTAGAGCCTCACACCACTCAAGGAGTCGGGGGCCAGACTTTCCTACTCCTCTAATCTAAACAGAACATCACTACCAGTGCACTCTGACCAACTCAGGAGATTAACCCTTACCATCCTTGCAATATGAAATCCGCCCTTATGCAAGTTTTACTGTCCTTTCAGTGACTTCAGTCTTAAAAAGGTTCTTTTTCTTGGCTGTGAAATTCTCAAAAAGTTGAGGTTTTAATATATAGCTGTAGCAAATACAGCTTTGTTCACCATTTCCTTTTCATCTGTTGCAGAAAGTGCCAATTCATTTAAAATAAAATGGAATAAAATAATTAGCCTTTAAAGCTATAATATGTAACATGTTCCTCATTTAAATATACAGCAATGTTCACATTTAGAGAAACACATAATTGTATTTAACGTAAAGGTGGTCGCCTGTGAATTGCATCAGATCTCCCCCACGAACGTTAACATTTGACGTTACTGGCAGCTACTTTGTTAGAGTGAAATGACATAACATGAATAAATGTCACTAAACGTAACATGAGTAAAACTTCGATACATTGCGTCTCCTTTAAACATGATTTCTGAGACTTTCATTCATGAAAACAACTCCCATGATCCCACGCTACTTCACGACATGTCTTTTTAGCCTGAAGCAGATGCGTCCGTTTCATTTGCTCTGGTTGATCATTCTGGTGCTGCCCCCATTCTGAATGATTTTGAGACGGTGTAGATCTGACTGAGCCAAGCACAACAGTGGGGCGGGGTCATTGTGGTTTGATACAATGACTGGCTGCCACATGCGATACTTCAAGTCCAGCACTGGTTTTTATCCATGTAGGAAGTCTACCAGCTTTAGGAGGAACCCCTGAATGCAGCATGACTGTAACAGGTTGCACTGCTCCAGCACAAGTTGGTTTTTTTTGCTTATTTTTTCTATAGTTGGGAGACAATAATATGAACTGTCTAGGAGCCACCGATATTTGTGTGAAGGACATATATGTAACTTATGACCCTTAGGTTCTGAACAGACCTTCTCACTTATTTCTTTATGCGTATTTCAGATCACACACGCTCCGCTTGCCCTGACCGTGGATCTTAATTCAGTTAATTGATTGCGGACAGCTGCGTTCAGTTGCATTAGCAGTGTTTGGGACTGGGCTGTATGCATCGTATACAGCTCTGTTATGACTTTAAATGCTCAAAAATATTTTAATTGCATTTAATATGCTCGAAATCATCACCGGGTCTCACGCCAAAGGGTTTCATGATTGCCAGATAAGAAAAAATAAATAAAAAAGGAGTGACTCTTCTTATTGAATGTCCAAATCTGACTCGGCCGAAAACATTCCCTAGTATTTGCCACAAAAAAAGAATAAACAACTGCACTTAATTAATAAGAAAGATGTGCTCCCTTTTTTGTGACTGAATTTCATTTACCAGCTGGCTCAACATCTCTGATTGGTTGTAAGTCTGTCCAATTGCATTCAGAGGTATTTTGATCCGTGCCCATTAATAACACCCTTTGAAAATCAAAAATGAGAGGTCCCAGACTCATTCCCACATGAGATGCCAGGCCAACATTTTCTATTATTGTTTTGACTGAGAGACCCCCAGCAGCAGAAATGACTTACTGCGCATTTAAATATCAAGTGAATAAACGTCTTAAATGTTCACCATTTATGTTTCATCCATTGCAGAATGTCTCAATCATTAATACTGAAATAATTAACCTTTTAATAAAAATAGGCGTTTTTTTTTTTTTTTTTTTTTTGAATGAGATTAACTTCCAGTGGAAACTCAGTAGCTTATGTGAATGCTCGACTTGCCTAATTGAAATCCTATTGGAGCCTCATTTCATTTTATTGACTTCAATCGTGCGTTGCAATTTTGTGATTATACAGTAATTACAGATGAATTGCTTCCTTTCTGATGTCAAAAAAAAAACTTCCCCCGTGAACGTGTCCTCAGAGCTTGTGCCAATCTGGCAGCCGGTGTCCTCCTGAGATGCACTCTCAGATTTCCTCGAATGTGTTGTTGCCAGACATTGGGGGGGGGGATTTTATCAGCACACACACCAACTCAGTGTGTCGCTGCAGCTTTCTGGAACATCTCCAGATGGCACCAGTAAAAGGGAGACCACGCAGAGTGGGACGATGGCTCTGGCAACTCTTCAAAGAGTGTCTGTTTAAAAATTGGAGCCAGTGTTGTCCTGTTCTTCTGTTCAGGCCAGTTGCTGGCTGAATGGTATTTAGAGAGTTTAGTAATATTGTGAAAGATAGATGTAAACAGTGCAAAAGAGTCAAATGTGAGTTCTTGATTTGAAAAGATTATTGGCCACAAATTAGTGTGGCTAAAATGGTTATCTCTTCATAGATAACAGGACAGGAAAGTCATAAAAAAAAGATGTGACATGAATGTATTTAGATGTAGACATGTGTAATAATTCTGTGTATGAGATACCATACGTTACACTGTGGATCTTGCATGGGGACACACATTGTATGCACATGCAAGAATGTGTCAGATGCTAGACATAGTCCCACCTTTGGTTTCTGATTATTCCACTCATCAGCAGTTCGGGATAGAAACAAATGACGCACAGCAAAGAGTCAACAAGGACCGGAAAAACATAGACCGTCAGCAAGTAAACATGGATGTAAACAAAGCAGGGTTTCTTATATTTGGTAAATCCACCTCAAATCACCAGATTTCAGGATGTTCTGTATGCGGTGTATTTGATGCCTGAATATATATAGTTTGGTTAAAGATACCAACTTCATATTTTGTGCATATATTAATGCAGACATGCTCTTTCCAGTGATATAATTGTTTTAATGGTAGGAATGGTCATACATGAGCAGTATGCATTTGAGATGTAGGTGTGAAATCTTTCTCATTTTTAATGCCTCGTGAATCCGAAAATTTGTATTTCTTCGCCACAATAGTACTACAACGTGAGAAGTAATACCAAAATGTGAAAGATCTGATGTGCTTCAATGTGGAGATACACTGGGCCAAAATTGCTCTGAAACACAAACGAAACGGTTTTCAGCAAGCAATAATTTACCAAATATGCAACTGTGGATCTTGTTTTACAGAAGTTCAAGACATATTGTACATTAGAGCAACTCCTGAAAAGGTCATGCATCTCTCATGAATAGTTCAAAAGTACTGACTTATTGACTGACTCATTTTCAAGATATAAGGCTGAAACGTTGTGTGGTGTTTACTAGGACTAATAACATTATTTTCTGTAAGTATGAAGCAAATCAGAGATGGTCAGTTTGGAGGCCTCTGGTGATTTCATATGGACTGACCCTATTTCAAAATCAGCTTTGCACATATTTATGAGCTGATTTGTAGATTTTTAGTTGGCAAAATGTGCAGAATTTGAAAAACCTCCAGGCTGTAAACCTGTAAGTTTCTAGTTTTTCTACAAGTGTGCAAATCCTCTTGTGCCTTTACCCTATGCATGTGAAAGCTCCCTTTCCGCTGGATACATATACATTTTTTCATTGAGAAACAGTTGTGATCTCACCACGCTGTGTGGAGAAACACAGAGAATGACTTTCCAGCACAACTAGAGACTGAAACCCAATATGAAAAAGACATAGCGTGACAAATAATACGAACTTCAACAAGGAGATGACTTCCAGAGATGTCTGCTGCTGAGCCACTGACACTATTTGAAAAGTCCCAGTTTAACTGCAGGTGCAAAAGAGGAAGCAGAGCAATAGATGAAGTCATGCTCCGCATTACATCCATTAACCGTCTAATGATATGAACATCCGTGGAATCTTCCGGCTGGAGAAGGAGCCGTTGTACGCTCTCTATAAAATCAGATACACTTAATCTGTATTATTGTCCATGCGTGGAAATCCTGCACAGAGGCAGAGAAGTTGATGTCTTGCACAGGTGTCTCTGGAAAAATACTGCAGGTTTTAAACCACTTGCAGAACTCTTAGGTATTTTAAAGACGCCTACAGCTCCATTTCTTGGTCATATAAGAGTGCACTAAAACTAACTGAGGTGTGTTTGACTTGTGTGCTCCATATGGGGAATGTTATCATCCGGACTCTTTTCCCCTCTATACAAAGAAAGCCTCAAGTTTGAATTTGTCTTGTAATGTAAATACACAAGAAAACCCTTGTATTTTTAAAAGCTTTTTCTAGCTGAGACTTTTACAAGCTTGTCCACTTTAAAGGACGTTCTCCCCCCCCAGGCTGAGTAAAGTTAGGCTGTGGGACACCACCAACCCTAAACCACACTAGTTGTCCCAAGTCCACTATCTTTTTCCAAGCTTGAATATCCCAAGATAAAGCCAGAGTAATTACTTGTTTGTAAGTCAGACCTCAGGTTGACCTTGTGAAAATATATTGAGCTTCGTGTTTATCATTGTACCGTACACCAACTGCACTGCAGTTTTCAGTTTATTCAGGCGCAGTGGTCTGCTTCAACTCGATCCCTTTCTGTTTTTCAAGCTTGAGTTTCCTCTTTTCTTCTCAACAAGAAGCCTGCAGGATCTTGACTCATCACGAGTGATCACTCTCTCTCCCACACACTCCTGCCAGAGTTTCTTCTTTTCTTCTCTGATATTTGCATGTCCTGCTCTTGATTAGAGCTGTTTTGTTTATTTCTATGAGGGAGAAATCCAGTACGTGACTCACCTCTGGACACCATCTGTAAGCGAACCTCCGCCCGTACTTACTCAGCCCCCAGCTGCATAAAACAACTCTGCTTTACACTCCAAAATACTGTCTTATCACGTCTCCCCGCAAGAAACATGACAAAAAACCTGCCAGTAAAAATGATGATCAAAACGCAATAATCATTATCGTTTGGCGAGCACCGCGTGTGTCTTGACTTGATGAAATCTTTTGTTACAATATCAGTCCACTGGTGTGTGTGCAAATAAACAAACTAAGCTACAGTATAGATCCTTCCACACCAACTCACTCATGGATTTTCTTGAAATAAAATCATGTGAAAACTTCTGTTAAATTCATGGGATTCATTTGATTACGACAAATTAAAAGAATACGTGTTGTACGTAAAATAAGCAATCGATGAGACTGAATACACAACAAAATTATGACTAAATGAATAAATAAAATAGTATTTTGCGTAGAGCTATAGGATTTTGCATGATCTCGTGAATTTAATGGTTTTCACGTGACATGGATGGTGAAAAGTTCTAGGTGCGTTTTTGGTGAGTTGGCATGAAATGACCTGTATTTCTAAAAAATTGTTTCTCTTTTCTACCATTACAGACAGCATCATCAGAAACAAAGAGTTTGAGGTGATGATGCAGATCGACTGCGAAGTGACCGACACCAGGATCCTCCACATCAGGTCGTCCACGATCCCGCCTTTGCTCCGGGTTAACCGCACAGACACATTTTACCAGCACTCTGCGACGGACAACCAGGCCGCGCCTCCCGTCGGCGTGCTAATGGGTTCTGCTTAAGATCGCCGTCGGCGCCTGCGTCGCGTGTCACCCTTCAACAAAACCCCTTAAGGAAAACAGAAGACACGCATCATTTAAAGCTTTTGTACACCTGTTGACTTTACCTGACGTTTTCATTTGAACGGCCGTGCTCTGAGGGAATTCACAAAGGTACAAATTGTCAATCATTTAACAGGGTCCAAGCAGACGGCGGCTCCACCTCCTTCCATCTCTGACCCCAGACGTCTCACATAAGGCCAATTGCTTAGCAGCAGGAGGCAGAGCGTTGAACCCTGAATCACCCCGCCATGACACAGATACTTGACTCCAAATCAGATTCTCTCTAGTCTCTCAATTTTGGCTCTTAATTTCTTAGGAAACTAATAATATGCCCACGATTTATCTCAAGACCCGCATACAACCCTAATGAGGGACTGATCCTGCAATATCAAAGCACAACAAATTCTGGTCGCATCTCAGCTAAACAAATTAAATATGTAAAATAGTCTCACTCTTACACATTTATAGTCTTTAACCTCTCAAAATAAAGCGAATGAAAGATTTCGTAGTTTTTATAGTCACGGGTGGTGAATTAAATAGAGGTGTACAGTAAACTCAGGAAGGCTAGAGGTTTAACCACTATGTTGTCGACAGGTTTCCATCAATGTAAATATTCCAGGTGCTCCGTTTTAAACATGTTGATGAAGGATTGCAGTTGTCATCTTGGAGTCTTTTCACTGTGCTTCACTTATGTGAATGAACAGACTGAGACACATATTTATTTCTAGAATTTACGTGACAGTAACGCCAGCTTCTGTGGTGCGAGGCTACCATTTCTTATGTCAGAATTTATTTGGTTTTTACTTTCTCTGTCGGATTATGGGCTGTGGGAACTTTTTTTATATTGTGTCTAGAATCTAAAATTGTGAATAGGACAAGGGGATATACGGTCAGTTTTGGTAATTTGAGATTTCTTTCAAGTCTGTTTATTAGATTTACCATGAAGAGATTTTATATCCTGAGAAATGACGTCAATTGAAACTTCCTCTTTATTGGTTGAGCTGAAACAAGTAGTGGTGACAAACCGTCCATTTCCGTCCATATTTTTTTTTTTTTTTTTTTGTACCTCTGAGGCCTATATTGAAAATACAACCAGTTTAAAATCTGTGTATATTTGGATTGTTGCAGAAATTTGCACTATACATACAGAGTCTGGGCAGTTCCTTTATTGGTTTGTCTTTAACCTTGTTTTGTCTACCTGTAACTGTAGGTAAAAATAAGTAATTATACATAATAATTACACATTATACAATATCTGAATTAAAAAGTGTGTCCTTCTCGCATATGTTGTTGAAGCACCGTATCTGTTGTCTGAACGTGCATCTCTTTTAGTTGTTTGATTGTACGGATGGTTATGTTTTAGCTCAACAGATGCCCATAAAATTCTGTTCCGAAAAAAACGTGCTCATCACTTCTGTTTTTTGAAGCGAGACCTTTTCTGAGTGTATTTTTTTTTTCTTTTGGTTTCAAAAAAAATACTTGTTTCACCACAATGTTTTCTCTGCATCCCAACAGTACTTAGGGATAAAGCCTTGGTTTTTATATTCAGATGTGTGCATAAACCAAAATAAACACTGGATTTTCTCTAACTATACCTGTGCTTTTCGCTGAAATTCTGTAATTGCTTCGTTTACTTCATTATTTTCAGAAACGAGTACAATAGATTGACTGTTGCTGAACGTTTTCTTGAACTTCAGATGAGATTAGCCGAACAAAGAGGACACTGACAGTTAGTATAACCGATTTTTATTGCAAATTGTCTCAAAACAGTCTGATATGGAGGGAGTTAAGTGCTTTCACAAAACAAGTCAACAGCAACATCTGTGATAGTACCGCACAGGCCCTGTGGCATACGCAAAGAATGTTAACATAAAATAACATGTAGAAAACTGAGAATTTTGTCCATAAATGTAGTGATTTGTTTTAAGTGTAAGCTTTTTCTGAACTGGTTATTTTATGCGAATTTTAATAGCTTTATTTGACCCATTAACTTATTCTGACACCTTTCTACATTCATTAATCTCATAGGGCTTTTATACAGTTTTACAATATATACAGTACAACTCGACGTGTTGACTGAGGAACCAGGCCCACTTGTTTTTAAAGTAAAAACTTTTTTTTAATTGATAAAAATAAAAAATAATAAGCACCATACATGGACTGCCATGTGGACTGATCTACAATCCACCACAACTCAGAATTAACCTCTAAAATTACTACTGTCTAAGGCTCTACATAGGCAAACTTAATGTTGTATGTAACTTGATGTCCATTGTCCCATGCATACAGTACACCCTCTTTGGGATTGTAGTCAATCTGCGTTGTGTAGGTGTAGTTGTTGGTAAATGGCATTCTGGGAATCATCTGAGTGTTAGTGTGTGTGTCGAAGGCGTATTCCAGGTTGGCATCCCTTTGGTTGTAGCTGTCAACAGCATACAGGACACCGCACACAATGAAGCAGTTCCCATAGTGGTGTCTCCTGAGCCCAGTTCTCCACGTGGTCTCCCGCTGCATGGTGAGGTCGGACGGGTTCAGTCGGCTCAGAACAATCACTTCCTGTAAGAAGCCTTCATCATCCAGTGCCGGGTAGATGATCCACAGGCCGCTCTCGTCCACCGCAATGTCTATGTCTGAGTGGCTGCGCCACTCCCACGGCGACGACGACTCTTCAACCAGGGCGTCGTGCAGCATGGTCCAGGCAGCAACGTAACGCTGGCGCAGGTCAAACTTGATGATGTCACGAGAAAAGGCACGGTTGTAGTAGAAGGCCCCGTCATACACCACATGACCTGTGCCGATCCAGTTGTAAGGAAGCTTGTAGGAGTTGGTGAAACGGCCTATAAAGGGTAAGGAGAAATGAGATGAATTAAAAACTCAAGAAAAACTACAACTGCACTCCGAGAGCATATTCCGCCGCCAAGGCCCCACAGTCCTCTGAAGTTTTCCAATGTGTGTCTGTCTTTCTGTCAGCAGAATTACACATTTCAATTTTGGAGCACATCCATAAAAAGGGGGAGATGGCTGTACGTTTTTATCACTTTTTCTAACATTTTCAGATCGGGTGACAATACGAATGGCAGGGCTGTGCGGGTATGCTCGAGTACATGACTTGCTCCGAAATTTCATCAGTTTGTATAACCTACCACGTTTCAAGCAAATCAGAGCAGTAGTAATCTTGCTGACAGGCAGACAAACAAAAAACTACTAAACGCTAACAACAAGAACCGTCAGTTCAATCAGATGCGTCCACTATCCTCGCATCGTAATCTGAAATCTTGAGTTATGACCAAACACGCGTTTTGTGACGTCACAGTGACCTTGACCACCTAAATTTAATTCAAATTCCAAATGAATGATGGACAGACATGAGGTCACGGTGACCTTTGACCATTGGTCACTAACATCCTTTCAGTTCATCCTTGAGTCCTTGTGAATGTGTCAAATCTTAAGTCATTCCGTCAAGCCCTTCCTGAGATTTCACATTTTAAACCTTCCTACAGAGATACGTGGACGCAACCTCCTTTAGCAGAGAAAACGAAGAGTCATCTAGGGAAAGCTTTGACCAACCTCTCTTACCTTGTTTGAAAACCTCCAGGTTGCGGAACTCCAGGAGGTTGTTTCCATAATAGAAGTTTGTGACGTAAATTTTGTCGTTATCAGACTTTGGATCCTTCATCCACGCTCCCTCATTCCTGCCATAGGTGTTGTGAGTTACCGGCTCCAAAATAGTTGCCAGTGTGTCCTTACATTCCCCTGTGAAACAACCAGAGAATCGCGGGTGAGGATTTAGAAGCAGTTTAACATCATCCAGACATTCTGTGTGTGTGTCAAGGAGTCTGAAAATAATTAGAGGCTTTTGTTATAACCAGCCTGAATCACGGAAAGGATTAGGTAGCCATACAGGAATTATAATTATTAGAAAATCATAGAGTAAAATCAGTTTAATGTCTAACTGGCTTTTTAAAGCATGATGTTTTTCAAAGACATTTTCTTTGGCAATATTTAGGTCCTTAGCTCTTTCTTGGCATCTGCTGAGGTGTCGCTGTATTTTCTTCAGCCTGGGCGGCACTGCATTATCATTTTCCCTGGAGTTTTTTATTAATGATGCAATTTTCTTGGGATATTTATTGCTGTGAAGGTGGTCAAACCTCCCAAGTATACAACTTGAAGGATAGCAAATGTAAAAGCCATTCTAAATTAATTTGCATTAGGTTTCGCTTGAATCAGTAGGGTCAGCTTTAACATGTAAAACCTATTTACCAGGTTTCTTTGAAGGAGATTCCTCGTGCCTTTGCATTGGCTCGTCTAATTCCAAGCGTCCTTCATCCTCCTCTTCCCAGCTGATTTTGTATTTTGGTTGGACTTGCGTGGTGGTGGTGGTGGTGGTAGCAGCTGTGGTGGTGGTGGTGGTAGCTGCTGATGTGGTGGTAGCTGCTGTGGTGGTGGTGGTAGCTGCTGATGTGGTGGTGGTGGTAGCTGCTGTGGTGGTGGTGGTGGTGGTGGTGGTGGTAGCTGCTGATGCGGTGGTGGCAGCTGAAGAAGACGTAGTCACGGGTGTGGTTAAAGGCAGAGAAGTGGAAGGAGTCAAAGTGCTCGGTCTCTGTGTGGTCGGAGGCAAAGTTGAGCCTGAAAGAAAAGTGGGTTCATTTTCTTCTTCGGGTGTTGTGGCGGCAGCCTGCGTGGAGGTAGCTGTAGTTGGGTTTACAGGTGCTGAGGTCGGGGCAGTGTACGTTGTAATGGCCATAGAGGTGGTAGTGGTAGCAACTGGAGCCTCGGTGGATAGATCTGGTCCAAGCGTGCTAGGAATAGCTGCATTACTGCCAGCAGTGGTTTGCATTTGGTCGTTCAGGTCCAGGTCAGAGTCTTCCTTCACGGTGGTTTGGGTCTCACTCATTGCGAATGCTGTGAGGGTGTCATTTGAGGCCGTCTTGCCAGGGGGTTGGGTTGTGCTTGTTGTAGCTTTGGTTTGTGTCTTGTTTAAAGAGGTTCCATCTGGTTCAGCTGTCAAAGGGATCAGCCTCCGCGTGGTGTGTGGTTCAGTCGTTACGGTTTTCTGTGTGGTAGTGGTCGGTCCAAATGTGAGACTTGTTTCTGTGGGTGCGTCAGTCCGTGACGCCGTTTCTGTGTCGTTAATAAACTTGTTCTCAGTTTTTATGGTGGGCTCAGCGTCTTTCGCTTTTGTCGACTGGCTGGTCTTCTTGGAGCCGCTGGAGGGATCTGTCGTCCTGGTTCGAGATGTTCTCGGACCTGGCTTCGTCCTGGGGCGAGGGACTCTGTGCTGAAGAAGATTCTCCTCAATGAAGAGGTTGATTGGGCCGTCGCCACTGAATCCATGATACTCAAAAACTGAAGAGGGAAAAGAAGTTGAGGTTACCACAAATGATCAAAGCTGATGGTATGCGGTGAATTAATGAACTGATGCAGTTTATTCTAGAAACTAATGGCAAACTTTCTCACAAATTCCCAAAAAATATTGCGAGAATAAAAATATTCAGAGCATAAATTTGCAGAAAATCACAACTGGTCAAAAGAAGAAGAAATGCTGTGTTTTCGGGTCTCCAATAATACAAAGAAAACATTCATATTAATGTTTAAGCTATGCAATATTCATGTTTTTACTTCAGTTAAGAAATCAAGCGTCTTGCCATGCTCTCCACCAGTCTTTCACATTACTCTTGGGTGTTTTACGCAACTCCTGAAACAAAAAAGCAAGGAGCTCTGCTTTGTTTGATGACTTGTGACCATCCATCTTCCTCTTGACAGGGAGGATTCAGGTTTGTCATCCATACTCTTAAAGCTGCCTGGGGGGGGATTGAACTTACAGTTCTCTCCTGGCTCTCCGTCATCAGCCACCATCGGCTCCGGCTCAGATTTATAGAAAGTCATTCCTCTGATGATCATTCCGTTGGGGCCGGTCTTCGACACCTGAGAAGACCCCTGGGTGGCCGCGTTCTTGGGACTCACCCGAGGGCTCACCTCAATGATTTCAACATCTGTGTCATCTGTGTGTATGAAGGACCGATTCTCCCTGATAAATTTCTCTTCATACTTTTCCTGTTAGTGGACAGACAGACAAACACAGCTTCTTTGAGGCAAAGATCATGACATCTGATTTCAGACTAAAAATCTGAAAACTTATTTCGTGCCATTTTAAAATATACTAACACATAAAGTGTTGCAGTAATCACTATTGCTCTATCACACTGAAACCACATTAATTATGTATTTGTTCACTCTGATACACCGTAATACAGAGCACGCTAGCTACGCTAGCCAGTTAGCTTAACACTAGCAAAACTAATTTCCAAACTGTCTAACTTTAATTGCTGAAAATAATTTTTAATGACATTACAGTGGTAGAATAAATACATTTAACATAGAGTATACTACTATTTCTAACCTCAACCCTAACATCATAAAAAAAAACAAGAAAGAATTATAGTTATTGTGAGTGACAGTTCTCGTGCTAAGTGACTTTGAGTATCTAGAAAAGCACTATATAAATCTTACCTATTATTATTATTAGTATTATTATTATTATTACATGAGCCTTATAGCAGTAGGCTAATATTCAGTGACTTGTGCCTTGCTAACCTGACCAGGCAAAAGCAAACAGAGGTTCCTCAGTTTTACAACATATATAAACTACAGCAATACTACAACTGGTATAGTATATGCAATTTTAAAATTTGAGTTATGTTCAAGTTACGGATTTCAATTGGCAGTGAGTGGTTGCCTGTCGCAGCATATTTTTTTTAATATCAATATATAATACCAATACATATATATTACAATTATAGCCCTGCATTTTATCATATCAGGAAGTACAACCATTACGTTGGCTGACATTAAACAAGCTTTGACTACACTACACCTCATTTAAAATCATCACCGAGTTGAACATTTTTCTAAGGATGTGTGTCTTTGTCATGCGAACTTCCACAGTTTATATTTATGTTCCAGCTGTGAGCATCTCTCCCATGTTGTGTATTTATTGTGGGACAGCAAGTAAGTAAATGACATTTGTGTAGCTATAATTTCACTACATTACAAAAAAAAAAAAAAAATCCCTCCATAAGTAACAAGTAAACACAAATTATGTCCCGTACCCTAACGTTATCTTATTTTAATGCATCTACAGAACCTGTGGTTATTTAGTAATTGCTATGTTATTATAGTACTGCACAGAAAGGACACCCATTTACTTTACCTCCACACTTACTGGCCCTATCAGTTAACCCGGTGATTTCTGCATCATGTCACACTTACGTCCGGATTTAGATAAACTGCTGCCCCGTTGACCTCACTGACTCTCTTCTTGTCCTCATGCTGGCGAGGAGTCGGAGGAGGAGGAGGAGAAGAAGGAGGAGGAGAAGAAGGAGGAGGAGAGCGGGTGGGTGGACTTTGAGTCACATCTGCCTGAAGAGGAGGGCTCAGCTGGGGCTTCACCTCATCCACAGTCTGGTTCAGAGAGACTACCTTCATGCAGTCATGATATGAAGAAATATGTACTGTCAGTGCACATCATTTAAAAGTTCAGTCCTCGTTAAGATGGAAAGGTCTTAGCACTCCTCCGTCCAACCGCCAATAAACCTAAAAACTGTCCCAAATGGAACATTTGATTTAAACCACTAAATCCAGAAGCCACTTGTACTTTTGTCAATGTGAACACACCTCACACCGCAGGTTTGTGCACACGTACATATTTGCATTCATCTACTGTACCTTTTCAATGTGGTCCATGCGATCCAGGAGCTTGCTGGTGATGGAGTGCAGCTTCAGTAGATCCATGCCATAGAAGGAGCCCTCCAGCAGCTCAAGAACAGTGGACAGCTAGAGGGATCGGGTAGATTCCGTCAAAATGGTTTGAAAATTCAAGACGTCATACATACAATAGGCCTAGAACATGCACACTCCGAATCTCTGGTCGTGAATTAAATGCGGGGTAGATGAAAAGTAATATCCAAGCCCACAGAGAGCCAGACCCTCTAGAAATCAAAAGTGATCCCAGCCCAGAAACCAACAGATGTGTTACAGATGATGCATGGACAGGATGTCACTTCACCTTGACATTCTCTTTCCCAGCCTCCCTAAGTTTTTGCAGCCTGAACTCTGCCTCGCATGGGTTGACCGCAGACGGAGGAGCGATGCACACGCACTTGCACTCTGGTCCAGACGTGATAGTCTCCACAGTGTAGAAGTCCTGCGCATTTGCATTTCCTTCTTCGATCCGCCGACAGGCGCTCCTGCTCAGGGGTCTGACAACACATTTACACCGACAGTCAGAGCCTTCCGAGAGGGCTTTCACTTTGTCATAATCACCCAGCAGCTACAAAGAGAGAAGGATGCACGTTTTTCCACAACGCTCGAACAGAAACGTTTGAATTCGTACGCACCAAAAGATGGTTTAACAACAAACGACGAAAAGGAGAAGGGACCCATAGCTTACCTTTGAGAGAATGCTGTCCTGTCCATGTATCTCCTCCTGCAGTCTGTCACTGTGTTCTGTCCCGTTTTTAGGTTCTGACCTGGGATCCGCACCCCAGATCTTTGGCGCTGCAGAGCACCGTGGAAAAAACGCACAGCACGTTACGATGACAATGCATAACTTATACATGTTGTGTGGCTCACAGAGCACTGAAACTCAAATGATATGATGCAACAATGGATGCTAAGCAGGCACAGCCTGTCACAAATTAATTTCAATGCCAAGAAAATTTCATAGCCTATTTTGGGCTCCGAAATCAGAGAGGTGTATCCAAAAGTGGAATCTGAAAGTTGAATTAACATTTATATCGCGACATCATCATATTCACTGTCACAGTTATCTTTGGCTAATTTAGAGCCGAGGAAAAAACGAGCACTGTGTTGTTGGAGCAGCCGGCATCTGCTGCTGGAGCAGGCTGACAGGAGGCGGACCTGAGGCGGATCTGAGGCGATCTGAGGCGGATCTGAGGAGACTGATGAGGAGGAGTTGAACAGCTTCTGAAGCTTTGACAAACATGGTGCAGCACAGTAAATACAGGTCAAATGTAGTTGTAATGAATTCAAATTACGCTGGAAGCTAGTCTCTTGTTTTACTCTAAGATTCAATGAGTAATTATCTAAAGCGTATTTGCAAATAAATACAAAGTAGGACCAGTAGCATCTTGTTGCACATGACTCAGACGACAGGAAGTGTCAGCTGTGGATTTGCTGCCCTCTGGCCGCAACAATGTTCACTCAAATAAAAAAAATGTAAAAAATCAACAAAAGTTGCAATAAAAATGTTTTAATTGTACTTTAAGGCACATTTCATGTATGCACTTTTCTTTAAAGTTCATCCAGTGGTGAAATGTAGCTACAGGTTCATAAAAAATCAACATGAGAAGTTGGCTTAAGGCACAAGGTGCCATGTAGGTTAAAAAACCGAAGAAATACAATTATCATTAAGATAATAATGCAGATTCCAAAAGAATAGTTATGCCTTGTGATTCTAGGGAAAAATCAGGTTTTAATTTAAATATTTTTTTTTTATATTAGCAGTATTTTACATAAAAATTCTACATACGATATACAACTTACTTAAAAACCAAATTAAATCACTTTCCATTTTGCAAACTGTCTAATCACAGACTAAAAGAATAAAGTGCATTTTTGTCAAATGTTTTCTAATGATGACTGTCCAGATATTTTTATAAAGTTCCAAAAACAATGCCTGAATCAGAAATGATGTAGTTGTCCTTGATGCCATCGTCTGTATTGAGCTCCATAATTAGTTTAGCAAACCTTTTGGATTTTGAAAGCTTCAGAATGACAAAAGGCCCGTCTTGAGAGATCTTATATACAGGTGACAGCAGTTCTTTGACAGAAGTTGAAGCAAGAGTAATGATTTCCATCCCTTAGCAGCCTTTATGTTCAATCCTTTCCTCTGCTGCCACAGGCAGGATGAGGTGAGAAATGCGGCTCCACAGTCCACCATACTTGTCGATGTCCATCTTATCAAAAGCAGTGGGGTGGCCATGTGAAAGGAACTTCTTCTGAAGGTGGTCATCCACCATCTCCTCCACCGCACTTAAACGAATCTTGGCAGGGATCTCCTGTTCCCCAAGCAGTACTGTGAAGATCAAAAAGGTTTTCTTATAGGCAGCGTTCTCGTGGTCACAGTAGCGATAGAAAATGAGAGTGGAGCCTGGAGGTAGCTCCTCAAAGCGATGAATGACAGCCACAGGTTTGTCTCCTTCAAAAGCTCCCTGCAACTGACTGTCAATGTCCAGCTTAACCTGGTCACTGTCCTGACTGGCTTTGCTGGCCCCGTCGATGTTGAGAACAGAGCCGTTAAGGGCAGAAGAGAAGGCAGAGGCCAGGCCCTTTGCTAAGCACTGCAATGTCCTCTCAGCTTTGAGGCCTGCGGTCAGGATCAGACTGACTGGTTCTGTGGGATGGGCTGTCTGGAAATGCCTCTGCAGGTGGATCTTGCCTCTATTCCACAGCTCGAGCCTCTGGTTGGGGAACTGAGTCATTACTTTTTTCATTTCCCTGAGGAAGACGTCTATTTGCCGCACATCTTGTTTCTGAGGCGGAGACTCAGGTTGCAGGAGTTGTTGCACCAGAATGGCAACAAGGATAACTGTAACGATTGGGATCCAGTATCTTCTATATCCTGCAGAGAGGATGCACACGTTGTTTCAACCAGGCTTTTCGATTATTAGTCACTTATCAAAAAATGTACCACCAACAACACACATTGCTAGAAAGAAATTTTAGATTTTGTTTTAGATTTTGGCTGAACTGTGAGTTAAATAACTTCATGAATCACAAAAAGACACGATGAAAAAATATATATAACAGAACAAAAGAAATTACAAGACTACCTTCAAGATTTTCAGCAACCTCTGGAACAGCAGGTTTTGCCTCCTCCTGAGTAATACGGCCAATGTTTTCAATAACTTTGTTTGGGGATGTTGTGCTGTTGTTCGAATCCTTTTGTTTCTCAGATGTTGAAATATTCTCCAGGCCTCCTTCATCTTCTGATCAATTAGAAAAAACAGAACAAAGTAAAAATTAATAAAATGATAAAATGACTCCTCTGGAAAAACAACAACAAACAAAACACTGATCTGAAAAAGCAACACTGCTATGGTAGGGCATTATTTTCTCAGAGAAACAGAACATTATATCAGGACACATACCCTCTCCAGTGTCCTCCATCTCAGGGGAATCTTCATTAACTCCAGAGGGTGGTCCATCTGCTTGGTCACCCTGGGTTGGTGAACTTGTTGTTTCAGGTGCTTTGACACCAGTGTCATCTTCATCTAAAATAAAAGTCAATAACAGTTATTCAGTCTTTCCTTATTGCAGTAAAAGTGGTTAAGACATGTACAATAATCAAACTGAGACAATCGATGCTCAAGTCCTTCGCAGGCTTTCCTGAAACAAGTTACTGGAATATAACAGCTCTGGATCATGAAAACTTGCAGAATAACATAAGATTACTTTTAAGACCTAAAAAGGGGACCCTCACCAGAATCCTTGTTAGCTGTCATTGGTGACTTCTCATTTGGTATCTTTCTGTTGTTATCACCACTAGCCCCTTCTTCAGGAGAAGGGCTGTTTTCCTGCACATTCAGGACGATGGTTCCCTCTGGACTTTCAGAGGATCCTTCTGTAGGAGGCACCATGTCCTCAGCTGAATTGCTGCCTAAAGCCACAAAGAGAAATAAAGTGTCATTTAAATTATAGTTCAGATTGACATGTGATAAAACCATCCACCTTTTCCCCTTTATCTAATAACTTCAATAAATACAATATCCCAATCTATTTTTTAGATGCGTCCACACATCTCTATAGGAAGGTTTGTCTGTCGGTCGGTCCTCATCTGTTTTCTGTCCAGTGTCAATTGTGAACAAATTTCACAACGTTTAAAATGTGGTATCTCAGCAACAGCTTGACAGATTGGCTTAAAATCTGATACAAACGTTCACTTGGATTCGAGGGTGAACTCGAAAGATTTTGATGGCCAAATATCAGAGGTCAAGGTCACTGTGGCCTCATGCCTGTCAACAAACATTCACTTGTTTAGTTTATGAGGGCTCCTTTTGGTAACACATTACAAAATACGACAAAAAGACCTGTTGACAGTAGGATACTTTGTGTAGAGCACGGGAAGACACCTCCAACAAACACAGATGATTATTAATGACGTTTTCAACACCTCCTAAAGGTGGGGGCAGTGATTACGTCGCACATTATTATATTTTTTCCATGTCATGAGTACTTTCACACCGAATGTGAATATTACGCTGCAATAAATCAGCATTTTATTTTTACGGAACATGACGGATTTTTCCTAGCTTTAGCAGTGCAAATAAAGGCATCAACTAATTATTTGTGTGAAACAGATAATCATGTGACAACAACGATGGACCTGTTGACTTCTAGCCACAGTGTTTTGTATGAAACACACAAATGATAAAGATAATGAAGTGAAGGATGTGTGGAGCAGCATCGCCAAACAACTGGACTATCAGGATAGTGAGGAGTTTTTCCAACGTGAACATGGAGCTAAAAATACTGATCTCTTCTCCATGTTTACAGCTGTGACTGCAGAGCTCCCTGTGCTCCTATTGGTCAGCATCATAGCAGCATCTGAACCCATCATGGGAAATTCAAACATGCTAGACTTTGAGTGTTTCTCAAAGTCAAGGATCCTTCCTTGGTAGTCACTTCCTTCCAAGTCACTTTCTTTGTAGGCTAGATAAAGAGTCCTTCCAACTGATCAATGCATTCATGAATGGAACAGTCTAGCAAGAGTGCAGAAAACGTCCCACCCCTCAGTTTAGTAACACATTGACACAGCAGTAGTATTTAGTAAATAAATAATAAATACATTTGTACGGACAATAATAAAGGCGAAGCAGCATTTATACGTTCTGCTGCAAGATGAAACAAACTTAGCTTCACCCCAAATGTAGATATTTTTAAATCCAGTTAGTCATTTCTCTTTTCATGTGCCTAAGATTGAATTCTTAACTAATTCTTCTTACACTGCATGACTTACTTGTATTTAATTCTGGAGTACTGTACCTTCTTTTAATCATTTCAATGTATTCTGTGCTCTCTTTTCTCAATATGTCTTATTACATTGGCTTTGTGTATGAAATGCATTATATAATGTAAATAAACTTGCCTCACCTCGCCTAATAAGATGGCCTAACTGTATCTTATTAGGCACTTGCTTTGCCAGCGACCTGCTCTTTATTCTTCTTCGTTGAGGTTTTATTTACGGTTGTGGTCAGCAGAGAAGATCCAAAGAAGCATCATTGAAAATTCTCCAAAGGAAGGACTGAGTCCTTGAAAGGATCCTGGAGATTTCAACAGTCCTCCAGTGAAATCTGATAATGCAGCTTTATGTAAATGAATCCTTGAAGGATTCTTCCTTGACTTTGAGAAACACCCTTTATGCCAGGACGTTGTGAAGCATCTCGTCCACCACGACAACCACGGCACACAAGACGAAATAAAATGATTGATTGTCGTGCCCGACCCCCTTCGTCGTTCCAACATGACCCGATGCCCTATGCCAGCCAGATCAGGCTGGTTTCATGTAGCCTGACCGCAGCCTAACTTTAGCAGCACAACAGGATCAAGGATGGAATTTCAGCTCCAAGCTGAGTTTGTGAGTCTGAAACGAAGACCCATGCACACTCATAGGAAGGCCTCCCCCTCTTTGTTTTTCTGTCTGAGACAAAGGACTGGATTCTGTCACTGAGAGAGATGGATTCATGACAGTCTACTTATTATTATATATATTATTACATATTAAATGTTTCCTCAAGTAACTCAGGACAGCTCTTTATGTCTAATAAAAATCCTATGGAATGACAATTATGTATGAAAAATCACTTCAACGCCTTCTGTTATGAACAAATAAAGAGAAGCCTCCTAAGTATGAATGTCTGTGAAAGATTATGCTGAAGAACATTAAACACAGATGTGATGGAAATTAATTAATTAATCATATACTACCTTGAACATCGACTGGATTTGTGTCATTGTCTTGGTGGTTTTTATTCTCTTTGTCTGTGGATGCAGATGATGAAGTAGAATCTTGTGATTGAGAGACAAGAGAGCAGATTAGACAAATGCAGAAACACATTTGATCAACGACTTCATCAATGCATTACTTGATTAGTTTACCTTCTGAGTGTTGCTGCTCTGCATTCAGAGGAGTTTCAGACTGCCCCCCCTGTTTGTTTTCCAAAGGTGTAGATTGTACTTCTTTCTTCTCGTCTGATTTAAAGTAAATAATGACATTACATGTAAAGTTCAACCACTTCTGTAATTATTTTGTAAATACAGTATCAGACCACTGTCCCCCGTCATTGATAATTCAGTACCTGCTGTCTGCTGGTGGGTATCTGTGCCTTGATCTGCCATGTCTTTGGGTGACGGCGATTCACTCAAGATGGTAAATTGGATATTTCATAGCTGCATAAAAACAAGAACATTTGTTGGTTTTTAGTGTTCAGTCATAAGTACATTGATTAGCTTTGGTTACGTATACTCCCGTCACATGTTCAAAGTCCAAGTTCACGTTGTACAATAAATGCACTTGTGATTTACAGCTCAGCAGGGACGGGGTAAAAAGACCACTGCAATTAACAATTATTTAAACATAATATGCGCGAATAAATCATTCTATAACCGCTTAAACCGATTTGGCGGCTAACTAACATATAAAGATTGAACTAGCCCACACGCAGTTTAACTACCGTTAGCTAATGTTAGCTAATTTATTAGCGAGTTACTAAGGCTGCTACAGAAAACTAATGACATACATTCCCAAGTAAAGTGTTGGTTAGCAAAGTAGCTAATGGGTTGAAGGTATAATCTGTATACGTATATAATAATGATAATAACAATAATAATAAATGGCTAGCTGAAGCACAAGCTAACGAAGCTAACCAGAGGGTTGACGTCCCCAGTGTAGCCTACAGTTAGCATGGCTAATGCAGGCTGTAGTTTACACGAATACTCATTGTAACACTTAAATATCATATGTATACATATATAAGTGGTTGCTTCTATTACACTTGCTGATTCTTACCAAATGTGTCATCGATTACATCCCAGCGAAGTATGACCAATACGTCAATACGCTTACACGTCCCTATAGTTTCGATTTGGATACGTGCTCAGATCATGGATATACTATCAACATTCTCGCGGAACTTTCAGCACTGCCTGCGTTTCTACGGAGATAACGATAACGGTAGAACTCATTTCCGGATCTCAACGGCGTCCTGTCACAAAATGTTTCCCCTCAGAATAAATACAGGGAAGTCCATTACAAGTCTGAACACGATGTTTCGTAGTGTTTAATTCATGGTTTTAGCATCGTGCTGTTGGGTTGTAATCACAAATGGATACCGAGGACTCTCAAAATAAGGTTGGTCGCCAGTTGAGACGATCTATAAGGCAGTCGTCGTCAGTTAACTCTAAAGGTGAGTAAACGGTAGCTATATTATTGCTAGCTAGCGGTCGGCGCTTGCATTAGCCATTAACTAGTTGCGAAAAACAAAATATCAAAATATGCTAGAATAACTACTTAAACTTAACGGCTAAGTTTGGTGTTCTTAAAATTTTTTATTATGTTTACACCGTGGTTGAGGACATTTCTCATTAACTATGTTACCGTAAATCCTTTCGGTTTCTTTTTTAGCCCTGAGCTGTGAGCCGACTCCCAGAGGTCCTCTGAAGAGAACCAGGAAGAAACCATTAGAAAATAAAGCTCCGGTCGCAGCTACCAATGGCTCAAAGGATGTGGAGAATGACTCGGAGGATGGAGGTGGGGATGCTTCCGTTAACAGTGTTTTGCCTAGTTAAACAGTTAGCCTCCAGACAGCTTCACTGACAGAAATGAACTGTGTCCCTTTAAACACAGAGTCCCCGAGCAAGAAGCCCCGAACGCATCTTAACGGCGGTGGTGACGACAATGAAATGGATATCCAGGAATCACCTGAAAGTCTGGAGAAAACTGAAGAGCTGGAAATGGATGTTGACCGGGAACCCATTAATCCCTCTCACCAAACACAAATATGCAGTGGTTAGACCTACAACCAATTTTATGCTGTCAGGTTTTTAGTTTTCCATAGCCTGTGTCTTACTGTTTTATTTATTACCACAGTCATATCTAATTTAGATTTCTACTTTTAGAGGGTTTTGTATGTAAATGATTTTTCTTTGTGTGAAACAGGTGCTGCTGGAGATGTGAAATTACACGCCCATGCAGCGCTTGGTGAAACCTACCAATTCAGTCATGCTGTAAATTCAGACTTCTTGAAAACTCAAAGAGGTAGGGCAGCACTATTGCCTTATTCTGTATGAAAATGATGAATGTACATTAACATAGCTGTGTCCAAAACCCCACACTCGTTGACTACTCCCCACATAATAAACACTAAAGAAATCGCTCATAGTGAGCAGTAAATTGAGATTCTGGACACTTTTGATTAAATGTATCATTATAGCTGTAAAACGTGGTGCTTTGCTTTATAGGATCGTTAACCGAAGTAGCATATATGCCATGGAT
This sequence comes from Coranthus polyacanthus, assembly GCA_037367275.1. Taxonomy (NCBI): domain Eukaryota; kingdom Metazoa; phylum Chordata; class Actinopteri; order Kurtiformes; family Apogonidae; genus Coranthus; species Coranthus polyacanthus. Next base: position 20,324,428 of record JAPQRN010000019.1, on the reverse strand, counting down.
GCTACTTTTTTCCCTCTGTTGTTGAATTTTTGAGGGCCCTATTTAGTGGGTAATTTTCTACCATCAGCATTCAGACACTGAAATAGCATGGTGGACAATAAATATACTGCACCGTAGTAAATAGGAAGTGATTTTGGACACAGCCTTACAGTTGACTCATTGTGACCTGTTTGTTTACAGGTAAACAATCAAAGAAAGAACCAATACTTCCCCCAAAATCTGCTGCTCAAAGTAGACCATCAGAGAGCAGACATGATGCACACGCAACAAATCGCACCAGCATGGAAGGGTACAGGAGGAAGATGGAGGAAAAGATTCCTGGTATTGTAGACATTTATAGTTTGCCAAATTTTAGTCAAGAATGTTGCATTGCAAAGATGTTCGCTCAGTGAATATATTCAGAACAATTTATGGAATTAAAAAACAAAAGATGTTTGTGGCAATTTTATGTTGTTGATTAAAATGTATCTGGGTTGATAACATTCACATTAACCAAGCTAAGTTTAGAATTTCATATATTAACCAATTCTGTCTCATGTTTAGATAAACTGAAAGTTAATCACTATGTCCCAAGGGTGTATGAGGCATCCCAAACAACACAACGGCGTGTGAACCATCTACCACCAAAAACATTTGTCCCGGTCAAAAAACAAGGTATTGTAATGTAGGGTTGAGCGATAAACAATGATAATCACATTTTCTTCTTCTGTCTTTTGGGTTTTTTGTTTACATTTTCAGCTAAAACACTTTACATGTAGCTGGAATATTTTGTCATGATTGTAATGAGATATTCTCATTTAGAAGGAAAAAGGAAAACTGCTGTTGCTCCACAAAGCTCAGGAGGTTTCTTGAAGGGTAAGTTACAGTCATTTTTATAACATAATCTTTACACCCAGCACTCCTTACAATACAAAATTTGCTATATTCGCATATGTTCTTTTGTCCTTCTAGGATTCTTGTGGTGTTTGTGGCAGTTGATTCTCTTGGTGCTGATCAGCTCAGGTGTTTTTCTGGCATACAAGAACTTCCCTGTTCTCCAGAGGACTAGAGATGGTGCAGGGCACCCATCCCAATCTGTGAACTCAGGGATGTTTGTAGATAAGTTGTCACTTCTAGAGGCTCAGTTCCCCAGTCAGCGCCCTGAGCTGTGGAAGAGAAGCAAAATCCACCTGCAGAAGCACCTGGAGACGACCCGGCCCACGGAGCCAGTCAGTCTGATCCTGACGGCAGGCCGCAGGGCTGAGAGAACACTGCACTGCTTGGCTCGCAGCCTGGCATCCGCCTTCTCTTCTGCCCTCAACGCCTCCGTCCTTCACATCGACGGAGTCAGCAAAGCCAGCCAGGACAGCGATGAGGTGAAGCTGGACATCGACAGCCAGCTGAGGGCAGCCTTCGAAGGAGACAAACCTGTAGCTGTCATTCACCGCTTTGAAGAGCTGCCTCCTGGCTCCACCATCATTTTTTACCGCTACTGTGACCATGAGAACGCTGCATACAAGCGGGTGTTCTTGTTGTTTACTGTGTTGCTCCCTCAGGATGAGGTCGGGGGTCAACTAAATCTAAAGGAGGTGGAGGAAATAGTGCAGGACTATGTCAAGGAGAGGCTGGTGAGTAATGAAACTGCCTTTAATAAGATGGACAATGATAAGTATGGTGGACTGTGGAGCCGTATTTCCCATCTAATCTTACCTGTGGCATCTGAAAAAGAAGTCGAGCAGAGAGGATGCTGATGAACCAAGATGGCATCCAAAGGCGAAGTCTGAAAACAACATCGGGCCAGACTTTTGGCTCTGTATGAACTCTGACAGAGCTGAGATTCTACTCAAGTTGCAGTTTTTATGATTCATCTTAACTGCTCATTTCAATGGATTATAGTTATCCAGAATTAAATTGGCTGAAAAATATTTACAGCACAAACTGTAAAGTTGTAACAAAGAAGTAATTTTACATGCACAAAATATTCATTTTTTTGCCCTTATTCCGAAAAAGACAAGGTTCCTAACAAGTTGTTTAAATGGCTAATGAACATGAATATTCCACTAATATTCCTGTTTACTTACCACTGTGCACGCTCCGATTACACATAGGGTTTTTCCATTGGTGGCAGATGTTCCACTAACACCTTCTTGAAAAGATCAGCTTTTTTTTGCTCATATCCAAAAACCTGCTGATATCCTCTTTCATGATGTTTTAAATGTAGGTCTTTCTTTCTTTCTTTGGAGCATCCATCTCTACCAGAGAGAATCTTTGTCTCTACTCCAGCTGACCATAAACCAGGGCCATGTGTCAAACATATTCTGAATGCGTAGTATACATATCCACAGAGTCTTCATAAACCAGATTAATATCAGCATATCCCACATGTCTTAGTTGAAAAAAGCTCCATTTGGAAAAGGCTTAATTCAGAATATCCAAACAGAATAGGCTGTTTACGTGGTACACATCACCTGTCAAATTCAGAATAATAGTGGAATATTAGTGTACATGTAAAGATACTCAGTGTCCTTACATTATCATTCCTCTTCCAAGGTAAGTAATCTGCATATTTTAATGCAGCTTTGGCATAAAACATAAACCACTGGTAAGATTTGTTTTCTTGTATCATCCAGTTTGTTCAGCAGCTTTTTAATCTACATTTCTTGTCTAATTAATAACCCTTCTAAGTTTTCCATCTTAGAAGGGTTCTTGGCGAATGACCTTCTTTGAAACAAACTCTCTTGTTTCTTGACTCCTCTGTGGACCTTTTTTTTTTTTTCGGTGGAGATTCTCATTCCTTATTTTGTATTAAATCTACCTGATGACTGATGGCTCATTTTATGTTTCTCTTCAGATGTCCCGATTGCGAAGTATCACTTCATTAAATTCTCACATACTATTAGTTTGGTTTTGCACTAAAGTGTTTGATTTTGCTGTAATTAACCAATGTATTTAGAGCGCTACCTTTTTAAAAATATTTTTTTATATTTCTTGTTTGCTGTCTATGTGAATATTTGTGATATATTCTCTTTTTTTATATATATATATATTGGTTATAAAAAGATTTGTTTATGTAATGGTTTTCACAGAATGCTCTTACAACGTTGTCATCTTGATAACATGTTAATGATTTGAATTTGTAAAAAAAAAAAAAAAAAAAAAAATGACCTACATTTTCTCGGCAAGTCACAAAACGTGCCTTAAAGCGTCATCTAGAAAAGATAAGACTGTATATATATAGTGTACTGAAGCACTCTTAAATCATTTGATGCTGTATCAAACAAAGTT
>JAPQRN010000019.1:20282108-20296379 GCA_037367275.1 Coranthus polyacanthus | reverse complement strand
TGGACTGAAATTTTAAGAGCATGAAATAAAAAGTAGTTTTGTTTAAAATAATGCCTGTACTTGCTTCAGCTGAAGACATCTCTGGGAAAGGGACGGGCTTTCATCCGCTACTCCCTCGTACACCAGCGTCTGGCTGACACTCTGCAACAGTGCCTGATGAACCAGAGAGTGACCAGGTAAAAGTTTGACAGCCTAATAGAGCTTTAATTCTATTCAAAGAACAAACTCTGCTTTTTAGGCATTTTAGACATTTGGTGGTTTTTCAATTAATGTTCAAGTAAATTAGAAGCACCTATTTTGGTGTGAATCAAATATACAAGAAATAGGCTGAACAGGTGTGTATGTAATTTCCTAATTTCTCTTTCAAAGCCCCAATGCTCCATTGTGGTGTTTAAGTTCGTAATTTCCCTTGTCTTAGTCTTCAAGTTCCTCTATTTCACATTTTTGAGCAATACAAACATTTAGTAAATGATTTCAATTCATTATTAAATACAATAGTTCTCACCAGATGTGATTGTTTATTCATTTAGTTACAATAACTCGATAACATTATAGTTCCTTTTTTGGGCTCATGTGCAAACACATAATGAATGGCAAATAGAAGAATTACACCTCTTGTTTGTCTGATCGTCCTAATATGAGATACAATTGTCTTTATAACCACTATTATTGTCATATTTCTTTCCACAGTGACTGGTACTATGCAAGAAGCCCCTTTTTGAAGCCCCACCTTAGTGTGGATATTGTCAATCACCTGTATGAGCTCAATGAGGTCCAGTTTGACGTGGCTTCCAGAGGACATGACCTTGATGCCTCCTGGCCCACTTTTGCAAGGTAAAAAAAAAAAACAACCATATCTTGAAGATAATATTTAGGCCACATTTGAAGTATGAAAAATAAAATAAGAAACTAGAAATGATCACAGAAATGCGTGCAAATGCAGCTGTTCTTTGCACTGGTTTATTTGTTGTAATTAGCAGGATATTTGACCTTTATGTGATCAACAGGAGGACACTGGGAAGTGCAAACTCACCTGGCCACATGTGGAAACCACCTAGTCGCAGTTCCAGCATTAATAGTTTGGCCAGCACCTACTCCCAGGTAAGTGACATACCACAGATTGAAACCACAAACTCATATACTCTAACTACTGACCGGGTATGCTAAACCACAACATACACACTTGCAAATAGCCACAAATGGTTATCTACATTAGACACAGCAAAAATTAAGGCCTGTGTTTGTGGTTTGCTAAACACTGGCACTGAAATGAAACACCTCTAATTAAATACCTCACTTATAAATTGGAGCTGGAACACTATAAATAGGATTCAGTTGCTCATTGGTGTGGACAACAATGGAGGTTAATTTTGGAGAGCCTTAGCACAAGAGGTTTTTGAGGAAGAGGAGTACAAGGGCTGAGTGTATCAGTATTAACAATAAACAAAAAAAGTGTGTACTTTTTGAAAAGATGTAGAATATTTTGTGTTTTGCGTATATGTTTTTGGTTTTCATGTGTAGAGTTTTGACAAAGGGCCTAGTTTCAGAAGCTGTTTTACCAAGCTTGAAAGAACTCTAATAACATTTTCATTATATATATATATATATATATTATTACTATAATTTTTTCACATTTTCAAAGTTTCTTCCTCTGTGTCTGACTTTTACTCTGGTTTGTCTTGAATTTATCCAGCAAGCACCTGAGTTCCCTTCTAGCCCCGACTACAGTCAGGGTCTGCTGAATGATCTCAATGAGTCTCTGCCCCCATGCAGTGAAGATGTTAGCACAATTGAAGACCTCCGCCTGGAGCTGGACCAGTCTGAGCTGAAGCATCGGGAGCTCCTAGATAAGATGCAGCAACTGGGTGAGGAGGCTGCTGAGCTCAGGGGGGTTGTTGTGGAGCTCCAGAGGCAGCTGGATGTGTCACTTGCTGCGCAGGAAGAGCAACAAGGATTGGTAGGAGAACTCAAGGCACTGCATGGCAGAGAGGAGGCCCTATCCAGAGAGGTGGAGGCACTCAGGACCGGAGAAAAAGCCAGGGAAGCTGAACATCGGCTGCTCCAGGAGAAGTTGACAGTAGCTGAGGGAAAAAACATTGAGCTTCTGGCCAAGTTGGATGGGATTTTGAATGAGAAGGGCCAACAGGCAGCCAGCTACTTTGATTCAGCACAAAAGATACATGAGTTGCTGGACAAATTGAAAGAGGCAGATAAAGGGAAGATGGAAGCTGTAGCTGAGGTGGAAGAGAAGAAGAGACAGGCAGAAAGGCTGGAGGAGGAGCTGAGAGTCAAGGAGGCAGCTGCAAAAGATGGTGAAACCAAACTCGGATCACTAGTTACATCTGCAGCTGAGGAGAAGGCCAAGCTGGAGATTCAAGTGGAAGAACATCGGAGTGCTCTGGATAAGCTGCAGGGAGCCTTGACTTTAAGAGAGAAGGAGGCCAGCAATCTACAAAGGCAACTGCAGGACCTCCTAAGATGTCTAGAGGAAAGGGAGATGGAGTTGGAGGAGGTAAAGAGGAGGGCGCAAGAGGAAAAAGATGAAATGCAGAAGAATGTTGCTGGCTTAAAAGAGTCTTTAGGAGGAGAAGTCATTGCCATTAAAGAGCAGCTTGAGAGAAAGGAGGCAGAGCTAACCTCCAGCTGCAAGACAGCAAAAGAGCTACAAACCAAGAACCAAGGCCTGACCGCAGAGAGGGACAAACTAACCACTAACCTTACTGAGTTGGAGGACAATGTCAAAGAACAGGCGATGAAAATTGAAGACTACAAGGTACAGTGTGGCAGTCTAATGGAATTAAATGAGAAGCTGCTGAGCACAGTGAAGAGAAACGAGGAGCTGAAGAAGGAGATGATGGAAAACAGAGCAGTGCTGGAGACTGAATTAGCAGCTTTAAGGGCCTCTGAGAAGCAACTTCGAGGCCTGCTGGATGATACAAAGATGACAGTGGATGAAAAAGAGACAAGGTTGCGTGAAGAGAATCGTAAACTGGATGAGAGTCTGCAGCGAGCAGCAATGGCCGCAAAGCTCGCAGAGGCCACAGCGAAGCGACTCGAGCAGGAGAACCAGAGTCTGAGAGAGGAGCAAGACACTGTAAAAGCCGCCCTTAGCCGCATGCAAGCCGACCTGAAGAGTGTACATGGGCAAATCGGAGAGTTGGAGAAGAACTTGGGAGCCTCACGCAAGAATGAGCAAAGCCTTCAAGATCAGCTCCAAACCAAGGAGTCGCAGATAGAGAGCAAAGAGAAGAGCATTACTGAACTCCTGTCGAAGTTAAAAGACCTGGAGGCCAAGGAGAAGGAACTTGAGAAAGCCATGGCTGACACAGAAGCAACCTGTGCCAGACAGACAGAAGTGATTGAACGGGTTACCTCTGAGAAACAGGTGATGGAAAGATCTCAGCTAGAGAGGAGCTCAGCCCAAGTCAAGGAGAACCAGGAAGTGGCTGGTAAACTGATGGTGGTCGAGGGCCAGTTGGAGGTGAGCATGAAAGAAGTAGCCAGGCTCCAGGCAGATATCCTGGACCTCAGGGTGCAGGTACAGAGATCTGAGGAGGAAAAACTAAAGTCCCAAGCACAGCTAGAGGTGACAGAGGCCCAGAGAGACGAGCTCAGGACTCTGACTGAGCAGCTTAAAGCCCAAACTGAGGCACTAAATCAGAAGCACGTAACAGAGCTTGTGGAGTGCACAAAGAAAGAAGAGGCACTAGTCGTACAGCGTGACAGAGAAGTAGCTGCCAGTGCAGAGTTGGCCATCTCTCTGACTGCTGTTCGGGAAGAGCTGTCCACCCTTAAGGCAGAAAATAACCGACTGAGCATTGAAAACGGCGAGACACGTGAGGGTCTGCACAGGGCGAACACAGAGATGGCAGAGCTGGGGATGACAATCTGTAAGCTGAGCGCTGAAAAGGAAGAGGCCAGAGAGCATTGGGCAGGGGACGCTACTAGGATTGGGGCGCTGGAGAAAGAGGCAAAAGGTCTTGAACAGTGCATGACAGAACTACAGCTGGAGAATAAAAAACTAAGAGAGGAGCTGGCACGGATGGAGAAACTTCCAGGGAATATGATGGAGCTGCAGGAGCAGTTGGAAAAGGCCAACAACCAAGTGCAGAGTCTCAAAAATTCAAGCAGAGAGGAGATGGATGCCGTTAAGTTCCAGATGAGCTCAGAGAACATGAATCATCAAGTCCAGATAAAGGTGAGCAAGACAGAACCTGTTAATCATCCATCCAAGATCTTTTTTTTCCCTACAGCTTTGCAGATTTTGTGTCAGTTTCTCCCATGGTCACATAAAAACTAAGTAGAAGTAGACCTCAGGGTTTTCCTTAGGTTTGTGGAGGGTTTTTATTTGCCTAAAGACAATGCGGTTTTGCATCATTTTGGATATATATTATTACAGTCCTTAGAAAATAGCTCATTAGCTTAATAGTTTTGAAGTTGAATTTGAAGTGAATGTGAAAATAACCAACGATTAGAGAGCAATTTCCATACAATAATTAACAAAAGTTTACATTTCTGTTCATTTTTGTTATTGTGTTACTTTCATTTTTCAGAATGCGAATGAACAGCTGGACAAGGTGACAACCCAGCTGCAGGAGGAGCTGAAGAACGTTTCCGACTTACAGGCCAAAGTTTCTGAGCTTGAGGTCTGTAGTTTCTGGTTGTGTGATTTAGACAAATAAACTACATAGCACTATTTATTAACAGCAGATTAGTGATTTTATCTTTCACTTTTCTGAAGATAATGTAACACGTTGATTGCTAGAGCAGTTTTCTTTCATTGTGGATGCAAGAGCAGATGCAAAATAACCACTTTTGTCCAATTATTAACTCAATGAAAGTGCTTTGAGATGTAATGTTTATGTAAACAGGTATTGATTTTGTGATTTCACTCAGAGGTTTGGCTGCACTGCTCCAAAATATTGCTTATTGCAGTTTTCTGAATATACAGTGGCACTGAATGTAATTTATCCGCTGGTGTTTCACTGAACTGAGAAGAATTTAACAGTTGAAGAACAATGACTGAAAGTATTAGTACTAGTACTAGTGTCGTCTTTACTTTTGAGATCCTCTGGTCGACCTCGGGTCATAAACGGGTCGTACTGAGGGTGTTAGATCTTGTACTGTGATGTAGAGGTATTGATCTCTTTGATGTGCAGGTGCGAGACGTATAGTGTGAGAAAATGTTTGATGTTTACATTGTTATGGAATAACATTGTAAACATCAAATGTGTGCGGTGTAGTAGCATATGTGCTCAAATAGAAAATAGGCTAAGGCCATTGAGTTTCAGGTAGAAAAAATGACACAAATTTTTTAAACGGGTCAATTTGACCCAAATACCATACAAGGGTTAAAATATTTGTACTGATGGATATTGTGTATTTTTTGTGTTCTTCTTTAAAGGCTGTGAATGAGCAGTATTTGCAGTTAACTGGTGAGAAAGACGCTCACATCACAAAGACAGAAACCGCTATTCGTGAGAATGAGAGCGAGATTCAGCATCTACGACATGCAACAAGCAGGTCCGTGCACAACTAGAGATATCATAGCTGTGAATGCCATCTTATGAAATTAAAAAAATAAGCTGCTGACATGTTTATCTTTGATTTACTTTCTTCAGTGCTAAAGATGCACACTTGGCTGCGCAAAACATCTGTGACGAATTGAGGCAGAAACTGAGCACAGCAGAAGCTGAAAAGCAAAGCCAGTACCTGACGATGTCCGCAGAGATCGATGACCTCAACAGAACCAAAAGCACCCTGGAAGAACGGCTCATCGAGCTTATAAGGTATGACATGTCTCTGTTAAAGGTAGTGAAGTGTTTCTAAGGCTGTTGCTTGCAACAAATAGAGATATATAATAACTAAAACAGTTAAAGTTCATTGTCCCCTTTGGCATTTCTGCCTAGTCAGTGTAAGTTTTGTTGCCTGCTCATTGATAGTCCCACTGAGGAGTGTGTGTTTTAAATTGGTTCTTTCATTATGAGATGTTCTCTACTTAATGGCAATGTTGGAAAATTAGGTCAGGGGAGCAGACGGTTTGAGGGGGTGTTTCTTTGAAAGGTGAGATTTAATGAGAACACATCTGAAAGAAAGACTTTGACAGAGAACAGTACAGCTGACAGAATGTCATGAGAGGACAAGTGTGTCAAGAGAGACACTTCTATTCTTTACTCTTCTATACTACATTCACCAACCATGGTCGTCTAACTATCTCACAAAGCTTTCATACTCTACAAAGGATTACATACAAACACAGTGATTCATTTAACTCCCTTGGGATGTGCCCACCTGATTTCAGTGATTTATTTCCCTCTTATTGTGCTCACCTCCATTGGTTTTCTCTGCATCCTTTGTCGAAACGGAGCTACTTCTCAACAATAGGTCGTATGTAGAGGGTCTGCATCAGTATTAAAAGACAAGTCCTCAAACCCTCAAGTGGAAACATATGAGCCTCAAGCTGCGTGAAGGCTTTTTTGAAGTTTATTACATTTTTTTTTCATATATAAAAATAGAAATTTTCGCTACCTGCTGATTTCCATCTGCAGTCCCTGGGAAGGAAGGTAGAGAGAGTAATACGGTGCATACATTTTAGTTGATGACTAATTGTCCTAGAAATAGCTGATGATACAATTTTCTGGTCATTTTATGTCAAGAGTACAGTACAGGCCTAACAACAGTTTATGTACACAATTTCAATACACCTCATGAGGAAAAAGAGCCATTTATTGATATTAAAATTGCATTTCTTTTCGCTTTTTAGGCTTCATAAATAAACATTGCACAGGACACATTTGACATAAATAATTTAAATATACCAAGACTATTGCTGAAGTACACAAAGAAAGAACTGACATGGAAATGATGTGGAAATAGCTGTGTTTATATAGCTGAATGGAAATGACACCATTATGGAAAGTAATTGCGGTTAGTGCCAGTAATTGAGATATGGAGATTATGGAATAAGTGTGACAGGCCTAATGGTAGTAGAAGTGAAGTCACCACGTAGTCTTACAACAAAGCCTGTGTCCATCTGCCAGTGAAAGAGCTTTGAATGAGGAGCGTAGCACCTTTTTACTTCCAACAGTAGAAAAATTTTAACATAAAATAAGTAACATTTATCCAGTTTTTGAAAATTAACTCTTGTGAAGACTTTAATCTACGACTACACCAAACGACGCTAAACCTTCAAGCTTTTTTTATTTTTGTACATTACAGGGACAAAGACGCTCTGTGGCAAAAGACGGACGCTCTGGAGTTTGAGCAGAAACTGCGAGCAGAAGAACGCTGGTGGCTGGTTGATAACGAGGCCACTCACTGCCTCGGCTGCCAGGGCCAGTTCACCTGGTGGCTCCGTAGACATCACTGCAGGTGGGCTTTAGCACCCATTGCAGATTACTGTACAGTCTTTTCAAATCTGTACCTTGCCTTTTTTTTTTTATTTCAGACATTTGTGTTCTCAGCAAGCAAGAAACTAAAAACAATGTCTTATATTAATGAAAACTAATATGTTCTTCGATCCATTCTCTAGACTTTGTGGTCGCATCTTCTGCTACTACTGCAGCAATAACTTTGTGATGACCAAGCAGAGTGGAAAGAAAGAGCGTTGTTGCCGGGACTGTTACACCCAACACAGTGCAGTGGTGGAGAGGTTCACCGAAGCAGAGCTGAGTCCTTCAGACATCCAGTCTCCTCCACCTGGAGCTGGACCTCATCCCCCTCCTGCGCCAGCCCCGTATAAACCCACCCCCAGGGTAACAGGTGAGAGCCGCGCTGGGAGAAAAACATATGGCACTGAATGTTAAAATAACCAGAATTCTTATCATGATAGATCTCTGGCCTTTTGACTTCATTAACTAGGAACTTTCATGCAGAACTGAAAAGGGTGAATTTGCAATACTGAGGAACAACAACAAACTTTAGTCATACAATTAACTTTCAATAGACAAAAAGGGAAGAGGGTGATTTCCTTTCTGGGCAAGAAACTGTTCATAGTCCTCACTTATTTCATCCAAACATATTTTCGAATTTGTTTTTTCCATTTGTGACTGCATTTTGTTTATTGTCCACATTTTAACATGAAAACAGAGGTAGGTTTTGTGGTGTTTCTCTGAAGCAGTTTTTTAAATTGGTTATTCAGAAAAATGTACCTGTCCCTTCCAGTTTCAGACCCCAGCAACAAGTCTGACGACGGAGCTTTCGACATCATCACAGAAGAAGAAGTGAACGGCGTCTATGACAGTGACACCACCTCCCAGACCACAGGAGGCTCCCTAGAGGGAGAGCAGGACAGACGGCCTCCAGGACTACTCAATATGTGAGTGGAACATTTAGTGGGAGACAGAACTGAGGGTTGAGGGTGAGACCTGTCTCAGCTGGTCACTTTCTGAGTCGGTTTCTGAAGCTCAGCCAGAGAGGTCAAAAAGCCAAAACATAACACACCAAAGGGGCAACAATAAATACAGAAGTACGCCATGTGGTTGAGTTACTGTTCATCCTACCTAAGGTTCAGAGAAAATAACTGTGTAAGGAGAGAGATGGCTGCAGCTTGCACAAGATTCTCTCCAGTCAGTTTAAAGGCATCCTAAAACACTGTATTGAATGATAATTTAAAGTTCAAGTTCAATTTTATTGTTCCTGTAGGAAAATCCAACCTCTGCATTTAACCCATGGAGCAGTGGGCTGCCACTAAAGGCACCCGCGGACCAATTCCAGATGTAAACCAGTCAAGGGCACTGACAGGAGAATTAACCTAGTTTTTCATGTGGGGGAAACTCGCATGACACGGGGAGAACATGCAAACTCCAAGGCCCTGGTCCAGCTGGGAATCTATATGCTGATATGGCCAAAAACATTGTTTAAAACAAGAAAGGTTCTATTTATTTTTCTTATTTTCCTATGTCCGGATACGTAGTACATCTGTCATTACACTGAGGGGATGAACATGCTTCCCCATGTTAACATTGTAAAGTTTAACTAATGAACCCACTTTCAGCCATTAGCAGGACACTTTTCCAACTGGCAGCATTATCAAATCGTAATTTGTGATAAATACTGATATTGCTCAATATGGAAAAGGTATTGTGATCATATTCTTTGCCTTATTTACCAGCCCTACTTTTAAACTAGATTTTACATGAAAATAGCATCAAACTCTGCACAGAAATCATTCTATATGAATTCACAGTGAAGTGCAAAGATGAAAGCCCACTCAAGTTTTTGAGTGGAGGACTTTAATGAGCTGTACTGGTTTACCAGTTGGAATGCCTCTAGAAAATAAAAAAACTACATACTGTATATTAATGGGTGGCTTTTGGGAAGTTTGAAATTGGGAAGTGTTGTAGTTCCCTGTTATCATAAAACGTGACGACACTTGGTCAGGAACTTACTTATTTGATTTATAATGTAAAGAAAATTGTCGGCCAGTTTTCCGGAACAGAAGTGCTTGCCGCTTTATTGAATTTCCCCCTGGGGATCAATAAAGTGTATCTGTATATGTAAAGTGCCCACTGCTGCACCTTGATCTTCAGAAACCTAAAGGTGACACCAATGTAGAGAGGGTCGACCACTACCGCTCTGCACTGAATGGAAACTTTCTGCATGAAACAATGGTATTAAAGAGTTTAATACATGAAAACAACATACTCTGTATCTTGTGTTGCAGAGGTACAGGGGATGTGACCCCCGATGACCCTGAAGAGCATGTTCCCACTGTTCAGGATTCAGAGCTCAACCTACTCAAATCAGGAGAAGTGACGTGAGTCTTAACTGTAGCTATATTTCATATGCGTGTATACTTTGAGTCGCCTTGATGACGGCTGTATTAAGACTGCCGTTTTAATGTATCTTAAAATTCGCTGGTTCTCGTCACAGGATGGCGGCCCCTTTCAGCATTGATGATATTTCCCAGTTTGGTGATGCTTCCAGAGAGCTCTTCATCAAATCCAGCTGTTATAGTGTGATAACGATTTCTGTGAGTGACTGTGGACCCACCATTAGCTGGATGTTTTCCTCAGAGCCCAAAAGCATTTCCTTTAGTGTTGTGCACCGGGAATCCACTGACACTCCAGTGGAACAGTCAAAGGTAGGTGTGCTTATTGTGTTTTTTGCTTTAATAACAATGTACAAAGCACCGGTTCTTTGCTAGCACACAGGTTGCTTTTGATGTAAAAAGAAGTCGCGGACGTCTTCATTAAATCACTCAGCCCAGTCAAGAAAGGCACAAGTCGATGAATGGAACAACATTTTGAAATAAAGTGTGTCACAAGAGTGGAGAAAAAGCAAGTCTATTGTTGAACGAGGTAACCACTCAGAAGCTCAAAAGCAGACATTATTACCAGGCACAATGGACTGAACCTGTGCATGCTTTTGTGTGCGCCTCCTACAGAGAGAAGCCCTATTTACTCTGGTCTTTCAAACCAAACTCTGCAGGTTGCTCAGCATGTCGAGGCACACATCCTGGATTTAAAATATCATGGCTTGTAAATGAGTTATGACCTTTAGTTTCTCATTGCCACCACCTTCCTCTTGTTGTCAATATTTCCTTGCCTTGTTTTTTTTTATTTTTTAGCTGTCACAATTAATGAGAATAATTGATATTTCCTATGTAGCTTACACTGCTGTTTAAAATGATAAAAACAAGGGAAGAGCAGAAAGAAAAACATCAAAAAGTTGAGACCAGCGAAGCAAAAAAGATCACTCTTCTTCTATTTGAATTAGACAGAGGTGGAAAAAGTATTCGGATCCTTTACTACAGCAAAAGTAAAACAAAACACCACAGTGTACAAATACTCCATTACAAGTAAAAGCCTTGACTTCAAAATGTTACCTCAGTAAAAGTACATAAGTACTGTTATTTTAAAAGCAGGGCCTCATTCTGCAGAATATTATTGTGTTTATCACAAACAAATTCATGTGAGTAGTAGTTGTAGGAAATGGAAAATTAATTCAGTTTTATGCATTTTACATAGTCATTTTGCCCATTTTAGTTTGGGAAAGGCACAGACATTCGTTTTTCTTCCGTTTGTTGACAGAGATTTGTCAGATGACTTGTTTTTTTGCCAGAGTTTCACTTCAGACAAATGTTTCTGTTTCTGTCTCAGGTCTTGATTCCTCTGACTCGCTGCAATTCCCATAAAGAGACAATTCAGGGGCAGCTGAAAGTGCGACACCCCGGCCTCTACACGCTGATCTTTGATAACTCCTTCTCTCGGTAGGAAACTTTGTCCTGTACCTGATTCTTCTAATTTGTACCGGTGTGAATAAACGTGTGAAAGACAACAGAGAAGTGTTGAGAATGTTATTATCTGTTCCTGCCACTGTGCTGCGAGTGAGTGTGTGCATATTATTTTGCCTCCAAGCCTCACTGCCTCAGCATCTCATTTTATTCAACCGGATTGCAGTGCTTTGATCAGAAATCCTCTTCCAACAGGTTTATCTCCAAGAAAGTCTTCTACCATCTGACCATGGAGAAGCCCATAATCTATGATGGAAGTGACTTTCCCTGAAGCTGCATAATGTGTGCTCCCACTGAAGCATCGGCAAGATGCGTCACTGAGCCCGATTATGGAGGAGACTAAAGAGAAGGCAGTTCAAAGGTTCAGTATGTAAGATTTGCGCGTGCTCGTGCACTGACATTAAGTTTGTGTTGGAATCTGTCGTTTGTTGACGTCAGCTAACAGTAGCCAGTGTACGTTTTCCGCTGTAGAGGAGCAGAATAGAGGCGTTGAACTGAGGAGCGAGTGTAAGGATTTTCATGGAAAAAAACGGCCCGAGTCATTAGCTTAGAAATGGAGTCAACAAACAGCCGACTCCCAGCACAAACCAGACTGACACGAACTTCACGTAAGCACAAGAACACACGCAAATCTTACATATTGAACTTGTACTTGTGACTGTTTTGCTGTTTTGTTTCCAAATCTGTTTTTACTCAGCTATTGTATGTTTACCTATTTTGTTTATTCCATCTTAATTCGCTCATGTTGTGGTCAACATGAGTTGTTGTCGGACTGAGAGGTTTAGGAAAGAGAAACACAAAAAGGAGTTTATGCAAGTATTAGCATGTGTTTTTTACACAATAACCAAGTAGTGTACCTTCAGTATAGTTAGCTTTAAATAAGTTTTTAGTTACAGAAATGTTATGGCGTTATATTTTTCTTCTGTAATTTATTTTGGTTTGGCCTCTCTTTTCCCAAATGAAATATGCTTAAAGACACATGAAAAGCATTTAACTGCACAGATGTTTTTCAAAGACATAGTTAGGACGATTGAACTTATTTTACTGCATTGCATTTTTTTTTAAACAGCGGCCAGTTATATCCAAATTTTTTGAAATGGTGTTTTAAATCAAATGTCCAAAAGAAGCAGGACTCGTTTCTGAACCGAACACTAGGAAGGAGACTAAACAGTAACTAGTAACTACCGTGTAAAAACTGAAATTCTTTTTGATATCAAAGCATATGCACTTTGTGCAAATCTCAGGAGTGGGACATAAACATAGTAGTAGCATCCAGTAGTAGCACGTCTGAATTGTATGTTTTTGGAGAACTGAAAAAAGAAATGCTAAGCGGGTTTTTCCATCCAGTTTATGGGATCTAAACAAGCAGAGTATCTGTACTGACACAGGCTCCATATGTGTCATGACAATGACTCAGTTAAATATGCTACTGACTGTCAGCTTATGAACTCATGTACTTCCAAAGTGCCTAATAACTATCACCAGGGATTAGTTTGCTTCTCTAACTGTATATTTTACTCTTGTCTGCACAGAACATGATCTTTGTTTGAATGCTACTCTTCTGTAAAAACTCAACAGGAGCTTTTAAATCTTGTTTTACTTATAGTATCAGCTGAAATGATTTTTCACTTTGGATTTGAACGTCTGCACTTTAGACAACCCTCTGATTTTCTTGTGCTCTCGGTGAACAAATCATTTTGAATGTCGTTTGCAGTTTGATGTTATATCAAAGCAATAAGAAAAAAAAAGGGCTTTCAAAAATAATCACACACTACCTAATGAAGGGCTTTTCTCAGTGCTGTTATTGTAGAGATCTGTTTGCATTTCACAGTCAGATCGATTTTATATTTCGATTGTGGTAAATTGGTGCAATTTGTATACAAAGCTTCATAT
Organism: Coranthus polyacanthus; assembly: GCA_037367275.1. Lineage (NCBI taxonomy): Eukaryota > Metazoa > Chordata > Actinopteri > Kurtiformes > Apogonidae > Coranthus > Coranthus polyacanthus. Next base: position 20,283,250 of record JAPQRN010000019.1, on the reverse strand, counting down.
TTTCTCTACAGAGCTGCACTTTGTGGTTATTATTTTTTAAATTGTTACAAAAATATTGAATTTGTCAGGTTTACATTGTGCTTGTTAAAGAATTCGCACAGGGACAGACTTTCTATGTGCTCTTTTTGGAGGATCATTTTGCCTTCATTTTGTCCTTCAGATTATTTTAGAAACCGTGTAATTGATAGATCTGTCGGACGCCTCACAAACACGAATAAAGAGGAGAGTGATGAGGCCTCCTACATCCACTAATCTGTGTCTTGTTTGTTGTTTGACAGCTTGGAACAACATCAACACGTCATCTCTCTGTGGCATCTCACTCATCTACGATTAATCATTTTAATCCAAGGTTTTGAATCCTCCCTAAATCCACAAAAGCTGTCTGTACATTAAAAACTGATCACATGTAAAAGTATGTCCAGAAGGATGCTCATAATCATGTTTTCACTGGTGTCTAATTACATGAAAATGAGACTCACTGTGTGTTCATTACCTTAGAAATAGCTGTTTAAACCTACCAAAGACCAAAGCTGCTGCTGCGCAACGACGCCGGGGAATCAACTATTAGCTTTCACCTCTTATCAATATAAATTGTTTGACAGGAGTAAAGAGTATGGACGAAGATGGAACTGTGGTGCTTTTTGAGAATTGCTATATCACAATATATGAGCTTTCGGTTCTTGTCAATATAAGTTCTTTGTATCGGCAGAGGGAGCATCTCAGCGGTCTGCCATGTTTCACTGATCATCGGTTCAATGTGTGATGTTTAGCGACATCTAGTGGTGAAGTTGCAGATTGCCACCAGTGTAATACCTCACCTCACTCAGGTATGGTGGCAGTTTTTCTAAGGTTTTTTCTAAGGTGCTTCTAAGGTTTACACTTGGGTATATAATTCCCAAGTGTCACGGGGAATATCTCCACAATGCCACGGGCTAGAAGTCTCAAATTGTAAAACTGTGGCCCTTTAAGCCTCGGGATTTCGGGGGAGAAGACTGATGAAGGTGTCGGTGCAGCATGGTGGATTCATGGATGATCTAAAGCAGGGGTGTCAAACTGCGGTCCTCCAGGGCCACAATCCAGCATGTTTTAGATGTTTCCCTCTTCCAACACACCTGATTCAAATGATCAGCTCATCGTCAAGC
>JAPQRN010000019.1:20259379-20271889 GCA_037367275.1 Coranthus polyacanthus | reverse complement strand
TCTACAACTGGCTCCAGCTTTTTACAAGCAATGTGTTTTGATTGAAGAATATGACAATTATAACGTTGCCTGTAATCAGGTTTACTTTTACTTTGTCAAAAGAATCCTTCTTCAAGTTAGCAAAATCAGGGAGTTTCTGTGTTTGCATTGTTTTCCGATTATCTTGTCATCCCCATCCTTCAGTGCAGACAGGCGGCAAAAAATTGTTGGAAGGCTTGCGGATAAAAACAACGGTTCAGTGTGGTACACCCTGTGGCATCCGACAGGGAAGTTTAAAAGCCTCCTTTCTGCACCAGTAAAATAATATTTCTATTTGGTAAAAAATGACAGTGCAGTCACATTTAATACTGCAACTGTCGTTACAAATGGCAGAAATTCACCGTGCGCAGTGCTTGTTAAAAAAAAAGTGTTTTCCATGATGACTCCCATCAAGAGCTGGAGGTGGCACAATATTTGATGGAGGCGGCCACCTCTCAAACCCAGTAGATAGTCCTGTTTTTTTATGTAAAACTGCTTTGAGTGGATAAAATGTAAATGGTGTACATGGCAATGCTTATGAAATCTTCATTTTGTTAAAATCAGAAAAAAAGTATCATTCAAGAACCAGTTTTGAGGCCAAGCACTCGTTTTGAAATCTTTTGAAAGATTCCCAGGCCTAGTCTTTGCTCACTTTTAGATTGAATAAACATGTACTCTGATCCTGGTCGGAATACTGTGGAAGCAGTGTAAAATGTACCTCGTTCGCAGTTGAAAATAGAAGGCAACATCTGCAAAGTGAGCCCAATCTGATGGCCCCTTTTTGGGTAGTTAGTGGATAATGGCTTCACCTCTCAGAGAACATTTTTACAGCAGACGACGCTCTAACCTGGCAGCATGGAGGGGCCTTTGGCTTTGCATTTAGTTTCATGGCTCGTATTACCCAGACTTTTTTTTTTTTTTTTTTTTTTGGATCTCCCTATCTTTCTATTTCTATATCTCTGTTCTTGCCTCCTAAATGCAGCCTATAGAGTCTCTGTTTCTCCCATCGTGCAGTTGAAATGCAGCAGTGCGTTATGCACCCTTGGTGCGCGTAACCATCCAGGCTTGACTCTCGCTTTATTCCTCCCCCCACCCCAGCCCTGCTATTCAGAGCTCCTTTCAACTGCACACCATTTTTTTATGTAGAATAAAATGTCTTCGTGACAATCTTTTGCATATAAACAGGGAAGTCATGTGTGGTGCATGGCCTCCATCTGTTGTACAACATCCCATTTAACACCATTTTATCCTGTGCGCATATCGTTCAGCGTGGAAAATAAGTACCCTCACTGTCTGTTCACTGCATGCTCAATAAATGAATTAAAGTTGGAAAACCCCAGTTTAACAGGTAACGATGTGCTGTCGTCTCTGCAGACCTTACACCCCACCTTGAAGCACGCTTACTGCAAACTCTGATTGAATTTTATCTGCATGAGGTGGAGGAAGCTATTTTTCCATGTCGCTTGTCTGCCTCTGAATGTGAAGAGAGGTATTTTCTGGAGTTGATAGCACAATAACACCTCTCATTAGATTATTATCACTGCATTAGGAGCAAAGATGTCCAGCAGGTTGCTTTGAATACCTCTGTCCGTTACTGATGGATGGTGAGACGGTGCTGGTAGTTATACCTAAAGAAAATGAGGGGAAAACATTTTTCTTTCCAACAGCAGTCACGAGGATTGTGTACATCTCTGTTTTTGTATTGTTTGGTTGTTTTTTTTTGTCATATTTACTAAAGTGGTTTGTTATTCTGCACAAAACACAAGCTCTGCCTTTTTTTTTTCTAACAATCCCATCATGGCACATATGTCTTTGTATGAGGTGAAGAAATCGACAGCTAAGATACAAAATGAGCGATCGTGTTGCCGACACAGAACGAGACTTTAGGTCCAAACCATTTTCAGATATATCCAGGTGATCGAGGATAATCAGAGGTTAAATCCTGCTGATACTCTTCTTAGAGCTTTGCTTTTGCTTGAATTCAAAGGCTCGCGTTTGGTGTAAAGACGCCTGTTCGCCGGGATATCATGATGACGGTCTCTTTGGCTCTGCTTTTTTTCTACTTATTTGGCATTTCAGTCTCACCTTCTTCACATTCACCTTCACTCACTCAATGCAAGCCAAATGATAATAAATCCACACCGATGCGAGGCGATGCTCAGTTGCATAACCCCGTTGAATGGCTCCAGGTGTTTGTTGGTGGTGCAGATGCTGCTAATTCCCCTCTGTGAAACTCACGGATCTCTTGGGAATGCTTATATTAGACAATATGAGTGTCCTCTGGCTGATGATGTGAAAGCTGGTGATTGGAGGAAACCGGGGTACTCCACAGAGCGTGTTTGTGCTCCCAGAGGAATTCAGCTTCTGAAGTCGCTTTTCATTAAGACTTGGTTCAAGCTTGTAACAGAGAAATGTGTTTTCCCTCTGGTTTTTTAAATGAGATGAAAGTGAAGTGAATCTAGGACAAAAGTCGCCGCAATATTCCTGTCAGTAGCAGTGATGGCTTTATTAATCAGTATATTTGTGACTTGTGTTGCTCTCAGACTATATTTTATTCGGTGCCACAACCTCAGAAGTGCACCATAGAAAACTTTTTTTCAGAGTTTCCAGTAATTTTGGAAATTGGGGGAGGCCATGATTGCATGTCTGCCGATACTGTAAGTGCCTTCTCTTTCTCCTTTCTTCTCTTTTTTTTCTTTTTTTGTTTGACATGTCCTCCTCTTTGATGCTCTTTATGCAGACACATCCAAACAGCTCCTGATCTCAGTGCAGCTAACATCACTTTGTGCCTCACACTTCCAAGCCGCCACAACAAGACCATGGTTTATTATCGATGTCTTTGAGGCCCATGCAGAGACTTAAAACTGCACACGTGGTGACAATGAAAAATCAGCCTCCCGCTGTCTTTTTCTGTGATGTAGATGTTTTTCTTCTTTTTTTGGCACAGTGCAACACAGCCTATTTGAATTGTACCTAATAGACTTTCACAGTCAGTGACTTGGCTTTGGTTAAAGCACGAAAAGCACAGGTGTTAAGATTAACAATGGCTCTGTTCCATTTAATTGTCCCTGGAAGCCATACCAGTGATCCGGTGTGCAGAGTAAGACCCTGAAAGTAATACATTGAATCAGAACGCATTTTTTATATTACACCAGTTACACCTGTAAGTGTTCTGCCTGGTAAAATGTTCTGAAAAAGTTTTTCTGTCATGCTTCTTTCCAGTCTTACTTTAGCATTAAACAATCAAAGTTTGGATTGATTGACATAAGAGACTTATGACATCGGGTTAAAATTTCAAGGGTGGTCCTTTACGAGATACAAGTTCAAGTACAAACCTCATTTCCATAAAAGTTAGGACATTTTTGACAATGCAATAAAAACTAAACCTGTCCATTCGCTTAAACCTTTATTTAACTGACAAAAGTACAAAGAAAAGATTTTTACTGATCAACTTTGTTGTATTTTGTGAATATAAACACATTTAGATTTCCTACACACTCAAAAAAAAAAGCTGGGACAGAGACAAAATAAGATTGAAAAGTTTGAAGTAACGCTGTTGTGTCAAATTCTACAATTATCAGGTTCATTGGTAACAGGTGAGAGGATCATGACTGGATATAAAAGGAGCATCAACCAAAGGCTTAGTCTTTACAAGGAGCGGTCGTGGCTCAACACATTGTACCAAACTTCATGAGAGAATCAACAATGACAATCAGTTCAAAAAGAATATTTCCCAATGTAAAATTGTAAAGAATTAGAGGTCTTTCATACCGAAGATGAAAACGACCATCCAGACTGTTAACAGTGAACGGTGCAAAAGCAGCATCTGTGATGGTCTGGGGCTGCATCAGTGTCCACACGTCTGACCTGCATATGTGTGAAGGAACCATCGATGTGAAGACATAGTGGAGTTTTACAGAGACATGCTGCATCAAGTCGACATCTTTTCCCTGAAGTCTGTGGTTATTTCATCAGGACGATGCCAGACCTCTTTCTGCACCAGTTCCAACAGCGCGTCAACAACAACGGCCACCACGGACTGTTGAGCTGCTCAAATCTAGTAAACAGCAAGGATGGATGAAAATAACATCTGCAAAAATGCAATGATTAGTGTCTTCTGTTCCCAAATGATTAAAAGTGCAATAAAAAGGAAAGAGGACGTAACACAGTGGTAAACATGTCTCTGTCGTTTTTTTGAGTGTGTTGCAGGCATCGACATCTACATTTGTTTATATTTACAAAATATAACTAAGTTGGTCAGTGAAAACATTGAAAATCTTTTTTTGTTCTTTTGTCAGTCAAGGGTTCAAGCGAATTAACAAATCACAGATTTCAGTTTTTACTGTATTTTAGAAACTTTTCTGGAAATGGGGTTCGTACATTCAAATTAGACAGGTATATACTACAGAAACAGCGGTGTCAAAAACATTTTATAATTTGACTAGTTAACAGAACCAGACTGGAGCGGCTGCTCTGACCTTTACAAGCAGGACAGTTCACTGGCAGCATCTAATAAAAAAGGCAACACTGTATTACCAACAACAACAAAAAAAAACATGCATTGAACCCACAGTGGTGTAGTCTATCCAAACAAGAAAGTCCACCTTCCACCACCAGCTGCTCTTTCTTCCAAGTATGAAGATACATGTAACCTCTTTTAATAACTCTTTGTCATACTTGTATTTTTAGGTATGCACGGTTGATGTTTACAGATGGTGACGTTAGTTTTGACATTTTCAGCTGATGCTTGAAGGCAGCAAAGTAGATAAAGAATAAATAGGAATGAGACTGTATTGGAGCTGACCGCATCATCTACAGCAACACCAGACAACGAATCAACAGAGGACATGCTGAGTTCTGGGCCGTCTTGACATTCGGCCGCTTCTGGTGTTCCTGTCGTCTGAAAAGTCCTTGTAGACTTCACCCTGTCTGTTAAATTAAAACAAAAATCACCATGTGCAATCTGCGATGATCAAAGAATTGCTCACTGCTCTCAGTCAACATCTCACGTACTATCTGCTAAAAGCAAAAAATATTATGTAGTGCACAGTTTGTAATTAGCTTGCGTAACACAACATTGGACTGTACCACCTCGTAGCCTCCATGCTTAATGTGCTCAAATATGTGCAAATTCACTACAACAACACTTGTACAAAGGTCCAGTGTGTAAAATTCAGGGGGATTCAGAAGGATCTATTTGCAGAAATGGAATATAATATTATTATATTATGTTTTCATTCGTGTATGATCACAAAAATGAGAATCGTGTTTTTGTTACCTTAGAATGTGTCGTTTGTATCTCCAGAGGGATTAATCCTCTTCTTTTTTCTGTTTTATAGACAAGCGGAAATGTATTACCATCACCTATAATATTTCAGTGTGGACCAGAGCTAATATCCACTTAATCGAGCTATATGTAATGTTTCTACTTTAAAGTATTCAAAAATAACCTAAAACGTGACCTGTGTTTCCACATTTAGGGAATGGGTCACGGTGCTGTTTTTATTGGGTCGCCAACTGGCAGAGTAAAATATAGAGCAATGATATGATGAGTTTGTAAATGTTGACCTCCACAAATCCATGTAAAACGCAAAAAAACAAAATGCAAAAAACAAGACAAAAAACGAGACAAAAACACTGTAAAAGACCAAAAACTAGTAAAAGATGTAAAAAGATTAAAATTACGTCAAAGATGTAACAAGATTAAAACGATGTAAAAGACACAAAAAGACTAGAAAAGAATAAAAAGAGTCTTTTTGAGACAGTGTTTTGACAGTGGAAGAGTCAGTAAAAATGTAGATCTATGGTGATTCATGTCATATTTTTTGGTACGACACCAAATTTCTCTTTTGGGTCTTCAGTTGAAAAAGTTTGGGAACCACTGAACTAGACAATCAGAGAGTGCAGACCCTCGCTCCCTTAGGTCACATTCGCCACGCTGAATAATTCCACTCTGCTGAATTCCCACAGGGGCAGTATTGAGTAGAGTGAGTAGTGAGCTCATTGAACCGCCACTTGGAAAATTACGCTTTAGGGGTACACAGCGTGTTGAGAACTTGGGTGACACCAAGTGGTCTTCACCAAGCATTCAGTATGTGACGAGTCGAGAGCCGGTCTGACCCTTCTACCCCCACAGCCTCACGCTGCCCAGTCCACTGACTCGCGGTAAATAGGAGGAAGCTCACCGTGCCAATTCTCACCTCTTTTCATTCATGTGGAAGGGATAAAAAATAGAGACATCATTGTTGTTTTCCCCTCACTGGACACAGCTCTAAAAAATAAAAGAGCGAAGCTTGAAGTTCGCTGTTCGTTGTTGGCACGCGGTTCAGACCAAAGTGTGGCAGTTCGGACCTTGTTTGGACAATTCAAAATGTGCAGCTATTGACAACACAAACCGTTGAGAAAAACTGAGGTGATTTATGATTTTACTGTAGCTGTTTTCTAGATAAAAGCAGAAACTATCAGCTGACGCAGCACATGAAGATTCTAAGACGGCAATATTATTTTGTCTGAGTTTTTGTTTGAAGGAGAAAACTTGCTGATGCCGTAACACAGATGTATGTGAACAATGTGCATCACTCTGTATTCAGTGAGTGGTAGAGTCTGTGGGTAGACGTAGGGTTAATTCACTGGTGGTTTTGGGAGTGGGCTCGTTGTACACAACTGCACCTTGCTACTGATAGTTGGATTCATTTTTGAACCTCAAAACTACAAATAACCCCTTTTTTTTTTTTTTTTTGCGGCCACCATAGGTGAAGGTAATGGGCTGTTGAATTGGTTGTAATCTGCAACTTCACATGTCATTAAATATCACACACCGAACCTTTTAAAACTGCACACACAGACATATTTTTGTGATACATCCAGAATAATAATTAACAGTCTTGTCCTTCCCTTTGTCCCCACATTGCCCTGAAACATCCACCTGACATTAATTCTTCTCTCCAAGATACAAGATGTTCTCATTTGTTTTAGTCTGAGATAAATGTCAAGCTGAAGTCGACTGTAAATCCAGTTATTCTGATTTTATTTGTCATCTGGAAGCAGACAGAACAGGGGCAGACAAACGCAAGGATCTCTCGAAGCTGAACTCAATAGATGGAGTGCAGTTCTGTTGCAGGCCAAGGCGATCGTCTGTGTCCTCGGGGCCGACCCCATTTAACGAATTTTCCAAGCTTCCCATCTCTGTATGCTATAATGAAAGATCATTTTGCTTTATGTCACCAGTGGAAATAGGTGTGTTTTGCCGAAAGGTAATTGTTTAAGTGGGGAAGCGTTTACTGTTAAATGTACCGCAAACTCGAGCAAAAATGAGTCAATGCCCTTTAAAAAGTGACGCGCTGTACCTTGTCTAAATTGTCAGTGTAACATGTGTCTTCATATCGGTCCTTCCTTCCCTCTTTTCTGCCTCCAGGCTTTGTCGACCCTTCACCCTGAATGTGAGTACATATTTCAGCTGGAGAAAGCGGAGCGTCACTGCCTTCAGTACATCGCAGAACAGGGCAACAGAAGTGCAGACCGTGAGTGTTTTTCTTCTCCAATTCAGCCATATATAATAAAACAAATCAAAAAATGAGAGAGGCAGAGGATTTTTACTCCCCCCGACCCCACACACACACACACACACACACACACACACACACACACACACACACACACATACATTTCATTTGTCTAACCAATGTACAAATACAGCTTACGTCCATGTTTAGCAATATAATACATGGTTTTCCCTAGGTTTTCAGGTGTAAAGCATTTCAGTTTAAAGACTTACACAAATGGGAGTGTGTGTAAGTCTTCTGCTTTACATGGTTGTGAACCATTATTATAATCATACCTCTATACAAAAATTTGGAAAGACTAGAACAAAAAAACAACATCCATAAAGCTTAAAATCAAAACTCACTAAAGAAGTCCACTGGGGTTTAATGCTCTCCATCCATCCATCCATCCATCCATTTTCTGTAACCGCTTAATCCTGGGCTTTAATGCTCTATACATGGATTTTACATCAATCTGGTTAAAGACTTGTAAAGGTAGGGAAAACCCTGTGATATATACTACAAATGTTTAATACCAGAATCGAAGCGCGAGTAAATGCTTCACAGACAATCGTAAGTTGTCAGCGCAGCCTCTGATGGCGTCCATAAAGCAGAGTGAATATGCACTAGGAGATATATCACTGAGATGGATCCGTAGAAGAGACCATTAAGGACAAGCATGTAAAGATTTTATGTATGTGATCCATCTCGAGATAATCTGCAGGACTTCCTTATTCTTGTCCAAACGCAATTGTTAGAAGTATTGCGCATGATACACCCCATTTACCCCCATACTGTACAGAGTGATGCTATAGTATAGAAGTAAATGACTGTATGAATTCATGTTTATGGAATCTACCTTTTGATTACTTACACAGACAGGCACATATTCACCCTGTTTCCGTCCTCTTTTCGTTCCTAAACCTCCTCTGAAAAGGTTGCAGACCCTTCTGGGACGGGGTCGTCTGCTGGCCTCACGCTGTCTTCGGGGAGACGGTCCACAGAGCTTGTCCTGCAGTTTTCTCCCTCTTCAAAAATAATACAGGTGCTGAAAGAAATGGAGGGCGGGTGGGGAGTGTCGAGTGTTTGTGTGTGTGTGGAGGTGTTGTCAAGCTGAGAAAATGATTAGTGAATGCAAAACGGTATTGTAATGAAAGCAGACTTTTGATTCTGATCATTATCGGATGTATATTTGTCCTACCGCTCATTCGTTTATGTGTTTTGGCTCATGCCACCTCTCAGGGCTCAGCCTTGACAGCTTTTCACAGGAGATTATAATCAAATTATTTTTTTCTTAACATGTAAATTGTGCTGGTTTGGTTTGGGAGCAGATTGTGAAAGTGTTTTGCAAAAGCACTGAGTAGTGTTTACATGCATACTAATGTTCCACTATTATTCCCATTATATGACAGTATTCTGAATTTGACAGGTGTCATGTAAACAACATATTACATTTAAATATTCTGAATGTGGCCTTTTACAAAATGGGGCATTTTGTGACTACGACATGTGGGACGTGATTATATTATTGCGGTTTTATAAGAATTCTTTGGGCATGTATACAACGTGTCATTCGGAGGTTTTACTGCAAGTTGCTGTCGTTGAAAAACCTTCACCGGGGCCAGATGAATGTAGACTGTAAGTCTGATATGAGGGTAGATTTATTATAGAACAAACTGAGTCTAACTATCAAAGTCAGACGTTGCTTTTTATATCATTCTCTACTTCGTCCTGATATGACCCATTACATGCCTCTGCTGAATTCACATACTTGTGTTTTAAGTATCGATCGTTTCTGTCAGCCTGTCCTTGCTATTTTGGACATTCGTCATTTCTTTGCTTCAAAGCTTTAAGATAATTATCCAAATGTTCGAAATGGCCATGAACCACATCAAGTGTTAAGACATTAAACTATCCTTGAACTTCTTCAGCGACGGCCTACTCGACCGCTCCCTTCTCCCTCAGCTCGGATTCATCATTACCGTACATGGCATATTGAGACGTCCGTTATCTTTAAACGTCTCCAACAACCATCACTTCTGCAGGTGTTTCTCATCCAGTGCTGCCTCGCTTTACGCTCACTCAGCAGATGGTTGCTCTGTCATGACCCTTAGTTTCATGCACACACTTCCTATGACCGTATCTTTTTAGTCTATGGCACACTGATTATATTAAACAAATAATGAGTACAGTAATCGACCCCTGGTTACAGTCAGCTGGGACAAAGATCCTCTCTGGTCCAGATGCATCCTCCATATTTATGATCAGAAGGAGAAACATTATGAATAAGGATATCAGTGGGTTCTGAATATGTGCAAATATCAAAAAGCGGACATTTTCAAAAAGGTGTTTGAAGTAATGCAAGAGGGAGGTTGTGTTCACACAGTGGAAAGCCTACCACCAGTGGAAAACTTCTGAATCGGGGTATCAACAGCTGCTGAACATTAATGGAAGATTCATTACCGTTAGCCACACAAACGGCAGGAATGATCTTTTTAAGAATTAGGCCAACAACCGGAATATTTTGTGCATGTAAATGTGTCTTTGAGGGTGTCTAGCAGATGTCCTGGCTAAGTGGGCTTCTGCGATGTCTTGACCTTTCACCTCAGGGTCAGTGAGCCGTAACTGCACCAGCGGAGGTTGGTCCAGACCGTTCCCGCAGTACCACATCGCCTGCAGTGTGGACGATGACATTCCTGAGGTGAGACTGTGAGGAGGGCGAGGCAGGCGAAAAGGTCAGGCAAGGGGGAAGACGAACTCCAGAGTGAGACAGAGATAGAGGTTCAGGGGGAGGAATCAGGAAACAGGAGGTGGAGCACGTTGAATACGGTGATAAGAGAAAACAATGGCGAGGACCAGAAAGATAGAAACGGAAAGAGTCGCACTCTACTGGTAATGAAGTACAAATACTCTCCATGTATGTATGTATCTTTTTTAATTAGTGGAGATTTGAGCGCAAAGACTTACCGAGAGTAGAGAAGAAAATCCATCCAAACACAAACACATGCTCGCTGAAAATACTTCTGCACGGTTGCAAGTAAACAGAATGTCAGCCATCAGGTAATAGCTGATATTATCTTGTTTCACAAAAGAGAGAGTGGAGCATTAATCCTACTGAGCTGTGTTTTCTGCCAGGCAATTATGTAAAAACTATTATACAGTATACAGAGCATTTTTTACACACTTGTGAAAAGTCACCAATTATAAATTCTGTTGTCCCTGTAATTAAGTTGCTTTTACCTGTCTGTTCAGTCGTGTGAGTAAAATATGGAAAAAGCTTCTTTCTTTTTTTTTTTTTTTTTTGCAGCCGTCTCTTCAGCGCAGTTGAGTTTAAAGTTGGTCCGCAATTTGGTCTCATTTTGCGACATTATATTCATTTGAAAATCCCGGCAGCATTATGAGAAGCTTTGATATTTCAGTCTAACGTCCTTTTAAGCAAATTCTTCTGTTTCTTTTTCTGCTTTCAGACAGAGCAGTCGTACTTCGCGACCGTGAAGCTGATATACACCATCGGCTACAGCGTCTCCCTCGTGGTTCTGGCTGTTGCCGTGCTCGTCCTGTTGCTCTTCAGGTACAAAAAAAAGTTAAAAAAAATAAAATAGATGGAAGATTTGAAATTAGTTACAGGTAAAACGGGCAGAATTGTAACCGGCAACACTGACACTGTCGCCACATAAACAGAAAAGGAAATTCCAACGCGATCTTCTTTTCACCTGTTTTTTTTTTCCAGGAGCCTTCCTCAGCATACAGTCCTGTTTGAAATGTGACAGAGCTCACATTGTGCGCATGACCTTTCTAAATATATGACAGCGGCGGCTTGGTAATGGAGTGATTAGGGGAGCAGACAACGAGTCCCCGGCCTTTGTTACCTGTCATTCCCTGTTTCCCTGCCGTTGTTTTCTGTCTTATCTCCTCTCTCCTTAATACAATAAGGACAACATGCAAATACTTTGTACAAATACTTTGTTACTGTACTTCAGTAGAGCATTTCCTGTATCTGACGTCGGGCTCTTTACTTCTACTCCCTACATTTTAACACAAATATCTGTCATTTCTACTCTTTATAATTTCAGTCTTGTTATTTAGTTTTAATGAAGCTAATGGAAGTTCAGTCAGGACCGTCTCCCTGTGCAGGCTTTTTTAACTCACAAGCACAGTTTCCCACTATCTCTCAGCTCAATCAGCTGATTTCCATCCTCATCCAATGACAACCTGACATGCTCCGCGTTAGCCAATCGCATGCAAGCTGTCAAACTTTTAAAGCGCTCCCTCACTCTGCTGTCGTTCTGCTGTCGTCTGTGTTTCGTGGCTGTTTTGCGACCCTCCTCCGCCCCTTCACCGCCTCAGTTCTGTCGTCTGGTCCTAGTTTAACTCTCTGAAGGCATCTCATCCTCAGTGCCATCCATCTCCATCACCACCACCAGCGTCTTTCTCCATAACTGTAACTCCTAACTCATACGATCACTTTGCACGGTGATCATGAGGTGTCTTTAGTACCAAAGTCTGTTTCTTGTTCATGATATTGCCATTGCTATTCTGCAGACTTTCTCCATTTCTCTTCATTCTACTTGAAGTCTTTCATGATTGAAATACTTTTGCATCGTTGCGCGCCTTCCCAACATCGAGACTGATTTCAACCTAAAGGGATGGAACGATTACACGTAGAAAATGCAGTCCCAGTGTTGATGAAAACGATGAAAATGAAAATGGAGTAAAAGACATGAAGAGTAAAAGGAGAGTGGATTGTGGGGACTTTTGCTTCAGGTTCTGTTTGCACATTTCAGTGAAGTTAATGTTCATTATTTTCATCCTATTGTTTTCTTTTTAATTGGAAGATACAATAGTTTAATAGCCTTCACATTATATTAATATGACGTGAGGTTTAGTTCGCTTTGCACAAAAACAGCCTCTAGAAATGTCGACGTTTTACTTTTACACTTTGAGTACATTT